>JANAVB010015400.1:27484337-28034337 GCA_029216955.1 Iris pallida
GCAACTACCCGACAATTATCATAAAACTCTATAAATAGGGTTCAAAATCACTCTTCAAAGCGTCACTACTGATCATAATCTTCTAAAACGTTGCTGCAGCACGTTCCAGAGCATTTCTTCTTCGACATCGCATCCTCCAAGGGATAAACTGATCGTCTTCTGATCATATTCCTAAAGTTGTACTTCCCTGATCGATGAATTCGACCAAACTGCTTATGAGGAACTAATTGGCATTAGCGGTGCCAAGCACACTGTTGCCATGCATGCCACCATTGCTGCAGCCAAGAACAAGGCGCTCATAATCTGGACTCCGAAGTCTACTGCTGCGCCAATTATTGCTGCTGTTATCCAAGACAAGGGAAAGCGCCCTATGGCCACTCCCCACTCTTCTCCAGTTCTCCACTTGGTAGAAAACTCACTTGATTGCGCCTCTATGCCAATCAGTGCCAAAGCATCTCTGAACAAGAGCTCTATTTCCAAGAAAATAGATTATGTTTCGAGTTTGCTTCCTTCTGTCCATAGGCGTCGTGCCAAATGTGCTGTGCCAATGCAGGCAGAGCACCAAGGCATATTTTCTACTCCATGCCAAACTGGTTTGTGCCAAGCTATCCCACACTAATCAGGCCAACACCGTAACCTCCCAACTCTGTGCATATCAAGAACAAAACATAGGAAGCTAAGGGTGTCACAGACTAGCAATCAAGTGATGCCAGATGCTGACATACGTGCCTATCTTAATAGGCACAAAGTAGAACAAATAAATCAGCTGGCGCGCCAAAATACTCCAATACAGTCTGTGCCAAATGCTAACTTGCGCACAATGAGGGTTTCTAAGAGCCATAATCTACTCTCCTATGCCAATAAACTTTGTACTACCCTGTATATGCAGGGAACTCAAAAGTTTAGGGATAGGCATCATATTCCTAATGTAATCAGGCAGAGTCTGACTCCTCCTTTCTCTTCTTCTTCTTTTCTTGCTACTGTACTAGATCTCCGTGAACTCATTATACCAAAGTGAAAGATTATGAGTTCATCTCGTACAACGATGACTCCATAGACTGAACATCACTGTAATCAGTATCATAAAATTATAATCAAGTTCTGCTGTAAGACAACCAAACGGTCTGTGTTTGACCGCTTGAATTACCTCTGATTTCCTAGAATGATCTTAATAGTTGAGGATGACATGATCCCATATGACAAACGTCACTGCCATTCACATAAAGTTGACGTCAAGTGTGTTGCAAGCCAGCAAAATGAGCGGTGTTCAACCGTTTAAATTACTCTCGATGTTCCGATCACTCTTGGTCTTCCAATGTGATCTTAGTAGATAAAGATGAACTGCTGTTTGCTTCTGTCAACCTGACATCTCGTAGTACCGGGGGTGGAAGACGCTCGAGGCATAATTTATTATGACGGTCGAGTCGACAAATCCGCGGTCAAATCCCAGATTCTTCTGAAGGGGTTTACCAGAACACAAGATCAAGAAGTCAGGACTTCCTCGGTCAAAGGAATCTTCCTGATTCCAACCCTGGGGTAGCAGTCTGTTAGACTTCGATGCCGACAGAGAAGACTCTGATTAAACCATCCTGTCTACTTGGTTATCTTCTGTGTTAAGAGAAGTGTCTGATTACATGACAAACAAAGAGCAATAAGCTTCCAGTTCTGCTAGCTAAGAACAAAGAATCGCTGCCTTAGAAGCCAACCTGAAGGCCATTCCTGACATGGTTACAAGCATGCATGCGGTGATCACGACACAACATATTGTTCCGTCGATTGTTAATCCAATTCTAACCCAAGAATACGCAACAGGTGCGGTGCCTATCAACACTAGCCCTGGAGTACAGCCCCCTCTAAACACCACGGTTCTGGAGGTCATACACCTTCAAGCAGAGGCTACTCTAAGTTATTCTGGTACAAGGGGTGTTACTTACCATGCAGCTCCACATCCTAACCCTTCAAATCAATCCCCTGCTCCTCAAATACCGGGAGACCCTCTCGAAGAGTCAAGTTTATGTGAAATATGTTTGAAGCTTTCAAGCAGAAAGAGGGATTACAGAAGTTAGGGATCAAACAACCCTATCCCGCAAAATAGAAGAAAGTTCCATTCCCACCCAAATACAAGCCGTCGACTATAATGCTATTCGACGGCAGCATATCCCCGAGTCAGTATATCAATCACTTCGAAATAATGACTGATCACCTTCAACAGAACGATGCTCTATTTACTAGAGTGTTTGTTGGATGCTTAGCGGATTTTGCTTACGACTGGTATCGAAGCCTGCCAGATGGTTGCATAACATCCTTTGCGGCATTGAAGCAGATGTTCTTAGAACGATTCTATGAAGGGACCCACGACATGACTATGTCCGCCCTTACCAAAATCAAGCAGAAGCCTAATAAGACAGCTGAAAGTTTCATCGAGTGCTTCCGACGTGAGGCCCTAAAAATGCCTCTAGGTACTCCGGACACATTAACAATAGATACATGCAAATCAAACTTGTTACCTGTTATCAGCATTGGATGGAACCGACACAATTTCAAGATCGGGGTTCCTTCATACTAAGTGCCAGAGCAGCTGAAGATAGTGCTAAGAAGTTCAAGCAACTAGGTATCCTGATGCCTAATCTCGACAAAGATAAGCACCCCGCCACCAGCAGCGGTAGTCACCAGAACAACCACAAAGGCAAAGAAGCCTTAGCCATCAATATAGGTCAGTCAGCACCTACAACCACAACACCTCCACAGAGGGCAGCACCGCGACCAAAAGAAGAGTATTGCTTCGACGATGATGACATCGTGAGCATATTCGATTGCCTGATGAAAAGCAATAAACTTAAACTACCGAAGATCAAACAGCCAGATGAAGTAGGTAATACTGACAATCCTAAATATTGCATGTATTACAGGTTTCTGGGACATCCAACCAGGACGTGCTACGTACTCAAAGGAAAGATCCATGAGCTGATCAACGCCAAAGTAATCACTCTCCGAAAGGATAAGAAGACGGTGATATCCAACATTGTCTCTCTGTAATTCAGAGACTTCACTCCGCCACTAGTTTCTGACGGTGTTATCCTAATACCTAATGCAACTATAGAGATTGTCAACCTCCTGATGGCACGAAATGATTGTTTGGTACCACTGTCAATAGCTAAAGGCAAAATCATATGGATTCATCCAGACCTGGTTGATGAATTTGAACATAAGACAACTGTCTCTTCTTTCAAGTCAAAGAAGTCAGCCAAGTACAAATCTTACAACATAACTTCAAGTGAGAACTCCTCGCTTGATGGCCTTGTCTCCCTTTTAAAGGCTACTTTCAGTCCGACAGGGTCCATGTCTTCTTCTTCAGAAATTGTTCCACCAACATCAAAAGTCAACTACCAGCCTGAATTCCATCGATACAGTTAATAATCTCATAAACTGATAATAAAGATGGGATATGACTTTCAAAAAGCACTAGGTCTGAACAATGGAAAGGGACAGATCACACGATACCTCTATCTTTGCAACTTCAAGACAACAGGTCTCGTATCGGACTAAGGTTCGGGACAGATCACATGATTCCCCATCAAAAAAAGAAGCCCTCTAAAAGCAAGGCACAAATAAGAACCTGTAATATGGTTTCCCTTTTATCTGCTTCAGAACAAGAACTTTTGTCGGTATTAGGTCTAGTAGACTCTACCTTTGAGACTATCCAGATGGTCAAGAGAACGAAGTTGTTGCTTCACCTCCTGCTCCTAATGCTCTTCTAGTATCGGCTCTGCTAGCTGAATCAGGTCCTTCTAAGCCGATAACAGCTGATAAAGGCAAGCAACAGGTTCACTTTGACAAGAACCTGAAGAAGACTCCACTGCAAGGTCTTCAAAAGCCATATAACTTTGATATATTGGCTCAGCTAGCCAATACTCCTGCAAGACTATCGATCTTCGACCTCCTTTATTTTTCGAAGGAAACTCGAGAAATATTAAGTGAAGCCCTGATGCAAGCTAATGCTTGTCTTGCACATCTTAAAAAGTCAGACGAAGAACCTGTGGCATGCCCTCAATGTCATAGTGTGATAGAAATAATGCCGAACATTACCTTCACCCAAGATGACATGCTCTTAGAGGACAATCGGAACGGCCGACCTCTTTACTTCACTGGGTACGTCGACACATGAGGGTGGATCGTATCCTTGTCGATCTCGGGTCTGCACTCAGCATAATCTCGAAAACTTTGCTGGATTCTCTAAAGATTGCAGTCCATAGTCTCTCAGCAATGATTACAACTATTCTTCGATTCAATTCTGGAAAGAGTAAACCGCTCGAAAAGATTCGCTTGAGAGTCCAAATCGGCAATCTCCGTATAAAACTCACCTGTTATGTGTTTGATAATTACATTTCCTTCAACCTATTGTTAGAAAGGTTGTGGTTGCATGAACATAATATTGTGCCATCCACTCTCCATCAGTACTTCAAGTACGTGGATGATAACAGAGAGATCAAGAAGGAACTTGCTGACGTTAATCCTTTTTGAGGTATCGAGGCTTACTATACAGACTCCAGAATGTACAAAGAAGAGTACATGAAGGTCGTGCTGGCCATGGACGCTGAGGAAGACCAAAAAGATGACTCAGACAACGTCTTGGTGATTCCAGTCAAAGGACGCACCTCTCGTCCTTCATCTTCTCGGATGCTAACCATCACTCTTGCTCCACCTACTAAAAAAGTGGACCAAATGGAGCTCACCTCTTTTGAACCTCTTGTTATCGACCTTCGTCGTAACAAGCCTACTCCTTCTCTTTCTCCTTCTCTTGTTATTGACCTGACAGTGTCTCCCGTTAAGGTCACAAATAATGTTGTAACTTTTGTGGCTGAAGATATCATTAAACAGTGTCTCATTCGTAATATATTGATGTCAACTATTATGCACAACATTACTTAAAAATTCTGGACAAGTTCGAACCTCTCACCTTAGGATCAATTCAACTTTTTCAATATGAGATAGTGTACGAACCAGTAAAGAATTCATTCTTCGTAGTTCCTCCTCGGAATGATGATGAGCATCAAATCCTCTTTAGCAGAGAACATAACCAAAGAACTATACTCGACAACGATTCTGAAAACAATGATCGTGGAAGAATACAACTGCATCGTTATAGTCAACAATCCAAAAATATTACTTAAAAAATAGGTTACAATTTTGGATCTGGACTGAATGAAGGAAAAAGTAGACGTACTCTTATTCGACTACCCACTCCGAAAAGAAGGTCATCATAATACTATAACAAGACCAGACATAAGTTAGGCTATTTTACGCCAAACACAACCCCGGATAGAACTGAATCAGATGAAGAGATACGATCTCACTCTTCCGATTCTGTTTCATGGGACTCAGACACCAGCATAGGAGAGGTTCATCAGCTAACTCTATTTGTCAATATGGTGATAACTGAATTCCTAGAAGGCGAGACAAAGATGACTTTATCGAAACTTATGAGGATGAGCCTTGGGCACAAATAATAGATACTCAATGGGAACTTTGCTTCAAACAGTGTGAACCATCCACTGAGGAAGAGCTAATCCAGATCGACATCAGAAATGAAGCTTCTCCAAGGCCAATCTTTATCGGCAAAAGCCTTTCTGAAGCAGACAAACAAGAAATGATCAAGCTCATTAGAGAATACATTAACGTATTCGCCTGGAGCTATGAAAATATGATAGGGTTAGATCCTCATATTACTACCCATAGGCTCAATATTTTGCCAAATGCTAGGCCGATCAAGCAACAACAGCGACGGTTTTGACCTGATATAATGGACGCCATAGAAGCGGAAGTAAAGAAGCTCATTGCCTATGACTTTGTTAGGGAGGAACAATATTCCGACTAGGTGGCTAATGTCGTTCCAATCATGACAAAAACAAGGAAGGTTCAAGTCTGCATCGACTTTAGAGACCTCAATGTAGCTTATCCTAAGGACGAGTTCCCTCTTTCAATCACTGATGTCATAATCGATAACACCTGTGGGTTCGAAGGAATGTCTTTCGTGGATGGATTCTCTGGATATAATCTCAGGATGAATCTCGAAGATGAAAAGCGTACGTCCTTCCACACTCCTCTGGGAGTCTATTACTATATAATCATGCCATTTGGTCTCAAGAACGCAGGTGCTACCTATTAACGGGATATGATACTCTTTTCCATGAGCATTTATGAAAAATAGTCGAATGCTATGTCGACGATATTGCTGTCAAGTGTCGTTTAAAGGAAGGCCACATCCAAGCATTTGTGAAAAATAGTCGAATGCTATGTCAACTCAAAATGAATCCCACCAAGTCATTCTTGGGAGTCTCTAGTAGAAAATTCCTCGAATTCGTTATTACCTCTATGGGTATACACATTGACCTCGAGAAAGTCAAAGCCAATCAAGAGATGCATCCTCCATGCAACCTAAAAGTGCTACGAGGATTCCAGAGACTATTTGTGTATATTAGGAGATTCACCTCAAATCTCTTTAGACGCTGCAGACCGTTCACTTGAAGAAAGGTGTGTCTTTCGTTTGGACTGATGAATGTCAGTGAGCATTCAAGGACATTAAGCAGTACTTGATGAACCCTCTAGTCCTAGTTCCTCCAGTCACATGATTACCTTTCTTGATGTACGTTCGAGCAATGGATCACTCTCTCTGTGCCCATTTAGCCCAGAAGAACAAGGAAGGCCATGAGCAAGCAATCTACTACCTCAGCGCATAAGGATCAGTGCTAAACATCGATACAGTCCGGTGGAAAAAGAATGCATAGCCTTGATGTTCGCCATCCAGAAGATGCATCATTACATTACAGGCAAGACTATTTATGTTATTTCTAGAGTCAATCCTCTGCGGGTTCTGAAGAAGAAGCCTAGTACACTCAACTCCAGACTTGCTACATAGGCGATATTGCTAGCACAATAGGTCTATGTCCTGTAGAAGTCTGTCAAGGGTCAAGCCCTAGTTGACTTCTTGGCTGCTCATCCAATTCCTGAAAATTCAAAGCTCTATGACAAAATTTCTGATGAAACTATAGAGTCCAACATGACTTCAGGAGGAATACTCACTTGGTGTCGATTCTTTGATGGTGCATCTAGAATCGAACCTAACGTCATCGCTGGAGTAGGAATTATCGTCGTATCCCCAGAAGGTTTAGCCATTCAAAGAGCCTATTCTCTGGACGAGCCATGATCTAACAATGTTGCTGAGTACAACGCTTTACTCATCGGTCTTTAATTAGCTAAACAACTGGATATCGACTATCTTGAAGTATATGGAGACTCTAAACTGATTATCAACTAGGTTAGAGGTACGTATGAGGTTCGACATCAAGATCTCATCCCCTACCAAGAAGCAACAGTTAAATTGGCTATATCATTCAAAAGCTTCTTTATTGAATATGTACGCTGAACGTGCAATGCAGAAGTCGATGCGATCGCTAATCTAGCAGCAGTATTAGCTATCCCTATAAAAAGGTAACAGTTAATCGTCATCGCTAATCGAGAATTATTCTGTGTCGAGAATAATCTGAATATGGAATTCAGCAACGCGGTTGAAATTTGCACTATTAGCGAGGACTGGAGAACTCCCTTTATCGACTTTATAGTACATGACATCCTGCCAAAAGACCCTAAAGAAGCTATGACAATTCGTCGTCGATCACTCTGATTCTATTACAATTATTCGTCTAGGACACTCTACCGTCGATCTTTCAATGGTATGCTTCTACGATGTCTTGCAGGTGATGAGGCGAAACAGATATTACGTAAAGCTCACGATGGTGTCTGCGGTACACATCAGCCTGGTCCCAAGCTACAATATCGTATCAGACGTATGGGATACTATTGGCCTACCATGGTGGTTGATGTAATTGAATATGCAAGGAAATATCGATCATGTCAGATCCATACAAATTTTAACCACCAACCGTCTGAATTCTTACATCCTACTGTAGCATCTTGGCCCTTTGAAGCTTAGGGCATGGATGTCATCGGTCCTATCAACCCACCATTATCTCGAAGACATTGGTTCATCCTAGCTATAACCGATTATTTCTCGAAATGGGCAGAAGCTATTCCTTTAACTGATGTTAAGACAAGCAATGTCATCAACTTCATCAAGCATCACGTGATTTATTGATTTGGTGTTCCTCGAAGAATCATCCATGACAACGGACCTCAGTTCGTGAGTCAAGCATTCACTCGATTCTATAATAATACTCTAATCAACAATATTGCTTCTACAACTTATAATCCCGCAGCCAACGGTCTAGCAAAAGCATTCAACAAGACAATTATCAAGCTTCTCAAGAAGTTTATTTTCGCCAATAAATACAACTGGAGCAAAAAGCTTGGAGAATGTCTATGGGCATATCGTACTACTGTACATACCCCGACTGGCTGTACACCTTTCTCTCTGGTGTGTAGATGCGAAGTTGTCTTACCGTTGGAGTTTCAAATTCCATCCTTGAGGATAGCTATCACTATCGAGTTGACGGTAGCAAATAATGATCGTCTTCGACTTCAAGAACTTGAACCACTCAACGAGAAATAGTTGCTAGCTCAACAGCATATTGAGCTATATCAAGCCCGCATCTCTAAAGCTTTCAACCGCAAAGTCAAAGTATGAACCTTTCAAAAAGGAGAGCTAGTCCTTACTGTCAGACGTCCTATGACTATGACACACATGAGCAAAGGCAAGTTCGAGCCAAAGTGGGAAGGTCCCTATGTCATAAGCAAAGTCTTCTCTAACAAGGCTTACCAGCTGACCGGAATGGATGGTCGAATAGCTATGATGTCTATCCACGATAATTTCCTGAAGAAATATCATGTTTGAGAGTATGTATTATATTTTCTGATTAATATTGTACATACACAAATCTTCAAATTATTATCTTTTATTCATTCTTTAATGAGTAAACACACAGATAATAAATCCTCAAAAATCTCCAGTGGGGTCTAACCCAGATTTTATGGTACATCCTCAAAAGATTACCCCATAATGTCCACCACAACTTAACATCTCAACATCGACTTTTGAAACCCAGTCATTTTAAGAGATATCTTATTCTTAAGCCCCAATTAGTTTAAGGATAATCAACAGATATATGAATTTACGTCCATATTACCTCTGAATTCCACCGTCTATATCAACGACTTATCACGACCACATTACCTCTGATAACATCGTCACAAAAGTAATATCACATCAAGTTATATTCTGTCACGTCCATGACCCTTGAACATATATAATTAGTGATGTTATTTTTATGGAATACGTCACATCCAGCACCTCTGAATGTATTTCTCTAGTACTATCTATTACCTGTGTCCCAAACAGATACATGAAGTAACATAATCGCAAAACAATTGCGTTTTCATTTCATTTGATCTTAAGAATATAAGCTATTATATTGATCGAGATGTGATAAAATAAAATTGTTCACAAAAAGATTATTACATTTATCCTCTAAGTGACTCATTGGGGAGGTGGAGTATTGAGGTCTGAAATCATTTTCTGTAAAGCTTCGGCTCGCTCTACCCTTATGGCCATCAGCCTTGTCCTGGCCAAGTCCCTCCTGAACTCTGGAAGCTAAGTCTGCATTGATGTAACGTGACTCTCTATCTCTACATTCTGAGCTCGGAGAAGATCATCTCTTTGCATGTTCAGATCATCCAAATAGCTTGAGGCAAATTGATGTAACTCGAGCACCTCTTCTTGGCGCTTCCTAGTTACTGACACCGATGCACGAGTCCTAGCCAGTTCAGCTTCTAACTCTTAAATGAGAGCCCGACCCTCAATTACTTCTTTGTCTTTCTCTGTTGTCTCAATTTATAAAGCTCAATGGAGGAAGTGGCCTCAGCAATACTGGACTCTATCTCTCCAGATTGTATCGTGAACGCGACCATAGAATTGTCCAGTATGGCTCGTTATTCCTTGCACTCACGAGCTATGGCCTCTCACTCAGCATCCACCATTCTTTGTATATTTCCCCTTATAAGCTCTTAGTAAGACTAGATAGGCTCCTTGAGCTCCATCAGGATCTGCTCAAAGGTATTTGCTCTTTCAGCATCACCCAAGTTGCGTATGGCGTCAATTGGATAGAGAGAAGATGACCTTACAAAATCGTAAGGATGATTCTTCTCTAGGGCCAAATGAACCAAGGAGCGCAGGGAAGTGACAAAGGCATCCGTATAAGTATGGATGATGCCGCTCATCACCGCCGATATACCAGGTGTCGCTGCCTCAGCAAAAACTCCTCCTTTAATAGAGACGGAAGGAATGGCAACCTGCACAACATCAGCACCTAGAGATTTTGGTGCAGGCATCCCCGATGAGCTTCCCTCTATGGCATGAGTCCCGACATCCAAGGGAGCAATGGTTAGGGATGGGCATACGGGTCCATAACCCGTAGTTTTGACCCGGCCCGAACCGTATATTGTCCAAACAAGCCGGTTCCAAAAATTTTATATTTAAACGGGCCAGTTCGGGACGGGGCGTATAAAATAAACGGGGCGGGGTAGACTGTATTTTTAAAATAAACGACGCCCCGCCCCGGCCCGTTTATATTAAAATATTATTTTTAAAAAAATTTAGTTCGTACTTTTTTACAAATATAATGTTAAAAGATAGGGTTGGATTTTAGTATCATTATTCATACCTATATGCTTGAAGATTTTATGAATGCTGCATTCGTTGCTTATTTTGGTTCAGCAAAAAAGAGTTAATATGGAAGTATAAGCAAAACTAATTTAGTTGGCTGGATGTTCGATCCAAAATAATAAACAGCTAGGCTATATCAAAATCGGCAAGAGATAAATCGATTGTTTGTCAATATTAGATATATGATGCTATTTAGATACCGGTGTTGTATAAACAATTTGGTTATTATGAATACTTTTTGTTGTACAACCAATTACTATTTACTATCATGGTAACAGAGAGTTTGAAATAACAATGACAAGTATCTTCCAAATACTTCATGTTGTTGTGTATTTAGTTTTTCGTTTGATTTATGATTTTTTTTTATTTTTGAAGGATCTTAGTAATTAATTCACTGTGAGTAGTAAACTATCATGTATATACTTTTATTTGAATTTTTTTTACTATTTTTTGGATCCGTTTGGACCTGCGGGTCGATCTAGTTCGGTCCCGTTTAGAACGAGTCGAGTCTGGTCCGGTTCCAAAAATTTTTGGTCCCGTCCTGTCCCGTCCCGTCAACTAATAGGTCCGGTTCGGGTCCATCAAATTTGGTCCCGGCCCAACCCGTACCCAGCCCTAGCCATGGTAGAACTGAGGCTGAAGGCAGTAGAGGCTAATGGGACTTCGACGATTGTTCCTATAAGATCTGCTGTAATTCAAAGTAAAATCATTATATCACACGACATTAAATAAAGAAGCAACGGTAAATAAAGTCAAAAATTTACCTGGGCCCATTGGCATATATGAAGTATCTATAGGCATAGTATCCCTTTTTATAATGAGCCTATCAAACAGAAGTAGATACTGCTGCCTGAGTACTGCCTGCCTCTGAGCCTCCAAACATCAAATGGCTGCTCCCAAGCTCTGAGCCCGCATGGCTACCTCTGGCCCTTGACTCAGCTTGGCCTCCCTAGGTTGTCTTTTTTGCCCTATCCATTTCAAAAACTTGCTTAAGAGGGGCCTGAACCCCTTCAGAATTAATATCAGGGTTTTCATCACCCTCAGGACCTTCGAGACCGTCAGCAAGGTCTTTATTACCTTCATCATCATCATCTGGGCTTCTGTCGCCCTCAATGTCAACGTAAGAGTTCTTATCGCCCCACGGTTCATTGAGACTCTGGTCATCATCACTAGGGCTTTGGTCGCCCTTATCTTCAGTATGGTGCTCATCACCTCCAATTGTAGTCTGGTCATCTTTGGCCACCAAGTTCTGATCCTCCTGTATTGCTGCTTGATCTGGGTTAATTCAGCCTTCTCAAGGTCGGAGGTAGCATCAATAGGGTCCT
The DNA here is from genome assembly GCA_029216955.1 of Iris pallida. Lineage (NCBI taxonomy): Eukaryota > Viridiplantae > Streptophyta > Magnoliopsida > Asparagales > Iridaceae > Iris > Iris pallida. The sequence continues at coordinate 27,496,338 of JANAVB010015400.1, forward strand.
CCTCGAGCGGTTCATCCCTAAAATCACAGCCGCTATTATCTCTTCATCATTTTGAGGAGGTATCTCGTATGGGACAGGGAATATAGGAGTTTGGATTATTGAAGGAGCTAGAATTTTTGGAGCAGCCTCCTATGGAATTGACACCTCCTCAGGAACTGTGACTATTAAAGCATTATCAGAGGCTGGTGGCAATATCAAACCAGTCGAAGCAAGCGCCGTGAGTGTCTCCGCAGACATCGGAATAGAGACCGTAATAATTACTGGTTCTGGAGCAGTAACCGAAGGGACTTCCACTGCTGCAGTTGGAGCCGGTGCACTGGTCGGTGGAGGCTCTGGAGATTAAGATATGTCAATATGAATCACTATAGGTTTAACATCTAGTAACTCCTGTTGAACTAATAGACTAAGTATATCACCTTGTGGAGAAGATACGCCCCAGGAGATGTCTGCAATGGCTCCTGAATAGAAGATTGCCATGGCAAAGGAGGGATAGTAGAAGCTGCAGTCTTCGACTTCCCACCTCTGGATACACTAATTTCCTCTTGGCAGCATATTTGACCAGCCGTAGGAAGGTAGCGACAGCAGCAGGTTGATCTCCAGTAGTAACCCTCTCTCTACTCGTCTTCTCAATCCCACTCTCCTTCTGAGCTGGGGATGTGGTTGTTCCTCTAAAAGAAGATGTTCCTCCAGGTGAAGGCCCCGTCTCCAGCTTCCGTATCTGAGCCCTTGTCCTCGCTACGGGCTTTTCAGCAACAGTCGCTTCTTTCTTCTTCTTTTCTTTCCCTTTAGCATAAGAAGGATGTTCTTCATGAGCTGACCGAGAGGATGAAGTCCCAGTCTTCTATTTCTTACTACCTTCCTTTACGGGGGATTTTTCTTTTTGCTTATTTAGAGTGACGGGCAGTGCACCCTATACTTCATCGTAGAAATCGACAACTGCAACCTCCAGAGGATCGTCAAAGGAAACGTCCTCCTCGGCTTCTACAAAGTCCATAGCAACTTCGGTCCCTTCTCGTGATCTTCTCATGCCAACAAAACTATCGAACAAGGAATAACCTTCGAAGAAGGTGTTGGCTGAGGTATAGAAATTCACGTATGTATTCAACATACGCGGGCCTCCTTCAAAAGTAGCTGAAGGCATAGTAAATACAGCTTTAGTGCCCCTCGTACTATAGTACCTTCATCCTCGAGTACCGTCGATCAGATGCCCAAAAGCTTTAAGGCAGGTAGTGGCATTCCTAGCCTGCATTTGGTCGTAGCCGAACTGACGAGCAAATCGTCTAGGTAGGTATGGATCCAGATAGTACTCATTCTCAAACCGATACACCAGATATGAGGGTCTGATCATTTTCAACCAAGTGAAGACCACTGGAGATAGACTAGTACGAATAGGCTCTAGATCTATATGAGAGAAGTCGGGAAGGTCACATACCCAGGAGGAAGAGCGACACAAATGAACCTCCATTCAGAGCCTTTGTTCAGTGCCTTCCTACAGTAAAAAAAGGGAGTACACTTTCCATCGGGATGTAGTTTATCGACCGATGAAATCTTCTCCCGTAGCATCGAGAACTGGATCCATTAGACAAGGATGGTGTAAGATTAACCAGCCAAATAGATAAGTATACGGCATGTAGGTGCGAAAAAAGTCTTCTCGAGTGCCGGGCTTCTCCATTACGGTGGTTGTGAGTGCACGGAGACCTGCATTTAACCGACAAGTCATCGCAGAAATGATATCCATCTCATATCCGAATACTAAATGCACTGCGGCGAATAGCACACCTCGGTGGATGCGATCGATCGTACTGGCTCCAGGAACCACAAACCGTCGCAGCCAAATAGAAATGAAGCCCACCAAAGTATCCTCCGGAGACATGGTTATACCACCTTGTCTTATGTAAGTCTCGATAGGGGTATTTGCTATTAAATATCAAGAACAAGAACTATAGAGGAATTGAACTTGATTGCAAACTCGCTTGTACAAAAGAAATCCTAGAAAGAAATCCTAAGAAACAATCTAAGTACAATTATTTAGTTTTTGATTCTGGGGGGTGACGATGGAGGCTCGGGAAAGTGTAGCAACTCTGCCTTATTCCTTGGACTATCTGACATTATCCATGCTTTTGAAGAAATTACCCTTTGTAGGTTGTCAGCCTTTTATTACCAACCTCTAGCATGGGTGTGGTACCCTACTATTTATAGTGATCCCTGCAGTAGCAGATTTTGGGCCGCATAAAGGGCCACATGGCCACGTGTCTGTCACAGCACACAAAGACTCGATCTTAGGCTGCCAGCTGGTGGGGGTTATTGAGATTTTGTTGTAGCGAATCTGGGTGGTTGATACTTGGTCAAATTGCCATGTGTCCCCCCACAACATAGTAAAATCAATCTTCTGCGGCCCGGGTCAACTTGGCCGCATGGGGTACCAAAAGTCTTTCTTCTGTGGCTTGGATCGGCTTGGCCGCATAAAATCTCAAGGGCCTCCCTTCTGCGGTTCGAATCATCTTGGCCGCATGAGGTCTCAAGAGTCTTCCTTCTGCGGTTCGGTTTCACTTGGCTGCATAGGTTCTTCGAGAGCCTTGCTTCTGCGGCTCGAGTTAACCTGGCCGCATGGGATCTTCGAGAGCCTTGCTTCTGTGGCTCGAATCCACTTAGCCGCATGGGGTCTTCGAGAGCCATATGCTTATGCGGTTTGGTTTTACTTAGCCGCATGGGATCTTCAGAAGCCTTGCGTCTACGACTCGAGTCCACTTAGCCGCATAGGGTGATGATCCGCATAAACACATACTACCTTGGTGGTAGAGCCACTATCTTATGACAGCAGTAGTTGATGGCGGCTTGGGTGCAGTGATGTCCTGCAAAGGGCTTCTCACACATTAAGGTTGCTTCTCTCTCCTTGCGTTTGTGAATGACCACCTCTCGTAAGTCGAGAGCAGATTGATCTACCTTTGCATCCGTTTTGTGGGCCCGGGTATCTCGAGCGCCCGGGTGCATAGGTATCATATTTGCTCCCTGATCTGAGGCTAGTAAAAGCACTTGCTTTCGATCGTTGTAGGAAGAATTTTGGGATCATCATATTTGCTCCCTGATCTGAGGCTAGTAAAACACTGCTCTTGATCCTTTTAGGGAGACATCTGAGACTCATCCTGTCCGTTAGCCCTGGGGGACTGGACGTGGGTGGTTATGTATAACTTTCCATCAGGAGCCTGCATAACAGTTAACGATTTCCGCTGACGGTTAGCATCTTGGACAGTTGACTGGGCTTGTTTAGCCCGTACTGTCCTAGACTTCTTCGACTTAACACCCGAAGGTGCATAGTCGGAAGAGTCCAAGTTGGAAGGAGGAAAGGAAAGTTGGTGCCCTTTTCAAAGGAAGGAAGGTTGCTCTATATATAGAATGGAATGAGCCCTTTCTTCTTCTCCTTTCCAATATGGGACTAAAAACAATATTCTCTTTTCCATGCTTCTACAAGACCCCCTTCAAAGTTTTTAAATTGTAAATTTAGAATACTTTGAATAAGAAGCATGGAAAGTAGAGATGTTTAGGTGTGGCAATCCTATCAGAGATAGCATGGATATGATAGGTTTGGGTACTTCTGCTGGAGATTTTATGTGGACTTATCATCCTTGGCGTACCTTGGTTTTAGGTACTGATAATAAGCTGAGAGAGGGAAGCAACATATTTACTCAGAGGTGATATGGACGTGGTAAATATGAGGTTGATGGTAGAGCTTTCCTACTCAGAGGTGATATGGACATGGTAGGAGTGAACTCGGTGAGGATACACAGAATAACTCAGAGATGATATGGACATAGAAGTTCTATGATTGATGCGCCGCAACACAGGGGTTGTTGCACGGGGTGTTTACTTAGAGGTAAGGTGGACGTAGTAAACATTTATTTTTAGCATCATCTGCTTTGTAAGGGGTAGGAAAACAACTCAGAGGTGATTTGGACATGGTTGTTCTACTACTGGAGAGTGAATGCAACGGAACAACTGGGCTCCAGAAGCATATGATTGTGAGAGAAGGGGTGCTTGTACTAGAGGACCTAATACAACATTTGTGATTGGCAGAGGACATCCCACTTGGGGGACTTTTCGTGGACCTATTACCCTTTTGTGCATCTGTGATGCGAGTAAATAGATTCAAAATAATTTTCAGTGGACCTATTACCCTTTTGCTCACTGGTTGTACGGGTAATAGATTTGAATGATTTTTTTGTATGCACCTATTACCCTTTTACGTATCGGTAGTGCGAGTAATAGATTTGATACAAAATCTAACATAGGTAATGTGAACGTGATAGGTTCTGTGGCCTTAACACCATGGCTTTATCCCAGATTGGGTACAAGTGTTAAGTTAGAAGATTATCTTTATCGGAGGTAATATGGACGTGATAAAGATAGAATCTATGGGTGCATAGAACGACTCAGAGGTAATATAGACGTGAAGGGTTCTATAAATGACAACTGTAGAGGACGGTTCATGGAAAGGGTACTTTACTCAGAGGTAATATGGACATGGCAAGCATCCTTCTACTAGAATAACAGTTCAGAGGTAAAATGGACATGGCTGTATTCTAAGGAGTTATAACAACTTTGGGGTTATCGTAACAGGGGTGACTACTCAGAGGTAATATGGACATGGTAGACACGGTTATAGAAGGACACTTCAGAGGTGATATAGACATGAAATGTTTTCTATGTGGTCATGATAACACAAAATCTTCATGGAGGATGAAACTACTCAGAGGTGATATAGACATGGTAGATGCACAACATGATATAAAAAAGCAATCCAGAGGTAATATGGTCCTGGAGGGCTTTACTTACTGAGATTTAGTATAGGAGGGTTGAACAAGTTTTTACTAGGATCTGCGAGCACGCATGAGGGCGCAGGAGCTCATGTTGGCATTGCTGATGAAGATGGGTTTTAGGGAAGTTGCATCCCTTAAGTCGCTCTGGATGACATCGTCCTCGGTGGGAAGCTATCGCTGTTCGAACCGCCATTCCCACAGAGAGCCAGGTGTTGAGCTCAAGGTTCTTCTTCGAAGAAATTGAGTGTCTGGTCTTCTTCCTCTGGGTGATCGTTTGTGGAAACCATGTTGACGGATAGTACCTTCTGTAGGTCCCGGTTATTGGTGGTACCACCACTATTTTTGTTATTAGAGATGGTACTAGGACGTTTGCCTTTGTCCTCTCCATCTGGGATATGTATAATCCCAGCTGGCGGACCTTTTTTAATTTTGCCTCTGTATTTGTAGTGCTTATGATGAAGGTCATCCAATCCCTGAACTGATCTTCGCCCATCCAAAGGCTAATTGCGGGGAGCAACTTCTTCTGGCAGATTTCAATCAAGGAGCTTTCGGGATTGCCTTGGGGCAATCTCATTGCGGTTTGGCAGAACTGCTCGATATAGTTCCTTGTTAGCTTCCTCTCCCCCTGAGTGACGTCCATGAGAGACGACATTATCACATCATACCCCACTTTATAGAATCTTTCTAGGAACATGTGCTTGAAGCCGTCAAAATAATAGATGCAGTTGTCCGAAAGGTTGCGTTACCAGTCGAACGCGATTCCCTCCAATGCTCCGATGAATAATCGTGTGAGAATGGCATCGCTATGCGACAAATAGTCTGTTGTGACCTCAAAATACATCATGTACCGACTGGCAGAGGCTTACCGTCATACAAATCGATATGAAACGGTTTGTACCGTGGCAGAAAAGGAATATCTCTCCACGCAACGGGATACGGCTGCCGTATTCTGAGGTCCCAGGAGGAGTCTCAGGCATTGAACATTGTTCGAAGCTCCTGGACTTCCTTCCTTGCCTCCCTGGCTTCGTCTGCAGCTGAAGGAGCGGATGCTCCTAGAGGATTGTCACCCTAAGGAGGAGCGATCGTGTTGGAGTCCGCATTGGCTGCGGGTCCAAAGCTTGTTTGTCCAGGCGTCCTTGCCAGTTGAGTTGGCAAGACAGCTTTGATTTTGTCTACTAACTTGACCAGGGACATGAGCATGGCTTCAAGTACTTCTAGTCGTTTTCGATCAGTAGGCTCTTCATAATCATCGCCGGACATAAAGATTGTCTGCACGTTGGTGGACGCGAAAGGGACCGTAGAAGAGGTCCTCTCCATGTCGTACCCTCATACCAAAAAATCCTCGGAGAATATCGGAATGTCCTTCTCCTCGAATTCAGAAAGGGTGCCACCCCCTGCGCAGGAAGCTGCATCGTCTTGGCGAAGGCGGTCATCCTCGGGGACGTCCAAGTCCGTTGTATAAACTACCCCCTGTGTATGCTCTTAGAACACCGGGTTGTCGTATATATTGAGGGGACTACTACCCCCAGCTTCATCTACCCCCAAGGAGGCCGAGGGTGCACCCCCGGGTGTTGGAAACTTCTTTCTGGATTGAGTGCCTAGGTATACACTCCATGTGACTATCGGCGGTAATCCTCCAGATGAGAGTTTCCTTGTAGTGCTGGCTGAGATTGCCAGGCTGGAAGAGCCTGTCTTCTTTCCTCCCTTATTGGAAAGAACCTTCCGAGTTGAATTACAGAAGGCAAAAAGAAATTCCTCGTATCCCAGAATTTGCACCTCTTTCTCAAGTGGTTGTCGGACAGGTGTTGGCTGGTACAGTCATTGGAAAATGGACTGCCGATCTTCAGGTGCTGGCGACTTGTCGCAGCAGCAGTTGATGATGACCTGGGTGCAACGACGTCCCAAAAAGGGCTCATCACATGCTAAGGTTGCTTCTTTCTCCTTACGTTTGTGAGTAATCACCTCTCGCAAGTTGATAACAGGCTGATCTACCTTTGTATCCAATTTGTGGACTCGGGTATCCTGAGCGCACGTGTACGTAGGTATCATGTTTGCTCCCTGATCCGAGGCTAGTAAAAGAACTTGCTCTCGATCGTTGGAGTGAGACTTTTAAGACCCACCCTGTCCGTTAGCCCTGGGGGACTGGACTTGGGTGGTTCTGTACAACTTTTCATCAGGAGCCCATATAACAGTTAACGGTGCCCGCTGACGGTCAGCAGTTTGGACAGTTGACTGGGATTGTTGGGCCCGTACTGCCCTAGACTTCTTCGACTTAGCACCTGAAGGCGCATAGTAAGAAGAGTCCAGATTGGCATATTCCATATTCTCAATGGACCGTTTGGGGTCGGGCCCGTATGAGAGACGGTTGAAAAAAGAGCTTCTGACAGGGCCGTATAAGACACCCTGTCTGTGTCCAGGATTGGCTACCGCATGGGCCATCTGCCAGCAGCCAGAGTTGGCTGCCGCATGGGCCATCTGCCTGCGGCCAGAGTTGGCTGCCGCATGGGCCATCTACCTGCATCCAGAATTGGCTGCCGTATGGGACATCTGCCTGCAGCCATAGTTAGCTGCCGCATGGGCCATCCGCCTGCGGCCAGAGTTGGCTGCCGTATGGGCCATCTGCCTGCAGCCAGAGTTGGTTGTCGCGTGGGCCATCTGCCTGTATCCTGAGTTGGCTGCCCATCTCTCTTATGCGGCCTCTTCCTCGTCCGCATGGATTTCCCTTGTACCCCCAAAAGCTCAGCATCGTAGTGTTTTCCTTTACTGGATTTGGGGATAGTAGGGTTCTCTGCGGTCAGAAGCAAGGCCACAGGAGAGCTTTGATCACCGTCTTAGGCCACAGAAGGAGCGTCTTCGAGAACCTGGTCAGGGGCAACAGTTTTGCACTTCGACGTCCTGCGGGTTCTCTTTGGGTTGGCTCGCTTCTGCAACGGGCTGGCGCTCCCTTTAGAGACCATTTCTTCGAACGCTCATTGGTCAAAACGAACCATGAGTATTTCCTGTATATAATCGAGATTGGACGCATCGAATTGTGTCACCAACTTCTCATCAGAGGAGAAGGAAGTCCCCAGCAGAGTCGTCATCGTGTTTGCCATTAAATATCAAGAACAAGAATTACAGAGGAATTGAACTTGATTGCAAACTCGCTTGTACAAGAGAAAGCCCAGAAAGAAATCCTAGGAAACAATCTAAGTACAATTGTTTAGTTTTTGATTCTAGGGGGTGATGATGGAGGCTCAGGAAAGTGTAGCAACTCTGCCTTACTCCTTGGACTAGCTGACACGATCCTTGCTCTTGAAGAAATTGACCTTCGTAGGTTACGAGCCTTTTATTGCCAACCTATAGCATGGGTGTGGTACGCGGCTATTTATAGTGATCCCTGTAATAGTAGATTTTGGGTCGCATAAAGGGCCACGTGGCTACGTGTCTGTCACAGCACACAAAGACTCGATCTTGGGCTACCAGCTGGTAGAGGTTGTTGAGATTTTGTTGTAGCGAATATGGGAGGTTGAGACTTGGTCAAATTGCCATGTGTTCCTCCACAACAGAGTAAAATCAATCTTCTGCGGCCCGGATCAACTTGGCCGCATGCAGTACCAAGAGTCTTTCTTTTGCGGCCTGGATCGGCTTGGCCGCATGAAATCTCATGAGCCTTCCTTCTGCGGCTCGGATCACCTTGGCCGCATGAGGTCTCAAGAGTCTTCCTTCGGTGGCTCGATTTCACTTGGCCGTATGGGTTCTTCGAGAGCCTTGCTTCTGCGGCTCGAGTCAACCTGGCCGTATGGGATCTTCGAGAGCCTTGCTTCTGTGGCTCGAGTCTACTTAGCCGCATGGGGTCTTCGAGAGCCTTGCTTATGCGGCTTGGTTTCACTTGGCCGTATGGGATCTCCAGGAGCCTTGCTTCTGCGGCTCGATCCACTTAGTCGTATGGGGTAGTGATCCGCATAAACACAGACTGTCTTGGTGGTGGAGCCACTTTCTTGTGGCAGCAGTAGTTGATGGCGGCTTGGGTGCAATGATGTCCTAAAAAGGGATCCTCACACATCAAGGTTGCTTCTCTCTCCTTGCATTTGTGAATGACCACCTCTCGTAAGTCGAGAGCAGATTGATCTTCTTTGCATCTGTTTTATGGGCTCGGGTATCCCGAGCGCCCGGGTACGTAGGTATCATATTTGCTCCCCGATCTGAGGCAAGTAAAAGGACTTGCTCTCAATCATTGTAGGAAGACTTTTGGGACCATCATATTTGCTTCCTGATCTGAGGCTAGTAATGCACTGCTCTCGATCGTTGTAGAAAGACTTTTGGGACCATCATATTTGCTACCTGATCTGAGGCTAGTAAAGCACTGCGCTCGATCATTGTAAGGAGACTTCTGAGACTCACCCTGTCTGTTAGCCCTGGGGGACTGGACACGGGTGGTTCTGTATAACTTTCCATTAGGAGCCCGTATAACAATTAACGGTACCCACTGATGGTCAGCAGCTTGGACAGTTGACTGGGCTTGTTGAGCCCGTACTGCCCTTGACTTCTTCGACTTAGCACCCGAAGGTACGTAGTAGGAAGAGTCCAAGTTGGAAGGAGGGAAGGGAAGTTGCTGCCCTTTTTAAATGAAGGAGGGGGCTCTATATATAGAATGGAATGAGCCCGTTCTTTTTCTCCTTTTCGATGTAGGACTAAAAGCAATATCCTCTTTTCCATGCTTCTAAAAGGGGTGCCAGCAGCAAAGCCATGCCAATCTTCTTCCAGCTCATTATCGACATATCCTGATTCATCAATCAGTCTTTCAATTGTGTCACTGTTGAGCGGTTCAAAGAAACGGGGCTCACATTCTAAATGCTCTTATGCCTTGTTCTCCGCAACATGACCTAGGAAGAGATACACCAGCCACTTGGATGTATAGCACATCCCAATTGCCCTGCTCTTATATAAGAGGGTACAAATCATGAAATGACATAGTAGCTCCTCGAAGGCTGCGACCATCCGAGGGTTCTATTTGGCCAGAGCCTTTAGTTCTTCTCTAGTTAGCATATATTCCTCGTAGGGGTTCTTACCCATTGGCAGATGTGATAAAAACTACATTTCGTGTAAGGCGAGGCCTATCTCCACATGAGGAGTCACGAAGGTACCCATCTTGTTGTTGTACCTCTCCACCAAGGCTAAGAACATGTTAGAATTGGTTTGGATGTCACAAGAGGTGGTCAAGACAGCATCATAAAGTTTCAACTCAACCAGCTTGTCCTTGAAGTAGTTCAGAGCCCATACTGAAAGACGGTTCCGGTGCTTAATGTCTGGATGCATCAAACCCATCAGCCGCATGTTTGGGGCTGGATATGTTCCTCCAGCAGTAGCAAAAATATTGGCAAAGAATGGTATTCTGACCGGCACACAACCTGGTTTTAAGCCTCTCAACTGCGTGGTGTGTCTCTCAGAGGAAGTGAAGAATATATCCCTCTTATGGGTCCCAAATTTGTGATATATCTTTTCGAACCTAGCCTGTTGGAGTGGAGTCAAATCTAATGACAATTGTCGAGGGTAGCTGGCATGGGTGTAGCGAGAAAGAGACAAGCTCTTTGCCTTATCTGTAAGATATGCCAATCTCTCCCCACTATGGTAGACTCGTTTTCTCGTTTCGTCTTGGGCTGAGAGGCTTTTTTAATGGCTTCTCAAAATAAGAAGGCTGGTTTCTTATAGGGTGCCTGATCCATACTTAAGAAGGGTTCACCATTCATCAGGCATAGTAGAGTCCTTTTACCTTAGGACTCTAGCAGAGCTCTACAGGTAGCAGGAAGGTCATACTGCGGGAATTTGACATAAGAAAGGACTTCTTCGTATTCTGATACCCGGAAAGTCGAAGCCAATATCTCCGCATGAGGGTCTTCCCTAAGATCCACTGCAGAAAAGAGAAGAAACAAGAGTTAAAATCATGAAAGTGTGTTCTTATAAATTAAGAAAATCTAAGTGATTTTTAGCCCTGTGCAAAACATAGATATCATAATACACAAGGTTATAGTCTCTAAATGGCACACACAATACGACAGTTCTCTAAATGGCGCATACAATACAGTTCTAAATTACACATTCAGTATGACGGTTCTTAGCGTGCAGTGCACTTTGAATGAACAAAGGGTGCGCGATATGTTTTTGGCCAACACTCTGAAAGAGGTGGCGCATTTTAGAAATTGTGCAGCGCCAACCAACACTCTTGAAGAGGCGATCGACGCTGGCTTTTAGTTCGTGCTACCATCAAATGGCGCTGAGTGTACTGTTCATCTTCCCCGACCAAACATTCACCTTTGAGAGCGGGGTTGGCCTCCTCGGCTCTCGCTGACGGTGGCGCGTGCTGTGGCACCCTCAGCAGCGACGCGCGTGACGAGGCTCCGGTGACTTCTTTGCCTTTTTAGCGGCAGATCTCCTTGGTGCCATTGCCAATGATCGAAGAACTTGGAAGAATGAGAGAGGGAAGATGAGAACACGATAGAGAAAATATCCAAGTAAAGGACTCTCTTTACTTGGATAGCCCCAAATTTGGAGGAGTTTGATCTAAGAGTTTACCCGATTTCTCGAGGCGATTGCGGACAGCCCCGGCCTCGATTTCGTACGCCATTTTTTATTGGATTCATCTTGAGGTAAACTTTCAAAATATATTATTTATTTACGAATATCTTACTTCTGAATTTTTGAAGAATTATTTTACTGTTGCTTGTCCAAAACTCGACACGTCACACGATTTTTGAGATCCCGGTAGATCTTGAACTCCTATTCGTGATCCGGTTGAAGTTTTGGAAAGCTCACACGACGATCTTCGACATATTATTTTTCCAAAATTTGGTAGGCTTGTTTAGTATTTTATTTATTAAGTTAAACTCAAATTTGATCGATAAATTATCGATTTTGTCACGGTTAGCCATAACGACGATATCTTTTGACCAAAGCATGATTTTATGGCAAGGTCGATCCCAGTGCACTCATGGCACTAAAATCTACCAATATGCCCTTTCGAAACCACGAGTTTATAATGTTTGACTAGTTAGTCAACGACACGCCTCAATTTGCATGCCATGGTTTCCAAAAAATAGAAATATGACTTTCTATGGCCAAACTTCCTTGTTTAAGTTATATTTTAGAATATTATTAGTTAAATTAGGTTTTTAAGTAATTTATTCTAGAATTAATTATTATTAGGTAAGTTAACCCCTTAGCCACTTATTCTATAATTTTAGAGATAGAATATTAGAATTGACTTGTGCTTTTCATGTACGGTTCATGGTAAGATGTGCGTTCTGGGTTGACAGCTTCTAGATCGACATATGATGTGCCGATCAAAAAAGCTTCTAGATCGGGGATATCTTTTAGATTGACATATGATGTGCCATATCAAAAATGTGTATAGCCATCATACGATGTGCCGTATTAGCCTAGCCATTTATGTATCAAAAGCTATTTCACACACACAGTCGTTTCCATTGTTCATGATCTTTTTTTAGTCCTTTATCTTCATGTTCTTTTCTATTAGCTTGCTCGTTCATGATTATTGCTTTCCATGTCTAGTTCATACCATGGTAGTTCTTTATATGCTCTTTATCGTCACTATTTTTCATTGTTCTAGCTTATTTTGTGCTAACAACATTAAATGCAATATGGTTGTACTTTGCACCTTTCTTGACTGGATCGTTGATATAGGTGAGGATGACGTGCTTCCTACTTTTGTGCTATGGACCATACGGGAAAAGGTAGAGACTCGAAGGCCAAAACCCTAGATTTTTCTTCAAGTGTAAAACTTGTGAATATTATAATTTTGATTTAGTTGTTGTGAATGAGCAATAAAGATAGTATTTATGAGCATTTTGTTTATTGCGGGCTAGACATCATACTACCGCCGATACTATGGCGTAGGATGGACTTGCGCACGCACTTGCATCCCGAAAAATGGGTACGGGTCGTGACAGTTCCCTTCAAACATTTCTTCATCAAAGGTTTCTAAAATTTCATACTCAATCATCTTGTCAATAAAATATTTTCCAACCATTGGTCTTTAATAATCTTGTATAATAAGACTATCTAGATAAAACTTGCCATTACGTCCTCAATAATTTGCTTTGTGCAAATTCTTTTATCATTCCAATAGTAACTACTCATTCATATCCAGTTTGAAAATCCAGATTATTCAATGTTATTCTCTAAAAATTTGAACTTGTCACCCCTTAAATACTTTTTTTATAGTCATCTATATTTGTTTACCAATTCATCAACCTTCTTGGATGTCTTAAGTCTAGGGTACCAATGAATCCTTTTAGTCTTTGTCTAAGGATTAGTCTCTACGTATTTTTCCAACATTCCCTTATTGTCGTCATATCTTGTATATAACTTCTGATCCTTAACCTCCATAGTTATGAACCAACTCCCACCACGCATAAATACTTTTGCTATTCCATATTTATTATTGTTTCCTTTTCTAATCACCTAATATTTTAAATTAGACCTCAGAAGGTGGGTATATTACATGTACTCAAAACTAATTTATTTTTAACCTCATTATTAAGATTGTCAAACCTTTATTTTGTATCCTTGAAAAGCTCTATCTTATTACATTATTTTTCATTCCTTGTAATTCCATTTCTTTACCTTAAAAATTCCTTCTATCTTTCTTAAAATCAACCCTTAAGCCATAATAATCGCGTATGCATAACTTAAAACTTATTCCAAGACGAGCATTTATTACTAACTACCTAATACCACTAATATACCAACGATTTCATTAGAAAATTATCTTACTACTTGGCCTACCTTTTCTAATAACTACTTACAATAATATACATCAACAACTAGAGTTAACTATAACCTCAAGTCATAACAAAGCAAGAAGCCTAATCTTGTTTATACTCTAAGAAAACCACACCTTTACTCATATATGTTCTAAAGAATATTGACAACTAAGACACCTCAACCATAACCCCAACTTGTACTAGCAATCTTTCTATCATGAACTATCATGAACTAAAATTTCTCCTTAGATTATACTAATTCTCTTTCTAGTGTCTAATTGCTATGTCCCAAAAGTTGAATCCTTTAATCATCTTAGTCATATTTCAATCAATACAAAGGAAAATCCACTCAACAAATTCCAAACCAGTAGCATAAGTATTCTTCATATGGCATCAAGTTCATCCTTCTGGTCCACAAGTATTGTAGTTATTATTTTCTTCTCAAAGTTATTCTTCTTCCTATGTAGCTACTTGTTGGATGACTAAGTCTTCTATCCTTTAGGATGAATCCTGAATATCTACTACTACAAGATTTATCTCCTTTAAACAATCACTCATCTAAATTCTTTGATCCCTTCAACTTATTTTTTTTCATGTATTGCATCACATTACATTCCATAAAATTGTATTCCTCGATTTGTTCTTCATGTTGTTTTTTACTCCCAGTCATCACAATATTAAAAGGGATATCCTCCATGCCTTTACTCAAAATCCGATTATCATATATCCTTCCGTGAAAATGTTAGTCTCATATTCCATACCATAAGTCATAATAATTCCATACTATTTGAAATGCTAATATCAAATAATTCTTTCTAACATTCAAAATAACTTATAACATCTAGTTCTAGGCTACTGTTGCTATGATCAACCCCTACACTAGGACTTATTCCATCAATATTTTCTAATCCTATATCTTAATGAATATCGAATCTAACTCTCATCACTATCAGAACCATTTTCTTTCAGACAATTTAATAAAGTATGCCTTCTTCGTCTCGTCGAGGATGTGCTTATGAAGAAAATACCATGCACGAGGGTTTGTCTCTCCAAAATAGGGAAGTATGAGAAATAACGATAATGAGTTCAAGAAGTGTATGATTTGAAATACAAATTCGAGTTTCAAGGACGTTATTTAGAAATCACAAGATGATTCAATAGCAGTTGTGGATTGAATTCCTAAACAAAAAAAAATTATCGTAGGCTCGCTCGGTACAGTAAAGTAACCGAAACGATAAATCAAACCTACATGTACCACCACTAAACATGTCACGCCCCAGTTTCACAATACCTAAAAACTTGGACGAGACGATGCCAGCTAATACGTTCTGGAATATGTTTTCTAATTTAATAGACATACCCAGACCTACTACGTTGTAAAAATATACTAAGCATATGCTATGTCAACTAGTCTCAATCCACATATAAGTAAATAGAGTAAGAATGGACATTATGTACTATAGTCAGTAGCCCTATGATACATATGTTCGAGCAAACTCGAAGAAGGGTAAGCTTGCAAAACTAGACTACAATAGTATGTAACACACAGTAGAAGGATAACAGATTAACAAATAAAGATAAACATATAGCTACAATATACCTGAATATCCGATGTTCCCATCATCAGCTCCAGCAAGTCACCATATCAACCAACTCTACAATCTGGCAGGAAATCAGGTCCTCAGAGGGACATAACCAGATACAAAATACATGGCCATAAAGTAAATATTGTATAAACATAAAGGTGTACTAACCATCTATGTGATTGCACTTGATGATAACTTTGGAACGTATGGGTAAAAAAAGCTCAATAGTAATCTCTGGCATAGCCCCTGGCTAGATACCGTATATACTGACATATATCATCAATAGACATATCGTAGCGCTAGCGACCATCACCTGATATACTGACAACATATATAATCACATAAGAACCTATATAACATTATTGAGCTACTAGAAACTTGTAATAATAACTCCGTAGTTTCATCTGAATACTACGACAAACCAATTTGGTTTTTATATGTTAAGTTTATACTAGAAACTTGTAATAATAACTCCATAGTTTCATCCGAATACTACGGCAGACCAGTTTGAGCTACATTTTCATCCCATATACCGACTAATGATCCTCTTCTCTTAATGTAAATACACAAGTCATCACTACGACATGTATATTTCATATCTAAATGCCAAGTAACAACTAGACTAACTATTACTATCTTTATTCCATCACACGAACTTCTTGCATCGATAGCTAATCGGATGCGCAAGCCCGGGTCCAATATGAACTCATCCTCACTCCCAATGACGTGTAATGATTCGTGTCAAGGTCCGGATGTTATAAAAATAACCCCTCCCCCAATTTAGGTAGTCCACTAATTCTAAGTCAACTCAACCCATATCTACGCATTCGTCGACTGCACCCGAGGCATTCTCAGACGCAACCAATACACTAATTCTAACTCAAAGAATATAATAACAATAAAAAATGTCTAATACAGTAAAAATAAGGCAAGGTATACTTGCCTTGATCTCTAAGAAGAAAGAGCTGCGATCCAGATCCCTGACCAGTAGTCGAGGTATCCTGGGAGCCTATACTAATTATTACGAACTTAATTAACAATCTAAAGTTATCATTTATCTATAACATACAATTACTAACTATAAATACAACACGACACTAGACTATCATATTAACAAGGAAAAACTAGATTCTAACAAAGGTTTATAACTAAATAATTAGAAAAATAGGTAAGTCACTATCCTTCTAGTCTCTAAATGTACATATATATTCTAAATATTCATATAAACTAAGTTCTAAGTGCCCCCTAAGATTATTCTTTATACGTAAATTTCTATAAGTTGGTCATAAGAGGTTTCCTTGCGTTGGTGCGATATAGGATTTATACCCAAAGGTCTTCTAGTGTTAATTCGTTATCTTTCCTCTTAATCATAGAGACTACCTTCAAAATTATAACCTAATAATTTAGTACAACATTCTAACCCATGAGTCCTAAGTGGCATTTTTTTAAAAAACTTCGGTTGTATAATTAAACATTTTTTTATACTTGACTCAACTAAAATAAATAACCAAACCTATGGTCTAGACTTAAAATAAAATTATAAAACATAATAATGACAATTAAAACCAGAACATAGATTTTTTTCAAATAATTATTTAAGTCATATTTATCCAAAAATAATGCCACAACTTTACTATGCCCAAATATTGATTTTCTAGGTCGTATCGGACACGTTCTTCAGTCAATATTTGTATAAACTTAACATATAAAAAACAGAATATTATATATAAAATATATATTTAAGCAAATAAACAAATCTTAAACATATCACATTTATTTGGCATACTTCTATGACCATACTACACATGAAAATGAGTCAAACTAGACTAGTTTCCACCTAAACATGTCAATATTAATGTTTTGAATTCAGATTTTTGTTGGCTGTTTCTATGGCCTAAAAACTAAGTTTAGCATGTCAAAATTCATGTTTTACAAGGTTAAGTAGTTAGGATAATGGGTTTCTAGGTTACACAAAAAATCTGATAAGGTAAAGTTGCATATTTTGGTCACAAAGCACATATATGTGTCCTACAACATTTAAATTCCAGATTTGAGGATGCTCGTAGAAACACATAATAATATAGGTTTTAATTGGATTATTATGGTTTCTTCCTCTGCCACGAAATGTCAAGGGATTTCTATATCTAATTTACAATTTTTTGGAAGAGAATTGGATAGGGTACTTACTTGGAATGACGTCGAATTCGTAGGAATCCCAATAAAATTCAATTCTGTCCACTTGGATTGCGAGGGTGGTTCGGGAGGGAAGACAATGTCCTACGACCGTGAAACTCCTTCTCTAGTAAGTCAAGACACTTGGCTACCCCGGGCTTGTTCCTTGGTGGCTACGCCTTCCCGGTTTGTCACCGGAAGCCTTCGAAGTCGAAGAACTCACCGAAAAGTGTTGTTGAAATTATGCCACTTGTGGACTGATTTGAGACTGAATTTGGAGATGAAATGGATGGAAAAATGAAGGAAAATGGTTGTATATTCTGTAGGGGAGGTTGTGAGGGAGTTATGGCTTGATTATAGGTGATGGAAGGAGTGGGAATGACAAGAAACTACCCACTCCCCCAACATTTAGCCTCCCACTTATGGGTGCCCCCTTCCAACAAGTGTACACTGCTGTACACAACATCTTATGGGCTTAAATGTGGGTTTAAGACCCTCGTGTTGGGGTCAGGTAACTCCAATTTAAGTTAGGTTAGGTTTGGTGTTCATTTGGGTAATTTATTTGGGCTTAAATGCAACTTATACACCGCCTACTCACCAAGTAACAAATGTGGACTGTCACATATATATGCTGTTGTTCCTAGATGTTTAGGAGCCTTAAATTGATTCTAATTACTCTAGTTTAGAGTTATCTTTGCCCCCTACAATTTAGAGTTCGGTTGGTGGACATTAGGCTCAACTATTTGGGCTAGAACCCTGCATATACACCACCAACATCTTATGTACTGACCCATTTATAAAGCTACTGTCCACAGTTGGTTTTGGCCTGATAATCTAGTCTAATTACACTAGATTTTGACCCTACTAGTCCTCTATAGGTTAGGATCAAGTTGGTGTACTATTTGGCTCTCGTTTCGGGCTATTTCGACGTACTGATAGACTTTTATAGCTCGTTAAATCCAATTTTTTCTACGTAAATGTCATAATGATTTGTGGGTGTTTAGAGAGTGTGTAGGGGTCCATTTAAGAGAGACACAAGCTACATGAATGCTCAAGGCTTAGTATATATCATAATGATCCCATGGGTCAAAAAGTTCGAGTCGCAATTGTGTCTCCAATTTTGATTGTAACGGATATAGGTAATTGACCTATTTTGGACTACGATTTTATACGTGAAAATTGTGCCATAAAAATAAAGCACAACGAGACGTGTTTGATGGGGACATATAGTACAAGTCTAGAGGAGCTCGACTAGGTTACTAATATTAATTTTGTTATGAGAAACTAGCTAGTGTTGTGCTAGTAAACTCAAAGCTACGATAATGGGTATAAAATACCTATATACAAATATATAATCTAAATAATTATTTATTAATTAAATTTAATAACTAAAACACTAATAAAATTTAGAGGGGTTTACATAGTGCTCTATAGCCTGGTCCATAGCGGGTGCGGTGGTAATAGTCTTCTGGTTTCCCTTCGGAGATTTTAAGTGGATTGGAAGGCGTCGGCCTCTCGCATAGTTGAGGCCCATATCGCTATCCAGTATGTATCTCATCTTTTATATGATATGCTTTGCCTGGACCGTATAGCGATGTAGCTATATTCTCCCGATGTAGGCCTCTTGTACCTTCGGTGAAAGATCTTGACTCAACCCTTTCAAAAATGATAGATTTTTGTCCGTCTTTTCTGGAGAGTATGATGAAATAAACATGTTTAGGGTAAGAGAGAGAGAGAGATAATTCACCCAATGGGCGGATGTCATGGGAGTGTGAAACCTTTGGCCCAGATCTCCGTAGGAGTTATGTCAGCTTTTCATGCGAGTAATTCAAAAAGATTTATTTATTTAAGCATAACAGAATATCTCTTGATGGGATTACATCTTCAAATAGTCGTACGTTTTCCAGAACCATCGTGCTTTCTTGGGACTCGTTCTTTATGATGCCTTTCTTGCCAGGTCTTCGGAGTTTTACTACTACTGGCTCCTTCAGTCTTGTTGTCGATGAGCTTAGATCTTGCCCTGTTGACGTCTGGAGTTGATCAGCCATTGTAGCCTTCCCAGGGATCTTGTAGACCATAGGGAATGGAATCCTCGGAGCTCACCCTTTGACTCGAATCTTCAAAGGTTCTTGGGTGGTTTATCCTCTTTGGGTTTCGTCGATTGGGACGTAACCTTTCGTTTGCATCTCCAAGGGACCAGGGGTATCCCCGGATCCTTTGTCATCATCGATGTTCTGGGATTCTTCTGGTAACGCCTCTTGATATAGGACAACATCTGTGTAATATGCTTTAGCCCCTTTGAAAGGATCGACGTCAACAAATTCTAATTTGACGACGTTGTTATTATCGACGTACTTCAAGCACTAGTGAAGAGTAGACGGTAAACTTATATGTTCATGTATCTATGGTCTCCTGAATAAGACATTATAGGATACATTTGCATCGTTAACGTAGCAAGTAGCTTCCGTCTTTAGATTGTCTATATAGAATTTGAGGTATATCTTCCCGAGAGGGTAGCTTCTCCCAGCGTTGAAGTCGCTAATGGTTGGGCTAGTGGCTCGCAACCGATACATGGGGATCCCGTGACTTTGGAGGTGGCTCTGCAGCATGATGCTGATAGAGGACCCTGGGTCGATGTGTATCTGGTCCATCTTGATGCATCATTGTATCCCGTATAGTATAGGGGCCTGTAGAAGCATAAAAAATTTCAGCTGAAGACATCCCTTCGCCAAGGCGCAGAAGATGCAAAAGACTGAGGCTCAGTACTAAAAAGACAAAATAGAAGATATAGAGAGAAGTCCTTTTATTGTCATGTCTACCAAAGTCTAGTACAGACACATCAGGACTATACATAAGGGACTAATTCTGTTCTTCTACAAAGGATCTAGTACAAATTCGACAGATCCTAGAGGGAAGTTCCTTAAAGAGCGAATATTTATTGCTTTTTGCTTCAGAAGCCAAAGCTTTCAAACCAGAGGCGCAGCCACTTGCCTGTGCAAACCTCTGAAGTAAGATGGTGGTAGGCCCCCTTTCCTTCTTTTACTTCAGAAGCCAGTGTCTTCACTCCATAAGCGTAGCTACCTGCCTGCGCCAATCTCAGACGTGCAAGGGTGTCATACCCTTCCCTTCACAACCAACGCCTTCACTGTTCAGAGGTGCAACTACTTACCTGCGTCCGCATGAGGTACATGATGGTGATATGCTCACAACATATCCATTCCAACGGTGCAGTCGTTTGCTCCGGTTCATAAGATTAAGTCACTTTTCTACAAGAGACTTGGGAACTCCCATCACAGCCAATACAAGTCAGCTGTCGCTCTAAAAGCACTGTAACCTCGCCAACCTGAAGCACAAGCCTACTTGTCGTCTATAGTACAGTGACTCCGGTATCCTAAAACATAGCTTCATAAGTTGCTCTATATACACAGAAGTCTCGTCGTCATTCGAAGCTAAGTTCACTTGTCCCCTGAAAGTACAGAGGTTCCATCGTCTCTAGAAGCACGGTCTATTAGTTGCCCCAGAAGTAAATCAGTACTTAGTCCTCACCAAAGGCACATGAAGCATGGGTCCACCCTAATTGGTTTGTTTAAACCGCCTCTTGCAGAGAAGATTGGGATTAAATCATGATTGATATTATACGAGATTGATTTAAATCTTAGACGATGATCAATTATACTCCAAATGTAGGATAAAACCCCAAGATTTATTCGGCTGTATCCGAGCAAGCAAATCGATATATGCCACGTGTCACCTCCTTCGGTTATGTTTATAACCACCAGAGATCTCATTTGAGGAGAATCTCGATATCCGCCACGTGTCAGCGTCGTAGAAGTCCACACCGTACAATGACGACAGATTCTTTCATATATCAAGAACCCTAATACACATCCCATATGTGATTGGTTCTCTATAAATAGAAGGAGTTATTCTTCCACAAAGCATAAATCAATAGACAGAGGAAAAATTGACAATCGACAATCTTCAATGGATCAGCAATCTCTATCCACGAAGAGTCGACCACCCTCATCCACCGATCAACCAAAGAACCAACCAACCAACCATCTTCAAGGGATCTTCTCCTCCAGACAGCCTCTTGATCGGTGACCCCAGAGTCCAATCAAAGGCGCCAAAGAGCCATAGCAAGGTTGATTCGTCGTCAGATCGTCAACGGAGTAAAGGAGCCGCTGTAGAGCTCGATCTCCACCGTCACACTTTCCTAAAAACCCCTTCTCCTTGTACTTAAAATATCCTATTTAGGACTTCCTTTTTTGTACACAGATACCTTATACGTTCAATAAAGTAAAAATTTCATTCAACATTTTGTTACGTCGAACAAAATGGCGACTCTGCTGGGGACTACCTTCTTCTCCAACGAGAAGGCGGTGACGCAATTTGATGACAACTTGCTGGGCGCTTCTCAAGACATGCTAGTCGTAAGCTTCGACCAACAGGCTTTTGGAGATCTCCTCTCTGGTGAAAAGTCGAAGAATTCGAAGCGGTTCGTACAACCGAAGAAGACTCGACTGGTCTGGAGGCCTAAGGCGGCTGTAGCCAGCAGCACGATGGCGGGAACCGTGTCTTAGGACCCCCTCAACGTCAAGGCTACAGAGAAGATCCCGGCTGCTACAACCTTATTCCCTCACTCGATTCCCATCCTGGGAAAGCACGAAGAGGAAGATGGTGGTTCCATGGTTGATCTAACGAAGGAACGATGCCAAAGGAAGCACACACCGGTCCAACCCCTTAAGACGAGAGTATTGCCGGTAAGGAGATCTGTCTTCGACAGAATTGCTTTCCCTTCAGGTAAACCTTTGACGAACTCTGAATACTACTCGCTCGCTGGGGGTAGTAGGAATAGATCCCAGGTGGCTCGCACTTCGTACAACAAGCATGCGACACCAGCGGTAGACCAGAGGCCCGTGTTGACAATTACACGTGTAGCCGACGGAAAGCTATACAAGACTTCCTCTCGTGCTCCGATGCCTCAACCAGTCGAATCTTCCTTCCACTTGGGTACTCCTGTGCGTAAGCCAAGAAAGGGGGTATGTCCCATGGAGAGGAAGCCACGCGAGCAACGTTCCTGCAGGAGCGACAAGAGGCTTCCTTACCAGACCCGCTCTGACCGTACTTACATGCAGCTTTCCTGCATGAACAATGGGAGTGCTATGACAGAAGATCCAACCCTCTCCCAAGCGAAAGGAGAATCTGTGGTGTAGGATGTACCTAAATCAAGTCCCTCTTGTACCCAGATTCCTATCAACTTTTGTTGTCAGTAGACGGCTGCGCCATCGCTGAGCAGGCGTTCTGTCTTCCAGAGACCCTACTCCATGCCGACCCCACGCTAGAGGCTTAACAGGGGGTCGGTGAGCCATAGAGAAGACGAACCCTGCATCGCTATATGCTATGCGGTGTAGGGTTCCAGAGCTTTCAAAAAACCCTCCCAGAATCCTTTCATACCGGTTGCTAAACTAAAGAGGAGGTCAAAGAGCAGTAAAACTAAGGTACCCGATGCAGGTGTGTTCCAAGGCACTCGTTCCAGAGCTGCATCGGGTGCCTTGTCAAAAATTAGGGGTAGCCAGCCTCCTACCATGTACGACAACCCTGTGTTCCAACCTAAGGAGGCACAAAACGACATAGATGCCTCCATTGGCACGGCTAGTCACCAGACTGGGGGTAGCAACCATACTGAGTCCGAAGAAGATCACAATATTACGGTATATCCTCAGGATAGCGAGACTCAGGCGTCTGAACTAGAAAGTGAAGGATCCATGGCTCCTTCGAGTCACCCTCACACTCGGTCTGTGTTCATGGCTGATGGCAACGAGGAAGACAACAACAAAGCTCTCAGACGTATCGAAGTCCTTAAGATGAAGTTAGATACGCTGACGGACACCACGAAGACCCTATCCTCGGTCATAATCGACCTCAAGAGTAGCATGGCCACAGCTGCCTCTACACCTGTGCGTGATCCGCCAACCAATAACGAATCCAACAGGCTGTCTACTGCCAATCAGGTAGGACCATCCTCGTCTACTCCATCGGCTACAGGCTCCGTAATGCCGACCGAGATATAGCAGGCCATCAAGGAGCTGTATGCTCGTTATGAGGCCAAGGAGAAACAAGTATCACTCCAAAAGATGGGGATCCAGCAGCCATACCCTGCCGAGTGGGACAACGTCGTCTATCCTCCAAAATACAATCCGCATACGCTTACACCTTATGAAGGGAAGGGGTCTCCTCGACAATACTTGAGGTACTTTGGGTCAGTAATGGCGCACCTGCCAATGGATGACGCCCTCATGTCCAACATATTCATGGGAGCCCTGCAGGGGGTAGCCTATGAGTGGTTCTACAGTCTTTCGGACAATTGTATCTCATCATTTGAGGACCCGAAGA
Source organism: Iris pallida (assembly GCA_029216955.1). Taxonomy (NCBI): domain Eukaryota; kingdom Viridiplantae; phylum Streptophyta; class Magnoliopsida; order Asparagales; family Iridaceae; genus Iris; species Iris pallida. The sequence goes on from JANAVB010015400.1 coordinate 27,520,068, forward strand.
CTCGGTTCGTGGACCGATTCACGAAGGAGGCATGGATACGACCATGTCGATCCTCACAGAAATTGTCCAGGGGGAGAAAGAGCTTGTCCGTACATACATCGAGCGCTTTCGCCAGGCAGCCCTCAGATTACCACCCGGCATGCCCGAGCCCATGCTTATGGACTCCTGCCGCAAGAACATGCTGCCTGCTATAAAATTGTGGTACAATGCTCCCTATACAGAGTGGATGCCTTTTATTATAGAGGCGAATGCTGCACAAAGGAAAGCCCAGGATGCACATCTCCTGGGGCTACACATTCCTACGCCCGAAGACAAGGGGAGACGCTCGTCCAGCAACAACCCTAAAGACGGAAAGGACAAGCAAGCCATGACTGTCAACATATCCAAAGGTACAGCAACTGTGAACCCCTAGTCTACGAAAGTACAGAGGCGGAGGGTGACTTACTCCTTCAATGACGAGGATATCTTGGAGCTCTTCGAGATGCTTACGAAGAGTGGCAAACTGTCCATCCCTACACCCAGGCGTCCTGATGTGGTAGGAAAGGTGGACCATCCCAAGTACTGCCATTATCACCAGTATGTCCATCACTCAACAAAAGACTGCTATGTGTTGAAGAGGCAAATTTAGTGCCTTATTAACGCTCGTTCGTTAGATTATGAAGAGAAGACCGTCACGGCCAACATGGTTACTCTCTAGTCTGAGAGTAGTCCAGCAGCAGAGGCGTAGCGTCACATCATCCCTGTCTACGGGGTGGCAATAGAAGGGGTCAACCATCTACCAGCATCGAGCTTCGAGCAAGAGTGCACCCTGTATTCTAATGTCAGGGCCGTTCGGGACTTCGAGAAAACGCTATCCGCCAACATGGTCTCTCTAAACCCCCCAGTCGAGGACAAAGCCCAAGCGTTCGAGTACTCCAAAGACGAACCTTAGGCGCAGCACATAGGATCCCAGTAGGAGTGGCATTTTGAGCAGTACGAACCCCCTACGAAAGATTAGTCGTCTATGTTGAATTAAGAGATGAGGCCTCACCTAATCCCATCTTTATCAGTAAAAGTCTAACAGAAGATGACAGGCAGTCCCTGATACAGCTCATCCACGAGTATATCGACATCTTCGCCTCGAGCTACGAAGATATACCAGGACTAAATTCGCAAGTAGCCATGCATCGCCTCAATATCCTGCCCCATGTCAAACCGGTCAAGCAGCAACAGCGTCGGTTTTGCCCCAATATTATGGATGCTATTGAAGAGAAGGTCGACAAGCTCATCGAGAGAGACTTCATCCGTGAAGAGAAGCACCCAGATTGGGTTGCAAATGTAGTCCCGATCACTAAGAAGAACGGGAAGATACAAATTTGCATAGACTTCAGAGACCTCAATTAGGCCAATTCTAAAGACGAGTTTCCTTTCCCGATCACCGACGTGATGATTGAATACACCAATGGCTTCGAGCGTATGTCCTTCATGGATGGGTTCTCTGGCTACAACCAGATCAAGATGCTCTCCGAAGACGAAAAGCATACGGCCTTCCGGACTCCGAAGGGGGTGTGCTATACAGAAATTATAGTGCCTTGCTCCTAGTAGTTCACTATGTAAGGCTTGTGGCTTGGTTAACTCGGTCAGAACCGAGTATTGGGAAAACTTACCGACGGCAACAAATCGATCACGGACAAGTGCATAAGAACCTTTCCAACTAATGGATTGGTTTCTTTTGAAATACGTCCAAGAGTTTTCTCTGGATGTTTTGCTGCTGGTTTTGTTGCTTGGTTTTGATGGATGCTTTTTTGAATGATTTCGATAATTTGATTCTTGCCCATTTTCATCGAGTTGTATAGCATTCATTCTTGAGAATTCTGAGAGAAAAGAACATAACAAGACGGAGTATTAACCTAACTTTTGGTGCCATTACAGACTGACGCGTGACGGAAGGCTAAGCGTGCAAGTGTCCCTATCTCTCCGCAATTCTCTAAATTGGTGAGTGTGGATCTCCGTGGTGGTATTGTTCCTCTTGCTATTCTTTTAGGCCAACTAAATAATTATCTTACAACATCCGTTGATCGATATCACGTTGCTAATGCCACAAGCCAATACCACTAAGAAGCTAGAGAAATGAACATTGAATATTTAAATGATGCTTGTCTCTTGTACATTAAATTGCTGCGATGAAATAAACATTAAATTGAAATAAATTGATGCCTAGAATGATGAATATGAAATGCTGAGAATTGAACAAGTTGTCTATTTACTTTCAAAACTACCATGCACTGTATGCTTATTGAGTCGGACACGCATTCATATGGTCATGAACAACTTATGCACAAGGTTTGGTGGTGCGTTTCATCGAACCGGTACCGGGGCGCCGGGACCGATTCGACCTAGGAGGAAATATTGGCATGCTAATGGGAGCACGGGTCTTACGAGGCATCCTTAGGGGCTAGCTACCTACTTTGGAGTCATCGTATTACCTTAAAGTCCTATATGGCAAAGAAATATCCGTATGGTTTAACAGCGCCAGTGGCCATGTAGTCAGGATGCATGCTAATGATTATTTTATATAGGGGCGGTAAGTATTATTATTATTATTATCTTGTATCATATGCAGGAAAGCTGGATTCGGCCGATGGTAAAGTAAACATGGTTTCATGAAATACCATGTTATTTGAATTATGAATTACTCTGAATGTTGCCTGTTCTTAATAAGTTCATGAATTAAAATGCTTGTCATTAATAAAATATTGGTTTAGCTGAGTGGGCCAACGGGGCTCACCAACGTACTGTTATAATTTGCTGACCCCTCCTCTACAGGTACCGGAGAAGGCTCGGACGTGCGACAGAATTAAGGCTTTCTGAATTGCTACTACTTTCAAGTAGTTTTCCCAAAAAGACGCACAAAGTATTACAGAGTTTTCAAAGATTGCTGCTTATATTTCAAAAGTATTAAAGGAACATGATGTATGGAACGAGAAGTTATTTTATGGCAGCCTATCAGTTGTACTTCTTTTCATGAATCAATGTAGCCGAAAAGGCATTTCTAATAGTATCGAGAAAAGTTATATTCTGACCAATAAAATGAGTATTACTTCTTCCTATATTGTGTCCTTAATGTTTCTGAAATGTAGCTGGGTTTCAAATGTTTCTAAATGACATAACAGTGCACGTTCTTGCCTTGTACAAGTGCAACACCAGACTTGTACGGCATCACGCCTTAGCGAGGATGAACGATGCGGTACGAATCGAAGCGAGGACAAAAGATTCCCCGAATCGGGGCGTGACGAGTTGGTATCAAAGCACGGTTTCAATTCCTCGGATTTTAAAAATGTTTTCAAAAAGGAAGTCTTGATGCAAATTTTTTCGATGGATGGTGTCGATAGCGCTGGCATGAAATAATATTCCATACAATAAGCCCATAAATATTTTATGAGTGCTAATGGAATTATTTCTTTGTTGTAGAATAACCAAAGGTGATAGCTCGAAGATGAATTCATCGTCTGACCCAATAGAGAAACTGATTAAACTAATGGAGGCTGAGAGGAAGCAGAGCGAAGCTCAACATTGTGCGCTTCAAGAGCAGCTTCAGTATCAGTTTCAGGAGCAGCTGGATGCTCAACAAAAGCAAGTGGATAATCTGTCTCAGATTGTCACCAAGCTGACGGTCGATTCCAATGTTTCTGAAAAGGTCGCAGCAACCGAGACCGTAGAAGTGCCGGAAAACAAACCTAAAATGCCGACACGGAAGAGAACGAGCTTCAAGTTCTCCGAATTCAAATGCTGCGACCTGCCTGAGTTTAATAGGAGAGCGGAGCCAGATGAAGTGATGGGCTTCTTAAATACACTTGAGGGCTACTTTAGCATATTGGATATATAGGGCAGTAAGTGGATGGAGTGTACCGCTGTACAACTTCGTCTCAAGGCCCAGGAATGGTGGACTTCGCAGAGACAGGCACTTTGCGGTAATATTTCGGATATGAAGATATCTTGTGAGACTTTCAAACAGGCTTTCATTTCCCAATTTATTCCACCAGCTGTCCGTTAACAGAAAGAGAAGGAGTTTGTAGAACTCCAACAGGACAATATGTCAGTGGACGACTATAAAACCGAATTTTTGAAAAGAGTTGCATTCATTGGATACATGGTCCCTAATAATGATGCAAAGCGAGAAAGATTCGTGTAAGGCTTGAATGATGGCCTACAGCACGATGTGCTAAGTTAAAAGTGTACGTCTTACCGGAAGGCGTACGAAACAGCTCTCGAGATGGAGAGATTTCATCAGCCGGCTAGTCGTGGGACAATGCAGAGCAACCAAGGCAACAAAAATCAGAAACGACCTTGGTCTATGGGAAGAAATGACGTACCTAAGCGTCCGAATACAGACAATAACAAAGGACTGTATCAAGAACTGTGTTGTAGTAGATGCATTCGAATTGGACATCGTCGTGAAGACTGTCGTATCGCGTGTTACAAATGTGGGGGTATGAATAACAAGGTATTTGAATACAGAGCTAGGGAAGAGAACCAGTATCCTCCTCGTGGACATAACAACAATCAGTATCGTGGACATAACAACAATCAGAACCGGAGCCAACATATCAACCATAATCGTGGCCAAGCGCCACCAGCCTTACCAGCTCCAACTGGGAATGCACCGAATCAACAACAAGGTGTGCAAGCAAGGGTTTATGCCTTGACTCAGGCAGAGGCCCAAACAACATAGAATGTAATAACATGTATGTTGTTGTACAAAGGCATACCTGCCCGGGTGTTATTTGATTCTGGTGCTACTCATTGCTTTATCTCGTCTGATTTTGCAATGGAAAATAAATTTTGTATGACTCTACTAAAGACAGCTCTGTGTGTTAGCACTCATTCGGGAGTAGATATGCCTACAACTTTAATTTGCAGGGACGGCTACATTAAAATTAGAGGCAAGACCTTATCTCTGGACGCAATTGTACTCGACATCAAAGGGTACGATATCATCTTGGGAATGGACTGGCTCAGCGCCTGTCATACAATAATCGACTATGCGGATAAGAGAGTTGTGTTTCGCCTAACCAGAGAAATAAATTTTCTTACTCGTGCGGCTCGACGTTCCAGGGGCCAATGGTAATATCGACAGTTATAGCAAGGCACATGCTATACTCAGGGTGTAAAGGATACCTTGCTTCTGTTCAAGACACTCGAATGAAGAGTGTAGGCTCGAATCAGACCAAAATTGTGGCAGAGTTCCCCGATGTGTTTTCGGATAAGATACCTAGAATGCCACCGGATAGAGAAACTGAATTCACAATTGATATATTCACGAATACTCGCTCGATATCAAAGGCGCCGTACAGGATGGCTCCGACAGAATTAAAGGAATTAAAGGTACAACTACAAGAATTGCTAGACCGGGGATACATTCGCCCAAGTGTATCTCCATGGGGAGCTCCAGTACTATTTGTAAAGAAAAAGGATAGGGCGATACGGTTGTGCATCGATTACAGAGAAGTGAATAAGGCAACCATCCGTAACAAGTATCCCTTGCCAAGAATAGATGATATGTTTGATCAGCTACAAGGGGCGACCGTGTTTTCTAAAATCGATCTTTGTTCAGGATATCATCAGTTAAAGATCAGACCCGAAGACGTCCCTAAGTCAGCATTCTGTACAAGATATGGACACTATAAGTTTTTGGTCATGCCATTCGGTCTGACTAATGCTCCAGCAGCCTTTATGGATCTAATGAATAGAGTATTTCGACCATTCTTAGACAAGTTTGTTGTTATATTTATCGATGACATCTTGATCAACTCGAGCGACAGGGATACTCATGTCAGACGCTTGAGAGAAGTACTTCAGACGCTGCGAGACAATCAGCTGTATACAAAACTAAGCAAATGCAAATTTTGGGTGAATAATGTGTCGTTCCTAGGACATGTTGTCTCGGAAGAAGGCGTTGTCGTTGACCCAAAGAAGATTGAGGCAGTTATAGACTGGAAATAGCCTGTATCAGCTAGTGAGATACGAAGTTTCCTTGGTTTAGTCGGGTACTACCATAGGTTTGTGAAAGACTTTTCAAGAATCGCTTCACCTTTGACTCGCCTCACTCAGAAGGGAGTCGTATTTAAGTGGACAACGACTGTGAGAGTAGTTTTCAGGAACTAAAGCAGCGACTCGTTACGACTCTAATTTTAGCACTTTCAGAAGGCTCTGAGGGATTTTAGTTCTACAGTGATGCATTAGGACTTGGTTTGGGATGTGTTCTCATGCAACGTGGGAAGACAATATCATATGCATCGAGACAACTCAAATAGCATGAGAAGAATTACCCAACTCATGACTTAGAACTGGCAGCAATTTGTGTTTGCGTTGAAATTGTGGCGGCACTATCTCTATGGTGTGTCCTACGAGATTTTCACGGATCACAAAAGCCTAAAGTACATATTCACGTAGAAGGAATTGAATTTGAGGTAGCAGCGTTGGTTAGAATTGATCAATGATTATGACTTGATAATTTTTTACACGCCTGGTAAAGGAAACTTAGTAGCTGATTCCTTGAGTCAAAAATTCATTGGGACACTAACAGTAGCAAAGGAGGTACTACGAGATCTTGAAAAAATGGGCATCAAATTCAGAATCCATCTACAGAATATACAGTTGGCTCAGTTGCAGCTTGAACGGAGCCTCCAGGGAAGGATTAAGACTGCTCAGAAGGACGACCCGTTTCTGTAGAAGATACGCGAGTTGATTCTATCAGGAAAGGCGTCAAACTTTACAATTGAAGATGACACTATTCGTGTTAAGGAAAGATTGTGCGTCCCTAAGGATGAGGATATCAGGAAGGAAATACTGACCGAGGCTCATTTTGCGAAGTATTCCTTGCATCCGAAAAGCACAAAAATGTACAAGGATCTGCGCTCAACATTTTGGTAGCACAGTATTAAGAAGGATATGGCTCTATTCGTGTTACAATGCTTAGCTTGTCAACGTGTAAAGGCCGAACACCAACGGCTTGGTGGAGAACTACAAAATTTGGCTATTTCAACTTTATAGTCGGCTTCCCAAGAACTCAGGAGAGAAATAATACAATTTGGGTTATCGTGGATAGATTAACCAAGTCAGCTCATTTTATTCCAATAAAAGTTAAATGGGGCGTAGAACGGTTGGCTCAGATCTATATGAATGAAATTGTCCGATTACATAGGGTGCCAACTTCTATAGTGTCGGATAGAGACGGGCGATTCTTGTCACAATTTTGGATAAGTCTGAACTCAGCATTAGGCACAAAGTTGAATTTTGGTTCGGCATACCATCCGCAGATGGATGGACAGATGGAAAGAGTAAATCAGATCCTTGAAGATATGTTGAGATTGTGCGTGCTCGATTCGAAGACAAATTGGGACGCACATCTCGCATTAGCAGAATTTGCCTATAACAACAGTTATCAGGCAAGTATCCAGATGGTCCCGTACGAAGCCTTGTATGGACGAAAATGTCGATCAAAGATATGCTTTGATGAAGTCAGCGAACGGCAAGTGCTCGGACCAGAACTTGTGGAATAGGCCGTCGAGAGGGTCCGTTTGATTCGAGAAAGGCTTAGAGTTACTCAAGTCGACAGAAGAGTTATGCAGATGTATATCGACGACCTTTGTAATTCACGGCGGGTGACCATGTCTACTTGAAGGTCACACCCATGCGAGGTGTGATACGGTTTGGAATGAAAGGAAAGTTGAGTCCGAGATTCGTTGGACCCTTCGAAATTTTAGAGAAGGTAGCCTCAGTGGCTTATCGACTTGCACTACCTCCGGCTCTGGCTGATGTGCACGATGTCTTCCATGTATCCCAACTGCGAAAGTATGTGCATGATTCAAGTCACGTAGTGAACTTCGATCAATTACAGCTGAGCGCTGACCTATCCTACACTGAGGAGCCTGTCTAAATTTTGGACAGAAAGGAGAAAGTTTTGCGAAATCCGACAGTATCTTTAGTCAACGTGCTATGGTAGAACCATGCTGTCGAAGAGTCGATGTGGGAACTGGAGGAGGAAATGAGGGTGAAATACCCTGCGTTGTTTGATAATTTTAAGGTAGGTCTTTTGCTTTAAGTTTCGAGGATGAAACTTTTTCTTAGTGGTATATTATGTAGTGCCCCGCTCCTAGCGTTTCACTATGTAAGGCTTGTGGCTTGGTTAACTCGGTCGGAATCGAGTATTGGGGAAACTTACCGTCGGCACCGAATCGATCACGGACAAGTGCATAAGAACCTTTCCAACTAATGGATTGGTTTCACTTGAAATGTGTCCAAGAGTTTTCTCTGGATGTTTTGCTGCTGGTTTTGTTGCTTGGTTTTGATGGATGCTTTTCTGAATAATTTCGATGATTTGATTCTTGCCCGTTTTTATCGATTGCATAGCATTCATTCTTGAGAATTCTGAGAGAAGTGAACATAACGAGACGGAGTATTAACCAAACTTTTGGTGCCATTACAGACTGATGCGTGATGGAAGGCTAAGCGTGCAAGTGTCCTTCTCTCTCTGTGACTCTCTAAATTGGTGAGTGTGGATCTATGTGGTGGTATTGTCCCTCTCGCTATTCCTCTATACCAACTAAATAATTGTCTTGCAACATCCGTTGATCGATATCAAGTTGCTAATGCCGCAAGCCAATACCACTAAGAAGCTAGAGAAATAAACATTGAACATTGAAATGATGCTTGTCGCTTGTACATTAAATTGCTGCGATGAAATGAACACTAAACATTGAATTAAAATGAATTGATGCCTGGAATAATGAATATGAAATGCTGAAAAATGAACAAGTTGTCTATTTACTTTCAAAACTACCATAAACTTTTTGCTTATCGAGTCGGACACGCATTTGCATTGTCATGGACAACTTGTGCACAAGGTTTGGTGGTGTGTTTTCTCGAACCGTTATCGGGGCGCCGGGACCGATTCGACCTAGGAGGAAACCTTGGCGTGCTAATGGGAGCACGGGTCTTGCGAGGCATCCTTAGGGGCTAGCTACCTACTTTGGAGTTATTGTATTACCTTGAAGTCCTATATGGCAAAGAAATGTCCTTATGGTTTAACAATGCCAGTGGCCATGTAGTCAGGATACATGCTAATAATTATTTTATACAGGGGCGATAAGTATTATTATTATCATTATCCTGTATCTTATGTAGGAAAGCTGGATTCAGCCGATGGTAAAGTAAACATGGTTTCATGAAATACCATGTTATTTGAATTGTGAATTACTCTGAATGTTGCCTGTTCTTAATAAGTTCATGATTTAAAATGCTTGTCATTAATAAGATGTTGGTTTAGCTGAGTGGGCCAACGGGACTCACCAGCGCATTGTTATAATGTGCTAACCCCTCCTCCACAGGTACCGGAGAAGGCTCGGACGCACAACAGAATTATGGCTTTTTGAATTTCTACTACTTTTAAGTTGTTTTCCCTAAAAGACGAATGAAGTATTGCGGAGTTTTCAAAGATTGCTGCTTACATTTCAAAAGTATTAAAGGGCATGATGTACGGAATGAGAAGTTATTTTATGGCAGCCTATCAGTTGTACTTCTTTTCATGAATCAATGTAGCCGAAAAGGCATTTCAAATAGTATCGAGAAAAGTTGTATTCTGACTACAATTATCAATAAAATGATTATTACTTCTTCCTATATTGTGTCCTCAATGTTTCTGAAATGTGGCTGGGTTTCAAATGTTTCTAAATGACATAACAGTGCCCGTTCTTGCCTTGTACAAGTGCAACACCAGACTTGTACGGCATCACGCCTTAGCGAGGACGAACGATTCGGTACGAATCGAAGCGAGGACGAAAGATTCCCCGAATCGGGGCATGACAGTAATGCCTTTCGAATTAAAGAACGTGGGAGCTACCTATCAAAGGGCGATGAGTACCATATTCCGCAAGCATCTTCGGAAGACGGTAGAGTGTTATATTGACGACATCGTCGTCGAAAGCAAGTACAAATCCAACCACTTGGACGATCTACGGACGGTGTTCGATCTAATACGGACAAATTAGCTAAAGATGAATCCAACCAAGTCCTTCCTGGGCATTTCCAACGGCAAGTTCTTAGGATTTATTATCACAGCAAAAGGAATTCATATCGACCCAGAGAAGACCAAAGCAATTCTGGACATGGCACCTCCAAAGAACCTCCGAGTGCTTCGAGGTTTGCAAGGACGACTGGCGTATATAAGAAGGTTCATAGCAAATCTCTCTGGTAAATGTCAACCCTTCACCAGACTAATGAAGAAAGGGGTCACTTTTGTATGGACCGAAGAGTACCAGCGTACGTTCGACGACATCAAGAAGTACCTCACCAGCCCCCTGTGCTGGAAGCCCCAATTGTGGAGAAGCCTTTCCTGCTGTACATCCGAGCCATGGATCATTCTCATGGTGCCTTATAAGTCCAAAAGAAAAAGAAGGCCACGAACAGGCGATATATTATCTCAGCAAGACCATGGTTGGAGCCAAGCACCGTTATAGTCCTGTTGAGAAGGAATGTCTCGCCCTTCTCTTCTCCATCCAGAAGATACGGCATTATGTGACCGGACAGACGATCCATGTGGTATCAAGGATCAATCCTCTTAGAGTCCTTATGACCAAGCCAGGGGTACTGAATTCATGACTAGCCACATTAGCAATCCTCTTAAATCCTTACGACATGGTGTTCATCCCACAGAAGGCAGTCAAAGGCCAAGCGTTGGCAGATAGCCTGGCGGCTCATCCGGTGCCATAAACTTCAAAACTCTACAAAGAAATCCCCGATGAAGTACTGGAGTCCAACGTAGTTTCGGACAACTCAGTAGGTGCATGTTCTTTGAAGGAGCCTCAAGAGCGGGGCCAAAGGATGAAATCATAGTAGGGGTCAGGATCGTCCTTGTTACACCAAACGGCCTAATTATCAATCGTGCATATTCTTTCACGGAGTCATGAACCAAAAATGCTGCAGAGTATAACGCCCTTATCATCGGACTCCAACTCGCCAAACAGCTGGGGGTTGAATACATCGAGGCCTATGAAGACTTGAAATTGATCATCAGTTAGGTTCGAGGTCAGTACGAGGTTCGACATGAGGACTTGATCCCTTACCACCAAGCGGTAATCGATATTATCTCCCCTTTCATATGATTCTTTATAGAACATATACCACGGTTGCAGAATTTGGAGGCCAACGCACTAGCCGATCTCGTCGCCTCTTTGGCTGCCCTCGTTGGATCTTATCATACCATTTTAGTAACGGACCAGGAGTTAGTATGTCCAAAGAATGTCCTGCACGTATATCAGGACTACTCGTTACAAGTATGTATGAATGAAGGCACTAGGGATTGGTGATTCCTATTTATAGACTATACAGTTTATGGGGTTCTGCCTGAAGACCCAAAAGAAGCAGCTTCTATCAGGAGGCGTTCACGTCGTTTCTTCTACGATTTGGCCACCAAAATGCTATATCATCGCTCATACAACGGACTTCTCTTACGCCGTTTGTCACATACAGAGGCACAAGAAGCACTCAGAGAAGCGCATGATAGAACCTGCAGAGCCTACCTAATCGGGCCCCAAGCTACAAGACCGGCTATGTCATATGGGCTATTACAGGCCCACTATAATGGCAGATGCCGTTGAGTATGCAAAGAAATATCGGGTGCGCTAATTTCATACAGATTTCATTCATCAACCTTCGAAATATTTATACCCTACGGTGGCCTCGTGGCCATTCGAAGCCTGGAGAATGGATATCGTGGGGCCAGTCAGCCCACCCTCCTCCAAAGGACACCGGTTCATCCTTGCCATTATGGATTATTTCTCTAAATGGGTAGAAGTAGTACCATTGGTAGAGGTGAATACTGCCAATATGATCAGTTTCATCAAACATCATGTCATTTACCATTTTGAAGTTCCCAGAAGGATTATTTACGATAACAGCCCTCAGTTCGTAAGCCATACATTCCACCGGTTCTGTGACAAAAGCCAAATTCAGAATATGGCATCAACAGCTTACAACCCGGCAGCTAATGGATTGGCCAAGGCATTCAACAAAACCATTGGCAAACTCCTCAAAAAGGTGTCTCCTCCAACAAATATGACTGGAATAAGAAGTTAGGTAAATGTCTATGGGCCTACCGTACGACTGTTCGTACATCCACAGACAGCACACCATTCTTCCTGGTCTATGGGAGCGAGGCTGTCCTTCCTTTGGAGATTCAAATCCTGTCACTACAGATAGCCATCATAATCTGTTAACCGTTGAAGACAATCAGTACAGGCAGTTATAGGAGTTAGAAGCGCTAGATGAAAAGCACTTGCTTGTGCAGCAAAGGATTGAGCTTTACCAAGCTCGCATCTCTGGGGCCTTAAACAAAAAGGTCCGCGAAAGATCCTACCAGGTGGGCGACCTCGTCTTGGTAGTATGGAGACCGATGGTGATGACCCACAAGACGACTGGGAAGTTCGAGCCCATATGGAAAGGACCGTTCGTCATAGAAACGGTATACTCCAACGGTGCTTATCGACTAGCTAAGCCTAATGGTGACTTGCTAATGATTCCCATCAATGGCAAGTTCCTAAAGAAGTATTACCTCTGAAGACAGAACCAGCATGGGCACCCACATCTCCTGAAAAGGGGGCCCATGAGTTCCGGTAAGGGGATCTTTCTCCCTCCCTCCTATATATTCTCTCAAGTGGATGAAGCACTTCAAGTCTACATTACCTCTGGATTGCTCCTCTACTCCTGGAAGATGCGACTACCATGTCCACATTACCTCTGAGTAGTAGTTCTTCTCGCATCAGTTCTATGATTATCCCGATGGTCTAGAAAATAGTTCACGTCCAGATTACCTCTGGATTATTTTTCTATTCCTCGACAAAGGTCAAGCCTACTACGTCTATATTACCTCAGGTCAGGAAAATCCATTATGAAGATTCCCTCTTTATTCTGAAGACAAAAGCAAAGGGAACAAAAAAACTTCTACATATAAAAACATGTGACTATAAAGACCTATTACAGACCCTTCGTAGTTACATACACATAAGCCAAAAAAAAGAGCTGAAATTACGGTACAAGCTTTAAAAATAGCGCTGGCGAGGCGGTGACATAGCCAACCACTTCCTGGTCAAATGGGAGCCACCGCCTGAAGCTACTACTGGCCCGAGCGGGGATGAAGACCAGCACAGGACTTCCCTATCTCTCCAGCTGGCCGGAGAGAGCAACCACAGCAGCAGGCCTTGCCACTCCTCGGTCAGCAAAGTAACCCATGTGAATTCAGGAAGTAAGGGTTCGAGACACCATTGACACCCACGACATCCAGGATGGGGGACGTCTTGAGATCCAGTAGTAGTTCTACTACAGCTTCTTCGGATGAAAAAGATTTGCCACCGACGGCTGCCTCAAGCAAACTCCAGGGTCGTCAGGGGCCGAGCATCGAGTAAGCAAGGTCGTTGTTGTAGCAGCTGAGTTTTTTCTTGAAGTGGATAGTCCTTTATATAGGCTGTTCGGGTGGTCCAAGCACGAGCCAGACATCGGTCAGAAGGAAGCTTACAAGTTAAGCTAAAGCTCCACTCCATGTCAGATGACAGTACTGCGAGTGACCGAAGGAACGTGACTATGAACCTCCTCTGCTAAAGAGATTCGAGATCCCTGCAAAGACGCCAAAGGCTCCAATATCAAGAAGCCATCAGAAGCCCATGCTCTGAAAATGTGACTAAGGATAATTAATACTAAGAGCTAGGCATGACACCAGCTATCACCCAGCTCGTACAGTCCTAACACGTGTTCATGCTTCTGTTCAAAGTATCCCGAGCTTGACTCAAGTTCGGGACACTTTGAAGGGGGTCTTGTAGAAGCATGAAAAATCTCAGCTGAAGACATCCCTTCACCAAGGCACAGAAGATGCAAAAGACTGAGGCTCAATGCTAAAAAGACAAAACAGAAGATATGGAGATAAGTCCCTTTATTGTCATGTCTACCAAAGTCTAGTACAGACACATCAGGACTATACATAAGGGACTAATTATGTTCTTCTACAAAGGATCTAGTATAGATTCGATAGATCCTAGAGGAAAGTTCCTTAAAGAGCGAATATTAATTGCTTTTTGCTTCAGAAGCCAAAGCTTTTAAACCAGGGGCGCAGCCACCTGCCTGTGCCAACCTTAGAAGCAAGATGGTGGTAGGCCCCCTCCCTTTTTTTAATTTAGAAGCCAGTATCTTCACTCCAGAGACGCAGAAACATGCCTGCGCCAATCTTAGACACGCAAGGGTGTCATATCCTTCCTTTCAAAGCCAATGTCTTCATTGTTCGGAGGCGCAGCTACTTACCTACGTTCGTTAGAGGCACATGATGGTGATATGCTCACAACATCACCATTCCCTCGGTGCAGTTGCAGCCAATACAAGTCAGCCTGTCGCTCCAAAAGCACAGTAACCTTGCCAACGTGAAGCACAAGTCTACTTGTCGCCTATAGTACAGTGACTCCGGTATCCCAAAAGATAGCTTCATAAGTTGCTTTATATGTACAGAAGTCTTGTCATCATTCGAAGCTAATTTCATTCGTCGCCTGAAAGCACAGAGGTTTTGTCGTCTCCAGAAGCACGGTCTACTCGTCGCCCAAGAAGTACAGCAGTACTTAGTCCACACCAGAGGCACAGGAAGCATGGGTCTACCGCAATTGGTTTATTTAAACCGTCTCTTGCAGAGAAGATTGGGATTAAATCATGATTGATATCATATCAGATTGATTTAAATCTTAGACGAGGATCAATTAGACTCCAAATCTAGGATGAAATCCGAAGATTTACTCAGCGGTATCTGAGCAAGCAAATTGGTACGCGCCATGTGTCACATCCTTCGGTTATTTTTATATCTACCAGAGATCTCGTTTGAGGGAAATCTCGATGTCCGCCACGTGTTAGCACCGTAGAAGCCCGCACCGTACAATAACGACAGATTCTTTTATATCTCAGGAACCCTAATGCACATCGCATATGTCCTCGGTTCTCTATAAATAGAAGGAGTTCTTCTTCCACCAAAGCATAAATCAATAGACAAAAGGAAAATTGACAATCGACAATCTTCAAAGGATCAGCAATCTCTATCCACAAAGAGTCGACTACCCTCATCCACCTATCCACCATAGAACCAACCAACCAACCATCTTCAAGGGATCTTCTCCTCCAGACAACCTCTTGATCGGTGACCCCAGAGTCCCATCAAAGGCACCAGAGAGCCATAGCAAGGTTTATTCATCGTCAGATCGTCAACAGAGTAAAGGAGCCGCTGTAGAGCTCGAACTCCACCGCCACACTTTCCCAGAAACCTATTCTTCTTGTACTTAGAATATCTTGTTTAGGACTTTCTTCTTTGTACGCAGATACCTTATACGTTCAATAAAGCAAAAAAAGTTTGTTCAACCTTTTGTTACGTCGAACAGGGCCAGTTGTGCCTATTATTTTTTAACAACATTTCTTGCTGCGAGAATGTAATGTTCAGTATGCTATCTAGCATGCTGTGGTAGTGGGGCATGCTATTGGATCGTCCCTTATTTTTTTGACCCACGCCAGGTAGGAATCGACATTTTGAAGTGCTTCGTTCAGCATGTCTAGCCCTAGCGAGAAACCATTCTTCAGGGGTCTGTCGAACCGACTCTCCTACTGTTTGCTTTTACCTGCAGAGGGCAATTTGGAAATGGTCCCTTCTGGCGTCTCGGTGGCAACTGGTGCACTTGAGGGTGTGACCTCTTCTTGATCAGGGTTGTTGCTGCACCCATAGGTTTTACTAGATCTAGTTTCTCCGATCATGGCCTCGTTGTCGGAGGCCATATAGACAGATTTTCATTACATAAAATTATGGTGTAGGCTGACTCTACCCTATTGGCACCGTCTTTATTGAGATAGGAACGTATGGTGGCATCATCCTCTGACTCTGGCAGGTGGCTACCCCTAGCCACTGTGATATTTTGGTTGGGTGAAGGTCTACCCCCAACTTTGCATCTTATCCTTGGCGGATCGCTACCCCATCATGGGAGATAGGTGGAGAAGACGTGCTCCCTGGTTGCGGTATGCTTTTTCGCAAGGGTCCTCTCGATCGAGTATTTTGGAATACCCCCGCCGCAGGTATAGCTTGGTGGGTTAATCTTTCTGCCGGTGGTCTCTTCGTACTGGTTGAGGGAGAAGGCGCCTTTGAACCCTTCGGGACGGAAGTATCCCTTTGGGAAGAGTAGCAGGAAGCATGAACTGGTTCATCTTCTATTGTTCGCTGCAGCAGTTGGAAGACAGATGGCTTATTTATAAATACTGATGTCTAAGAACAGCAACAGTTGATGGCGATTTAGACACAATATCCCGTAGAGGGTGTGCTGTATGTGCCACCATCTTTTCTCAACCCACGCTTGCGGTCTATTACTTCACGCAAGTCTAGCAGAGGGTGTTTACCTATGTCGTGTGGGTTATATGGCTGATCGGATGAGGCTTCTGATCTGCCACAGGGATTCTTGGGAAAAGATTAAGGTCGGCTAACCTCATAAGCATGATTCTGGTGGACGCAAGTGTGCGTCCAAAAGACTACTGGAGGCCCGTATAATCATTCGGGGCACCTTAAGATGAATATCTGCTGAGACAACAGTCCGGGTATGATGAACCTACGTTGCTCTGGACCTCTTTGTACTAGCATTCGAGTAGTACAGCGCATTAGGGCCTTCTTCGTAGGCGAGATTTTGGAAGATTCTGTGGAAGATAGATCTCCTTCGCCTCCCATGTAGGTGCTATCATCTGGCACCATTCACGGTAGCTTGGTGTGCGTCTACAGGCACTCGTCCTAATTTAGACGAGGCACGTTTCCACACTTCCTGCTGGAAAGCAGGTTGATGTGCATCTTCGTCTTCTTGAGCAGGGAGTGGCCGGTTTGGCCTATTGATAGCGCATATTTTTGAGTCTCTAGCGTTGTATCGTCTCCTTCGGTTAGGACCCGAGCGTTGGGCTCTGTTCTTCCAGACTTCGAGAGCAGGGTAAGGATACACAAGAGATGGATGTGGGCTTCATTGGTAGAAGCCGTGAGAGCATACTCAGTAGTTGCTGGTGGTGGCACAACAACTTTGACCACCCAAACTTTGCGAGTCTTTCTAGGTTTTGTCAACCCAGGAGAAGGGATTGGCCCTTCAGAGAGCAAGTCTTCATAAGCTTGTTGGTCGAACCGGCCAACCAACGTTTGTTGGGATGAACCCAACTTGGAAGTATCAAATTAGGTCACTGCTTTCTCGTCAGAGGAGAAAGTCATCCCCAGTAGAGTCGTCAGCTTATTCACCATCAGATTTTTGGGAAGAAAGGTTCCTTGGGATGACAAGTATCTTTTAGGAGGATAAGGGAAGAAGAGATAGTTTAAAATAAGAATCACTTCTTTCCTTTATATAAATCAATTTTGAATAATACAACAAAACCATAACTTGAAGGATTTCCTAATACAAATAAAGATTCTAGGGAAGTATGCCGATGGATATCGGGTAATATAAATGACCACTTTACTCCATTGACAATCTGATACTTAATAACTTCTTGAAGTGGTCTTTATGACTCTCTCATGTGTATCTGGTGTCCTCATTGATGAGGTTGATTTGGTGGATTCGATCAGTTGTTGATCTAAACTCCTCTCTCTTTGGTGATCTCCAGGTTCCTTCTCTGGGTTGGTCCCCTGGTCGATCCTCAGGTCCCTCTCTCTTTCTCTTCTTCTTTTTTATCGATGTTGGCGGTGTGCACCTCCTTTATATTTTCCATTTAGCGAGCAAGCTATAAGTAGGTAATAATGATGGAGGAAAATCTCCTGCTTGGAAGACTCCATTTGGGTGTCACAGCTGTTTAGGCAGGCTGTTTAACCGCTCGGCCTAGTCGAGGCGCTGATTGGGCAACAATTATTGTGGGAGCTTCAGGAGAGGACTTAAGGATCCTCGGATGTAATCGTAAGTGATTATGACTGTCCACCCGTATGGCTTGATCATATGTGACCTTGCACGCATGAATGTTTAGGATAACTTATTGTTTGAATGGTGCGGTTGTGTAACGTGCGTGCCATAAACGGGAGATTTAAATCAGGCGATACGATCTTTGATTGATCCATGGCATTGGTCGTGATTTTGAGGCAATCTTTGGTTTGAATAGGGCGATTATGGTGTACACACCATATACATGGTGTTGATCCTTCCAACTGGTGCCAACGTGATTTGAGATAATCTGATTCGGGATACGGACCAGCTTGTGTTGATCTAGTCCATGGGGCGAACCAGCTTGTGTTGATGGGGGAAGTGGCTCAGCCTGGTTCTTGAGCAGTCTATCTTGATATGGAAACTGGTGGGCAGTTTGAGCTGCATGCCTCCTTAGTCGCATGGAGGCCTTCTGGAAGGGAAGCCACATGGTGTTTGGGTCGCATGTGAGCTGGTCACATGGAGTTGTCTAGTTGCCTTTGATTCTGCAAAGGCGGTGTACCTCGAGGTACTATGTTGTTGGGACTTGGCATCCAGTTGGAGGTCTTCTGAGCCTTCGTGCATGTTGTCTGAGGTAGCTTGGCTATGATTGAGCCTAGACAATTTTCATGCTTCTACAAAGTTGTATCCACAATGAACCTAATCGGACCCTCTAACTATAACTAATGAGACTGTAAGTAATCTTCATATATATTTCAAAAGAAGAATAATGAAAACCTTTATTTGTGCATCGACTATTGTGTATTAAACAAGGTGACCGTCAGGAACAAATATCATATCCTATTGGTGGCAAACTTGTTCGATCAATTGGGAGGCACAAGATACTTCCCCAAGCTTGATTTGCTCTTAGGATACTATCAGGTATGGATAGGCAAATGGGATGAGGCCAAGACAGTGTGCTTCATGAGGTGTGGAGCATAAGAATTTTTAGCCATGCCTTTTGCACTAACAAATGATCTTGTAATATTTTTTCTTTGATGAACAAGCTCTTTCACCCATATCTCGATCGTTTCATCTTGGTATATCTAGACAACATCATCGTGTACTCAAACACTATGGAGGAGCACATTGAGAACTTGAGGGCATTTTTCCAGGTGCTAAGGGAAAAATCAACTCTTTATTAAACAGAAGAAATATTCATTTACCAAGAAAAAGTACCATTCTTGGGGCACTAGATAGGGCGTGGCAAGATATGGATGGACGAGACAAAGGTCCAGGCCATACTGGAGTGAAAGACTCCTAACAGGTCAACGAAGTTACAATCAATCTTAGGCCTGGTGAACTACTATCGCTGGTTCATCCGAGGATATTCTACCATAGCCGCACCACTCATCGATCTGTTGCGGAAGGATCATGCATGTAGTTTGATGCTCAAATGCGAGGAGGTATTTAATGCACTAAAGAGGTTCATGATGGAGGAACCGGTCTTAGCATCGCCAGACTACTCCAAGATGTTCGAAGTGGATACTAACGTATCTAACTTCGCCATTAGTGGGGGTGTTGGTACAGAAGGGCAAAGATCAAGCCTACCACGTCCATATTAGTGGGGCTGTTAGATACTAACGTATCTAACTTCGCTATTACCTCTGGATTGTTGTTCTATATCCCGGCAAAGATCAAGCCTACCATGTCCATATTACCTCTGGTCAGGCAAATCCATTATGAAGATTCCCTCTTTATTCTGAAGACAAAAAGCAAAGGGAACAAGAAAGCTTCTACATATAAAAACATGTGGCTACAAAGACCTATTACAGGCTCTTCGTACTTACATACACAGAAGCCAAAAAAAATTTGAAATTGTGGTACAAGCTCTATAATTGCGCGGGCGAGGCGATGACAGAGCCAACCACTTCCTGGTCGAAAGGAAGCCACTGCCCGAAGCTGCTACTAGCCCGAGCTGGAGTTAAAGACCAGCACAGGACTTAACTATCACTCCAGCTGGCCGGAGAGAGCAACCACAGCAGCAGGCCTTGCCACTCCTCGGTCGGTATAACAACCTATGTGAATTCAGGAAGCAAGGGTTCGAGACACCATCGACACCCACGACATCCAGGACGGGGGACATCTCGAGATCCAGTAGTAGTTCTACTATAGCTTCTTCAGATGAAAAGATTTGCCACTGACAATCGCCTCAAGCAAACTCCAGGGTCATCAGGGGCCGAGCATCGGACAAGCAAGGTCATTGTTGAAGCAGCTGAGTCTTCTCTTGAAGGGGATAGTCCTTTATATAGGTTGTTCGCGTGGTCCAAGCACGAGCTAGACATCGGTCAGAAGGAAGCTTACAAGTTAAGCTAAAGCTCCACTCCATGTCAGATGATAGTACTGTGAGTGATCGAATGAACATGACTCTGAACCTCCTCTGCAAAAGAGATTCACGATCCATGTAAAGATGCCAGAGGCTCCAATATCAAGAAGCCATCAGGAGCCCATGCTCTGAAAAGATGACTTAGGACAATTAATGCTAAGAGCTAGGCATGACACCAGCCATCACCCAGCTCGTACAGTCCTGACACGTGTTCGTGCGTCTGTTCAAAGTATCTCGAGCTTGACTCAAGTTCGGGACTCTTTGAAGGGGGTCTTGTAGAAGCATAAAAATCTAAGTTGAAGACATCCCTTCGTAAAGGCGCAGAAGATGCAAAAAACTGAGGCTCAGTGCTAAAAAATAAAACAGAAGATGTGGAGAGAAGTCCCTTTATTGTCATATCTACCAAAGTCTAGTACAGACACATCAAGACTATACATAAGGGACTAATTTTGTTCTTCTATAAAGGATCTAGTATAGATTCAACAGATCCTACAGGAAAGTTCCTTAAAGAGCGGATATTTATTGCACTTTACTTCAGAAGCCAAAGCTTTCAAACCAGAGGGGTAGCCACCTGTCTGCACCAACCTCAGAAGTAAGATGGTGGTAGGCTCCCTCCTATTCATTTACTTCAGAAGCCAGTGTCTTCACTCTAGAGGTGCACCTACCTGCCTGCGCCAATCTCAGATGTGCAAAGGTGTAATACCCTTCCCTTTACAACCAACGCCTTCACTGTTCAGAGGTGCAGCCACTTACCTGCGTCTGCATGAGGCGCAGGATGGTGATATGCTCACACCATCTCTATTTCCATGGCATAGTTGTTTGCTCCGGTTCAAAAGCTTAAGTCAATTTTCTATAAGAGACTTGGGAAATCCCATCATAGCCAATGCAAGTCAGCATGTCGCTCCAAAAGCACAGTAACCTCGCCAACCTGAAGCATAAGCCTACTTGTTGCCTACAGCACAGTGACTCCGGTATCCCGAAATACAGCTTCATAAGTTGCTCTATATGCACAGAATTCTCGTCGTCATTCAAAGCCAAGTCAACTTGTCGCCTGAAAGCACAGAGGTTCCGTCGTCTCCAGAAGCACGGCCTACTCGTCGCCCACAACATCACTTAGTCATCACCAGAGGCGCCGGAAGCATGGGTCCACCCTAATTGGTTTGTTTAAACTGCCTCTTGCAGAGAAAATTGGCATTAAATCATGATTGATATCAAATCATATTGATTTAAATCTTAGACGAGGATCAATTAGACTCCAAATCTAGGATAAAATTCTAAGATTTACTCGACTGTATCCAAGAAAGCAAATTGGTATGCGCCACGTGTGACCTCCTTCGGTTATGTTTATAACCACCAGAAATCTCGTTTGAGAGGAATCTCGATGTCCGCCACGTGTTAGCGTCGCAGATGCCCGCACCGTACAATGACGACAGATTCTTTCATATCTCAGGAACCCTAATGCACATCGCATATGTGCTCGGTTCTCTATAAATAGAAGGAGTTCTTCTTCCACCAATGCGTAAATCAATAGATAGAGAAAAAATTGACAATTGACAATCTTCAAAGGATTAGCAATCTCTATCCACGAAGAGTCGACCACCCTCATCCACCGATCAACCAAAGAACCAACCAACCATCTTTAAGGGATCTTCTCCTCTAGACAGCCTCTTGATCGGTGACCCCAGAGTCCCATCAAAGGCGCCAGAGAGCAATAACAAGGTTGATTCGTCGTCAGATCGTCAATGTAGTAAAGGAGCAGCTGCAGAGCTCGATCTCCACCGTCACACTTTTCTAGAAGTATTTTCTCTCTGTACTTAGAATATCCTATTTAGGACTTTCTTCTTTGTACACAGATACCTTGTACGTTCAATAAAGCAAAAAAGTTCGTTCATCCTTTTGTTACGTTGAACAGGGCCAGTTGTGCCTATTATTTTTTAACAACATTGCTTGCGGCAAGAATATGATGTTCAGTATGCTATCTGTCATGTTGTGGCAGTGGGGCATGGTATTGGATCGTCCACTATCTTTTTGACCCACGCCAGGTAGGAAGCGACATTTTGAAGTGCTTCTTTCATCATGTCTAGCCCTGGCGAGGAACCATTCTCTAGGGGTCTGTCGAATCGGCTCTCCTACTATTTGTTTTTATTATTGAGGAAAATTTGGAAATGGTCCCTTATGGCATCTCGGTGGCAACTGGTAAGCTTGAGGGTGCGACCTCTTCTTGTCAGGGTTGGTGCTGCGCCCATAGGTTTTGCTGGATCTAGTTTCTTCGATCATGGCCTCCTTGTCGGAGGCCATATAGACAGACTTGCATTGCATGAAGGTCGACAAAATTATGGTGTAGGATGACTCTACCTTGTTAGCTTCGTCTTTGTTGGGATAGGAATACATGGTGGCGTCATCCTCTGACTCTGGCAGGTGGCTACCACCAGCCACTGTAACATCTTGGTTGGGTGAAGGTCTACCCCCAATTTTGCATCTTATCCTTGACGGATCGCTACCCCAGCATGGGAGATAAGAGGAGAAGACGTGCACCCTGGTTGTGGTATGCTTTTTCGCAAGGGTCCTCTCGATCGGGTATTTTAGAATACCCCCGCCGCAAGTATGGCCTGGTAGGCTAACCTTTGTGCCGGTGGTCTCTTCGTGTTGGCTGAGGGGGGAGGCACCTTTGAACCCTTCGAGACAGAAGTATCCCTTTGGGCAGAGTAGCAGGAAGCATGAACTTGTTTATCTTCCATTATTCGCTGCAGCCGTTGGAAGACAGATGGCTTGTTTGTAGATACTGATGTCTAAGAACAACAACAGTCGATGGTAATTTGGGCACAATATCCTATGTGTGTGTTGCATGTTCCACCATCTTTTCTCAACACGTGCTTGCGGTCTATTACTTTATGCAAGTCTAGCAGAGAGTGTTTATATGTGTCGCGTGGGTTGCATGGCTGATCGAACGAGGCTTCTGATCTGTCATAGGGATTCTTGGAAAAAGATCTATGAGGTCGGCTAACCTTATAAGCATGATTCTGGAGGATGCAAGTGTGCATCTGATACAGCCTTCCGTTGGAGGCCCGTATAATCATCCCGGGCACCTCAAGATAAATATCCACCGAGGCAACAGTCCGGGTATCATGAGTCCACGTTGCTCTGGCCTCTTTGAACTAGCATTCGAGTAGTACAGCATATTAGGGCCTTCTTCATGGGCGAGATTTTGGAAGATTATATGGAAGACAGATCTCCTTCGCCTCCCATGTAGGTGCTGTCATCTGGCACCATTCAAGGTGGCTTGATGTGCGTCTACAGGCACTCGTCTTGATTTCGACGAGGCCTATTTCTACACTTCTTGTTGGCAAGCTGGTTGATGTGCATCTTCGTCTTCTTGAGCAGGGAGTGGCCGGTATGGCCTGTTGATAGCACACATTTTTGAGTCTCTAGCATTGTATCGTCTCCTCCGGTTAGGACCCGAGCGTTGGGCTCTGTTCTTCCGAACTTTGTGAGTAGGGAAAGGATACACAAGAATGGATGCGGGCTTCAATGGTAGGAGCCGTAAGAGCATCCTTAGCAGTTGCTGGTAGTGGCACAACAACTTTGACCACCCAAACTTTGTGAGTCTTTCTAGGTTTTGTCGACCTAGGGGAAGGAATTGGCCCTTCAGAGAGCAAGTCTTCATAAGCTTGTTGGTCGAACCGGCCAACCAACGTCTGTTGGGCAAACCGTCCAACCAACGTCTGTTGGGATGAACCCAACTTGGAAGTATCAAATTGGGTCACTGCTTTCTTGTCGGAGGAGAAAGTCATCCCTAGCAGAGTCGTCAGCTTATTCGCCATCGGATTTTTGGGAAGAAAGGTTGCTTGGGATGACAAGTATCTTTTAGGGGGATAAGGGAAGAAGAGAGTTTAAAATAAGACTCATTTTTTTTCTTTTATATAAATCAATTTTGAACAATACAGAAAACCATAACATGAAGGATTTACTAATACAAATAAAAATTATAGGAAAGTGTGCCGATGGATATCGGGTAATAGAAATGACCTTTTTACTACGTTGACAATCGGATACTTAATAACTTCTTGAAGTGGTCTCTATGACTCTCTCATGTGTATCTGGTGTCCTCATTGACGAGGTTGATTTGGTGGATTCGATCAGTTGATGACCTAAACTCCTCCCTCTTTGGTGAACTCCAGGTTTCTTCTCTGGGTTGGTCCCCTGGTCGATCCTTAGGTCCCTCCTTCTTTTCATCTTTTTTTGATGTTGGCGGTGTGCACCTCCTTCATATTTTCTTTTTAGCGGGCAAGCTATAAAGTAGGTAATAATGATAGGGGAAAATCTCTTACTTAGAAGATGCCATCTGGGTGTCACAGGAGTTTAGGTAGGTTGTTTAACCGCTCGGCCTAATCGAGGCGCTGATTGGGCGACCGTTGTTGCGAGAGCTTCAGAAGAGGACTTAAGGATCCTCGGGTGTAATCGTCAGTGATTATAACGGTCCACCCACACGACTTGATCATATGTGACCTAGCACGCATGAATGTTTGGGATAACTTGTTGTTTGAATGGTGCAGTTGTGTAACATACGTGCCATAAACGGATGATTTAAATCAGGAGGCACGATCTTTGATTAATGCGTGGCGTTGGTCGTGATTTTGATGCAATCTCCAGTTTGCATGGGGCGGTTATGGTGCACATACCATATATGTGGTGTTGATCCTTCCAACTTTTGCCAACGGTATTTGAGATAAACTGATTCGAGACGAGAACCAGCTTGTGTTGATCTGGTCCGAGGCGCGAACCAGCTTGTGTTGATGAGGAAGGTGGCTCAGCCTTGTTCTTGAGCAGTCTGTCTTGGTATGAAAACTGGTAGGCAGTTTGAGCTGCATGTCTCCTTAGCCGCATGGAGGCCTTCTGAAAGGGAAGCCGTATGGTGTTTGGGCCGCATGTGAGCTGGTCACATGGAGTTTTCCAGTTGCCTTTGATTCTGCAAAGGCGGTATACCTCGGGATACTATGCTGTTGGGACTTAGCCTCCTGCTGGAGGTCTGCTGAGCCTTCATGCATGTTGTTTGAGGTGGCTTGGCCTTGATTGAGCCTAGGCAATTTTTATGCTTCTACAAAGTCGTATCCACAATACACCTAATCGGATCGTCTAACTACAACTAATGAGTCTGCAAGTAATCTTCAAATATATTTCAAAAGAAGAAGGATGAAAACCTTTGTTTGTGCATCGACTATTGTGTATTAAACAAGGTGACCTTCAGGAACAAATATCATATCCTATTGGTGGCAAACTTGTTCGATTAATTGGGAGCCACAAGATACTTCTCCATGCTTGATTTGCCTTTAGGATACTATCAGGTATGGATAGCTGAAGGGGATAAGGCCAACATAGTGTGCTTCACGAGGTGTGGAGCATAAGAATTTTTAGTCATGACTTTTGCACTAACAAATGCTCTTGTAATATTTTTTTGCTTTGATGAACAAGCTCTTTCACCCATATCTTAATTGTTTCATCTTGGTATATCTAGATAACATCATCGTGTAATCAAACACTATGGAGGAGCACATTGAGAACTTGAAGGCAGTTTTCCACGTGCTAAGGGAAAAATCAACTCTTCATTAAACAGGAGAAATATTCATTTCCCAAGAAAAAGTACCATTCTTGGGGCACTAGATAGGGCGTGGCAAGATATGGATGGACGAGACGAAGGTCCAGGACATACAGGAGTTGGAGACTCCTAACAGGGCAACGAAGTTACGATCATTCTTAAGCCTGGTGAACTACTATCGCTGGTTCATTCGAGTTCTGAAATTCAAATTATGTCCCTATAGTCGAGTGTAAGCTACATCAAAATCGTGACACGAATTTTCCATCCCGATCCGACACTATTGATGCTGACACTCCTATGTAATCGAATAATTTCATTCAAGTATAGCTGAGCTAACCGATCAACTCTCTAAAAGATTTTGATTCTGATGAAATGTGCAGACTTGGTTAATCGATCAACGATTACCCAAATCACATCATTCCCTCGCTGCGTCTTCGACAAGCCAACTATAAAATCTATTATTATATGATCCCATTTCCAGTCTGGGATAGCGAGGTTCTGTATCTCCCCATCGGGCCTCTGGTGTTCTGCCTTGACTCGCTAGCAAGCCATACATCGCGAGACAAAGAGGACCATATCTCGTTTCATTCTGTGCCACCAAAAGGTCGTATGCAAATCTTTATACATTTTTGTACTTCCAGGGTGCAACAAATACTTGGCGTAGTAAGCCTCCGTCAAGTTTTCTTTTTGGAGTTCTTCATCCTTCGGGACACATAGCCTTCCTTTGAGTCACAACGAACCATCATCGGGCCTAGTGAAGTCACCTGCTTCACCCTTTTCCATTGTTTTGCTAATCTTTATCAAGAACTCATCCGTCCTTTGTGTTGTCTTAATCCGTTCTAACAAACTCGGCTCAAGTTGAAGCTGAGCCAATTGTGCATTTCGGACACGAATTTGGAGCCCAATTCCCATACTCTCTAACTCTTCCAGTATTTGTTTGTCAATACTGACTGATCCCACAATGTTCTGACTTAACGCATCCGCCACCACATTGCCTTTTCCTGGGGTGTACGCGATTGTTAGGTCATAATCTTTCATTAGTTCCAACCAACATTCTTTGTCACCAATTTAGATCTTTTTGAGTAAAAATGTAATTCAGGCTCTTATGATCGGTGAACATCTCGCAAGTCACTCCGTAAAAGTAATGCCGCCATAATTTTAATACAAATACTATCGCTGCCAATTCCAAATCATGTGTTAGATAATTTTTCTCGTGCGGCTTAAGCTGTCTCGAGGCATACGATATCACTTCTCCTTTCTGAGTCAATACACATCCTAAACCCAATCCGAACGCATCACTGTATATCTGAAATCCCTCAATGCCATCTGGAAGTGCAAGGATTGGAGCTGACACAAGACGTTGCTTCAGATATTAAAAGCTAGCCTCCCACTCATCAGTCCAATCAAATGCTACTCCCTTTTGGGTTAGTCGAGTTAAAGGCGCTGCCACTTTCGAAAAATCCTTGACAAACTTCCTTTAGTAGCCTGCCAAGCCGAGGAAACTTCGGATCTCGCTCACCGACGTAGGTTATTTCCAATCCACTACAGCTTCAATTTTCTTTGGGTCAACGGACCCACCATCCGCCGAGATAACGTGTCCTAGGAACGACATATTACTCATCCAAAATTCATATTTACTCAACTTGGCATAGAGTTGATTTTCCCGTAGGGTCTGTAATATTGTTCTCAAATGCTTTGCAAGGTCTTCTCTGCTTTTTGAGTAGATTAAGATATCATCAATGAATACGACCGCAAATTTATCGAAGAAGGGCTGGAAGACTCTGTTCATCATATCCATGAAAGCGGCAGGGGCATTGGTCAGTCCAAAGGGCATGACCAAGAATTCATAGTGCCCATATCTAGTTCGGAATGCGAACTTTGGAACGTCATCTGGTTTGATCTTCAACTGATGGTAGCCTGAGCAAAGATCAACCTTTGAAAATACAGATGCCTATTGCAGTTGATCGAAGAGGTCGTCTATTCGAGGCAACGGGTACTTATTCTAAATTGTAACTTTGTCAAGCTCGCGATAGTCGATGCACAGTCGCATCGATCCATCTTTCTTCTTTACGAATAGCACCAGAGCACCCCACGGAGACACACTGGATCTGATATATCCATTGTCCAAAAATTCTTGTAATTGTACTTTGAGTTCCTTTAATTCAGCAGGTGCCATCCGGTATGGGGCCCTTGAGGTCGGAAGAGTATCTAGAAATGTATCGATAGTGAATTCAATCTTTAGGTCCGGAGGCATTCTGGGTATCTCGTCAAGAAACACATCAGAAAATTATACCATGACTTCAGTGTTAGCTAAGTCTACACCATTCTTGTGTGTGTCTCGAACAGAAGCAAGGTACCTTTCGTAGCTAGAATGTAACATTCGTCGGGCTGTAGTAGCTAAAATCACCATCGATGCCTTCATCGACGAACCGGCCGAGTAAGAGAATCATGTTTCCCCAGGTAGATGAAACACAACTCGCTTCTTCACACAGGCAATCGTTGCACAACGTGCACTTAACCAATCCATTCCCAGAATGGCATCATATTCTTTGATATCAAGCACGATTACATCCAATGATAGCTTCCTGCCTCCGATACATATGTAACCATCCCTACATATCATGTTAGTAGGCATCTCCACTCCTGATGGAGTACTAACACTAATATATACATTCAGCATTGATATTTTTATTCCATGTTCTTTAGCATAATCTTCAGATACGAAACTATGCGTAGCACCAGAATCAAATAAAGTACGTACATGAATGCCATTAAATAACAATATACCTGTCACGACAGTATCTGAGGCAAGTGCCTCCTCCTGAGTCAATGCAAAGACTCGGCCCTGAGCACCAGGCCTCTGATTCTGTGGCGGATGACGGGGTCGTGGTGCATATCTACGATTCTATTGATATCGGTGGTGATGCTGCTGCCTCGAAGGGTTCTAATGGTTCCTTTCTCCTTGACAATTTTGAAACATATGGCCGAATTAACCACACTTAAAGCACCCTCCCTCTAAGATAAGGCACTCATTAGCAAAGTGCCCTCTGTTGCAGAACTTGTTGTAGAATGGTCCAATCTGATTGGGTCGCTGATAGCCACCATGATTCTGGCGCTTCAGCGCTTAGTATCTACCACCATTGTTCGGTCTCTTGTTATGCATATTCTGCACCGACGCATGCACTGGCGCCATTGTCGGATAGTGTGGGTCCAACTCCTTTGCGTGCTCATAGGACTCTTGGAAAGTCTTATACTTCTGGACCACAACTTCAGCCTTCAGAGCAGGCCTCAAGCCCTGCTCAAATTGTCGTGGCTTGGACACTTCATCGGTAAACTTTGTAATAGCATACTGAGACAGTCTTGAGAATTTTGCGTCATACTGTTTCACCGTCAAGTTTCCCTGTTCAAGCTTTTGGAACTCTAATTCCTTCGCTCATTGCTCAGTCGAAGAGAAATATTGAGCAAGAAAGGCCTCCCAGAAAATTTGTCAAGTAATTTTTGTTGTCCCATTCACCCTTGCAAGGATCCTTTTCTGACCTTGCCACCAGTAGTGTGCATTGGAAACCAGCAGTAGTTTTGCACACGATACCCATATGGATCAAGATAATACCCAAGGCTTCCAGATGGTCCTCCACTTCAACTAGCCAATCGATAGCAATGGTGGCTTCCTCCGTCCCTTCGAATTGGTTATTGCAGATTTTCTTAAACTTAGTAATGTCGGTCATGGCACTTATTTTCTTAGCAGCCTGGGGTTCCTCTGCCTCCACGATCTCGCTCTTGCTTGAGATTGGAGTGCCTTGAGCCCCATCGTTCACCACTGATCGGACCAACTGTTGCAGGATATCTAGCTACTTTTGTTAGGATTCAAATTGCTTCGCGTTTTGCCTCTGACGGCTCTCCATTATAGCCAGCATCCTCACCATTGGTTCGGTTGAGGCTACCGCCCTTGAGCTACTCGCATTGTTCGTGGTGGCCGCCTTCGTCATCTCTGCAACATAGAGAAGTTTGTTAGTCCCATAAAATATTTTTGGACTTATTCTATGGAACATCTCATTTTGGGACATTTAAACCAAAGTTTTCAAAAATCAATAAAGCTTCTGTCATTTTCGAAATCTTAAAACCAAGAAATTCCCAAGGAAGTAAAGCCGTACTCTGATACCAAATTGTCATGCCCCAATTCGGGGAATCGTTTACCTTTGCTTTGATTCACGCTGTATCGTTCGTCCTCGCTAAGGCATGATGTCGTACAAGTCTGGAGTTGAACTTGTACAAGGCGTGCTCGTGTACATTTTTGTAAAGTGACATTTTGAATAGGGTTTGCAGCAAATTCACAGAGAAATTGAAGGACACAGATGGAATCTGAAATAAGCTCTTTATTGATAACTTCGCATAGAAAACATAAGGCTCTCAAATAGCCAAGATGAAATGCCAAACTTGGCTACAACTTGCAGAAATATTGAAATGAGATACAACTTGTTACATACATCATATCCCTTTATTAAAAATGCGACAATATCCACGTTCAGCAAAATGCCTTCTTCTTCAAGTAGAAACATCAAGAAAGTGTGAAGCTTCTAAAAAGTCGGATAGCAAGCCTTCAGCGTCTAAGATTAGCTACTAGGTCCTCAGCACCTATGGAGACGAGGGTCAGTACATTACCTACTGGTAAGCGGCCGTAACCAATCTCACCATAAATCAACAGTAGTAAATTATGTAAATGTACACTATTGATTTGTGATCTTTCTATCTTGCCTTAGGGTCCATTAACAATTCATATTGATAGGAACATAAGAAGCATACATTGATGTTAGAAACATAAGCAATTCATATTTATTTAACATAAGCAATTCATATCGTTCACCAATTTTGTGAATCTTACCAACGGTCGATAGTCATCCCTGTATATTTATGAATCACTTACTCTTGCCTGCATAAGACATTGTTTGTTATGACACATGTCTATATGAAGGTCACTAGCGACCTGCCATCTTAAACCGTCTTACTGGTATAACGGTGCCCCTTACAGTGCGGGTAGCTAGCCCCAATGAAGGTCCCGCATACCGATGCCAGTACGTCGGCATCAATCCTTGTTCCTCCTAAGACGAACCAGGTCCATGGTCGCTGATTACCATTCGAGGAACTACCTTATATACAAGTTGTCCATGATCATGCACGTAATGCAACTTTACTAATAAGAGACATAACATGCATGATAATAGCATCTTCCACACCTAAGTTGTAGTTCTCATTTCGTCTTGCCAACTTACCATCTTACCATCTTGATTTGAGCCATAGGCTCGCATACTCATTTATCCATCCAAGGAACTATTTATTTGTGTTACCATTCTTTCGAACCGAAGTCCGATATACTTACCGTCCAATGTTTGGGTCTTTGCATCACCTATTCAATAATTCATATCGCAGCATACAAGGCATCATTTGATTTACAACATAAGCCTAGACATGTGATAATTTATCTTTTATTATCTTTCTGAGTTATTACTAGGCACCTTTCATTAAGCACCGAAAGCAATAACAAGTCAACCTTTGTTACGCACGAAGATTAAGGATCGTCGAAGGATTAAAGCCACTCACTTGTTAGTGAATTGTCGAAACAAAGAGGTCTTCCATGCAGCGTCAAGCTCGGTTCACTGCGTTAGCACCTGCATTGGCACCAACGTCTGGTCAGCATACTTCTTTCTCTTTCTTTCAGTGATTCGAAAGGAATGCGCAGAGAGTAAAAGTAAATCCATGAAAACGTTCATCGAAAACAATCACGAAAACGCATACAAAAGCCAACAGCGAAAGCGACATCGAAAACCAGCAGGGCTACGGTCTAGGGGCAAGTGACTCTTATATAGAAACTCTTCCCCCAAGACGCCCAAGACGCGTGCCACTGCATCTTGGGAATCATTTGAAAAGCTTCCAATCCATAACGAAGAAAGGATCTCAATTCATTATCCCGCAATCCTGGTAAAGTTTTCTCAAGTAAAGTTTCCCCAATCTCATCTGACTCGGCTAATCGACCGCTAGCCCGATCCAGGCTCCGTAACGGGATCAGGGCACTACACCGATCAAGCCCTATAACTTTGATATATTGGCACAACTTGTCAATACTCCGGCCAGGCTGTCGCTCTTCGAGCTCCTCTGTATCTCTAAAGAGACTCGGGACGCCCTCGGCGAGGTATTACAAAATGTCGATTCCTTCCTCGGTCAGGTCCAGCCGCCTAAGGAAGATCCTGCCGCTTGCCCATATTGCCATAGTGTGGTTGAGACGATCCAAAACATCACCTTCATTCAGTAAGACATGTTACTGAAAAATAATAGGCACAATAGACCCATATACTATACAGGATACATTAGTGCCATTAAGGTCGATAGTATCCATATCGACCATGGCTCTTCCCTTAGCATCATTTTTCGGAATTTACTCCAGACTTTGGGGTTACCGATGCACCAGTCGACCACATCTAACACTAAATCAGCGGTTTCAACTCCGAAAAAGTAATCCTTAAGGGAAAATCCGTCTGAAGTACCAGATAGGTGATCTTCAAATAGATGTGATATGTTATGTCATTGATGTAGACATATCTTACAATGTATTGTCGGGACGACCGTGGATACATGAATACATTATCGTGCCCTCCACTCTCCATCAATGCATGAAGTATGTAGCCTGCGATGGGGTCATCAAAATAGAGTTTGCTGACATTGATCCTTTCCGGGGACTTGAGGCATACTACAGAGATGCTGACTTATACAAACTAGTCCCCTGGGACGATGATGCCAATGATGCGGACGATAAAGCGAAAACTGCAACGGTGACTGAAGAACCACTGAGAGTTCGAGTAAAAGGGAGGCCTCCTTAAGCATCAGCTCCTCTCGTGGCCAAGCTTTAGGGAAAGGCTTATGCTCCTATCCAAGAACCTATCAGGGTCAAGTTGCCTCGAAGGACCAAAGAAGCAGCTCCAAGGGATCCTCCGGCTTCAGCTCCCATGTAGTCAAGTTGAAATGGAGGGCTCCACCATCTTCTCTCATGGTTGTTCCGGTCCTCACCGATAAAGAGTTAGGGGACTATATATCTGCCAATACTCAGGCACCTTCTTTAGACGATGTAATCCCTCGGGATAAAAATCTATATTTCATTAATAGAAAGTTATCTTAGAATTACTCTTGTGCACAATGGAATGCTATGTATGTCTTAGATAATGCTTTAGGTATGTTACAAACACAAGTAACAACCGCCAATATTACAAGCTGAATCTTCCCATCATGAGCGCTTACTTCGTGGTCCCGACAAAAAAGGACCAGAAGCCTATCCTCTACGGTCGGGTAGAATGTCCCCAGAGACTTACCCCCGTCGAACCAGAACCCGATAACGACAAGATGCAAATGTACCATCATACTACTCAAGCCAAATACCTCATCCAAAAAATAGATTACGAGACAAGTGGCAAAGGCCGATGCCTCCCTTTACGACTTCCCACTCTAAAGAAAAAGCCTCAAGATTATTACTAACGTACTCGTCGGGGATTGGGTTATGTTACGCACACGACAACTCCAGAGAATTTGAAACCTAAAGTCATGATGCACGCCCACTCATCTGATTCCTCGGTTTGGGATCCTGATACCAGCATCGGCTAGGCCTTCAAGAAGGTATTATCAGTCTGTATGGTCTCTGTAAATCCTCCAGTCGAGGACGAAGACCAAATACTAGAATTCTTCGAAGAAGAACCTTGGGCTCAATGCCTAGGATCTCAATGGGAGTGGCACTTCGAGCAGCGAGAACCTTCTACTGAAGATGAGGTCGTACAAATTGACCTAGGAGATGAGTCTTCACCTAAGCCTATCTGTATTAGCAAAAGTCTTCCAGGGGAAAATAGAGAATCTCTTATACAACTTATCCAAGAGTACATCGATGTCTTCACCTGGAGCTATAAAGATATATCGGGATTAGACCCGTAAGTCACGATGCATAAGCTGAACATTTGGGCCAGACGCCAAACCAGACAAACAGCAACAGCGGCGCTTTCACCCTAATGTCATGGATGCTATTGAAACCGAGGTGAACAAGCTTATCACCAATGGTTTCATCCGCGAGTAACAACACCCAGATTGGGTAGCCAACGTTGTCCCTGTCACCAAGAAGAATAGAAAATTTTGAGTCTGCATAGACTTCAGAGATCTCAACTAGGCTTGTCCAAAAGACAAGTTTCCCCTTCCAATCACGGATGTAATGATCGATAATACTTATAGCTTCAAAAGTATGTCTTTTATGAAAGGGTTTTCTGGCTACAATCAGATCAAAATGTTCCCTGACGATGAAAAGCATACTTCATTCTGAATGCCAGGAATCCACGGTTATACAGTAATGCCTTTCGGTTTGAAGAACGCTAGGGCGACATATCATCGGGCAATGAGCATTATATTCTGCAAACACCTCCAAAAAATGGTGGAATGTTATATTGATGACATTGCCGTCAAAAAACGAAGAAAGGCCAACTATTTGGAAGACCTAAAGACAATGTTCGATTTAATGCGAGCACATCAGCTAAAGATGAACCCAACCAAGTCTTTTTTGGGTGTTTCTAGCGGCAAGTTCTTAGGTTTCATCGTTACAGCCAAGGGTATTCACATCGAACCTGAAAAGACCAAGGCCATCCTAGATATGGCTTGTAAACCCCCTAAATTTCTACTACGATTTTTTTAAATATTTTTTTGTATTTATTTTGTACTTCGTATCTGCACGTCGCATACGAGTTCACATATTTTGTATTTGTGTAGCGTGCGAGATTTGCATTTCGTATTTGCTCGACGAGTGTGAATATGTGTCGAGGTACATATTTTATAAAAAAATTTTTATTATAAATTTTTTTATAGGAAAGTACATGTTCAAATAAATGTGATAAATATTTTTATTTTTAAAAAAGAGTTATTTTTTTCGTCGTTTAAAAATAAGTAGAGATTTGGAAATTTTGCTTTATATGAAATATATTCCAAATATTTTGCAAAATTTAAAAGTTGTTAGTTAAAATATTTTTGTTATTTATAAAAGCTATTTTACGATTTAATATTTAAGTATTTATCGTGATTTTTGAAATTAATTATTTCTATATTTAATTAATTACGAAAATAATATTTGAGATTTTGTTGATTTTAATATTTGATTAAATATGCTAATTTAAATTGGAAAAGAGTTCAATTGAATTCGAATTAAATGAGTGAAGGTTTTATCTATGCTTGATTTGGATTTGAACGATTTAAAGTTTAAATTGAATTTAATTTAATATGATATTATCTATAGGGGAATTTAAATCCTCCCAAAACCTATCCAACTGGAAATTTCCACCTCCTATATAAGGAGAGGTACTCATCCATAAATTCTACCAAGCCAATCTCCACAACAGGTGCATCGTGTCTGTGCCTCATCCCTTCTACTATATTTTTTTTATTACATTTACAATTCTTCCAACTCTGTGTCTGACACACCCGGACATCCGAATTCGTGTCGCACAGGACACGACACCGGACACAATCAAATCCTAAAACCTAGC
Source organism: Iris pallida (assembly GCA_029216955.1). Taxonomy (NCBI): domain Eukaryota; kingdom Viridiplantae; phylum Streptophyta; class Magnoliopsida; order Asparagales; family Iridaceae; genus Iris; species Iris pallida. The sequence continues at coordinate 27,555,495 of JANAVB010015400.1, forward strand.
CCTAACCCTAACTTAGACAGAAACCCACCGTCCTCCGCCTCTCCCTCCTTCCTGCCTCGGACTCAACAGCCTTCCCGACATCGCCTCTACTTCTCGACACCACCACGTTAGCCACTGCGACTTCTCCGCTCAGCCCCTCCATTTCGGTCACCACAAACCACCACCCTCGGCTCCGTCACCACAAACCACCACCAGGCCGCCTATGTAGCGCCGACCCACAGAACCTCTGCCACTCCCTTATCGTACGCCTTTCTCCAGCAACCCCACACCCATCATCATCACCACCGACAGACGACCCCGTCTTCCCTGGCTCCGGCCATCTCTTAACAAACCCACCGCCGTCGACCCCTCCAAATAACCCGACCCCAAAAAAACAAAAAAAACCCTCCACATCCAGAAAGCCAAAAAGCAGGAAAAACTTACCTCCTCCTTCGTCCGCCGTCACGCCGGAGAAGCCCTCCTCCGATCTCTCCAGCGCCACCTCGTGCGGCTTCATAGTCGTCGTCCCCGCGCCGCTGGGTTCCGCCAGACTCCTCTACCACTCTCTTCCGTCGGCGAACTGTAGCTCTCATCAGCCGGCCGTGCCTCCTCGTCACTACCGATGATTGCCCGGTGAGCAACCCCACCTCCTCCTCTTCCTCCCGACACTCTCACCCCAACACCTCTTCTCTCTCCCTCTCCCCTCTCTTAATCTCTATAGAATAACAGCTTTTAAAATATACCTATTACTGTATTATATTTATTTTTTACTTTGATTGTTTTTACAATTTTTGTGTGGTTCTGTTATTTCTATAACTTTAGGTAATTATTAATAATTTTTGTTTCCTTAATTTATAAAGGGAACATCAGTAATAATGTTAAATAACATTATGATATTTAGCATTGTTAAATAAAGGGTATTATTATTCGTTATTATCATTGGTGTTTATAAACTTTACTTTCGCGAGTAATAATTGCATTAATATTTTTAAACTATTTAGTAACAAGTGTAGTTTCCAAAGTATAAAATAAGTTCCTAAGTATTTTCAAATATTACCTAAAATATTGTGAGTAATAAAACATAGTTTTCTATAAAAGTATTTTGACAAAAACATAGAGATTAGCGAAACCGATTTTTAGTTTATCTTTTTTTTTTCTCAAATTATTTTCTTCCTAAATTTATTTTACTAATAAACATAGTAGGTATTTTCTAAAACATAGTATATGTAATTATTACCACAAATTCTCTTCAACTACCATCAGTTGATCGTAACTAAAATCATGCTCTTATTCTCTTGTGATTTTGGGACCCTTGCACATCGACCCCGGCTACTTGACATAACAGGACTTGACGGATCCTCGCACCACACCCGGCGACACACCAGGCAAGATACCTTGCTATAATTTACTGTTTATAAATTAGTCTGCATTTTATTTATTGCATATCACTGTGTATTTATTTTTAGTTCTTTTAACTATACCATTATTACAGTTTCTGATCTAGTACCTGCTCAATGATATTAGCTGTATTTTGTTACTATCCTTTGATTGCATATGGACCTAGAGTTAAGGGACTACCACTAGTTTAGTGCATTACATAAACTTTGACACTGATGTGCCATAAGATGTGTGAGTTGTGAGTAGCACATAGCATCCGGAGTTACGTGTTGGCTGATCACTGATGTGTATAGGACGTGCGTCAGGTCTAACTGTGAATAGTTGTATGTTAGAAGACTTGACAGTTAGTAGTATTACATAGTCGTAGATGTGACATGATAGGTCCATTGGGTGGGAAGAACAGTACCTGACGTATAGACTTCTTTGCACTTCCTTGATTACCTGTGCGCTCCTCCGGAGACGCAGGCTCCAGGTGTTCTTTGACGTTTTCCAGAGCGTTATGGACGTACCCCCTTGCATATGATGCCCTCTGACGATCTTCAGACGTTACGGATGTAGGCCTCTGGTGCCCTATATGGGGACTATATCGATCCTATTTACAGCCAGGGCTCATGCGTCGAAGGATTGTTTCTCAACTACATGTTCACTTTAGTACGGTTAGGCTACCTTATTTATGTCTTGTCACTTTCTTTGATTGTGGCATATTTTATATTCAGTATTTATATGTCATGTTCTTCCTGTATCTTGTCACGTCCCTCTGAGGACCTGGTTATCTCGCCAGGTGTGTGCTCTTGTCTTTCGCAGGTGTTCTAGCTCTAGCCGTGGTCATCGTTATTCTTTGAGGATGATTGCACTTGGATCGTCTTCGCTTCGCTCGCCAAAATTATTTTTTTATCATATATTTCTTTTCATTTTTGGTAGTGGATTTGTCTCCACCCTACATATTGTATCAAGACAATTCATTATCATTAAATGATATCTTGTATTCATTTATTTTGTGTGGATGAGATTAGTCACGGTTCTACTGCATATTACAGCTTATGTATTCATACGAGGTTTCCAAATATTGGGGTATACTTTGTATGGATACAGCTTGCATGTCTATGTTTCTGGTCCTACGTATTTTGGGACTGGGGCGTTACATATTTTTGTGATGAGGTCAAGTTTGCCGTTTCAGTTACATGACTACACTGAACGGGCCTGCAATATTGGATTAGAGTCTAGAATCTCATCCACCTACTTAACATCCTTTCTTGACTTCAATTTCTGAACTCTCGTTCGACCTCTTTGATTTGTATCCTGCTTGAACTCTTTCTACCGTGAATTCTTATTTTTTGTGTCTAGTGACAGTTAGAAAGATGACTACACTATTATATGCTCATAGGTCAAACACATGGCTATGAAGATTGCATTGACAGTTAATATACATTGAGATTTTAATTGAGTTATAAAGGCATTTATTTTTCCTGGAGATATGATCTTAAGGATTAGTTAATTCCAAGTTGGGTAGTAGCATATTACCGCTTTCAAAAGATAGTTGGAATTTTATTTTGATATTACAAGGTGGTATACACAAGAGGATAGCTAGATCGAGAAAATAAATTGATTTGATTTTCCGTTTTATGAGCACCCAAAATTTCGGGTTGTTTTTTTAAATTTTTTTGATTGATTTAATTTCAAATAAATAAATTATTCTGTTTAATTATCTTTAAGTGTACTTTTCCGTGCCTTTGACATTTGGAGTGTCAGGGATGTTCAACTCTGGAAACCTTCTTCATGAGTTTTGTAGTGGACAGGATTACCTTTATTTTGGTATATAGTGTCCCACTCAAACTTGTTCCCTTGTACTCTTTTTGCTTCGCAGAACTTCGGATCGAATTAGACCATTTGATCATTAATTAATTTTCCCACTCTTTTCCTTGATCATTATTAGCATGTTACCGTGACTTTTAATTTGGGAGCCTAAGACCAGTCATTTTCTTGAAACCAACTCATCATGCATGATCTACTCGAGACGCTCTTCACCTATGACCTTCATGTCCCACTCAGACATACCATTTTGTGCTCCATTTGCTTCACACAACTTTCCTGACACGTGACCCGATTTTATTTTACCCTACGATGTCACATTCACTTTCCAACTTGATTTGTGGGTACCTGTCGACCAAAACCTGTCAGCCCCAAATATGGACATGGCCCACATTGAGCCTACTATCCGCATTCCACTTGTGTCCCATTTATTGGAATCCCCATATGCTACTTATTTACCGTTGATCATAGACACCTATTTAAATTCGATTATCTCGTAATGTCCAGTTTTGATCCAACCCGGCTTGACTGAACCCAGCCCCAGCTCCATGTTACTCTCCATCACCATCACCCTCAGCCTCATTACCCTTGGAAAATACTAAATACTCATTCAACCTATTTTTAATATTTATTAGAAATTTTGTTATTGAAATCTCCATAGGAATAACCTATTTTCCTATAAATAAATCCTAAGCCTTGGTATTCCCTCAATTAATCCTAGCCCTTAAATCCCTACATGACAAACTCCCCAACACCCCTAGCCATATTGGCCGGCCATAACATTGAGGAATCACTTTTTTCTCTCTCTCCTCCATTAATTTCCCACTCTCAATTATTACTCCCTCTTTCTCTCTCTCCCTTTCTTAAAACTTCACCAACATCACACAGCAGCCATTCCCCGAGCTCCACTACCCGAGCACCACCCTCCTCCCTGGCAGGCGCCGTCGGCTACCACCCTAGCCGAGCCGGCCACCAGTCTCCTCCTCTTTTCCTCCTCTTCTCCAACACCATAGCCATCATCCCCTCATCTCCACCAACAACTACCACATCCGATCACCAACACCACCACCTCTTCCCTCAGCCCGAACCTTCATCGTACGTCGCATGTCCGCCGTACCCCCGTGCCTGGCCACCCCCGCCGCGTCTTCGCCGGTCGGGCCAGGCCGCGCAGCCCCGCGCGCAGCTCGTCGCAGCAGCTGCGAACGACAACAGTCGGCCGGAAAGCCACCTGGCCTGCGGTTCAGCGCCGCCGCCGTCGGCGTGGCCGCCATGGCCGACTTCCCCTTGGCCGGGCGCACACCACAGGCAGGCCCCGTGGCCTTTGCTCCTATCTCCCACGCATATCGGAGGCGATCCATACGTTTGGCACGGGTTTTCGTCGTGACGAGCCCGGAGACGAAGCTGAAATGCCGCTCCGTCGTAGCAACTTCGTACGTGATTTCCGAGAAATCCGATAGTTGGATTAGCGATTTCTTCGCTCCTCACAATCTCGGTATATCCACCTTCACTCCTGTCAATTTTTATCCGTTGATTTTATCGTTTGATACATGAAAACCGGCCACCAATTTGACCGTTTAAATTGTATTAATTTTGGACAGTTTTGCGAAGTCAACTTCGTCATCTTGTACCTCCTCCACTGCAGCTCTATTTGGCATGCTACCAGTTCCTGTGCGAAGCTGGTATAACCCTCTTGCTACCCCTCCAGTTTTGTTTCATTGTGAGCTTGTTTGATTGGTTGAATTCGACGCCAAAGTTGGCCGTCCGAATTCGTAATTTCTAACTTGTAAAATTCCATTTTTGTACACGGGACTCCAGATTTCATTTCTGACACCACCAGTAGACTCGTGGCATCGTTGTCACGATCCGTACCCACCGTGAGGGTACGAGTACGTAACAGCGCCCAGCCTACGCTACAGTGTCGGCGGTAGAACGCTGTCCTAAGTCTCATGTATCTAACAGTATAAGGCTAAACAGTTTATACTCCCCGAATGGGGGTGACATAGCAGAATGTAAACTCAATCACATCTAAGGTAGAGCATAATAGAAGATAGATAAAACATGAAATCCAAAAAAGATACAGCAGATAGAAGTCTAAGTGTCTAAGATACACAAACCCAGAAATACATCTCAAAGCTCAAATACAGTAATCCATAAAGTAAATACAACTCCAGACAACTGAAATAGCTATCTAAACAACCTCTAATGTGTCTCCTCTAGGCTAGCAGGCAACCTCCAGGCTATCTGTAAAATTTATCAACAGGTCCAGTCAGGACAGGAGCGAGCACGATACATCTCAACAGTTCATAGCAGGTTAGAAAATATAATCATACAGTAAAGTAAGATACAGGTACTGAAGGAAATACAGTATGTAAACAGAGAGAGAGAGAACTATAATAGAAATATCTACTATACAATAGAGAACTAACAGTGGCTAGTAAGTCAGAGTACAATATAGACATGTAAATGGCATAGGAGATTCAGATGAGACACTATGGAAAGATTCTGATAAGATACTACTTGGGTATTATTCACATGTCTACTTCTACTCCCCCTACCCCCAATCAATACACAAGGATCCAACCAGGTTATGTTATGATTCCGTGCAAAGGCCCCCGAAGGGTGATACATAGATGTCCCATAAATGGGGATTCTAGGAAATTCTAGGATACCCAGTAAATGGGATAAGGATTCAAGGAGACTCTGTGATCATAAGAGTATATGTCACAAGTGATCAATGAACCAACGAAGCATAGTGATACGCCATGTAAGTGAAACGTACAGAACATGTAGTACCCGATGCTCCCTAAGGATAACATCTCAAGAAGGGATCCATATAGTACAATCCGTGTGACCAACGTAACAGTAACAAGTAAAGTAATTTAAAGCAGGAAAATAATTCTAAGCAGGATATGAAATGATCAGAGAATGTACTCGCCTGGTATCCTGAATGTCCGAAGAGAATATACTGTCCGAAGAGTGGTGTCTGTCTCCTATAGAACAGTACAAGTCACAACAGGTCTAAAGTAAGGAAATAGACTGCTACAATGCATCTACATGAAATTTGGGGTCAATCTAGGCTAAAGTCAACCTTTGGTCAACTCTAGTCAACTAGACTAGTCAAACTAGGTCAACTAGGTCAAACCTAAACCAAGCAAGTCTATACTAGTCTAACTAGTCTACTCTAGGCCTAATCAAGACTAAACAAGTCTAACTAAACTCTCACTAGGCAAACAGATACACCATAGGCTAAGCGCCCTAGGCTATAGGCTATATCATGCTTAAGACAAACCACAAACACATATACACATAACAATATATATATCTAATATATTGTAGTACACTTATAACATATAGGCTACCTATATGTACATCCCACATATATATATATATATGCATCACTATTCACATATTCATATACATAGATATATATAGGAAAGCTATATATATGTAGGCACATACATATATATATATATATAGAGAGAAAGAGAGGTAAAAGAGTAAGTGAGTATGTGTGTGTTTGGCATGTGTATGAAAGGATATGTGTTAATGTTCTAAAATTTAGTGATAGGTAGGTGTATGTGACATGGGATACATGATGTCAAAGGGTGTATGAATGCATGTCTGTAAAAGGTTATAGGTTAACTCAGTTTATAGAAATATATACATACATACTTACCTTGTATACATACATACATACATATCATGTATATTACATTTACATGATACATACATGTATACTTGTATTATATTATACTTACATTCATGCATATTAGATACTTGTATTTATATTAACATATTACAAACATTCATTTCATTCATGCATCTATGCATTACCTACATGTTTTATACATATGCATACATTGTATATTCATATCATTTTGTACATTAACATAGAGACATACAAACATGCACACATCATATATTTCATACCTTGCATTACCTTACATATCATGTTATATATTATCATTCATTCCTTTCATATATTACATTATCTTGCATGCTTGCATTCATATATTACATTCTATATTACCATACATGTTATCATTATATATTGCATTACAATATTTATACATTATGTATTCATATCTATCATTATATATATATCTTGCATTCATATCTAGCATTCATTATATACTTTCATGCATACATTGTATATCATTCTTTCATTCATGCATTGCTTATATGCATTATATTAATTGCATTCCTACATGCTTGCATTCAACTATATATATACATTAATGTAAAGAGAATATATATCATATATATATATATATATATATATATATATATATATCATTTCATTCATCTAACATATCATGCATTACATACGCTATATTCATTTAATATCCATACTACATAGGCTCATAGGTTACACAAAATACATATATCGTATAATCACTCTTCTATTTAAAACCAATAATGCACCAATTGGACATTCACTAAATTCTAGGATTAAAGTATGTCATAGCCCTTTGTGTTAGCTTTCCGAATCTTTAAACGGATCGCATTTTCGTGTCCGGAAGCTCCCGAAATCGCGAAAATACCGAAATACGTTCGTCTTTCGTACAGCTGACACTCAAATAATTCTACAGAAAGTTACAGAAAGAATTTGGCGTATTAAAATATATATTTGGAAAGCTAACTTCAATACGGTTCTTTTTAAAAAAAATGGGAGATAAATCGGAGTTCTAAGCTAAAAGTTATGACATTTCTAAGTTGCTTTGGTTAATAAAAACGTGGATGAAAATTATGACGGATTTGACAAAAGAACACATATAGGCCAAGATACTTGCATACAAACATAGGTATCCAAATGTAACTCATTCTAACCATCCTAACAAAGATCAATCCACTCTCTAACCATTATAAAACTGAATTTAAATATCTATTTAAACTATTATCATATATACATACACATGGGGTGTCCTAATTTGGGATCTATCAAGTAGGACACAATACACATATCTAAAATCCTCAAGAGAGCTCCAAATGGCCTCAAATTTGAATCTAAATAGGACACATGCATGAGGATGGATCCTACGGATTCAAAACTAATTTATATACAAAGAAAATCGATTTAGAGGATGGGTTTTACCTATTGGGAGTGGAATCCCAATGAAATCCTTTAGGACACGACTCCGATACGAATATCCCTCAAAGTGGACACTCCTCCTTGCATTTCTCTTCCAATCCTTGGTAGAACCCTTCCCTTGAAGAATGGGAATGATTGAGGGAAGGTTTGGTGAAGGAATGATTTGATTTGGAGATCAAATCAATGGGAAGGCTCTCTAAAATTGGGGAAGAACAAAAGGAAAATAAAAGAGGCAAGATTGTAATGAATGAAATGAATCATTCTCTCCTAAAGGTGGCTGCCATAAAGTGTCCACTAGGGCTAATGGAAAATGTCCTAATTGCCCCTCTCTAATATCATATGGTTAAGTCTAGACTAGGTTCAAGTTTGGTGTCAAAATGATCTAGTTTTGAGTCTCTAACTTAACCATTCTAACATGATAAAAATTAGTTTAATTAACTAACTTAATGTTGGGTCTTGTGAGCCATGCTTAACTTAATATTGGGTCCCATCTAGAGTTCAAGCTACCCGGGTCACAATACAAGTCGGAACGAGACGAAACTCAAAACCGACTAAACAAATCCAATAAAAACAATATTAAAAATATAAAATTTTCCTAAAATATTAAAATATGAAAAATGATCAAAATTATAATACATTAATTTAAATATTATTAAAATAATCTAAAATTTACCAATTAATCAAAATCCTAAATAATTCAAAAGTCACAAAATGACCAAAATACCCTTAGCCTAAAAAGTTGTAAATTGTCATTCTAATCACAAGGTTAGGTCCCCATGGTTAGTCTCTAAGCTTAGCAAAACTAGAGATTAACTAGTTAACCATCAAAATTATAATTCAACATTTTAAATAGTTTTAAATTGATTAAAAAAATTACCAAAAATTACAACATGAGTTAAATCTTATTATCGATTAATCAAAATTATAAAAGTTTTAAAATTACCCTTATTTTAGAAAAGTGGGTGTTACAGTCGTTCTGGCATGTTTTCATATAAAATTTGTTAGATTTGGAGGACGTGGGCCCTGACACATTTTTCGGTGCAAAGTGGGTCCCACAGTCCGGGTCAACGGGGCTTTTTGACGCCGACTCATCAGAATCCAATTCCGGATATACCATTGAGTTCGTATCATCATTCTGGACTCGTTGATATATAATTTGCTAGGTTTTGGTGGACATCGGCTCCGCACGCATTTTCGTGCAAACCAAAATTCTAAGTTCTGGTCAAAGGACCAAATTGAGATGGGGTCAACGAAATCCAATTCTGGATATACCGTTGGGTTCATATCATCATTTTGGTTTCGTAGACATATAATTTGTTATATTTTGAAGACTTGTTTTCTTGTATATTTTTTGGTGCAAAACGGCTCCGACACGGATACCGTTTTGACCCAAAATTACCTTTTTGTCCTTGTGTCCAAATTGGACCGATGGATAGGCTATCCTAGCTAATTTGACCATTATGGACACGTTGGTGATGTTTATTTCATCATCCGACAATGTTTGTAGATAGTTTCTCTATGTATCACCTTTTAATTATAATTAATTCTTATAATGTTCATATTTCGGGATTAGTACAACGAAACTGAGATTGGTTAATTCCAGTGATCTCACATCGCTGAAATTGGCAAGACGGACACGTGGGTCACTATAATAAGATTATTAACTTTACCGTTAATCATCTTATCTCGATTTGCGTGTCGTAAGTTTCTACGTACGAATAACGAAGTACACTTTATATCTTTAATAATTAGACTAGAATTGACCCTGTTTGACCAGAGTTGACCAGTTAACCAAAGTCAACTGTAAATCAACACTTGACCTAGTTTGACTAGATTATTGATCGGAGTTGACCTAGAGTTAATTTGACTTAGAAGAACCTAGGATAATATAGATTGCTTGTAGAGATTCATTTATTACAACTTGAACACCTTGTAACCTGTGTTACTTTAAATAGGACTATGTGGCTTCAGTTGGACCCCTATACTTATCAGCTGTTCAGGTTATCAGGCAAATACATTCTCTGATCATTTCATATCCTGCTTAGAATTATTTTTCTGCTTTAAATTACTTTACTTGATACTGTCACGTTGGTCACACGGATTGGTACTATATGGATCATTTCTTGAGATGTTATCCTTTAGGAGCATCCACAATTTGTCATGTGTTTCTTTGACTGTTTTGGTTTTTCTTCGCAAGTTGCACAAACAAAGCAAAAATAAGAAAAAATCTTGAAGCGGATAAATTAAAAGTATACCATATACCTGTGAAGAAGACTCAGTAGGCAGAGTTTTCTTCCGCTCCGTAGGTGACGAGGATCGTTGTGCTGATCCGGTTTGCTTGTGAGCAATCCGCTTGAACCTCTTAGAAGGTAGAGAACTCACCTCCGTAGGGGTAAGACGCTTCAAAGGTGGGACTACGGGCACCTCTTCTTCCCTCTCCTCTCAGGAGGTACTATATCCTTCCGATGTTTTGTCTCTCGATGGCACGAAATCTCGAAGACGCTTGAGGACGGCCTGTGAAGCCTCCATCTTGGTTCCGACAATAAAGCTCCGCTCGCGATTGTCCTGGAGAAAAGTTGTTCGTCGAGCAGTAAAACTTTACAACGGAATACAAAATATGCATTTAGGGAAATATTGTAGGTACTTTGAAGCTCGTCCCAGTGCACCCGGTATTGTAGTAATGCCACACATGCACACCGTCTAATAAACTCTCCTCATTGCTCAAGCAAGTGCTTGGGTTGTCCATCATCGGCTGGATATAACCAAATTGACGTACAAATCTGCTCGACAGATAAGGCTCCAGGAACACCTGGTTCTGGTTTATATACACCAAGTGTGACGGTCGAATAGATTGAAGCCAATAGAAGGCTCCTTTCGTCAAAATGCTCCTCCGGACACCTTCGTCCACCAGCACATCTCTTGCATGAAAGCCTGAGTAGGTAGCAGGATCCTAAAGAAGTCGAACCCATCCAAGCGCCCCAGTACCCATCTGTAAATAGGGACATCGTGGTGAGCCTATTTTATTCGACAATAGCTACGGTGGAGGCATCCCCGTCCAATGGCCTTCTTCCGAACTGGGGTCTATTAAACTAGGGTGATGCTGTAGGACCATTGAGCACCTCTAGAGGGGGGTGAATAGAGTGAGTGCGATTGTAGCAGAAAATGATCACCAATTTAAAAATTAAAAGCAAATAAGTATGGCAGTGAATAAGAGACAGTAAACAAATATAGCAAGAGAGAGAGATCAAACTCAGTGACACAGCAGTGTATACTAGTATCTCTCTGACAGGACTAATCCAGTCTCGAGAACTTTTGCTCGATGTTAATCCACTAAGGCACAAGCTAATTGAGAGCTTACAGTCTCTTACAACAACGTGCTTGGTGACAAGTACATGACCGACTTCACAACATCGTGGTTAGCGACGAGCGTACGACCAGCTCCATAACAGAGATAGTTTCTGAACTTTGAACAACCTCTTTACAACTCTTGAGAACCAAAAGACTCTAGATTAAATAGATATTACTGGCTTTTGGCTAAAAGGTGTGTAGGTAAAATATGAATTCTTTAGATCAAATGAAAACACTTATTGAAGAGAGAAGAGAAGATGAATTGACTGAATGATTTGGAATAAGAAATTCTCTTCTATTTATAGGTATTTTCGAGGACCGAACTTGGACAAAATTTGGGTAGAGTTCTGATGCAAAGATTTTGTAGATGAACGTTGCATGCAGATTTGTAGGCAACAAATATTTAAATTCAAACTGAACGAACTCGGTCAGAGTTCGGATCGAACTCGGCTTGAGTTCTGTCTCAGTAAAGATGTAAAATATTTATCAATTTTTGTTGCACAGAATGAATGATATTTTTGGTAAATAGATTTTGGATGGGTAGGCTGTATAGGAGAGTAGACTATGATTAAAATAAACCAGTAGTATCCAGTCGATCTTACAATTTATATCCTAAACTCAATAAAGATAAAATATATAATAAATTATAAAATGACTTGGACTGATTCCAAGGAGAATGAACTTCAGAATGATGATTTGCATGCTTACTGATGTAGTAGTACGCTTTTTGATATTGATTTCATTATGCCTAAAATGATTAGCAGCAGTTCGTATATTTTGTGCATTGAATTAAGTTAGTGTCAATTATTAAAATCGGGTGTGACCATGGAATGGGCCAACAATCTCCTCTATTTTGATAATTGACAAATTTGAGTCTATACCAAAATATAGCTAAATAGAACGAAATAAAAATACCTGAAAATATAAATGTGGTGGTGTTGGTGTTTGTTGATTTGATTTGGTATTGCTCTTTCTCCCCCTTTGTCAATAAAAAAATGGTTTTGACTCCCCTGTAAAGTGTGAAGCCAAAAATGTTCATCAAAATACAAAGTAATGCTAGAGAGATAACCACAAATAACAACATCGCCACAAATAAGAAGTGCATAGCAAGATAACTAGAAGTAAAATACTAAAAATGTCATACAAAATAAAATATACATCCATCACAAACTGCTAATAAATATCTAACTGTAAAGTTTAGACAAAAAGAAAACTACATAAGATCATCATCTATCAAACTACATCCAAAAGAACCACTAGCTCAAGTCCTCATCACATCGGCATGTCGTCACCCCCAGGAGCATCCGGTCGAAAGTATGCAGCAGTAGGATCAAAATGAAAAAATATCGTCTCATTATCAAACCTAGGTCCAGGGAAGCTGGGGTGATGAAGCATGGTGACTGGATGTGTGGGGTCATGAGAAAGACTCCAGTGAATATCAGCACTGTTCCACAACACCTGAGCCTAGGTGATATGGCGGAACTCAGAATCAAGATAGCCTTGATGTCGTTGTGCTGAGAGGGCAACAAAATTATCAAAGCGCTGATAGAAACCGGGGTCAAAACCCATAGCAGGTGTCACGCCCCGATTCCGTAGAATCGATAGTCGTCCTCCGGGCGTGATACCGTGCGAACCTAAGTTGTGATCGCACAAGGCATAGTCATAAGGTTATTTGAAATACAACATCAAGTTAGAGTATGCAGAGAAGTTGATTGACGTATTTGAAATAGAAGTAAACTTTTCATTGATAATAAAACTTCATTTGCATGACTCCTTTACAATCATTGTCGCGCGGGCTACAACATGACTCGATTACAAAAAAATGGACGCTGATGAGATAGTCATTCCATATATTACATCCCTTTTACAAGCAAAACAATTACACTTTCCACCTGCTATTGAGGGAAAACGAGTCGTCAACTTTTTTTCCTTTGTACTGAGTGCGGAGTCTTCAAAAGGATTCAGAAACAAGCCTTCAACACACGGACGAGGCTTCAAAAGTGTTCACGTCGCCTTGAGCTTTAAGTGTCATGCCCTTCGTAGTTCGGGGTACCTGCGTGGAGAGGGAGGATCAGTACATTACACTTTGTACAGGTGCGTGGCTATTTAAGTTCCAAGCTCTCATTTGGCTGAAGAGTTTATATGACTTAGTTTATGAATATTTCTAACCATCCTAATGAATTTTAAACAAGCATCTGACAAGCATAATGTAAAATACATTAGAACTTACCCACGGCGGACCACGCTGCACCTTATGAGACTTACCATGTTCTTCCCTGTCAATTGTTATCATTTTCATACCAAGTGCAATATTACGTGTGATTGGTCACTGACATCATAAGCCATCCTAGACTTATAGATTAGTTAGTCGGGGCCCTTTCAACGCAGTTGTGAGCCCCATTGCAAGCCCCCGCCTAACCCGTGCTATCATCCAGCACAGCTATACCCTGTTTCCTCCTAGGCCGAAACGGTCCCGTAGCCCCGGGTTGCCGCTCAAGGAAACTATTACCTTGTCGACAAGTTGTCCATGACCGTACAAAGATATATTTTTAGTTGTTAAGATACAGCCTATATTTTCTTTGAAAATTTGATCATTTTATCGTGTTCGTGCCCTTGCATTTATCCTTTCATTCGTAACAAACATTATTGATTGACCTAAGAAGGGGTCAAGAAGAGAAAGGTTTGCCACTCACCTTGAGTTTGCTTAAGGCGAGAGAACTTGTTGGTCGCGCTAGATGTCGCCTACATGATTACCTAAAATCGCACAAGCAACCGATTAGAACACTGTATTATTCAAGAAGTTCGATAGAAAATGCGAGTTCAAAATGGAAGCCATGAAAACCATCAAAAAAATTCATGAAAACGTATTCAGAAAACCAAGTCAAAACCAATACAAGCGGTATGAAAAATAGAGCAATGGGAGGTCTCTTCCGACTCAGCCGCAGAGTCAATCCTTGAGGTGTAACCGTTCCCGTTCGACCGATTCGATCGATCCCGACCTATCGGTCCCAACAGAATCAATAGCGACAGTGTTCCTTTCTCGTGCACCCCATGGACGGAGAATGGGGCACGATGTTGGGACGGGGCACTATACCATAACCAACTAAGAAAAAATTTTATCCTCAAAACTTAAGAATAGAAACTACCTCTACGAGAACAATGAAGGGAATTTTTTCTTCATTTCTGACTCAAGCTCCCAAGTCGACTCTTCGACCGAATGGTTTCTCCAAAGGACGCGGACGAGAGAAATAGCACGATTTCGGAGGAGTTTATTCCTGTGCTCCAAGATTTGCACATGCGCTTCAACATATGACAAGTTCGCCTTCAGAACCAGCTGACCCAAATCTACCACATAGCTCGGATCGTACACGTACTTCCACAATTATGAGACATGGAAGATGTCGTGTACCTCTAACAATGCAGGCGACAAGGCGATCTGGTAAGCTACCGGGGTGACTCACTTCAATATTTCGAACGGACCAATAAATCTTGGGCTCAACTTTCCTTTCGCACCGAACCTGAAAACGCCATGCATGGGTATTACTTTCAGGAATACATGATCGCCTTCCGAGAACTCGAGGGGGCGTCAATGCGTGCTGGCATAGCTCTTTTGTCGACTTTGTGCTATCTTCAATCTCTCCCGTATTAACTTGACCTTCTGCACGGTCTGCTCCACCAGTTTCGGTCCAAGTATCTGCCGTTCCCCGACTTCATTCCAGCAAATGGGTGATCTGTACTTTCGGTCGAACAAAGCTTCATACGGTGCCATTTGGATGCTAGACTGGTAGTTGTTGTTGTATGCAAACTCGGCCAACGGTAGATGAACGTCCTAGCTCGACTTTAAGTCGATCGCATAGAGTCGTAACATGTCCTCAAAAATCTGGTTCATTCGTTCTGTTTGGCCGTCAGTCTGACGATGATAAGCTGAGCTAAACTTCAACTTGGTCCCCAATACTGAATGAAGACTACTCCAGAAGCGAGCCACGGACCGTCCATCCCGATCCAAGACGATAGATACTGGGACCCCGTGCAGCCGAACTATTTCATCAAGGTATATCTGAGCAAGGCGGTCGACGCTACAAGTAACTTTAATGGCTATGAAGTATGCTGATTTGGTTAGTCGATCGACGATGACCCAGACGGCGTCGTTTCTCTGCGACGTCCTCGGCAAGCCAACAACAAAGTCCATAGTAACATGATCCCACTTCCACTCTGGAATAGCAAGGTTTTGTATCTTCCTGCCTGGTCGCTAGTGCTCGACTTTAACTTGCTGACAGGCCATACACTTCGACATAAAGAGCGCTACGTCCCTCTTCATGCCATGCCACCAAAAGACAATACGGAGGTCCTTATACATCTTGGTGCTACCAGGATGCAAGAAATATTTTACATAATACGCCTCCGACATTATCTCCTTTCTAAGTTCTGCATCATCCGGAATGCATAACCGACCATTCACTTGCAATACTGCCGACTCGTCCTCTACAAAGTTGGACGCTTTTCTTGTCGATATCAGCTTTTGCATCTTCTCCAGGTATGGGTCGTCCTTCTGAGCGGACTTGATTCTCTCTAATAGGCTCGGTTCCAGCCACAGTTGCGCCAGCTTCACGTCTCTAAAACAAACTCGAAGTTCAATGCCTATCCCTTCCAGGTCACGCAGTAGTCGACTTTTGATGCATAACAAAGCTAAGTACTTTCGGCTCAGCGCATCCGCTACAACATTTTCTTTGCCTGGCGTATAGTCGATTGATAGGTCGTAGTCTTTGATTAGTTCAAGCCATCACCACTACCGCAAATTCAGTTCTTTCTAGAGGAAGAGAT
This sequence comes from Iris pallida, assembly GCA_029216955.1. NCBI lineage: Eukaryota > Viridiplantae > Streptophyta > Magnoliopsida > Asparagales > Iridaceae > Iris > Iris pallida. The sequence continues at coordinate 27,571,942 of JANAVB010015400.1, forward strand.
ACTTGAGGCTTTTGTGGCCCGTATAAATCCTGCATGCCACGCCATAAAGATAGTAACGCCACAGCTTCAATACGAACACAATCGCCGCTAGTTCTTGGTCGTGCGTGGGGTAGTTCTTCTTGTGCGGTTTCAACAGCCGAAAAGCAAAAGATATAACCTTATCCCGCTGTATGAGCACACACCCCAAGCCCTGGCCAGAGGCATCGCTGAAGATTTAAAATCCCTCAGTCCCTTCAGGAAGAGCAAGTATCAGGGCCAAAACAAGCCGTTATTTGAGCTCCTGGAAGGAAACTTCACAGTCGTCTGACCACTCGAATGCGACTCCTTTTTAAGTGAGGCGAGTCAACAATAATGCAATCTTCGAAAAGTCCTTCACGAATCGTTGGTAGTATCCCGCGAAGCCTAGGAATATTCAAATTTTGCTAACTAATACGGGCTGTATCCAATTAGCAACTGCCTCAACTTTCTTTGGATCGACTGAGATATCCGCAGTGAAGATGATGTGCCCGACAAATGAGACGTTGTTCAGCCAGAATTCATACTTGCTCCTCTTCGTAAACAACTGATTCTTTCGAAGGGTTTGGAGCACCTTCTGCAGGTGTTCTTTATGTTGTGCTCGATCCTTCGAGTAGACGAGGATGTCGTCGATGAAGACTACTACGAATTTGTCAATGAACGGACAAAACATCCAATTCATTAGATCCATAAAGACGGCAGGGGCATTTGTCAGACCGAATGGCATTACCAAGAACTCGTAGTGGCCGTAGCGAGTGCGAAAGGCAGACTTCGGTACGTCATCTGGCTTGACTTTGAGTTGATGGTAACCTGATCGCAGATCAATCTTCGAAAATACTGTTGCACCTTGGAGCTGGTCAAACAAGTCGTCGATACGGGACAGGGAGTATTTGTTCCGGATGGTGGCCTTATTCAATTCTCGATAGTCGATGCAGAGCCGCATCGATCCATCCTTCTTTTTCACAAATAGCATGGGCGTACCCCATAGAGAGACACTCAGACGGATAAACCCTTTGTTAAGTAATTCATGTAGTTGTCCCTTCAGTTCTTTCAATTCTGCAGGGGCCATTCTGTACGGAGCTTTCGAGATCGTCCGGGTGTCAGAAAATATGTCGATAGTGAACTCCATTTCTCGATCGGTCGGCATGCCGGGTAGCTCATCCGGAAACATGTCTGGGAATTCTTCCACAACGTCGGTCTGACCCGCGTTTGCACCATCCGATCTCATGTCACGAACGGACGCCAAGTAGCCTTCACATCCAGAATGAAGCAGCTTCTGAGCAGAAATTACCGAGATTGCCATGCAGGTCGACGATGCTTTACCACACGAATAGCAGAATTCGGACACTCCAGGTATATGGAAGGTGACCTTCTTTCCTACACAGTCGATGGTAGCGTTGCAAGGATCGAGCCAATCCATACCCAGTATGATGTCGAAGTCCTTCATATATAGAACTATCGTATCAAGACCAATCTCTTAACCCCCAATACATATGATTCCTCCCCCGCATGCTAAATTTGTGAGTAGTGGCACATCCGAAGGCATACTTACGCTAAGATCGAGGTCTAACGACATTATAAGAAATTTGTGCTTGGCGACAAAGTCTGCCGATATGAAACTATGCAAAGCGCCTGAATCAAATAACACACGAGCAGGTACCTTATTGAAATTTAATATACATGTCACAACAGTGTTGGAAGCGAACGCCTCATCTCGAGTCAGTACGAAGACGCACCCTTGAGCATTAGGACGTCGATCTTGGTTGTTGGGTTGTGTGGGTTGAGGAGGTCAGGGTGCCTGTCCTCGATTTTTTTGATAGTTTTGTTAGGGCGGAGCATTAAGATATCGTCTTCGGGCCATGTAGTCTCGCTTTTGGTGACCTTTCTGTCCGCAAAAGAAGCATCCCCCTTCAAGGATAAAGCACTTGCTCGTATCATGCCCAAAGGAAAGACACTTTGCACAACGAGATGATAGGTTATGTCCCTGGTAGCTGCCATGGTTTGGACACTTTGACGTGTGATTGTTACCTCTCGTATATCTAGGACGCTTGTGATTGGAACGGTTCACAACATCGACAGCGACGGGAGGGTATTGGCTCTCAAGGCGGAGAGCATGATTCAGAGCCTCGCCCATGGTTTTGTACTCCAGAACCGTCACATGAGCAGCAATAGAGGGCCGCAGACCCACTTTGAAACGTCGTACACGATACTCCTCTATGTGGAGAAATGCACCAGCAAATTTGGATAATCTATTGAACTCTGCGGCGTACTGTTATACTGTCTGGTTCTCTTGCTTCAACTGCATGAACTCATTTTCCTTCGTTTGACGAATGGCTGACGGAAGGTACTCGACTTCGAAAGCATTACGGAACGTGGCCCAAGAGATCGGCGTTGTGTTGTTATCGTATCGGATCGCTCGTTTGTGCACGGCCTACCAGTCGTGCACGTTAAACCGTAGTTGAAGTTGTGCGCAGGCGACTTACTTTGATTCTTCAATGTCGAGGAGCTTGAAGTGATCTTTCAGCTCTTCCAACCAGTCGATAGCAATAGAAGGGCCTTCGGTGCCGCTGAAGGAAGTACGGCACGCTTTCGACGAGTTGGGCCGTCGGTACGGTGATAATAGGCGCAGTCACAGAGTTTCCGTTGGCCACAATTGTCTGGACGATCTGCTGTGGAGTATCTAACTATTTTTGTTGCAGCTTAGTATTTGCCATGAAATATAAAAGAACAGAACAATTATCGGAGGACCGGACTTTTACTTCACGTTACAAACTCGCTTGTACAAAGAAAGCCTAGGGACGAAAACCTAGGTACAGCAGTCTAAGTACAATTGTTTATTTTAGATTCTGGGGGTGACGATAGAGGCTCGGAAAGGCGACGGCAGCCCTGACTTACTCCTTGGACGATCGATATGCAGCCTTGGCTCCTGTGACGAGATGGTTGGCGTTGATGAAGAAATGCTCTTCTTGCTCTCCCTCTATTACTCTTCTGGCTTCTTTCTCTCTCTGTGTATTCTCTCTCTGATTATTGGGGGAGTGTCTCTGTCTATCTCGCAAGGGAATGGCACCTTGCTTATTTATAGGAGTGGGGGCATCATTAGGGTTTAGATGATTACCCATTCTTAAAGTGGCGGCGGCTTGATGTTTAATCAATCTGGACCATTAGTCTTAGGCGTGAAGGATCTGGGCCATAAATGTGGATAGTATTGAATCCTGTGAATGATTAATGCTGATTGCTTTAAATCTTCAAGATTGGTTGTGTCAAGCTTGGATCTCTCACCACGTGTCCCATTGGCTAGATCACGAGTGATATGCCCTGATCTCATTAATTGTGAGGATAACATTAAATATGGTTATTGGGATCTGGTAAATCTCTGATTAATTTAAAACCACGCGTCCCATAATTACCCTGCTACCAGCTGTCAAGTCATGGGGGCAATTAAATCTCTGCCATGTGTCTTAATGGTAGACCCTGCCAGAGCCGCATGATATCCATGAACCGCATGAGACAGCGTCTCAGTGAGCCGCATAGGTATAGTACTTACGAGCCGCATGGGATGGCTTCTTGGTAAGCCGCAGAAAGATGATTCCTGCCAGCCGCATGAAGCTGATCTTTAATTGAGCCGCATGGGAGTAGCCACGTGGCAATCTTGGATCGTGTCAGAGATTTTTTTCTGTTCTCGAAGAGCCTGTCGTTACGACCGGACCATCATGGCACTTTATGCCAAAGCCGTCAGTTGTCAAATCACGGCAGAGCATTAAATAAGACCATTACTTGATGGCCAGCTGTGTGAAGGGATCCCACGGGGACACATGGTGTTGATCGAGCCGCATCTCTCTGTTGGTCGTTTATGAGCCGCATATACTTCCGAGCCGCATGAGGCTGGGAGACTCTTTGAACCGCATGGGACTGTCCCTATGTAAGCCGTATGGATTCTCCTGCTCCGAGCCGCATGAGACTGAGAGTCTCTCCGAACCGCATGGGACTGCCCCTGTATGAGCCACATGGAGTTCTCCTGTTCCGAGCTGCATGAGACTGAGAGTCTCTCCGAACCGCATGGGACTGCCCCTGTGTGAGCCGCATGGAGTTCTCCTGTTCCGAGCCGCATAGAGCATCATTTTGATATTTTCCATGCTTCTACAGGACCCCCTTCAAAGTTTTCAATTTATAAAATTGAAATACTTTGAATTAGAAGCATGGCCTTTGCTAACCGCATAGATGGTTCAGCCGCATGGATTTATCTGGCCGCATGAACTGTTAGGCCGCATAGACTTTTTGCTACGTGTCCCAACCACGTGTGCAAATCTTCTGCATTAAATGCCCTTGATTCGTTTTTTGAATTAACGCCGCCTTTTGGGGGAGGGTCCCAAGGGTCAGTTTTGCTTTGACCGAAGCGTTTTGCCTTTATTCTTTTAGGCGGCATACGGCCCGAGGCGTTTGTTGATTTACGAGCCTCTTTCGCCTATAAATAGGAGTAATTTATTCTTTGAGGGTTTCTTTACCTTCTCTCTTTGCTCGAACTCCTTGTTGCCGACTTCTTTTTCGTCTTCGTCCATCAACGCTCGGCAATGGCTCCCAAGAAGACTACCGCTGCTAGGGGCAAGAAGGCCGCGTCGTCGTCTGCGGCAGCGAAGGGCAAGAAGGCCGCATCTTTATCGACTGTGACGGCGAACGTGGCGGCTCCTCCGCCGACTAACGTGCCTGTTTTTCACCCCGACGTTCACCCGCCTATTGCTGGTAGGACCATCAACATGAACTGTCATGGCTACACCGCATATCTTATGCGCGAGCCTGTATTTCCAAGTGTGCTGCGTGTCCGACTCATGTTCGAACCGCATGGGATATGACCCAGGCCTGAGCCGCATAAAAGTTGTTATTTGCAGTCGCATAACCACTTCATCATCAGGGCCGCATAAGATCATCTGGACTGGACCGGATGAGCTTTTTCAAACTGAGCCGCATAAGCCTACTTCGAACTGAACCGCATAAGATCATTTGAACTAGACCGCATAAGCTCATTCGCACTGAACCGTATAAGCCTATCTCGAGCCGAACCACATAAGCTTATTCGAATTGGACCGTATGAGTTCATCCGAACTGAACCGCATACGCTCATTTCGAACCGAACCGCATAAGCTTATTCGAACTGAACCGCATGAGCTCCTTCAAACTGAGCCGCATAAGGCTATACTGAACTAAGCCGCATAAGCATCAAGTAGTTGTGTTTCGGCTATCTTTTTTACCTTGTTTCTTTTCTTTCTTCAGTGAATCTGCCAGTAAATCCTGCGGGGGCACTTCTGGTTGGCTCGAATCAGTTTGCCATGGATGTGCGATGGGACGATTTAGTTCGTCAAGTGTCCGAGCAGCTCCTTGTTAACGAACCTTTGGAGCGACTAAATGCTATCAGGGTTCAATCTTTCCAATTCCTTAGTGACATGATGAGTTCCGGGAAGCCTAATGGAAAGCATCTGAGGTCGGTCTTCCTCTTTGGGGATGCGTTGGTCATAGAAAACTCTCGAGTGCTGGATGTTTCCGAGAGTTGGGATTTTAATCTTGACGGGGTGCCGATTCACATCCCCATTATGAAGCATCATTTTCCTTTTGCGTGGTTCAACATGATCTTATTGGATAGGCAGATGACAGACTCCCTCACTCCCACCAGACCGGGGATGTTTGTTGGTAACATCCGTTACAACAAAACTACTGGGTCAGTACGCGCGATCAAGGATCCGGCCAGTCGATCTGTGATAGGGTTAGCTCCGGGTACCTTTATCAACACACCCGGTCCTAACTTCTCATTCTCTCAGGATGATACCTTCCTGAGCCAGCTTGCTCGCAAAGGGTCCTATCCTGTTGGCAGATTAGTGCTGCCGAGCTGGTTACACCCCATTCCCACGTGGGCTAACCTGACCTCATGGATTCTGCAGAACGACGGGGAATTTTTGCGAGAAGTCAATCTTTATGATGCTATCCGGGGTACCAGCTACGGATTGCCCGTTAATAAGCCGTTATTCATGGCCCTTCTGGAGATGTATAATCATCGGACAGGAACTTTTTTCACACCTGTAGGGGGGTTGGGGCTCGCTCTTCATGAGATGTATGCTGTCTCCAAGCTCCCCTGGGGAGACGAACCCTTCGAAGCGTACACTCCGACGAACGAGGAGTTCCAGGATTTGGATCGACGATTCCCAGGCTTTGTCACTGTGTATCAGGAACTATTGTGTCATCATAGCACCTGTCACCGAACGGCTATCCAGAAAAATGATAGCTCGGAAGGGGACGCTCCCCATACCAACTCTTGGGTCTCATATCTCTTCAAATTCAGTGCTGCTGGCCGAGTTACTTCCCGAGATCGTCAAACTCCTAGGGAAGTAGAAGACTTGGTGTCGACTGCTAGGAGGTCGAAGTCTAAGGGTGACAAATTTGGGAGCCAGATTGACTCCTTCAGCTATTTTTATTATAGTACTCAGCGACTGTCAGAGAAGGCACACTTGGCAGGGTTTTTGATGGTATGGCTGTGCAATTGTGTGGTCTCAGGAGGGACAGGTGCTATTGAGAGGATTGGCCGTCACTTCATTCTTTCCGCCGTGAAGTTGGCCTTTGAGGTCAGGCTGGCTCTTCTTCCTGCTATGGTGTGCAGCATTCAGTATGGTCTCCGCGCCTTCTCGTCCAAGGTCGTCGTTCATGACGTGGCGATGGATTTTGAACGTATAGAGCTGCCTTATCATTACTTGCTGGGATGGCTGTTGTTGCATTATCAGTCTTTGATGAGGCCTGGGACGGGAGATGGCGTTACGGAGACGACGCTTTTCTTTTCAGGTATCACCATCAGCCTTGGGAATGTAGTACCATACCGGCGTGTCGGAGGATGCTAGCGAGGGTGGACGGATATGATTTCTTCGTGTCCGTTCCCCATTTTACCGACCAGAAAGTGAGGAGTGTTCATGTCGATGGTGTTGGACCTCCTCATTTCTTACCTGAGAAGATGCGTTTCTGGCTGCGTAACATTCGCCCGGCGTATTTAGTTTATCGCAATCTCAATACTGTATACTTGGAGCCCTACTTGCCCAGTAGGTTTGCCCGTCAATTTGGGTACAGTCAACTATTCCTTGGGCGTCTCAGTTCCTGCCTGGGATTTGAGGGTAGCATTCTCGATGGTATTAGGGCATGGAGCTACTATGACACTTGTCATACTCGAACTAGCTTCTCGGTTCCTGTGGCAAACGTGATAGGGGAAATCTTGCATATGGCGGCCTTATATCATGTTACGGTAAATCAGCCTCCTCTCGATTTTGACCCGAGGACTAGCTTTATTGTGGGCACTCGTCTGGCGGAGAAGGCTACGGTGTCGAGGGCAAAGAAGAAAGGGGTGAATAGAGTTCCTACGCCCGATTCTGAGTCCTTTGAGAGGAAGACAACGAGCGGGACGACGAGGACTCTCTCTCTTCTGGTGGTGAAGCAGCGGCGGGTCAGCCGCCTATCATGGCAGATGAGATGATGATGGATCAACCGTCGGTCATGTTAGATGAGGCGGTAGATCAGTTGCCACCTGTATCGGAGGTGGTGCGGGTAGAACTACCATATGCCGTGCCTGGTTTCTCGTGTAAGCGAGGCCGGCATGAGTCTACGGGCGGAGTGGTGGCCTTTTCCGTGAAGAGAGCTGCGGTCGGACCTCGTAGGCTACTTATTACGGAGAGGGGTGAAGATGCTGACGATGCTCCAGAGGTAAGACCAAGTCGGAGCCATCTCCTTGTTGTGGTTTTCTTTCTCTTAGGATACGACTTAATCATTTTTTATTGTAGGTGTCTGATGAACCGGCCTTTCATGAACCGTCTGCCGCCTCTGAGGTCGATCCGGCCCTTACTGCTTTGATTAGTGGCATGTGTTCCACGATCCTTTCAGCGGGGGCTCTCCCAGCGGCGGCTGAGGACTCCCAAGTTGCTGAAGCTCCAGTCCGGGATGACGAAGGTTCCCTCGGGCCTGTCTTCGAGGTTGCTGAATTTCCGTAAGGCGACACCGATCTCGTCACATCCCTTCCCGAGGGTGCTGGGGCGGAGGAGCCTATCATATTCAACTCGGAGGCTGCTGGTGAAGAGGCTGCGGTGGCTGTAGGCGAACCTCAGCCTCCACACTCCTCCACTGGTAAGATAAGCCAAATATTGACTAATGAGGGGGCTTATTTGCTCTATCAACATATCCTCCGGGTCAAATCGATTCATGGTTGCCTTGGTCCAACAGGTCCTGACCCTTTACTTCCTACCGCGGATGTTCTTGGGGAAGGTTCGGCCTGCCGCGATCTGGGAGAAAGGAGCGTTTCCTCTCCTTCGTCGTCTCATGTCGAGGGGCCTCCTGCCAGCCCCGGGCAGATAGGAATGGAGCTGGCGATGGTCTCTGCCTCATCCTCTGCTGATTATATGGCTTCGGAGATTGACCTCTCGACCCTGCCGAGCATTCAAGTTCTGCAGGCTGCTAAAGAGGAGTTGGCTGTTGTTTATGCGTCCTTCCGTACGGAGTTTGTTTCTCTTATGGCAGGAGCGGCAGATTCTGTTACGTCTTCTTCAGCGTTGCCGGCTACACTTCCGTTGACACCGGCTTCCTCGGAGGCTCTGGACCCCTTTTACTCTGTCTCTGCGGTGCGCTCGGGGTCAGGTTGCAACTTTGAAGTCTCTTCCTGGCGGGGTGGGGTTGGCTGCACTCCTGGAGCCTAAGTTGGCAGAGGCTGATCAGCTTGTGACCCAATTGCTGGCGGTACGGCAGGAGGGCTTGCCTGCTGTGATTGAACGGGAGCGGGGCTTCATCATTGCTGCTCGGGATAGGATCAAGCTCGCTCGAGATACTGCCGGGCCAGTTGTGTAGGGGGACCTTGACAAGTTCTCCGCTTCGTATGACAGGCTGGGTCGTCGAAGTCAGGCTTGTCGGGCTCAGGAAGAGTCTGCTTTTCGTGGAATCGCTGACACGAAGGAGCGGATTCTCGCACTCCGGAGGGAGTTGACCTTCTTAGAGTCAGAGCTGGAGGCTGCTCGTGCGGAACAGGAGTCGATCGCGCGGGAGGCCGAGAGGGTTTCCCGATCTTCTGTCAATCTAGAGCGGGCCTTTAAGAGATTCGAAGATAACTGGCAAGCTCATGCTCAACTGGAGGACGAGGAGGTGCTGACCCAAGAGGCGGAGCGTCGAGCTACCCAGAGGTTTGAGCGGTCGGTTGCCTTGCTGACGGACCGTCTCAGGGCGTTATGTGCCCCGGAGCAGTGATCAGCTTTCTGTTTTTCATTTGTTGTTGTTTTCTTTTTCGTCTTTTTATTTTGATTTTGTAAAGGATGTGATCCTAAATGATGTAGCACTTTGAGTTTTGAATGAATGAGCATGTTTCAACTCATCTTCTCTTTCTTGTACTTGCGGTATTTGTGGAATTGGACTTGCTGGAGGATTATTTGTGGACCCGTCACCCTGGGCGTACCTTGGTTTTAGGTACGAGTAACAAGTTTTGGAGATGAATACCTAGAACAACTTTGCGATAAGACAGCTACAGAAGTTTTTGGTATTCAGGAGAATGCCAAGGAGCAGCTGGGCTCTCAGGCATGATAGGGAAGGGATGGGCGCGTACTGGAGATCCGGTACAGCATCTGTGGTCGACTAAGGACATTTGTGGTCAACAGAGGACGTTTATGGTCAACAGAGGACGTTTGTGGTCAACAGAGGACACTTGTGGTCAATAGAGGACTTTTATGGTCAACAGAGGACGTTTGTGGTCAACAGAGGACATTTGTGGTCAACAGAGGACATTTGTGGATCTATTATCCTTGTCGTACTCCGGTTGTGGGTACAGATAATAGGTTGAAAGGGAACCGACATACTTACTCAGAGGTAATGGGGACATGGCAAGCATGAAGGTTTCTTCGACGGAGCCTTCCCACTCAGAGGTAATGAAAACATGGCAGGAGTGGGCTCAATGAAGAGGGGGGTACATAGAACGACTCAGAGGTAGGAGAACGTAGAAGTTCTATGCGAGGGGGCGGTTTGTTTTTGGTGGAAGTGAAAACGACTCAGAGGTAATGAGGACATGGCCGTTTCAGAAATTTGTGGATCGATTACCCTTTTTGTGCACTGGAAGTGCGGGTAGTGGATCATGAGGGAGGATCTCTTCCAGGAAGAAAGTTCAGAGGTATAATCATACGTGACTTACTATCTGAAAAGTGACCGGAATGTGAGTTCAGAGGCACCAGCGGGTACATAACTCAGTAATTTATAATATTGAGAAAGTGTGAGTTCAGCGGCACCAGAGGTGAGTTCAGTGGCACCAGCCGGTACATGACTCGATAATCTGAAATGTTGTGGATGTGAGTTCAGCGGTACCAGCGGTACATGACTCGATGATCTGGAGAGAATGTCGTTTAGACATAATATTTCTTCAGGAACTTGCCGTTGACGGACAACATGAGCAAGTCTCCATTTTGTTTTACGATGCGGTAAGCACCGTTGGAGAATACTGCCTCAATGATAAATAGGCCTTCCCACTTTGGCTGGAATTTGCCGATGGTCTTGTGAGTCATGACCATCGGCCTCCGGACTGCCAGAACGAGATCGCCCACCTGGAATGTTCTGATTTTGACCTTCTTGTTGAAGGCTCTAGAGATGCGTGCTTGGTATAGCTCAATTCGCTGCAGAGTCAAGAGGCGCTTTTCATCTAGTGCCTCCAATTTCTGTAGCCAGCGATGGTGGTTTTCGTCTGTCGTCAATTGATGTGTGAGGGCGACACGTAGTAAGGGGATCTGAGTCTACAATAGGAGGACTGCCTCACTCCCGTACACCAGGAAGAATGGTGTATTCCCGGTGGCTGTTCGAACTGTGGTACGATAAGACCATAAGCATTCGCCGAGCTTCTCGTTCCAGTCACATTTGTTGGAGAAGACAAACTTCTTGAGGAGTTTGATGATCGTTTTGTTGAATGCCTCTGCCAACCCGTTCGCTGCCGGGTTGTACGGTGTCGAAGCAATATTCTGAATACGGTGCTTATCCAAGAACCGATAGAATGCGTGGCTTGCAAACTGCGGACCATTATCATGGATGATCCTTCGGGGCAGTCCAAAGCGGTAGATGACGTGATGCTTAAGGAAGCTGATCACATTTGAAGTCTTAACTTCTGCGAGTAGGACAGCTTCCGCCCATTTGGAGAAGTAATCAGTGATCGCAAGTATGAAGCGATGTCCTCGGGAGGAAGGTGGGGTGATTGGACCAATGATATCTATTCTCCATGCTTCGAATGGCCAGGACGCCACTGTCGGATGTAGAAACTCGGATGGTTGGTGAATGAAGCCCGCGTGGACTTGGCAGGCTTTGTATTTTCTAGCATAATCTATCGCATCTGCTACCATCGTGGGCCAATAGTAGCCCATTCGTCGAAGGCGGTCTTGCAATTTAGGACCGGGCTGCTGGGCCCCGCAGACGCCATCATGAGCTTCTCGTACGGCTTCTTTGGCTTCTATATTTGACAGACATCGAAGCAGTAATTCGTCGTAGGAGCGGCGATACAGCATTCTCGTCTCTGTATCGTAGAAGAATCTGAGAGAACGCCGTCTGATGGAAGTGGCTTCCTTTGGGTTCTCGGGCAGGATGTCGTAGACGACGAAGTCGATGAATGGTTGTCTCCAATCTGGGACATCATCGATCGTCTGGGCGAAATAACTCGCCACGAATAGTACGTTGTTCTTGGGACAAACCAGTTCGTAGCCTATCACATCCACTGATTGGCGATCATAGTTCGGAACTGCTAGGGAAGCGGCAAGACCAGCTAAGGTATCAGCTTCGATATTTCGGAGTCTAGGGACATGTTCGATAAAGAACCCCTCGAATGACGAGATGATGTCAGTTGCTATTTGGTGATAAGGGATCATGTCTTCGTGGCGGACCTCGTATGAGCCCCGGATCTGATTGACGATCAGTTGGGAATCGCCGTATGCTTTAAGGTATTCTACCCCCAGCTCTCTTGCGAGTTGGAGGCCAATAACCAGAGCATTGTACTCGGCCACATTGTTAGAGCAGGGCTCTGTGAGGGAATAAGCGCAGTTAATCACCAATCCGGAAGGGGAGACCAGCACTACCCCGACTCCGACGACTATATTGCCTTTAGGTCCGGTCCTCGAAGCACCATCGAAGAACATTCGCCATATATTATCGTGAGAGGTTGTATGCGAGTCGGCGACCTCATCTGGGATCTCTTCATATATTCTGGAGGACTCCGAGCCTGGGTGGGCTGCTAAGAAGTCTGCCAGGGCTTGACCTTTGACTGCCTTTTGTGGGACGAAGATCATATGATAAGGGGACAGCAATATTGCCCATGTAGCGAGGCGAGAGCTGAGTGCCCCTGGCTTAGTCATAAGGATTCTGAGAGGGTTGACTCGTGAGATCACATGTATGGTTTGTCCCGTGACATAATGCCGCGTCTTCTGAATAGCGAACACCAAGGCGAGGCATTCCTTCTCTACCGTAGTGTATCGGTGCTCCGGTCCAACCATCATTTGGCTGAGGTAGTATATGGCTTGTTCGTGGCCTGCATCGTTGTTTTGTGCCAGCAGAGCACCAAGAGAGTGTTCCATTGCTCGTACGTATAGCAGAAATGGTTTTTCGACAACCGGGGCCACTAAGACTGGAGTGTTGGACAAATATTCTTTGATGCTGTCGAAGACGCGCTAGCATTCTTCATCCCATACGAATGAGACGCCTTTCTTCATGAGATGGGTGAATGGTCGACATCGCCCGGAGAGGTTGGAAATGAACCTTCTGATGTAAGCTAGCCTCCCTTGAAGTCCTCTGAGTTCGCAAAGATTTCTCGGGGGACCCATCTCCATGATTGCTTTCGTCTTCTCAGGGTCTACATGGATACCTTGTGCAGTGATGATGAAGCCCAAGAACTTCCCGCTGGATACGCCCAGAAAGGACTTCGTAGGGTTCATTTTCAAATTGTGCGCTCGTATTAGGTCGAATACCGTACTCAGGTCCTGCAGATGATCTCCCTTACAGCGACTCTTGACGGCGATGTCATCAACATAGCATTCCACCGTCTTACGCAGGTGTTCTCTGAAGATGATACTCATGGCTCGTTGATACGTGGCGCCAGCATTCTTTAAACCGAAAGGCATGACTGTGTAACAGTACGTGCCAATCGGTGTTCGGAATGATGTGTGCTTTTCGTCGTCGGGAGACATCTTGATTTGGTTGTACCCCGAGAATCCATCCATGAACGACATACGTTCGAAGCCTCATGTGTTGTCGATCATGATGTCTGTGATAGGAAGGGGGAATTCATCTTTGGGGTATGCCTCGTTCAGATTGCGTAAGTCGATGCAGATTCGAATCTTCCCATTCTTCTTGTGGACGGGCACTATATTGGCGACCCAATCGGGATGTTGCTCCTTACGAATGAAGCCGCTTGCTATCAGTTTGTTGACTTTGGCTTCGATCGCGTCCATGATGCCTGGGCGGAAGCGTCGCTGTTGTTGCTTGGCTGGCTTCGCATCTGGCCGAATATTAAGTTTGTGAAGTGCAATGTCGGGATTTAACCCTGGCATGTCTTCATAGCTCTAGGCGAACACATCAATGTATTCTCTGACAAGTTCTAGCAGCGACTCCCGCTCCTCGTCTGCTAGGCTTTTACTGACGAAAATTGGTTTTGGAGAAGATTCGCTGCCGAGGTCAACCTGTATGACTTCATCTTCAGTAGGAGGTTCTCTCAGTTCGAACCATTTTTCCTATTGTGCATCCAATTGCTGGGCCCACGGCTCTAGCTCGAGGATTTCGGGGATGTCTTGGTCTTCCTCGTAAGCGTCGGCGAATGCCATGTTGATTAACAAGACTTGTCTGGACACGTCTCCGATGCTGGTATCCGAGTCCGAAGTTGGTGACCCGGTTGAATGTGACTGCCAGTCGCATTCTTCATCTAAACTCTCAGGGGTCGTAGTAGGTGTTACATACCCCAACCCGTATCGAGTTTTGCTATAGTAGTCTCGTGGTTTGCCCGCCGGGACTGGCGGCTTCAAAGGTAATCGCCGCCCAGTGCCGTAGTTCAAACCTGGCATCGTCTCCAGATCATACCCCTGTTTCTGCATAAGATATTTGGATTGGGGGCTATAGAGATACAGAGGCAGTCTCCCGGCATCTGACCCGAGGTCGGCTTCCTCTATGGTGAAGGGATGCGGGTCGTCCTTCCGGTCGAAGATGATTGGATGGTCCCCTCCTTCGATTATTCGGTAAGCATCTTCTACTGGAGTAAGCTGGATCGTGGTGTACATATTTGTCACCTGTGTGTGTAGGTGAGTGCCTATATCGTGTTCCATAGCATACATTGTACATAGCTTATTGAGCTCGGTGTAGTTCAAAGATAGCCCTTTATTGATGAAGTAAGGTATCTTTTCTAGGGCGATTACATCATCAACGGAGGGAACATCAGTGTGGGCAACCACATACTTGGCTAGCTCCGGTTCCTCTTCGGCTACCTCCTGTGTAAATGAAGACTGAAAGGACGATCTAGGTAGCTTGATCATCAGAGGTTCAGCTGATGGAGCAGAGCGTGGAGTTGTTGGCAGACTAGCGACCCCCAGTTTGGCATTTGATGTGGAATGAGGAGTGGCTGGTTCGCTAGAAGTGTCAGATCTTGTATCGGGGTGACGACCCTTCTTGGGAAGGCGTATCGTCAGTGGCCTATCGGAGGGATTGAGCTTCTCCGTTTGGGGTTGACCGACTCTCGGTAGTCTGATTGTCAGTGGCCCCGTTGTGGGCCTCGGCACTTGGCCGGACCTTGGCAGCCGGATTATCATCTGCTCCTCTTGCACCGAGAGGCTGATCGCGTCCTTCTGCAGGGTGGCAGTAAGGGATACAGACTTGCCCGGTTTGCGAGCTTGGAGGTGGATCGTCAGAGGATCTTCTGATCCTGTGGCTGTCTCGGTACTAGCTTGTACATTTCCTTCATCAATGTGTCTCTTCGACTTTTCGTATAGGCAGGAGTCCGAGTAGTAAGATTCGACCCCTTTGAAGGGATCGATGTCAGCAAATTCTGTCTTCACGAAGCCGTGTTTGTCGACATATTTGAAGCACTGGTGTAGCGTAGAAGGCACGATCATATAATCGTGTATCCATGGGCGCCCCAAGAGAATGTTGTAAGAAGTGTCTACATCTATGACGTAGCAGGTGACTTCGGATTGGAGGTCGCCAATTTGACACTTTGGACGAATCTTTCCAATAGGGTAGCTCCTGCCCGAATTGAAACCGCTGATGGCGGTGCTTGTAGGTGTCAGGCGATGCATTGGGATGCGGAGATGATGTAGCAGACCCTTCGGGATGATGCTTATGGAAGAGCCAGGATCTATGTGCATCCGATCCACCTTCACGTCGTCGATGTATCCCGTGTAGTATAGCGGGCGATCGTGTAGGTTGGTTTTGATGAGCATGTCCTGCGGAGTGAAGACGATGTTGGGTATTGCTCCCGTGCAGGCACTGTCTTGGAGATCCACGGGTGAGTCCTCCCCGGTGAGGTTGGATTGAGCCAGATAGACATCGGCATTTTGGAGTGCTTCGCTTAATGCAATACGAACGTCCTTGGAGAGCCTTAGGAGTTCGTACAGTGACAACTTGGCCGATGTGTTAGCTAATTGCGCTAAGATGTCAAAGTTGTAGGTCCTCTCTAGCCCTTGGGCTGCCTCTTTTCGGAGGGATTTGTCGAAGCGAGTCTCCCTCGGCCTAGGCTTGTCGGTCGTCGAAGGCTGAGCCGGTCCCGGAGCATCAGTTGTAGTGGGTTGATGATTTTCAGCTGGATTGTCAACCACAGGTTGGAATTGCGCTCCGGACCGCGTGACGACGGCTGTAGCTTCCTCATTATCTATCGAGATTGTGTGGCAGGTCCTGACTTTTTTACTTTTTTTCTTGTCGGTGGAAGATGGTATAGGCCGAGTCACTTCTGACACCAAGTCTGGATGGATCCACATGACCTCCCCTCGTGATGTGGTGAGGGGTACTAGACTGGCAGCCTGATCTCGGGGAGGTGGAAGATTGGTAATCTCCATTGTCGCTAGAGGGACGGGGATCACCCCATCTTGAGTCTCCGTCGGAGGAAAGCTGCTGAATTGTACGGACACCATATTGGCCGCCATGGTTACCTCTTCAAAATCGATGGCCAGAGCGTTTGAATCGATGAGGTTTTGGATGTACCATTTCAGCTGGTAACAATCGTGTGTAGCATGATGGACATAGCGATGATAATGGCAGTACTTTGGATTCTCCATCTCTGCGGGCTGCGGTTCCCGTCTTGGTGGAGGAAGCTGAATTATGTCCCCTTGTATGAGCATGTCCAAGATGGGCTTGACGTGACCGTCTTCGAAGGAGTAAGTGATTTGCGGCCATTATTTGTCTGCTGGCTTCGGCTCAGGTTTTTGTGCTGTATCGGCCACTATAGCCTGCTTTCCTTTGCTATCCTGATTGTTGGAGGGGCTACCTCCATTATCGTTGTTGGGACGCTTGCCCTTGTTTTCTCCTTCCGAGATGTGCAATCCCAGTTGGCGAGCCTTCTTCAATCGTTCTTCGGCGCTTGTGGCGCTGATGATGAACGTCTTCCAATCTTTGAATTGACTTTCGCCCATCCAGAGACTGATCGTTGGAAGCAGTCTCTTTTGGCAAATTTCAATTAAAGAGGAATCTGGATTTCCGGAGGGTAGCTTCATGGCGGTTTGGCGGAACCGCTCAATGTAGTTCCTTGTCAGCTCCTTTTCCCCTTGGACGACGTCTATGAGGGTGGACATGGTGACATCCTGCCCTACTTCGTAGAATCTCTCCAAGAACATGCGCTTGAAGCCGGCGAAGGAGTGGATGCAGTTGTCCGGCAGATTGCGATACCAGTCGAAGGCGACTCCTTCCAATGCCCCAATAAATAATCGTGTGAGGATAGCATCATCATGGGGCAGATGGTCGGTGGTGACCTCGAAGTAAGTGATGTACCGACTTGCTGAGGTCTTACCATCATACGGGTTGATATTGAACGGCTTATATCTTGGTGGGAACGGAACATCCCTCTATTCAGCAGGGTATGGTTGCCGTATTCTGAGGTCTTGAGTGTTTTCTCGGGCATGGAACATGGCTCGGAGTTCCTGAACCTCTCTTCTTACTTCTCGGGCTTCATCCACGGCGGTGGGGGCCGTTGTTTTCGGAGGATTATTGCACGGGTTCGGGTCCGTAATGACTGCGGGACCCGTGCTTGTTTGGCCAGGTGTTCCTCATTGCAGAGTTGGAAGAGCCGCTTTGATTTCATCAACAGATTTGACCAGGGCCTGTAGTATGGCCTCCAGAGTATCGATCGATGCGCTGGCGATCACTGGAACCACTTTGATTGATGTCTGTCATAAATACCGTCCTTATATGATGAGAAACGGAAGGGACGGTGGAGGATGTATCCTCCGAGTCATACCCATGTACCGAGAAGTCATTGGGATATGTGGGAATATTCTCTTCTGATTCAGATTCGGAAGGAACGGTACCCCCAGCTTCTGAGTTCGCCTCATCTTGGGAGTTGTGGATGTCGTCGGGGACGTCGAGGTTTGTTGTATCCGATAGGAGAGTTGCCTCCCCTGGCTCGTCTTCTTGAAATATCGGATTGTTGTGGAGGCTCGGAGGGGTGCTACCTCCAGCCCTAGTAACTCTCTGCGTTATGGACGACGAACCTCCCACTGTAGCAGATTTCGTCTTAGAGCGAGTTCCTTGGAAAACTCTGGTGGTGGGCACTCGCTTAGACGACAGTTTTTTTGTCACAGTGGTTGAGGTCTTCGGGCTGGAAACATTCGTCTTCTTTTCCCTTCCATCAGCGGGGACTTTCCGAGCAGAGTTGCAAGAGACGACGGGTGGTGCCTCGTCTTCTGAAGATGGGTGTTGCAATCTTTGAAGGACAGACTGCCAGTCTTCTTGTATCGTCGAGCCATTGAAGCAGCAGTTGACGATAATTTGGGTACAGTGACGTCCGTGGGAGGACTCTTTGCATCCCGATGCATCTTCCCTTTCCTTGCGTTTGTGGAGGATGGCCTCACGCAAGTCAGATGGGTCTGGACCGACCGTGTTTGCTCCCAGGATTTTGGAAGACTTTTGGGAACCTCTCTGCCCGTCTGCCGCCGGGGGCTGGACTCGAGTGGTTCTGTACAACTTCCCATCTGAGGCCCGCGTAATAATTAGCGGGACGTCCTGATAGTCAGAGGTTGGGGCAGCTGACTGGGCTTGATGGGCCCGCGCTGCCCTAGACTTCTTCCTTTTAGCACTCGCGGGTGCGTAATAGGAAGAGTCCAAGTTGAATATCACAGAGTCTGGCTTATCATCCAGAGAATCATCAGGGTCAGGACCGCATGAGAGACGGTCGAAGACTGATTGAGAGAAGCGTGGAACAGCCGCTATGCGGCTAGGATTGGGAACCGTGCAGGCTGTCTGCATGCGGCTGTCTTTAACTGCCGAATGAGTTGCTTTGGTACGATTAGTAGGAGTCGCGATCGTGCAGGCTGGCCGCATACGGTTGGCAATTATGGCCGCATGGATTTTCTGCAAGCGATTGACTTCAGTAACCGCATAAGTTTCATCCGTGTGGTTGGCAACTGTAGCCGCATAAGCTATGCGGCTGACAGATGTGACCGCATGAATTTTCTTCATGCGGCTAGCGGATGTGGCCGCATGAGCTTTTTCCATGCGGCTAGCACCCTTATGCGGCTCGGGTCGCGTAGAGTTCCTCTTTGCCCCTGCAAGTCCAGCATCATAGTATTTTCTTCTGCCGGACTTGGGGACAGCAGAGTTGCCTACGGTCTGAAGTAGGGCCGCAGGAGAGTCTTGCTCGCCGTCTTGAACAACAGAGGGTATCTCTACAAGAGCTTCAGTAGGAACGAAGGATCGGGGTCTCCACTCCTTGCGGGCCTTCTTCGTGCGGGCTCGCTTCTGGACCGGGCCAGCACTCTTGTCGGAGAGCAT
Source organism: Iris pallida (assembly GCA_029216955.1). NCBI lineage: Eukaryota > Viridiplantae > Streptophyta > Magnoliopsida > Asparagales > Iridaceae > Iris > Iris pallida. Next base: position 27,590,932 of record JANAVB010015400.1, read on the forward strand.
TTCTTTGAACGCCTGTTGGTCGAACCGGGCGACCATCTTCTGTTGCGTGGAGCCAAGCTTGGCTACATCCGATTGCGTCACCAACTCCTCAGCCGTGGAGAGTCGCCATCGTGTTTGCCATGAAATATAAAAGAACAAAACAATTATCGGAGGACCGGACTTTTACTTCACGTTACAAACTCGCTTGTACAAAGAAAGCCTAGGGACGAAAACCTAGGTACAGCAGTCTAAGTACAATTGTTTATTTTAGATTCTGGGGGTGACGATAGAGGCTCGGGAAGGCGACGGCAGCCCTGCCTTACTCCTTGGACGATCGGTATGCAACATTGGCTCCTGTGACGAGATGGTTGGCGTTGATGAAGAAATGCTCTTCTTGCTCTCCCTCTATTACTCTTCTGGCTTCTCTCTCTCTGTATGTATTCTCTCTCTGATTATTGGGGGAGTCTCTCTGTCTATCTCGCAAGGGAATGGCACCTTGCTTATTTATAGGAGTGGGGGCATCATTAGGGTTTGGATGATTACCCATTCTCAAAGTGGCGGCGGCCTGATGTTTAATCAATCTGGACCATTAGTCTTAGGCGTGAAGGATCTGGGCCATAAATGTGGATAGTATTGAATCCTGTGAATGATTAATGCTGATTGCTTTAAATCTTCATAATTGGTTATGTCAAGCTTGGATCTCTCACCACGTGTCCCATTGGCCAGATCACGAGTGATATGCCCTAATCTCATTAATTGTAAGGATAACGTTAAATATGGTTATTGGGATCTGGTAAATCTCTGATTGATTTAAAACCACGCGTCCCATAATCACCCTGCTACCAGCTGTCAAGTCATGGGGGCAATTGAATCTCTGCCACGTGTCTTAATGGTGGACCCTGCCAGAGCCGCATGATATCCATGAACCGTATGAGACAGCGTCTCAGTGAGCCGCATAGGTATAGTACTTGCGAGCCGCATGGGATGGCTTCTTGGTGAGCCGCAGGAAGATGATTCCTGCCAGCCGCATGAAACTGTTCTTCAATTGAGCCGCATGGGAGTAGCCACGTGGCCATCTTGGATCGTGTCAGAGATTTTCTCTTGTTCCCGAAGAGCCTGTCGTTACAACCGGACCATCATGGCACTTTATGCCAAAGCCGTCAGCTGTCAAATCACGGCAGAGCATTAAAAAAGACCATTACTTGATGGCCAGCTGTGTGAAGGGATCCCACGGGGACACGTGGTGTTGATCGAGCTGCATCTCTCTGTTGGTCGTTTGTGAGCCGCATATACTTACGAGCCGCATGAGGCTGGGAGACTCTTTGAACCGCATGGGACTGTCCCTATGTAAGCCGTATGGATTCTCCTGCTCCGAGCCGCATGAGACTGAGAGTCTCTCCGAACCGCATGGGACTGCCCCTGTATGAGCCGTATGGAGTTCTCCTGTTCCGAGCCGCATGAGACTGAGAGTCTCTCCGAACCGTATGGGACTGCCCCTGTATGAGCCGCATGGAGTTCTCCTGTTCCGAGCCGCATAGAGCATCATTCTGATATTTTCCATGCTTCTACACTTAGTTTGTGCGTCGAAGCAAGCTTCGAACTGGGCCTATCATGCCTCTATCTATTAATGTCGATTCTCGAACTATTTTTGCTGTGTCTCCATCATGCACAGCATCCTCTCAATGGTATTGTTAGAAGCTCCGGCTTGCGAACTACTCGAGCCACTAAAAAAGCACTGCTATTGCTCGGTCGCGGGTTTCAGCACTTCTGCAATACGAAGGCAAAGCCATCAGTCTCAAATTATTACGAACTCATTGCATGGAACAACCTATCTCATCGATATGAGGTCAAAGATTTGAAACTCTAGACATGAGGCCAAAGGATGTAAAGCCGTGCTCTGATACCATTATGTTATGCCCCGATTCCGTAGAATCGATAGTCATCCCCCGGACGTGATGCCGTACGAACCTAAGTTGCGATCGCACAAGGCATAGTCATAAGGTTATCCGAAACACAACATCAAGTTAGAGTATGCAAAGAAATTGATTGACACATTTGAAATAGAAGTAAACTTTTCATTGATAATAAAACATCATTTATATGACTCCTTTACAATCATTGCCGTGCGGGCTACAACATGACTCGATTAAAAAAAAAATGGACGCTGATGAGATAGTCGTTCCATACATTACATCCCTTTTTACAAGCAAAATAATTACACTTTCCACCTGCTATTGAGGGAAGCCGAGTCATCATCTTTTCTTCCTTTGTACTGAGTGCAGAGTCTTCAAAAGGATTCAAAAACAAGCCTTCAACACACGACAAGGCTTCAAAAGTGTTCACGTCACCTTAAGCTTTAAGTGGAACGCCCTTCGTGGTTCGGGTACCTACGTGGAGAGCGAGGATCAGTACATTACACTTTGTATTGGTGCGTGGCTATTTAAGTTCCAAGCTCTTATTTGGTTGAAGAGTTCATATGACTTAGTTTATGAATGTTTCTAACCATCCTAATGAATTTCAAACAAGCATCTGACAAGCATAATGTGAAATACGTTGGAACTTACCCACGGCGGACCGTACCGCGCCTTATGAGACTTACCATGTTCTTCCCTATCAATTGTTATCATTTTCATACCAAGTACAATATTACGTGTGATTGGCCACTGACATCACAAGCCATCCTGGACTTATAGCTTTGTTAGTCGGGGCCCTTTCAACGCAGTTGCGAGCCACGTTGCAAGTCCCTGCCTAACCCGTGCTATCATCCAGCACAGCTATACCCTGTTTCTTCCTAGGCCGAAACGGTCCAGTGGCCCCGGGTAGCTGCTCGAAGAAACTATCACCTTGTCGACAAGTTGTCCATAACCGTGTAAAGGCATTTTTTAGTTATTAAGATATAGCCTACATTTCCTTTGAAAACTTGATCATTTTATCGTGTTCGTGCCCTTGCCTTTATTGATTGACCTAAGAAGGGGTCGAGAAGAGAAAGGTTAGCCACTCACCTTGAGTTTGCTTGAGGCGAGAGAACTTGTTGGTCGCGCTTGACGTCGCCTACGCGATTACCTGAAATCGCACAAGCAACCGATTAGAACATTGTATTATTCAAGAAGTTCGATAGAAAATGTGAGTTTGAAATGGAAGCCATAAAAACCATCGAAAACATTAACGAAAATGCATTCAGAAAATCAAGTCAAAACCAACGCAAGCGGCATGAAAAACAGAGCAAAGAAAGGTCTCTTCGGACTCAGCCGCAGAGTCAATCCTTGAGGCGCAACCCGCTGAATATGGGGCTTGGTTCCAAAGAAGCCATTCCATAACGGGGAATGGATCTTAATTCAACCGTTCCCGTTTGACCGATTCGATCGATCCCGACCGAATCGATAGCGACAGTGTTCCTTTCTCACGTATCCCGTGGACGGAGAATGGTGCACAATGTAGGGACGGGGCACTACACCAGGGGCTGGAGCAGCAACTGCAGGAGGAGCCTCGGGATCATCATCGTGAATAGGTTCAACACCATGAGGCAGAGGAGGAGTAGAATATAACCTAGACCTATTGAGTTCAATGGGAGTGGCGGAGTAAGGACAGGTTTGAAGATCAATTTCAAACCTCCTGAAGATGGAAGCCAAGTACATAGGGTAGACAAGGTTGTGTCCCATATTTCTACAGTTAAGCATCCATGCCATGACAGTCTTCGGAACAGAAAAGGGAATACCAAAATGAATATGGTACATGGCTGATAACTCCATGAAGGTGATCACGTCAGAAGATTCCTTCTTTGGAAGAAGAACAAAAAATATAAACCTATAGAGTTCATAGAAGTTTTGATTTAGATGTTTTGAATATACCCTTCTAGGAACAGGTTTAGGATAACACAAAAGTTCTTTGAAGGAATCAAGGGTGACACCTTCAGGAAATTGGATATGGTGAATATCCATTAATGCCTCACCTACATCAGGAACATGAAAATATTCACTAATGTCTGTGGCATTGAACTCTAGTTCCTGCCCAGCTACACAAGAATAGAAGTTGCCGTTATCTTTTACTTGTAAATTAAAGTAAAACATACGAACAACATTATCATAAATATTCTCAGCAACTTCGAAAAAATCACGAAAACCAAGACGGTTGAAAGTAGGGGCATACTCAGAAAAGATAGTAAAGTTAACATATGCCCCAGCACAAATTTTACGACCCGAAAATGTATCAAACCAAAGATCAGAGAACTCCCTATCGGAAAAGAGTCTGGAGTCATAGTCATCAGATCCAGTAGGACGGGCTGGACTGAAGACATTGGTTGGAACATAATCCGAGGAAGATGATCATGCTTGAGAGGAATCAATCTTTCTCTTTTGATGTTTGGGTGCCATAGATGAAAAGGAAAGGAAGTATAATACCTTGAAGAAAGGATGAAGAAGGCAGAGAAGATGGCCCACTAGACTCCGAAAAAGCTTGAAGATAAGGAGGAGGAGAGGCTCTCTTGAGTTTTGGTGGGATTTTTTCGGTAGAATTGTGAATAAAAATGAAGGGAAGAAGGTGATTATATAGGGCTAGGGCCGACTGTTCGGTTCTAGAAATCTACACAGCGCCGACCGAACTCTGTCCGAACTCGGTTAGAGTTTGGTCCGAGTTCGGCTGCTTGTATTCCCAATATCATAAATGCAGTATTTGTTTAAAATTTGAATCTATAACTATTACACTTCTTCATTTAATAATTTATATTACTTTGGGTTAGTTGTAGGGGCCGGATCCCAGCTAGCGGTAGTTCGAAGACTAGTACACCGTGTCGCTTCAGGCTATTTACGCCTGTATGATAGAAGGACCCTTTCGGCTTGTACCCAAAATAATTTTCATTAATAAATTACAAAGTTTCGAGTTATAAAATAAATTTAATAAACATACTTACATTATGAATCTGAAAATTCAAGTATGCCGAGCTCTTGCCGCATAATATTAAAGCGATCTTCAGCCCGTGGTTTTGTGAAAATGTCTGCTAGTTGATGATTTGTGTCAATAAATTCTAAGCAGATGTCCCCGTGTTGTTGGTGATCACGTAAAAAGTAATAATAAATTTTAATATGCTTTGTGGGTGAGTGACATACAGGGTTCTTAGTCAAGTTAATAGTGCTAGTATTATCACAGTAAATAGAAATCTTAGTGTAGTACAGAATGTAGTCTTCTAGGGTTTGCTTTATCCACAAAATTTGAGCACAGCAGAGTCCTCCGGCGATATGCTCAGCCTCAGTAGTTGATAATGCTACAGAATTTTGTTTCTTACTAAACCATGAGACTAAGGCCTTTCCTAAAAAATGACATGTGTCGCTGGTACTTTTACGGTCTACTTTGCATCCTGCAAAATCCACATCTGAGTAACCTATCAGGTCAAAGGATTTGGTTTTAGGATGCCACAAGCCAACTGTAGAAGTTCCCTTAAGGTATCGGAAGATACGCTTAACGGCACATAGGTGTGATTCCATAGGATTTGCCTGGTATCATGCACAAATGCAAACACTCAACATAATATCAGGGTGACTAGCAGTTAAATATAATAAGCTACCAATCATAACCTGATAGTTACGTTGGTCGACAGGTTTGCCACTTTCATCAGTGTCAAGCTTTGTAGATGTAGCCATTGGAGTTCCGACTGACTTTATATTTTTGAAGTCGTACTTTTTCTGTATGTCCTTCATATATTTGGCTTGATTGATGAATGTTCCCTTTGAGTATTGTTTGATCTGGAGTCCTAGGAAGAGGTTCAGCTCTCTCATCATACTCATCTCAAATTTGCTCTGCATACACTTAGCAAACTCTTGACAAAGTTTCTTTATTAGTAGATCCGAATATAACGTCATCAACATATATTTGCACAAGAAGAATATCAATATCTAACGACTTGATAAACAAAGTTGTATCAACTCTTCCTTTTGAAAAACTATTTTCAAATAAGAAGGCACTTAGGCGTTCATACTAAGCACGAGGTGCCTGTTTGAGTTCATAGAGTGCTTTCTTAAGTTTGAAGACGTGATCAGGTTTTTGAAAATCTTCAAAACCAGGGGGTTGTTTCACAAACACTTCTTCTTTCAGAAATTCATTTTAAATGCACTTTTTACGTCCATTTGAAATAATTTAAAATTATTAAAACATACAAATGCACAAAACATACGGATAGCTTCTATTCTAGCAACAGGAGCATATGTCTCGTCATAATCAATACCTTCTTTTTGATTATAATCTTGTGCCACTAAACGTGCTTTGTTGCGTAGAACTTGTCTATCTTCACTTAGTTTATTTCGGAACACCCATTTGGCACCAATTATCGATTGACCAATAGGTTTAGGAATGAGTTCCCAAACTTGGTTTCTCTCAAATTGTTTAAGTTCCTCTTGTATGGCATTAATCAAAAACTTATCATTAAAAGCATCTTCTATATTCTTAGGTTCTATATGTGAAATAAAAGCTATATTTGTTGCTATTTTAGAATCTTTAAGAGAAGAGCGTGTACTTACACCTTTTAAAATGTCACCTATAATGAGTGTCTCTGGATGATCTGGTAAGAACTTCAATAATTCAAATCTATGAGTCAGATCTTCCACAGGACTCTTATCTGTTCTTGCTTGTACATTTTTTTCATCACTATCGCTAGATCTGTGACTATTGAGCTCATCAAAAGTAACGTTAATAGATTCTTCAACAATCATAGATCTTTTATTAAAAATTCTATATCCTTTACTCTTAGCAGCATATCCGAGAAATATCCCTTCATCTGCTTTAGAGTCGAACTTTCCCAAGTTGTCCTTGGTGTTCAGGATAAAACAACGACATCCAAAAACTTTAAAATAAGAAATGTTTGGAATCCTTCCGAACCAAAGTTCATAAGGTGTTTTCTTCGAGATGGGTCGAATTAACACCCTATTTAAAACATGATAGGCTATACTAACAACTTTTGCCCAAAAATATTTAGGAAGATTATGCTTATTCAGCATGACTCTAGCCATCTCGCTTAGAGTACGGTTCTTCCGCTCCACAACACCGATTTGTTGGGGAGTTCTAGGATAGAAAAATTCATGGTAATATCCACTACCATCACAAAACTTTTTAAAATCAGTATTTACGAATTTGCCACCATGATCACTTCGGATACGAGTAATCATGAAGCCTTTTTCATTTTATACTTTTTTAAAAATAATTGAAATTCAAAATAGCATCACTTTTGTTTGATAAAAAGTAAACCCAAGTAAAACAAGAAATATCATCAACAATAACAAATGCGTAAAGCTTATCGCCAAGACTAGCAACTCTACTAGGACCAAATAAATCCATATGTATCAACTGCAAAGGTCTAGAAGTACTTACAGCGTTGATGGATTTAAATGTAGACCTATGTGCTTTGTTTTTTTCACAGTCAGCACATACCATATCTCTCTTGAACGGTATTTCAGGGAGTCCTTTTACCAGCTTCTTAGTGCTTAGTCGTGAGATAGTGTCCATATTAGCATGTCCTAGTCTCATATGCCATAGTCAGCTTTCATCTAGGTTAGCTACTAGGCATCTACCTGCATTGTTAGTACTCTCCAAAAAGAAAACATAAATATTATCTTCTATAATCCCTTCATATACGGGATTACCAGATGACATCATATATTGTACATTTGTCTTTTACAAAGTTGATACCATTATCAGCCAAGTGACTTATGCTTAATAGGTTATGTTTTAAATCTGCAACTAGACAAACATCTTTTATTACAGGATAAGGAGATATACCAACAATGCCATTTCCAATGATATCACCTCTCAGGTTGTTTTTGAAGGAGACGTATCCTTCTTTCTTCATCGATAGCATGGCAAACAAATATGCATCACCAATCATGATCCACGAACATCCTCTATCGAGGATCCACTTGCTTTTAGCATGAAAGGGTTGAGGGTCCACCTACAAAACAAGTAAATGAATCTTTTGGTACCCATTTACTGAAGGGTCCATTTTAATTAGTCTTAGGTCTCCAAAATAATGTGCGATTGTCAACAAGTTTTCTTGCTAAACAATACTGTGATATATGTCCATGAGTACCACAGTATGTGCAAGTAAGTTTTGAAAACGTGTTAGTGGTATTTGTGTTGACATGCATATGTGGTTTCTTTGAAAACCTATAAATGAAAGCATGGTGATATTCGTGTTTCTTACGTGCTTTCTGTGTTTTAGTCCTCTTAGGTGTATGCTTAGCATTAGAACTAAACTTAGGCTGTGTCACAGGTATTGCCTATTTATCTAACTTGATTTCTAGCTTTTTAGAAACCGTATAAGACTCTTCATATTTAGCAGTCATATCTATGAGTCTTTGTTCTGTAACTAAGTGCTTCTTCTTCTCTATGTCATATAACTCTTGTATTTTGACATAGTCTCTTCCTTTCTTTTCAATTTTAAGGATAGCCTCATGATAGTCTACTTTAAGCTTGGCTATCTCTTCCGTGTTACCGGTAGTAGACGTCTCTTTAATGTCTTTAATGAGATTGGACAGTCTAGCTACTTAGTTATGCATGCCTTAACCTCTTTTCAAGATTGCTTAAACTTGTCAAGCACATTTATGTGTTCTTCAAGTAGTTCGTTGAAGGCATTTTCTAATTTATTGAAAGTAAAATCGTCATACAAAGGATTTGAAGATACCTTATCAAAAGCCATAAGACAGACATTGGCATTTCCGCAGGGTCTATCTTCTTCCTCTGTATCACTGGCGTCGCTTTCATGCCAGATACTTGTATTTGCATACTTTCGACTAGTTGTTGCTTTTCTGCTTGATCTTGATCTATCGTATGGACTTCTTTTTTTGAAGTTGGACAGTCCTTCTTCATATGTCCTGATTTCTTGTATCCAAAGCATATTGTTTCATCTTCATTGATTTCTTGGATATCTCTCTTCCTTCTATTTGATTTCTCAAACTTTAGGAATTTTTTGAAGTTCTTCACTAGTAGGGCTTGTTCAACACCACTTGATGATTCTTCCTCAGAATCATTGCATGTTGACTTTCTAGCTTGAGCTTTAAAGGCGAAAGATTTTTCCTTTGGGGTAGCTTTTTCAAACTCTTGCAGATCAAGCTCATGGGTCATGAGCTTGCCCATAAGTGTTTCCAGAGACATGGTGGTGAGATCGTTTTCTCAATGATTATTGTTGCCTTTGGGTTCCAGTTCTTGGTTAGAGCCTGTTTTCTGATCTTCTCGTGATTACTGTAATCCTTACCAAGGGATTGCAAAGGATTAGTAATATCAAGGAAACGGGTAAACATATGTGTAATTGACTCACCGGATTTCATTTTAAAAGATTCATATTCCTAAGTTAGTCTGCTGATTTTGGATTCCTTCACTTAGGAAGTACCTTCATGAGTTACCTCAAGAAGTTTCCAAATCTCATGAGACGTCTTACAGGTTGTAACTCTATTGAACTCCATTTTGTCAATTGCACAGAATAGTGCGTTGATGGCACGAGCATCTAGACTAGCCTTTACTTTTTCAGCCTTTATATATTTGTCATGAAGCTTGTCTACAAGCACGCCATCAACTACTATAGGTGCATGTTTTTTATAACCGTCAACTACTATAGACCAAAGATCAAAGTCAAGAGAATTTAAAAATGATGTCATTCGTGTTTTCCAGTAGGTATAGTTTGTACCATCAAATAGTGGCGGTCTATTTGTGGATTGTCCTTCATCGTTGAATATTGATTTCACGGCTGCCATATATACTCTATGAGGTTTGTTATATTTGAATATAACCTGATCTGATACCAATTGTAGGACCGTTGAGCATCTCTAGAGGGGGGTGAATAGAGTGTGTGCGAGTGCAGCAGAAAATAATCACCAATTTAAAAATTAAAAGCAAATAACTATGGCAGTGAATATGAGACAGTAAATAAATATAATAAGAGATAGAGAGATGAAACTCAGTGACACAGCGATGTATACTGGTATCCCTCTGAGAGGACTAATCCAGTCTCGAGTACTCTTGCTCGATGTTAATCCACTAAGGCACAAGCTAATTGAGAGCTTACCATTTTTTATAACACCGTGCTTGGTGACAAGTGCACGATCGACTTCACAACACCGTGCTTGGCGACGAGTGCACGACCGGCTCCACAAAAGAGAGAGTTTCTGAACTTTGAACAACCTCTTTACAACTCTTGAGAACCAAAAGACTCTAGATCAAATAGATATTATTGGCTTTTGGCTAAGAGGTGTGTAGGTGAAATATAAAATATTTAGATCAAATGAAAATAGTTATTGAAGAGAGAAGAGAAGATGAATTGACTGAGTGATTTGGAATGAGAAATTCTCTTCTATTTATAGGTGTTTTCGATGACCGAACTCGGACAGAATTCGGACAGAGTTCTGATGCAAAGATTTCGCAAATGAACGTTGCATGCAGATTTGGAGGCAACAAATATTTAAATTCAAACTGACCGAACTCGGTCAGAGTTTGGACCAAACTCGGACCGAACTCGGCTTGAGTTCTGTCTCAGTAAAAATGTAAAATATTTATCAATTTTTGTTGCACAAAATGAATGATATTTTTGGTAAGGGGACTTTGGATGGGTACGCTGTATAGGAGAGTGGACTATGATTAACCTAAGCCAGTAGTATCCAGTCGATCTTATAATTTATATCCTAAACTCAATAAAGATAAAATACATAATAAATTGTAAAATGACTCGGACTGATTCCTAGGAGAATGAACTTCAGAATGATGATCTGCATGCTTGTTGATGTAGTAGTACGCTTTTTGATATTGATTTCACTAGACCTGAAATGATTAGCAACAGTTGGTATATTTTGTGCAATGACTTAAGTTAGGGTCGATTATTAAAATCGGGTGTGACTATGGAATGGGCCAATAGATGCAGCACCAACCAAGCCATCAAGTAGTGGTAGGGGAGCTCCACTCGTGAAAAAACATTTTCCTTCCTGCCATGTACGATTATCCTCTTCCAAAGCTCTCGCAAGCCTCACAGAGTATTGTAAACCATGGCAGGAAGTAGAGCCAGCTTATAGCCAAACACCAGTTTCACGGTCGGGATAATAAGGTTCCTACTCACTCGTCCGACGGGCCTAGAACCACCAGGCGTTACGCAGATGCGTAGCCATATCATCAAAAAGGATGTCTGTCACGACCCGCACCCTAGAGTAATGGCACGAGACGTGGGTACGTCCAGCCTACGCCGCAGTGTAGGCGGTAGAACGCTGTCCTAGGTCTCATGCATCTAACAGTATAAGGCTAAGCAGTTTATACTCCCCGAATGGGGGTGACATAGCAGAATGTAAACTCAATCACAACTAAGGAAGAAGAAGTACGATATGATATAGAACTCAAAATAAAATACAGATGATCAGAAGAGTCTAAGTGTCTAAGATAACAACTCAGCAAACAACCAGAAATACAAAGTCTCAACTACAGAATATGAAAGAATATATACAATCCAAATCTCAAATGACAGAAATAGTAAAACCTAGACTAGGGAGCCTCAGTCTCTATAGCTAGTGGATCCGGCTGGAAATCCGGATCACAGGTATCATATAGAGCTGTCCCATAAAAAGTGTCAACACCAGCCTCATCCTCATCCTCTGTAAACATATCAACGGTGCCCGATCAGGACGGAGCGAGCACAATACATCTCAACAGATCATAGCAGGTTAGAAAAAATATAATCATGCAGTAAAGTAAGATACAGGATCTGAAAGAAAGTACAGAATGTAAAGGAGATAGCTGTAATAGAAATATCTACTATAAATAGAGAACTAACAGTGGCTAGTGAGTCAGAGTACAATATAGACATGTTAATGGCATAGGATGATTCTGATGCTATACTACAGAATGATTCTGATGCTACACTACTAGGATATTATTCACATGTCCACTTCTACTCTCCCGTACCCCCAATCAATACACAAGGATCCAGCCAGGTTATGTTATGATTCATGTAATGGCCCCCGAAGGGTGATACATGATAGTCCCATAAATGGGGATTCTAGGAAAGCCCATAAATGGGGGATTCAAGGAAGACTCTGTGATCATGAGAGTACATGTCACAAGTGATTCAATGAACCATGAAGCATAGTGATACACAATGTAAGTGAAACGCACAGAACATGTAGTATCCGATGCTCTCTGAGGGGATAACATCTCAAGAAAGGATCCATATAGTACTAATCCGTGTGACCAACGTGACAGCATCAAGTAAAGTAATTTAAAGCAGAAGAATAATTCTAACAGGATATGAAATGATCAGAAAATGTACTCGCCTGATAACCTGAACAGCTGATAGGTATAGAGGTCCAAACTGAAGCCACAGAGTCCTATTTAGAGCAACACAGGTCAAGATGTATACGAGAGATGATAAATAAAATGTGCCATGCATCTGCATGCTGTCTAGGTCAAACTAGACTAAAGTCAACACTTGGTCAACTCTAGTCAACCACACTAGTCAAATTAGGTCAACTAGGTCAAGTCCTAGCCCAAACAAGTCTAACAAGTCTTACTAGGCCTAACCAAGCCTAGGCTAGCACTCACACAATCACAAGACAATGTGAACCACAACAATACATAATATAAAATAGATAATATATATAAATACATACCTTCATACATACATGCATATCCATATTACATACATATTTATATATATAGGCATATGTTACATCATGCATATTTACATAGTTACATAGATATATACATTCATGCACATTTACATACATACTTTTATACATTATATATGTTAACATTCATTACAATGCATTATATTTTACTTATACCTTTGATTGATTCATTCATTCATATATGACATTCATTCATGCATTTATACATTCATTCATATCCCATATGCATGCATATTTCAGTTCAGGCATTATATCCATTCACATATCATTAAGTTGCATACATATACTTATTTTATTACATACATATCATTCATGCATATTACATACTTAAATGCATCTATATATTATATACATTTTATACAACATGTAAAAATAGAAGAGAAAAAAAGGGGGAAAAACTGAAAAGGAAAGGGAAGGGAAGAAAAATATAAGAAAAAGAAAAAACAGTGGACATATACATGCTTGCATCATATATTCCACATTACCATACATGCTATCATTATATATTGTATTATATTATTTATATATTATGCATTCATATCTATCATTACATGTATACCTTGCATTCATATCTAGCATTCATTATATACTTTCATGCATACATTGTATATCATTCTTTCATTCATGTATTTATGCATTGCTTACATACATTATATTAATTGCATTCCTACATGCTTGCATTCAACCATATATATACATTAATGTAAAGAGGATATATATCATTTCATTCATCTAACATATCATGTATTACCAGGAGCGGATTTACATGGAGTCTAAGGGGGGCCACGGCCCCCCCAATTTTTTAAAAAATGATAATTACTATATATATACATTTTTTATTTTCTAGTTATAACATATATATCTGTTTGAGCCTTGAATGCATAATGAATATGTTGGTCTAGTGGTAGCACTTTTGGTGTTTTAATGATAGAACATGGGTCGAACCTTACCTTTGTTAAAAATGTTTTTTTTCAGTTGTAACATATATATCTTTGAGCCTTGAATGCATAATGAATAAGTTGGTCTAGTAGTAGCACTTCTGTTGTTTTAATGATAGAACATGGGCTTGAACCTTACCTTTGTTCAAAGTTTTATTTTTGCTTCTTTTTTATTTTTGTTATGAAGTCCAATTAACATGTCAACTTTTCTAATATATATAGTACCACGGCCATCCCAACATTTTAATCCTGGCTCCGCCCCTGTGTATTACATACTCTATATTCATTTAATATCCATACTACATAGGCTCATAGGTTACACAAAATACATATATCGTATAGTCACTCTTCTACTTAAAACCAATACTGAACCAATTGGGCCAATACTAAATTCTAGGATTAAAGTATGTTGTAGTCCTTCGTGTTAGCTTTCCGAAACTTCAAACGGATCGCATTTTTGTGTCCGGAAGCTCCCAAAATCGCAAAAATATCGAAACACGTTCGTCTTTCGTACAGCTGACACTCAAATAATTCTACAGAAAGTTACATAAAGAATTTGGCTTATTAAAATATATATTTGGGAAGCTAACTTTGATACAGTTCAATAAAAAAAATGGGAGATAAATCGGAGTTCTAAGCTAAAAGTTATGACATTTCTAAGTTGCTTTGGTTAATAAAAACGTGGATGAATATTATGACGAATTTGAGTTGTTTTGGACAAAAAAACTCATATAGGCCATGATACTTGGATACAAACATAGGTATCCAAATGAAACTCATTCTAACCATCCTAACTAAGATAAATCCACTCTCTAACCATTCTAAAACTGAATTTAAATATCTATTTAAACTATTATCGTACATACATACACATGGGGTGTCCTAATTTGGGATCTATCAAGTAGGACACAAGACACATATCTTAAATCCTCAAGAGAGCTCCAAATGGCCTCAAATTTGAATCTAAATGGGACACATGCATGAGGATGGATCCTACGGATTCAAAACTAATTTATATGCAAAAGAAATCGATTTAGAGGATGGGTTTTACCTATTGGGAGTGGAATCCCAATGAAATCCTTTAGGATACGGCTCCGATACGAAGATCCCTCAAAGTGGACACTCCTCCTTGCACTCCTCTTCCAATCCTTGGTAGCACCCTTCCCTTGGAGAATGGAAATGATTGAGGGAAGGTTTGGTGAAGGAATGATTTGATTTGGAGATCAAATCAATGGGAAGGCTCTCTAAAATTAGGGAAGAAAAAAGAAAAATAAAAGGGACAAGATTGTAATGAATGAAATGAATCATTCTCCCCTAAAGGTGGCTGCCATAAAGTGTCCATTAGGGCTAATGGGAAATGTCCTAATTGCCCCTCTCTAGTCTCATATGGTTAAGTCTAGACTAGGTTCAAGTTTGGGGTCAAAATGATCTAGTTTTGAGTCTCTAACTTAACCATTCTAACATGATAAAAATTAGTTTAATTAACTAACTTAAATGTTGGGTCTTGTGAGACATGCTTAACTTAATATTGTGTCACATCTAGAGTTTAAGCTACCCGGGTCACAATACAAGTCGGAACGATACGAAACTCAAACCCGACTAAACAAATCCAATAAAAACAATATTAAAAATATAAAATTTTCCCAAATATTAAAATATAAAAAATGACCAAAATTATAATACATCAATTTAAATATTATTAAAATAATCTAAAATTCACCAATTAATCAAAATCCTAAATAATTCAAAAGTCACAAAATGATCAAAATACCCTTAGCCTAAAAAGTTGTAAATAGTCATTCTAATCACATGGTTAGGTCCCCATGGTCATGGTTAGTCTCTAGGCTCAATAGTTCTAGAGTTTACTAGCTAACACATCAAAATTATATTTCACCAATTTTAAATAGTATTAAATTAGTAAAAAATTCTCATAAATCATAAATTCTATTATTAAATAATAAACTTTTACAAAAGTTTAAAATTACCCTCATTTTAGAAAAGTGGGTGTTACACTGCCAGTACTGCCTTGGGAGTCATGGCGCACAGATTTTGCCAAAAGTAACTGTGGACTAAAGAGGTCGGTTTCCCCTCAGCATCTACTATGGGGCTTGTCTCCCCCACTTTCTCTATCAACGCTTCCACCTTTGTAGTAGTATACTCCCTACGGGTGGTGATGTGAACTTGCCTTCGTCCTGTAGGATGTTCCGTGAAGACATAATCCTTCCAGGCAGGAACGTGAGGATGAGTCTGTTGAGAATCCTGACACGTGCATACCTGGTGATGGCACAGTAGCTCCTTGTGCACATCCATCATCTCGGGCTCTCACACTTCAAGCCATATAAACTCCTCATTGCATAAAGTATATTTTTCGTATGGCTCCTCTTCCGAGGGCAGCTTCGAGATTACGAACATCTCATGAAGAGCTAACCCCAACTCTCCCCCATGAGTGTAGAACGTCCCGGTGTGATGATTTTACAGTTCCAGCAGAGCTAAGAACATGTGTTGCTTGATCTTCATCCTGTATTCGGTGGCTGTGACAGCATGGCACAGGCCAAGGTCCTGCAGCTCTTTCTCGTACCGGGCTAGTATGCACAAAGTCAAGTTATGCCACTTGGCGTCTGGATGGACCCTACCATCGACTCGGAAGGCCCCCTTTGGGTATGAGGCCTCCGCCTCAAGAAGCCGGTTGGAAAAAAGAGAAGCCCCAAAAGGATGAATGGTAGGAGTCAAATTGTTGTATATGTGCCCGGGGTGTAAAACTTTCAAAGAGTAGGATAGGCCATCACGGATGTAGGTGAAGGCATCTCTTTTCCTGGAACGAGAGTCCAGTTTAAAGTGACCTGCCAACAATCCTCCCTAAGAAGGGGCCAAGTCCCACTCCATACGTCGCTTCTCGGCAAAACAAAAGAAGACCGCTATAGTAGATAAAATAGGATATAAACCCAACGACCACTCCCTGCAAGTCCAGAACTTAATTAACATGTTAAAAACTCAGAAATTATAACTAAAATCTCAGGAAATCAAATTATGACAAAAATCAATTCGATATATATATATTCGAAACCCGAAATCTCAACTCGAGACCCAAATAGCAAAATACCCAACTAGAACCCGCGAAACATGGAAAATACAGTGGTCTCGATATGTGGGACGTGCTCGGGTACTCACAGAGTCAAAACTGTGTCCACATCGTGTCCACAGAGTGAGCATCGGAAAATCCGATACGCGTGTCAAATAAATCGGAGCGAGTTCGATTTATCGCTCGATTATGAACCGTTTCTCATGAAACTTTTCGTACACCTAGGCTAACATGTCCCCAACCTACTGGCCGAGTTAGCATGCGGCCAAGTGTCGTGTCCGATGTGCACAAAGCCCGTGTCTACGTGCGGCCTGTACGCGTGTGCACAGAACAGTGCACATCGTCGTGCACGCGGAACGGCGAGTCTAAGGACTTGTGTGTCCCACCACACATGTCGTGGTCGTGTCCTAGGATAGGCTAGGTATAGGGATACACATAGGACACATCGGATCGAGTCCACGTGTCCATACGTATCGACACAAGGGTAGTGTTAGCGGCGGCTGTGCGCGCGTGCGTGCGTGTGTCGACCCGTACGATCGCGATCTCTCACTCAATTAGAATCGAGACGACACGAAACATGGGGGACGTGTCCACATATGTTGCCCCCTCCTATATGCCAAGTGTCATACAGCCACGTGGCCTGTGCATCGTGCAAACAACACACGGCAGTAGGGCACGCGCGCGGCCTGCGCGTGTAGCGTATTCGTGTCCTGTTTGGACACGGACACGAGCCAGATTCGAAGTGCAAACTACGGTGTCGTGATCCCTACATCTAGGGCTATCCAAATATATAAATAGTTTTACAAATTATTAAGTTTCAATCTATTGAGTAATTTCATCGAATACCTACGTTGTAGCTCCGATACGTGTCCGATATGTACATCGAACGGACACGAAATCGAACGAAACTAATCCTACAGGTCGAGGGTACCTAGATGCATGCTCTAATGAAGAAAAATCAAAACAAACAATAGTAGAACGAGATTTACCTATTAAGAGTTGGAATCTCAATAAAAGAAATTCCTCGAGCGCTTTGACGACCAGTTTCTCCCGAGCAAACGTCTCCAAATCCTTGCTAGCAATGTTCCAGCAAGTTCTCCTCCTCCCCACGGTCGCAACGCAATTTGTTTGAGGTGAATAGGACGCCGGATGAGAAAGTTAGGATTTTTTGAGAAGAGAGAAACTAGGGTTTGCACTTGTGACGGCTACAAACCAAAGCACAACAATATGAAGGGGGTTGCTGTTGCTTGGCCGGCCAAGCATAGGGTATTAGCGTTAGTGTTTAATCATGGGCCAAGCACTCTTAAGTTTCTAAAAAGGCCCATTGACAAAAGGCTTTAAAGGCTTAATGAAAAATAGCTAAAAAATAAATTAAATAATTCTTAAAAATAGATAATAATTCTAAATTAAATCTAAAGAGCCAATAATAAATCTAATTACATTATTAGGCTTCTAATCAAAGTTGACTAAGGTTATACCACCTTTTACTACCAAAACACTAATCAAAGGCACACACCAATCAATTTAATTAATAAAAAAATAAGAAAAATTCAAATTAGCACATAATGACTAGAATACCCTTAATTAGAAAAATGAGTTTGACAAATCTACCCTCCTTAAAATAATTTCATCCTCGAAATTAAAGTAGTCGTACTCCTTCTAGGTCAAACCTCCAAAAATTATAGTCTTAAGAAAACTTATTTAAATCATGCAGTTGGAAAGATATCATGCAGGGTTATGGTAGGTAATATCAGTCTGAGGTCTCATCATCTAGCCATTATAGTCATACTAGATCAAAAGCAGTCATAAGGTATCAAAATATACAAACAATATGGTAGGGTACAGTAATCATCAAGACAGGATAAGGTATAGGTCAAGAACTCACCTCTATTAGGTCTGGTAGCTGGAACTCTCTCCTTGAGATAATCCTCGACTAAGGATAGGTACAATAGGACAATGTAGCATCCTGTGTCCAGCTGACCCACATAATAGGCACAATCCTAGTCTCTTCCTACAGTCCTTCCATACGTGCCCAGGCTTCTTATAGAAGGCACAGGTAGGTACTCGCTCAACTGGCCTCTGCTGGACAGGAATCTGAATTGGATAGGCTGGTCTAGGCTGGAAGCTGGAGTACTCCTGAGGCTCTGGGTATATACTGCTCCTCGCCCTCTTGGGGCTAGGCTCTCCCCTCGAATGCATGTAATCCCTCAACAGTTGGATACTGAGACTCTGCTCTCTCATAAGCTCAGCCTGAAGTCTCTGTACCTCCCACACATCCTGAAAAAGTCTGTAAATCTGAGCCCCGTCAGGAATGGCATGGGGTACCACTCCAGGAGGCAAAGGGAGGCCCTCAGTCTCCGGCTGAACTGCAGCCCTCTCCTGAAGGATAGGAGATAGAGGAAAACTCTCCGGTGAGGCTGCTAACACCTCTTGAGCAATAGAAGGGAAAGTACAATCTTGGTCCCATCCGGAACTGCAACTGTGCACTGGGGACAGACTCTGGTCATGGGTGCCATACTGGAAAAGATAAGTAAAACAATAAATCATCGGGCTGTAAGGTAGTCTATCATCCTATATGAAAATAGGTAATTATCAAAAAATAACTAGGAATTAACTATAAAGCGTTACTATTCTAAAGATGATCAAAATTAAAAGTTTAAAGTACGACTGTCAATAGCATGGAAATCCAATCACGATATATATAAAAGAAAATTTAGTCTCGACACGATCTAAGTTGATCAATTTCTGGGTAAATCAAGATTTGGGCAAGATGGAGATCTAGGTCATAATTAAATTTAATTCAATTGAGTACGACACAGGATATTAATATGATAAGGATAGATGACCAAAGTCGATTGGTCGTGATCATAAGAGTTAGGATTCAATGATATTGAAAACTTTTAAAGGATAATTCAAAGATATGGAATAAGTCAATTTCCTCCTTTTGATAGGGGAAACAAAAGACAAGGTTTCATTGGAAAGTCAAGTTAATCATCTCTCTTCGATACCATCAAGCTTATCTAATCATCATTGGTCGATCATATCTTTATCTCATAAGTCCAAATATAAAAATCAACCTTTATATGACTACCACCAAGAATTTATACCCTTTTGTTATGAAGATTGGACCTTGTCATGATCATCAAAGGCTCAATTCCTAAATTCCAAAATATTACTCATGAAGCATACCCTTTTATTTATTAGCACTCAATACTAACCACTTAATCATCTTTAAATCCAAATTCTTCCACCTTGTCTTAAATTAGATCCGAAACCTCTAAATCAAGTTTTATGAAATCCTTAAACTTGTTCAAATTACTCTCCTCATGTTATTCAATCTAAAATCACTAGGCCTTACAAAACTTATTCTCCATTATAAAATCAACCTTCATATCTCCTTCAACGTACACCCTCAAATATTATTCTCCTTAAATTTAAAATTTTCTCAAAAATTTCTATATTTTCTATAACTCAAAAATTCTTGTGTTCTTTCTGTTCTTAACCATTTTCTTGCAATATCTTATTCAATTTCGTATTGCCATCGAATACAGTTAAAATCACTTCTCCATTACTAAATTTCTAAATTTAACATCATAGCCTTAAAGTGAAACGTCTCAATAATCAATAACCAAAATTTATCCAAGTCCTCAAAACTAAGTTTACCTCGAATATCCTCATCAGTTTTTATTTTTAAATACATCTACGAATTATTCATACCCAAAATATTTCTTTATGTGTGATTGTTCCTAAATTGATAATATAAATCTCTTGATTTCATTCTCACCTTTTACCACATCTCTATCTCAAAATGCTATAATCAAAGACCAATATTTAGATCCTACCAAGATTACCATATGTTAACAAATTACGTCATTTCTGAGCTAGATGATTTACGTTACTTCTTCGACCTTTTCAAGGTAAAAAGGTAAAGAGATTCAATGGTTTCAAAGTATAGATGACAAAATTAGATACGAGATAGGTGATTGATGTAATTGGGACAGAGTTAACTAAGATAAGGAAAAATGGTATTACAATAAATAATGGCAAGAAAGAAATAATGATAAAATTTGTTCTTGCTCATCTGTTCAAAAGAAATGAACCAATTTTAAGATATAATCTGATAACCATACACGTCTTCCTGAAATCATGTTGCTAGAATTTCGCCACGCCAGTAAGCATAGCTGCCATAAATAATAAAGTCCGTAACTAAGGTATACACCCTATAATCATGTTATTTAGAATTTTTACCACGCCAAACGGTATGGCTGCAAGAAAATATAGATTCCATAACTAGAATAAGTATATCTAAATCAGGCTCTACGTCCTTGTCATGCTAGCCAGTGTGACTGCAATAAATTCTAACTCCACAAATAAAGTAGATATTTACCTTCCTCACTGTCCTTATCAAGTATGTTATCAGGTTATACCCTAAATTCAAAAATAAAATAAAGAAATATATATATATATTTAAATAAAAACTCAAAGTTAACAACTAATCATCAAGATTCAAAATTCAACAATGAATCCATCAAAATCAAATTCAATAACAAGGAGTAATGGGTGAATCAAATGAGTAATGGGTGAATCAAATCAAGGGAAAAGATCTCAAATCGAAGTTAAAATAAGATTCTCAAGGTCATCCTAGGAATCTCTCAAAGAATTCTAACAGGGATTGAGTATCCTCTTATTCTAACACTCTATTTCCTATACTCTATAGCAGGCTCGTAGTAGTACAACTAAGTCGCTGTACTACCACGACATCGCACTAATGCGAATCTGGACCTGTATGGGCCACGACTAAAAATGTGTCACGACCCGCACCCAGTATAAGGGCACGAGAAGTGGGTACGTCCATCCTACGCCGCAGTATCGACGGTAGAACGTTGTCCTAGGTCACAACATCTAACATAATGTGAATATGCTCTGAAAAGAGAACAATATATATATAGTATAATTCAATCACCATATCTAAGATGGAATAGAAGATAAGATAATCTCGATAGAGGGACACAAATATGAATAATAAGTCTCGGTATAAACCATACCATAAACAATATCTCAATACAATCTTAAATGTCTCATAAGCTAGATAATAAGATAAGTCTAGACTAAGCTAATGGCAAGTCCTCGATGACTACTGGATTCTCCTGAGGGTCCAGGTCACCTGTGTCAACTAGGCCTGCTCCATAGTAAGTATCGCAGCAATCATCATCATCTGTAATATTTTCAACAGGTCCAGTCACGACAGGAACGAATACATATCTCTCACACAGATCATAACATGAAAGAAAATATGAAACAAGCTATAGAATAATATACATGAACTGCTGTAAAAAAATGAGACTGTAAAAGAGAACATGATATATGAAAATAGATATACATGATATAATAAGAGAACTGATCTAACTACGTGATGTAGAGCACAATCTGGTTATGTAAACTGGCTTAGGTTGTACATGACTTAAATCTAGTTTGGAGTTGTACATGATAAGGGTGTAGATCACATAACCAAATAAATACTCCCCATGCCCCAATCAGTACACAAGGATCTGTCCAGGTTACGTTATTGCATATGAAAGTAGTGTGTCACATGGATAGCTAGTCCATATGAACATTGGGTTATACAGAAGCCTCACATGATCGTGAGTGTACATGAATGTCACACGAGTATACATGAATAAATACGAATACAAAGAGTAGACGACGCACATGATAAAGTACATGAGCACAATATACCCGATGTATCCGAGGGGATAACATCGCATGAAGATATCCATATAGTACTAATCCGTGATAACATCGTGACAGCAACAAGTAAACTAGTCTATAACAAGTAAATATGTCCAAGCAAGAATAAAATGGTCAAAGAATGTACTCGCCAGGGCAATCCAAGCTGCTGATGAGGAAGTGTAACTGAACTGGAGTGATGTAATCCTATTTAAAATAACCATAAGTCACAACATGGTCTAAAATATCATAAGAAATGTCTACAATACAATTCTACATGATTCTATGTCCTTCTAGGTCAAAGTCAACCTTGGTCAACTATGGTCAAACTTGGTCAACTCTGTTCAAAACCTGGTCAACTATAAGTCAACTAGTCCGTTTACTAATTTTTAGGTCAAGCACAAGTTTCCAAGTCATTCTAAGTTCGTTTGAGTCGATTTGGATCAAGTTTGACCCAAAGTTAACTTTTGTCAACTTGGTCAACTTGTCGGTCGACTCGGCCATTCTAGGCTCATTGGGTCAATCCTAAACTAACTCAGTACTCCCTATGTTACATTCACAAGCAAACAATTCCATCTATATATATATATATATATATATATATATATATATATATATATATATATATATATATATATATATATATATTACTTGAATGAATATATAAAAAAAAAAAAAAAAAATTACTTGAATGAATATATATATATATATATATATATATATATATATATATATATATATATATATATATATATATATATATATATATATATATATATAACCTTACTTGTGAAAGGAGGTTTTTGTGTGTGTAGACAAATATATATATATATATATATATATATATATATATATATATATATATATATAACCTTACTTGTGAAAGGAGGTTTTTGTGTGTGCGTGTAGACAAGGGCTGTTGTGAGGGTTCAAAACTGAGAACAAAAGCTAATTATAAAAAATATATATATATATTTAAAATATATATATATATATATATATATATATATATATATATATATATATAAAATATATATATATATTCAAGTAATATATATATATATATATATATATATATATATATATATATATATATGTAAAAAAAAAAATATATATATATATATGTAAAATATATATATATATATATATATATATATATATATATTTTATTTTTTTTTCGAACAGATAATTTATTGAAAATAAGATGGGCTCGAAAAGAGCATTACAGAAGTTTCCAGGACCGTAACACACAAAACGGGTCCTGATGTACTAGGTAGGCAATAAGCCGAAGTAGGCAACTAAAATTGCCAAATTACAGAGACAAGTTAAAAAGTACGAAATAAAAAAACTCTGGTGAGCGGTTGCGTAACCCTGACGTGGAAGACGAAAATCAAATTTTCAAAATTGAAAATTCAAAATTTTCGAACCCGCTGGGGAGGGCACATCGCCCGAGGCGGTTGGAGGGAAGGTGCGGGTTTCCTGCCCAAAGCAGGCGAGCACGCTGCCCAAGAAAAGGGCGCACGGCCCAAGGTGACAAAAGGGAGCACGTCCCAAGGGGGGAGCGCGGCCCCAGGCGGGGCGCACGCCACGAGGTGGCCAGGCGCGAGACCCGGGGCTCTGCCGGACCGGCGAGGACGACCGACGGGCACGACCGGCGAGAAGAGGGTTATGGGGGAGGAGTGTGGAGCCGGGGCGCGACCGGTGTGCTACCGGGCGGAGGGGACAGCCGGCGCGGCGAACGGCTACCGATCGGGCGGGGGAAAGCCCTCCGGCCAAAGGCGGAAAGCGCCGAGGCACGTCCGCCGGGAGCGAGGCAGTTAGCGAGAGAAAGTGAGGAAAGGGAGGAGGAGGGGACGGGAGCGGCGGAGGGACCGCCGGGGACCAGGTCGGTCGGCGCGGGACGGGGACAGCGCTACCACCACCGGAGAGGGGGACGCCACGCGTCCCGAGTGGGGCGTGCGACCCGAGGGGGGGAGGGGGGAGGCCACCGACGCGCACTCCGACGGGGGGGCCGGGGCTGGAGGAGGGGGAGAGGCCACCGACGCGCACTCCGGCGGGGGGGGCCGGGGCTGGAGGAGGGGGAGAGGCCTCCGGGGGAACCGAGACGGGGGCGGGGGGTCCGAGACGGGGGACGGAAAGGGCCCAGACGGCGGGGGCCGGAAGAGAAGCCTCCGCGGGGACGCTGACGGGCGGGGGAGGGGGAAGGAGCGAGGAGGTCGCCGCCAAAGGGGAGCGAGGTAAGGGGAGAGGGGCAGCTACCGCGGGAGCGGGCGTCGGAGCGTCCGGAGCGGCTGCTGGAGGGAGGGGAGACCCGGTGGGGGAGGGATCGACCGGGATCTGGCGCCTAGCACGGTGGCGCCGAGTGCGGCGACGGCGAAGACGTTGCCGAGGCGGGACGAGGGGGGGAGGAAACGCCCACTGAGGCCAGGCGGAGGAGAGGAAGCCTAGTGG
Organism: Iris pallida; assembly: GCA_029216955.1. NCBI lineage: Eukaryota > Viridiplantae > Streptophyta > Magnoliopsida > Asparagales > Iridaceae > Iris > Iris pallida. The sequence continues at coordinate 27,615,744 of JANAVB010015400.1, forward strand.
CTCGGCAGGGCGGGGAGCTCCTCGCGGCAAGGATGGCCAGGCGGAGGGCGGCCGTCCTGGGAGGCGTGGGGCGAGAGGGAAGTGGGGGCCTCCAAGAGGAAAGAGGAGGCACAGGGGGGCGGCTGGGCCGAGGAGGCCGACCGGCCAGCCGACCCACCCGGCGGAGAGGGGTGTGGAGCTCCATCCGGCGCCGGCGGTGAAAGGTGCGGGGAGCAGAGCTCCACCCAGGGAAGGAGTGGGGAGCAGCGCTCCACCTTTCATTATATATATATATATATATATATATATATATATATATATATATATATATATATATATATATATATATATTTATATATATATATATATATATATATATTTATATATATATATATATATATATATATATATATATATATATATATATATATTATATATATATATTTTATATATATATATATATATATATATATATATATATATATATATATAAAATATATATATATATATATATATATATATATATATATATATATATATATTCAAGTAATATATATATATTACTTGAAAATATATATATATATATGTATATTTTATATATATATATATATATATATATATATATATATATATATATATATATATATATATATTACTTGAATATATATATATATATATATATATATATATATATATTCAAGTAATATATATATATATATATATATATATATATATATATATATATATATATATATATATATATAAATATAACCTTACTTGTGAAAGGAGGTTTTTGTGTGTGTGTGTGTAGACAAAAATATATATATATATATATATATATATATATATATATATATATATATAACCTTACTTGTGAAAGGAGGTTTTTGTGTGTGCGTGTAGACAAGGGCTGTTGTGAGGGTTCAAAACTGAGAACAAAAGCTAATTATTTAGCTATATTTATATATATCATAAAGTAACTTATACATATATATAGGCATAAACACAAATACACATATAAGTAAAGGAAGTTGGTCACTCGAAGGGGGAATGAAACTCGACTCTGAGATTACGTATCTCGACTAACGCACCAATGTATCTATTTCTATACATATAGCTATATATATGAATTATATATATATATATACACACGCACACACACAGACACACACACATATATACATAAAGAGGAAAAAACCCAAATATATACATAAATAGTAGATAAAATAGGGTATAAACCCAACGACCACTCCCCTCAAGTCCAGAACTTAATTAACCAGTTAAAACTTAGAAATTATAACTAGAATCTCAGGAAATCAAACTATGACAAAAATCAATTCGATATATATATATTCGAAACCCGAAATCCCATCTCGAGACCCAAATCGCAAAATACCCAACTAGAACCCTCGAAACTTGGCAAATATGATGGTCTCGGTATGTGGGACGTTCTCGGGTACTCATGGAGTCAAAACCATGTCCGTATCGTGTCCACAGAGTGAGTATCGAAAAACCTGATACGTGTGTCAAATGAATCGGTGCGAGTTCGATTTCTCGTTCGATTTCGAACCGTTTCTTGTGAAAATTCGTATACACCTAGGCTAACACGTACCCGACCTACTGGCTGAGTTAGCGTACAGCCAAGTGTCGTGTCCGACGTGCACGAAGTCCGTGTCTACGTACGGCCTGTGCGCGTGGGCACAGAACAGTGCACATCATCGTGCACGCAGGACGACGAGTCTAGGGACTCGTGTGTCCCACCACACATGTCGTGGTTGTGTCCTAGGATAGGCTAGGTCTAGGGCTACATGTAGGACACATCGGATCGAGTCCATATGTCCACACGTGTCGGTACGAGGGCTGTGTCAGCGGCGGCTTTGCGTGCGTGCGTGTGTCGAACCGTGCGGTCGCGATCTCTCACTCGATTCGAATTGAGACGACACAAAACTTGGGGGACATCTCCATAGACGTTGACCCCACCTACACGCCAAGTGGCACGCGGCCACGTGGCCTGTGCATCGCACAAACAACACACGGCAGCAAGGCACGCACGCGGCCAGCGCGTACAGCGTATTCATATCCTGTTTGGACACGAACACGAGCCCGGTTTGAAGTACAAACTACGGTATCGTGATCCCTACATCTAGGGCTATCCAAATATATAAATAGTTTTGCAAATTATCAAGTTTCAATCCATTGAGTAATTTCCTCGAACACCTATGTTGTAGCTCCGATACGTGTCCAATACGCACATCGAACGGATACAAAATCGAACGAAACTAATCCTACAGGTCGAGAGTACCTAGATGCATGCTCTAATAAAGAAAAATTAGAACAAACAATAGTAGAACGAGATTTACCTATTGGGAGTTGGAATCTCGATAAAAGGGAATCCTCGAGTGCTTTGATGACCAATTTCTCTCGAGCAAACGTCTCCAAATCCTTGCTAACAATGCTCCAGCAAGTTTTTCTTCTCCCCACGTTCGCAATGCAATTCGTTTGAGGTGAATCGGATGCCGGATGAGAAAGTTATATTTTTTGGAGAAGAGAGAAACTAGGGTTTGCACTTGTGATGGCTACAAACCAAAGCAAAATGATATGAAGGGGGGTTGTTGTTGTTTAGCCAGCCAAGCATGGGAGTATTAGGGTTAGGGTTTAGTCATGGGCCAAGTACTCTTAAGTTGCTAAAAAGGCCCATTGATAAAAGGCTTTAAAGGCTTAATAAAAAATAGCTAAAAATAAATTAAATAATTCTTAAAAATAGATGATAATTCTAAATTAAATCTAAAGAACCAATAATAAATCTAATTACATTATTAGGCTTCTAATCAAGGTTGACTAAGGTTATACCACCTTCTACTACCAAAACACCAATCAAAGGCACACACCAATCAATTTAATTAATAAAAAATTCAAATTAGCACATAATGACTAGAATACCCTTAATACAATAACAAGCCATAGGACTTGATTGGCCGTGCTTGAATGAATTATCTCTTAATTAACATGGGAATTATATTCCACCTCGTGTTTCTCCTACTGCAAGCTAATGTTTTATGTTAACTCAGTCTCTCGTGATATTTAACTATGCTCTTTTATTAGTTCTTCTTTTATTATATGCTGGTTTCAGTTCCCAAGTGGAGCCTTCCATGTGGTAGTTGTTGTTTCTGGGGTCTGACCCAGCTGGTTTTGTATGGCCAGATTTCGAAGAAGCACCCGAGGATCTACCTGCTCTCCAGCTAGATGGTGAACACTAGACGCAATCCTGGCAACGAGTGGATTTCCTATTTTTCTCTTCCACTCTATTATAAATTATTCTTTTGAGGCATTGAGCCGTCGAGCAAGTGTTAGCTCGTGTTGAAACTTAATTTTTGTTTGCCTAAGGGCTGTAACATGATTGACAAATCCTAGGACTTAACTCTTGCTAGTCTCGTATTTTGTATGACTAGCTTCATGATCATCTGAATATATAATATTTGGGACGCCTTACTTTGTATGTCTGATGATCTAACATCTTGTAACAATTATTTGCTTACTTGAGATTGAGATACTAGGCTTATTCTTGACCATAAGAGACTGTTGGTTTGTAGATAAAACCTCAAGCATCTAGACAGCCATAACCGTATTATGAGATGGGTTACACTTTAATGTACGTAGCTAGCTGTGTCTGTCACCCGCTCTCCAGTATTCTGTTTCTGGGACGTGACACGGTTTAAGTGGTGGCCCATTACAGGTCTTGTAAATCAAGATATGTGAGAGTTTTACCGCATAGATATCTCAATTAGCATTCTTCAATAGCATTATTCCTGATCCTACCGATCTGCCGGGTGGAGCACCTCAATAAACCAGTTCAGCCAGTCCAATCCCAGCAATCTGGAGCAGCATCCTAAGTCATGTATTTCGGGGATCCAGAGCCACCAGTTTAGCCAATCCAACCTGCAAAACCTGACAATAGAACCCTGATGGGACACATCTGGGACTTGCTTGCATCATAAGACTATCGGGGCGATGCCCTACAGCAGACAGTACAAGATGCTATGGATAGAGTTGGCTATCAAGGGAACAATATGGCTAACAGCTTCAAGCACCTAAACCTCCTTTCTTTGACGGCAGTAAATATGCTATTGCTGCCGATGCTTGGCTACATGGTATAGAGGTTATTCTGGAGGCAGTTCGAATTCCTACAGTTATTGGACTTAACCCGCAGCTGGTAGGCATTGCTAGCAGTTGGTTAGGTGACGCTTGTCTTGTGGGCAGTATTCAGTGATAAGTTCCAGACGAAGTATTTTGATGTAGTAGCTCGGTATGATCTACAAACCAGATTCAGCAATCTCAAGCATATGGGAAGGACGGTCGATGGATATACGGCCGAGTTTTCTAGGCTTAGTCGGTTTGCTCCCACCTTGGTGGCGACCGAATTGGACCGAGCGCAGCGATTTCAGCAGGGACTCCACCTAGAGATTATTCTAGCGGTGTAGCAGTTTGAGCACCAGACATTTGATGCAGTTTTGCGACCAGCAAGGCGGCATGAATATACCTCCCAGAGGATAGTAGATCGAACTGGGGAACAGAAGAGGCCTCATGGACCGTTATCTCAGTCATCAGTCCTAGTCCCGACAGCTAGGGTATTGACTATTGGAGCTCCTAAGAGGGCGACCATAGTTTCGTCGGTTCAGCACTAGATATGGACGTACCCTCAGCAACAGAAGCAGAAGCAATCTTCTGCAATTGACTACTCTTATTGTGGGAAGCTTGGACACATGGTTTCAGAGTGTCACAGAGCACAGGGGTTGTGCTTGACTTGTAGGGCACCGGACCACATGATAGCGTCATGCCTGCATAGAGCCAGTTCATCTTCATCAACCCTAACCATTCCATCGGCTAGGGGACCAGCACCAGTACAGCAGTAGCAGTACCAGCCTCCAAAGCCATTGCCACCTCAAGCACAGGCCTTCCAGCAGTAGAGGCCGCAATAGTATGTTCAGACCCAAGCTCAGATTCAAAACCGATAGAAAGGTCCCCAGCAGAGGAGACCAGCACCAAGAGGACAGGGTCAAGCTATGGTTGTGTCAGTAGTAGAAAAATTGGCATCGGGTGAGGTGGTGGCAAGTACTATTCTCGTCAACTCTTTTCCAGCATCAGTATTATTTGATTTGGGTGCATCGCATTCATTTATGTCTGTACGATTCGTAACATGAATAGGACTGGAGCCCGAGTCATTATCAGTAAGGCTCAATATACTTACTGGTAACGGTCTTGTGGGAGTAGATAGAGTCTTTTTTTGTGTCAAATCATAATTAGCGATAGAGAGTTTCTCGCCAGATTGATAGAATTTTCGATGGCCGACAATAATGTGGTCCTAGGAATGGATTGGTTGAAGGATCAGTATGCAAGAATACACTGCCATGTTGGCAGGATTATTTTTGGTATCCCTGGCGAAGAAGAGTTTTTATTTTCTAGAGGCGAAGTAGAACCTTCTCCGACAGTCTTATGAATGGCGGTAGCAGGAGAAGTTCAGTTTTCCAGGGTAGTAGAAGAATTTTATGATGTATTTCCTGAAGAGCTTCCAGGCATGCCGCCAGAGAGAGATAGAGTTCACCATTGATTTGATTCCAGGGACGGCACCAGTATCAGAGGGAGTCTACAGAATGGCACCATCAGAATTAGAGATCATGTACAAGATGATTGAAGAACTCAGGACCAAGAAATTCATTCGGGCTAGTGGATCACCTTGGGGAGCCCCGATGCTTCTTGTGAAAAAGAAGGATGGTATGTCAAGATTATGTGTTGATTATCATACTTTGAATTATGTAATAATCAAGAACAGATATCCCCTACCAAGGATAGATGATTTATTCGATCAACTCAGTGGAGCGACAGTATTCTCAAAGATTGACTTACGATCAGGGTACCATCAGATCAGAGTCAAAGAACAAGACATCCGAAGATGGCATTCAAATCTAGATATGGGCATTAGTAGTTTCTCGTTATGCCATTCGGGGCGACCAGTACGCCAACAGTATTCATGGATCTCATGAATCGCATATTTATGCCTTATTTGGATCAGTTCGTGATAGTGTTTATAGACGATATCTTGGTCTATAGTAAGAGTGAAGCAGAGCATGAGCAACATCTCCGAGTAATCCTTCAGATTCTCAGAGAGCATCAGTTGTACGTGAAGTTCGGCAAGTGCGAATTTTGGCTTGATCGTATTTCGTATTTGTCACGACCCGCACCCGAATATACGGGTACGAATACGTAGGCCACGCCCAGCCTACGCCATAGTATCGGCGGTAGAGCACTGTCAAGTACCCGATACTAACTACAACCTCTAAAGATCTATAACTATAAAGGTACTCGTATCACATCACAAAACTAAGGAAGATAAGACAAGAAATAATAGCAATATCACTAGAATAACTAGAATCTATATGGATCATATGAGACAAGAATAAAACAGAGGAAAATAATAACAAACTAAATAACTACCAGACCTAGAACTCCTGAGAAACAACTTACGGTAAAGAATACCGAGAACTACCCCAGCTAGCAACATCCTATAGTCCAATACTGAGGGCACAACTACTCCTAAAATATTGTCAACATATCCAGTCAGGATGGAACGAGCACAAAACTCAAATAACAGTTCTAGTTAGACGATATTAAAAATATAGCAGTAAATAGAGAGAATATACAAGGAATCACGAATGTACATGTGAGTATCATGGCAAGGTAAGCTGTAATCTAGAGCTAGAACAAGGCAAGTAAAATTGATCATAGCATGTACAAGAATCAAAAAATCATCTATCTAGGTGTGTGAGTAATAGCTACAACATATGGCCGGCTTGGGAACTTGCACAATTGTAACAGGCCTGGCTAACCATACGTGGGGTGTATGATCAACACTCACAATCAATAGATGCATAAGGGGTACACAATAGGCTTTGACCACATATCTACACTAATACTCTCCGTCCTCCGACTAGTATAGTGGATCCAACCATGACACATCATGATGTGTGATTCTCTGAGAGGGTAGCTAGCCTTCGTAGGAATCATGTCTATACAATGCATAAGGAACAAGAAAGACTTGCACAATATATACCAAAGAATACCAGGAATAACATCTCATGACGGGATCCAGAGAAATACCAATGCGTGTGAACAATGTGTCAAGAGAACAAAGATATCTACACTAAATACAAAAAACATAGACGATATCATAAAATAGAAATATTATCAGAGAATGTACTCGCCTGTGATGTGATGGATAAGTCAACTGAGTCCAAAAATAGTGCCTCGAGGACCTATAGATGGAATTCTGTATCAATATAAGAGTTTGGAAGTAAAATCAAGTCATACTAGGTCAAACTAGGTCAAGGCACGTCAAAGCAAGTAAAACTAGGTCAATCTAAGTCAATGGTTGACTTACAGTTGACTTTTGGTCAACTCTGGTCAACCCTAGGTCAACTCTAGGTCAAACTTGACTAACGTTGACTAACAGTTGACTTTGGGTCAACTGATCAACTTCGGTCCAGTTCTAGTCAATTTTAGGCTACGGTTGACTTCCGATTAACTTTTGGTCAAAATAGTCAACTGTGGTCAACCAAGGTCAAAACTAGTCTAACCTAGGTCAATGTTGACTCTACTTCGACGTTCAGTCAAAGCAGTCAACCATTGTCAAATAGGGTCAAGGCTAGTCTCTATAAACATCTACAGGGTCAACACATTCAATTTCAGTGATTGAAAAATCACTAAAATCGATGGATCTCAAAATACAAACAAAAGAGAAAGATTATAATAATAATAGAGTGATAGATAGGGAAGAACCTATAGATGTTCTCGGATGGTAAAACAACCATCACCAACGTGTCCAGAATGGTCAAATCAGCTAGGATAGCCTATCCATAAGTCCAATTTGGACACAGGGGCAAAAAGGTAATTTCGGGTCAAAACGGTATCCGTGTCGGACCCGCTTTGTACCAAAAAATGTGCAAGAAAACTAGTCCACTAAACTTAACAAAGTATATGTCCACGAATACGAACCCAACGGTATATCCAGAATTGGATTCCGTTGACCCGATCTCAAATTGGTCCGTTGACCAGGACATTGAAATTCTGATTTGCACAGAAAAGCGTGTCGGAGCCAATGTCCTCAAAACCAAGCAAATTATATGTCAACGAGTCCAGAATGATAATACGAACTCAACGGTATATCCAGAATTGGATTCCGATGAGCCGATCTCAAAATGACCCGTTGACCTGGATATTGGTATCCGACTTGCACTGAAATGTGTGCCGAAACTAATGTCCACTAAAACCTAGCAAATTATATGTCAATAAGTCCATAATGACGATACGAACTCAACGATATGTCCATAATTGGATTCCGATGAGCCGGCGTCAAAAAGTTTCGTTGACCTGGACTGTGGGACCCATTTTGTACCAAAATGCGTGCTAGGGCTCACGTCCTCCAAATCTAACAAACTTTATATGAAAATGTACCAAAACGACACCACGAGTCTACTGGTGGTGTCAGAAATTGAATTCGGAGTTCCGGGTTCAAAATTAGGATTTTACAAGTGCAAAATTAAGAATTCGGATGGCCAACTTTGGCGTCGAATTCAACCAACCAAACGTGCTCACAATGAAACGAAACTTGAGGGACAGGAAGAGGGTTATACCAGCTGCGCATAGGAAATAGTGGTACGCCAGACAGAGCTGCGATGGACAAGATATGAATCGACGAAGTTGGCTCCATAAAACTGTCCAAAAATAGCACAATTTAAAGCGTCAACTTGGTGGCCGGTTTTGATGTATCAAACGACAAAATTAACGGACAAAAATTAAGCAGAGTGAAGATGGATATACCGAGAATGAGACGGAGGAAATAAATCGTCGATCCAACGGTCGAATTTCCAGAAAAACACGTGCGAAGTCGCTGCCTCGATACGTAAATTCTGACTTTTCAAAATCGCTCGTCACGTCGGAATTTCGACTCCGAAGTCAAAATCGAGTCCTGTGGTTGCCAAGGAGAGTGAGAACATGAAAAGGTGGAGCGCTGGAGGGTGCGCCCAGCCCATGCACGACCGTGGGTGGCCGAAGGCGACGACGGCTGGCCGCGGCTGCTGCCGTACGCACTACAGCTGCTGGCTTGCTGCTGCGATGCCACCTCGCTGCTGCTGCTGCTGCCATGCGCGATGGCGCATGGTGGGGCGGCGATGGCGGTGCCCATGGCGGTGGTGGTTGAGGTTGGTTCGGGTTGGTGGTGTATGGTGGTATTAATGGTGGTGGTGGTGTGTTATGATGAAGGAGGAAGGAAGAAGAAGAAGAGTGATGATGATGATGGTGGTAGTGTCGGTTGAAATAAGAAGAAGAGGCTAAGAGAGAGAAGATGAAGAAGAATAAGAAAAGTGAAGAAGAAAAAGAATGGGGGGTCGGCTGAATATGGAGAGGGAGAGAGAGAGTTAAAATATAGGGTAGGAGAGAGATAGTTGAAAAGAGAGGGGGTGTTGTGTGGTTGGCCACATGGGTGAGGGGGGTTTGAAAATGTGTGAGAGAGGAGATTTAGAGAGAGAATAGAGAGAGGGGGTGGGCTGGTACTGTGTACAGGAGGGGGGTTTGTCCTGATGGTGATGGGTGAGGGGGTAAGGATTTAAATGTAGAGAGAGAGAGTGAGTATTATATATATATATATAAATATATATATATATATATATATATATATATATATATATATATATATATATATATATATATATATATATATATATATATATATATATATATAATAGATAGAGAAAATAAGATATATATATATATAATAGGAATATTTTTAATGCTGTGCTCTAATTCTGTGAAGTGGTAGCTTAGGCTTGTAGTCATTCGTTGAGGCCAAACCCTGCCAGAAAACCACGGTAGTTCTCTGATCATGTTATCGGAGAACATAGGGGAGCTATGTCAAGCCGCAGAATTAAGGGTCAAAGCAAGCAAATACAGGGATCTAAGAATATTTTTGTTGAAAATTATCTAGACCTCATATAGTTTACATACTCAAGAACAACCTCCTGAATGGAAGACAACATTCCGACGAAGGTCGAGGATATCTTTCATTCGGCAGGACATCACTATCTGTTTGAATTAAGGGAATATGAACATATTATTCATCTGCGCTCGCATAGAAACCCAGAGAATGGGATCTATCATTATCTTGCGGATATATTGGTATCTATAAATAACGATATGCACAATATCATTAGAGAAGTAGGAGATATTGGGATAGATATATATCATATCAAAAATAAAATCAAAAGCTTTGGAAAAACTCCAAGAGAATGCGAAAGCACTACCAGTAAACCAACCCCAGTCTTTTAGACAAAACCTGTCACACAGACTAAATAGCGTTAGACCAATAGCATCAATATGGTAAAATTTTTATCTGAAGGAAAGAATACAATTCCTACGGATGAAATAAATGAAGAGTATTACCTGGAGAAATTGAAAGCCAGGATGTTTATTCCTATTATGATAAACATTCAAAGGCTATTGACTTCTTTAAATAGAAGTACGCGAAAAGTTCAAACTCTGATTCATCAGATGATGAAGTAGAGAATTCGAACATAAGAGCTATTAAAGAGGGTCGGGAAGCAACGACTCTATCGTCATACGTGTTGAACCCACGACCCATCCGGGATCAATAAAGCCGCCTCTGGAAGTACTTATGAGGGATGCTAATACATCTTTAGATGAACCTTCCCCATTTACCCGAATGTTTCATGAAGAAAAAAGAAAGGATTGGGTAAGGTTGCACGCTACCACGAAAAATATTTATTAGGAACAATAATATATGCAGTACGGATTGACATTCAATATTGACAATATTTTCCATAAACGGATGGGTGAATATATTTCGAATTAGTGTCAAAAGATCCAAGGAATGGCATATTTTTTACTCCTGATATTACCACAGGAGGATTTATTCATTATGCTACTAGCCATTGGCATATTTTTTACTCCTGATAGTATAGCTTGGTTAAGAAATTTTGAAACCCTAAATCCTGAAGCTGCCGATAAGGTAAAAAATAACCCAAACAAATATGAGGCTCTAAATAAATTATTAGATTATGTAGTGGCAGATTTTACGGGAAAAGATCCCAGCGCCACGAAAGATTATGATAAAATTTTACATAAAAAGATCTTATGCGATATTTGCATACTAGAAGAATTCGTGACCAAATATATTGGACTTATCTTCCACCTAAGCAAAAAAAAAAGCATAAAGAATTCTAGATAAAGGGATTTTTTGTTAAAATACCTTATCCCTGGAATAATATTATAAAAGAAATGTATGATAAAATTAGAGGAGGAGTTCGTTCTACCGGAATGCTCAAACGAGCATGTATGAATGCTATGGAAGATACCAGTGAACAGGCCAAGGTACATACTCAAATGAATAAATATATAAAAAATTCGGTACTTGGATACAGGTGTTGTGCCAAGTATGACGAAGATATAAATTATCAGTTCGGTTGTCCGCCTGAATACAAAGGGTCAAAAAAGAGGTGGCTTAGAAATAAAAAGGGTAAAACCCTTGGAAAGAAAAAATGGAAATAACTTGAAAAAAATGGAAACCGAATTTCAAAAGGAAGTTCAGGTCTGAGAAAAAATTTGAAAAAAGGAAGTTTATTAAAAAGAAAAAGTTCCAAAAAGGATACAAATGCTTTAAATGTAATAGGGAGGGTCATTTCGCTAATGAATGCCCAAAAAATATTAATAGCATTATCATCGATGACCTCGATGAATATGGTATACATATTGGTACTATTGATGAAATAAGTAGTAATACATCTACCTCATCAATCTATGAGATTGAGTCTGTAAGCGAATCCTTTAAGGAAAGTTATTTTGATAAGGATCTTTGCAACTCTATAGAACATCTCAAGACTAATATGAATACCATAAATAAAACTTATAATCAGGTAAGAATTACCCTCCTTAGTGATAAAGGAATCCTTCCAATAAAGGAAGGAATCTCGGCAGGATATACTTTATATGCCAGTAAATTTGTTAATATAAAGAGATATCGTAGTGCTGAGATAAGCCTTGATTTAAGAATCTTTATACCCTTGGGGTATTAAGGGATAATCCATAATATACCTCTACATGCGAATAAAGGTATAATCCTTACGCAGGGCTTTATTGAGCCTGTTTCTAGACATAATGTTACAATAACAGAAAAAAATACAACCTGGAAGAGTGATTATGACATTGAAAGAGGAGATCCTATTAGATTATTAGTAATCCACAAGTATGAGGATCTACCTATTGTTGTAGATCCACCTCCTAGAAAACCATTTATTGAACCTCCACCTGAATCTAGTAGCTCAGGTAGAGATTATCATGAACAATACTGTGAATTTAGAATATATATGAATACAATTACTTCAGAAGAAACTTCAAATTCCAGTCTTTCACGGAGTGAAGGAGAGCAATTTGAAATTACTGATGAAGATTTAGAAAAGCTGAAAGAAGCTATATCTCATTCTGATAAGAAAGAAGTTTATAAGCCAATTTCTTTTCAGTCTAGGTTCCTAAATAAACATACATATGTATTCGAAAGAATGCAAGAAAATATTGAGTTAAAGGAGGAGAAGATTTCTCTTCCATATGCCTTCTTGATAAGAAGAAGATAGATAAATTAAAAAGGAAATACACAAAGATGAGATATCTTCATATTGGGTTAATACAACTAAAAATAACGGGACTATTCTGCTCAGAATAGATACGCCCAATACGCCCATAATAGTTGTTTGTATGGATGAACGTATAATTAATAGTCCTCTGAATAGTATTATCGGGGGAGCTAAATCTAACCTAGTAAATAGGTTATTCGGAATAAATATTCATCCTGGCTTCGCTATAAGTCTAGAGGATGAAAATATACAAAAAACTTATACTTTATCTATAAATCGACAAGGTATAGAACTTTTGCCAGGATCCAAAGTTTTGGGAATACAATGGAAACATTGTATGGCCTTGAATGATACTCCTACCTTCAAGTCTATTACTCCCAAATATTTGGTTAAACTATTCGAGGTTGGTGTAGGTAAGACTATACAACCAAGATTAGTTAAACTAGAACATTTGAGATTAGACAACGAAATGCAGTTGTTTGTAAAATCTCTAAAACCAAAATTAGAAGTACCTATTGAGTACTTCATTGCATCAAGAAATACAATATCAACGGTTATAAGTAATCGAAGACCTACATAGGATGAAGCATCCTCATCTTCCAATACAGTAAGAATCTCTCGATCTAACTCCATGAGTCATCTAGGTACAAATCAAATACCTATTGATGAATATTCTCATAGAGCTAGTATTAGTGATTGTCCTGTTGAAGGAAGAACCAAATTAGTTTCGGATGAAACAAAACTAAATAGAGAAAATTTAATGGTACAAACACCATTATCCCAAATAAGGGAACAAAACTCAGATCTTGTCTGATGAGTATAAGGAAAGTAAAGCATTCAGAGTTTAATGCTAGCCAAATCAAGGAAGCTTATAAAATGTTTTGTATTACTAGTAAATACAAAAAATTATAAAGTATGATTATCCTATAAAGTTAAATTATAGGACTATCGTCATGCGACAACTAGACAATACTCTACGTTGTCTCAGGAAACATATTCACATGTATCATAAAATGAATCAGGCTGATAGAGAGAAATCTACTCTCCGAGGGAAAATTTTCTCAACTTATCGGCAAATAAATAAAGAAGTTGAAAAAACCATAGTTGAACTACTCCCTAAAGATCATATTGATCTCACTACTGATGATAAACTGGACCTTGAATTGGCCAGTACATCTATAGATATAATAAGCCTGGATATAAGGCGAATTGAGGATGATATTGATTGGCTTAAAATCTCTTTATATCACATTCCTAAATTAGAAGAATTACTTATATCTCGAATTAATGATCAGGACAACTTATGATTTAAAGATGGCTCCTTAATATCATATTTATATACCCCTAACTCTGTACGTACCAGGGTATAAAGAATTAACTATTTATGCACTCCTGGATACAGGAGCCGAAGCAAGTGTATTACAAAAAACTTTTATACCTGAACATTTAAGAATCGAGGTCGAACGGTGTCACGCCCCGCTCCCATAGGGGCGATCGTCCTCGCTAAGGCGTGATGCCGTACGAGCCTAGATTGCGCTCATGCAAGGCAGTTTTATAACGGCCAATTACATCGGTGGCGACGGGGTCGTCGCACAGAAGTCCCAATCAGAAATATTAAAAAATGCAGCAGAATTTAAAGGCAAAACACAAGTTATTCAAAAGAACTCTTTTATTGATATTGAATAATAAGATTACAATAGGCACAAGGCCTTGATTATAAGTCTCTCGTGCTCACATTTCTCTCATTTTACAAGTTACTCTGCTCTCTCTCATCTCTCGATACAATGCTTGAGCCAGTGGAAGCTTCAGAAGGCTATGTCCATGCATTATGTCCTGTATAAGTCTTGAGTCCACGCGGCCGCACGTTTCGAATCACCAAGGAACTCCGTGTCTCGACGCATCCAAGTGAGCTCCGTACCACGAGCTTCTACCTGTGTCTGCACATGGAAACTGTGTGGGTGTCAGTACTCAACTGTACTGGTGGAGTGAGCTCCTCGCCCACCCATGCAAAACCGACACGTTTATTTACTTTGTGCAATACAATTTCCATTTCGATTGTCTTTCTAGTCTTGTCTTAGGATCTATTTTTGAACAAGACGTCTCAGCCTATACTTAATGATGCAACGACAGGGTCGTACAACGACGGGGTCGCAATGACGGGGTCGTGTAACGACGGGGTCATGCAACAATGCCAACGTGTGTTTCGATCGAGGCAATGCCTCATCGCTTATGTACTTGACCGAACTACAACTCGGGATGGCAGGGTCGTGCCATACTCTATTCGCGACTTCAACGTATTTAAGACAGTGCTTCGTGAGGGGTAACTTATGCGAACTCGGCCGTGCCAAGACCTTTACTTAAACTCAAGTGCCTCTAGACCAATTCTCACACCAACGACGTCAAGGGGACAACTCGTACAGATCATGCCTCTAGACCTTGCTTAGACTTGTTCGTGCATTTAAGACTGAGGCCGTGCCTCACAACTTATCAAGACTTATCCATGCTACCGCCATGCGGTCTTCCTGTTCGACTCATAAACCAACTTAGACAAGACTTGTGGAACATAATATCGACTTCATAAATATCCTGACGCCATCTATCGTGCCAAGCACGGTTCCTATGCTGCAGCCCAATCTTAGGCCCAGATCTTGTGTTACCGACTAAATATGATTCAAGTTCTAGACTCAATCCAAAGGCATACACGCGATGTGCCGCTATTCTGTCGACCTATCTACATGAGTGGTCACTAGCAATGTCAAGCTATCTTGGATCTTGGCTCGGGGATATCGGCTCGTCCCTATACCGGTAGCTAGCCCGGAGGCGTCGAAGTCTTCCAAACGGTTATCCAGCATCCTACTTGAGTCTCACTCGCTTCTTCTAGGCCGACGTGATCCCGGTGCCCCGGCGATCACTCGAGAAGACCTAACCTTGTCGACAAGTTGTCCAATAACCATACAAGACTCAACTCGATCTATCCAGTCCTTCCTTAACATGATCATGCTTTCCTTCTTTCTATCAAGACTCCCAAGTAGCGGGACCGATCTTGTGCACTTCCTTATCAAGACTTTTAGTGAGAGTCCCAAGTAGCGGGACCGATCTCGACGATAACCAGTCGCGTGGACTTCCTTTGTCCGTGGCATGCTTTTCACTAAACCAACTGTAGCTCGTGCCTTAGACAGACCTGGTTCTGTAGGTGACGCTATCGCTCAAGTCATATACTTAATACGACGAGCCTTGTTCTCAAAGTACTATACGACTTGACAACCGCATATATAGCGGAACAGTGCTAGAAAGGCTTAGACCGACCAGCATAACTTTGTCTAACTTATTTGTGCAACGACTTGACGAGCAAAGGCTACGCCAAGCGTCGAGATAACATGCTATGCACGGGGTCAACTTGAACAACCAAGTTCTCGGGTGCCTAGACTTAAGCCAACAAGCCGTGCAATACGACTTTAACTCACGGAATGTACAAAGGCTATGCCAAGCCTTGGACGAAGGGACCGTGCATGCATTTTCAAGCATTCACGCGGGCAACACCTATAATTTAGGCCAATACAAGCGTTGTAGCAAAACGACGGGACAATGTATGCTTTATCAAGCATTCAAGCGGGCGACGCCTATGACTTAAGCTTATTCGAATGTCGGGGCAACTTAGCAACTTAGGCCAATTTCCTTCTTCCAAGCCATGGGAACGAAGGATCGAGTGTCATTTGAAAGCATGCAGAGCTGACTTCTAAACTGACTGTGGGACCATTTTCCATGTCTAAGACATTCCGACCCGTCGGGATTATTTTCTTAGCTATGTGGATGCGCCTCTTTTATTATCAAGCCTAACTTGTGTAAGTTGAAAACAAGCGAGTTATTAAGTGAAGGCTAAGATAAGGTGAGTTCACCGAAACTACCCCACCTGTACGAGAAATTGCCTCGACCGAGCGAGCCTTCGAGCAGCCGTTGCAAGGCTAAGACCGAACGCCGTCGGCATTTCTATTCCTCCGATTGACTTTACGGGACGGGGCACTACAACATACACCACTCAGAACAAGTCTCGTCCTCGAGACTTTCCTGAAGGCAAGCCATCCTACCATTTCTATGGCCAAGACTTAATCGTGCCTAGAAACGAAACTATAACAGTCGAGCGAGGTACGTCATAATTAATCGTACACACTCCGCCTACGCATTTTTTTGATACCGAGCCACGCTAGCATGACCATCAAACTTTCCATTAACATGATTTCAAAATCCTCGACCATTTCCATTTTTTAAGTCATGCTTGAACTCAACGTATCACTTGGCTGGATCGGGCACGCATTCCAGGCGTCCCCAAAATATATGCATTCACCAAGTCGCATGACAGAGAATCCGTCATTCTCACTCGAGTCGCGTCGTGCACATACTCAGGCACCCCTAAAATATATGCATCTCAGCCGAATCTCGTGAGGGATATTCCTATATTCGTGATTCACGCTATCCATCCATGCCAATCCTCAAGATCAATCTTTCGATCGCTAACTCATGAAACAGGGACGTGTCGCCTAACCGCTAGGCCATTTCTCAAGGCTAAGTCAATGTCAGGATTGGAATTATAGTTCCCCAACAATAATGCCAACACTGACCCCAATCCTAGGGTCGAACCAAGTCAGAAACACAGGGTTTTCTACCCAAGCTCCCATCACTCAGATTTCTAAACATCGAGCACGATCACCTATTCGCATCAATATATTCGTTGCGTATATCCAAATCTATTTCAAATCATCAATTCTAACCAATTCATGTATTCGATCACGAGGTCGTCTTGTTTTGACAATATGTTGCGTCCCAATCTCACGCGAGTCCGATTATCTACGGTGGTTCATGAATCACCATGCAACGCTCCCGCGAAATAATTATTCTCATCGGGGCGTAACTCTTGTTTGAGTCTAGACTAATTCATTTTCGATACGCGGATTGGACCTACTCAATCCTCAAGTTCAATTCATCAAGCACACAAAGTCATTCTCGAGTCCATCTTCGAGTCAAACCATAAGTCGAAGCAATCAGATTGTCACGCCATGCAAGTTCGATCACTCCCGCTGTATGAATCACCATACCAGCGCTCACGCAGAGTGATCGCCCTAATCGGTGTGACATATGTGCGAGGCTAGAGTTGTGCTCGCATAAGACAAGAACGTCAACGTTGTAGTTATTGACGAAGCATATCCAAATATTTTATTTTCCTTTCAAGCCAAGATCTCAATTCGATAGTCTGACCGTCATTCGTTCAACTAGAAAATCATCGAGCCAAGTCTATCTTTTCCTCGACACATTTCAACATTCCGAGTATAGCATCCATCGAAACAATGACATTTGCACGATCGTCATTTGCCGGGTCAGAGTACCTCCGAGTTATCGCATATTGATCTTTGATACACCTCAATACCATCGACGATATGCGTAACCGGACGATCTTCTTTTGCAATTTCGAGTCGTGCGACTGATGCTATTGTCCGAACTGGATATACCATAATTCTACGATATTCAAGATCAAGTTCGATCGCTATTCCTCAAGCTAGTTTTAATATCGTTGTCCAAAACTCAAGTCACATTTCTTTTGATTCAATTCGAAATCACAAGTGCGATCCTCTAGCTTCCTCGATCAAGACATACATTTTTATTCATCGTTCTGAATCATTTTCTAACTCACGTTGCCCTTTCACAAGTTGTCCGAATGACATCTCGTTCGGGACATTCGAAGTCACGACCAACTAAGCGTGACGCGTTCTAAAGCTTTGCGCGATCGTATCGCCTCGCCGACATACTCGCAGTTACTTAAAATCCTTAATTTTTGCTCGAATGAATTTTAAATCAAACCATACACCACTCGGATTTGAGCCCTCCGATCTAGTCCTTAATCACGTTTGTATTACTCGCTAACACATCTTTCATACTCGTTCGACGAATCTCTAGCGTAATCGCTCACGTCGCCTCGACGCACTAAGTCAATCGCACTATTCCTCAAAATCCAAACCAATCTTCCATGCATGCCTAATCGTTAGTTCGATAGCGTTCCTATCGAAATATACTCTAAGTGCATTTCCGTTCTTGATCGAACGATACTTAATATTGCTCGCGACTCGTTTGCACCAAAAGTGTAGGTGCACGACACGCGGCACAACTTAGCCAAAAGGCCTTGTGCATAGCTATTCCGTGCGGACTATATTCGAGTTTGCACGCTTGTTGCTAATGTCAATGTAGGACTAGTTAGGCACGCACACGACTTGCTAACTTTAACATGTGTTCTCTATCGAGTCATGTTTGACAGTACCGTTCGGCACAAAGGCCTACCGATGCGTTCGATTGAACGCTTGTACGAGCTTTTGAAATTATTAGACTTATTGTATGGACATGCAGCAGGACATTTGAGAGAGAGCGCACACTTCTTTATCAACGACGAGCTTTCAAAACTGAAAAAATTCAACTTGAAGTCCAAGGACGTAAAGCCGTGCTCTGATACCATTATGTCATGCCTCGCTCCCGTAGGGGCGATCGTCCTCACTAAGGTGTGATGCCGCACGAGCCTAGATTGCGCTTGTACAAGGCAGTTTCATAACGACCGATTACATCGGCGCCGACGGGGTCGTCGCACAGAAGTCCCAAGCAGAAATATTGAAACATGCAGCAAAATTTAAAGGCAAAACACAAGTTATTCAAAAGATCTCTTTTATTGATATTGAATAATAAGATTACAATAGGCGCAAGGCCTTGATTACAAGTCTCTCGTACTCACATTTCTCTCATTTTATAAGTCACTCTGCTCTCTCTCATCTCTCGATACAATACTTAAGCCAGTAGAAGCTTCGGAAGGCGATGTCCATACATTATGTCCTGTATAAGTCTTGAGTCCACGCGGTCACATGCTTCGAATCGCCAAGGAACTCTATGCCTCGATGTATCCAAGCGAGCTCCGTACCACGAGGTTCTACCTGTGCCTGCACATGGAAACTGTGTGGGTGTCAGTACTCAACTGTACTGGTGGAGTGAGCTCCTCGCCCACCCATACAAAACCGACACGTTCATTTACTTTGTGCAATACAATTCTCGTTTCGATTGTCTTTCTAGTCTTGTCTTAGGATCCATTTTTGAACAAGACATCTCGGCCTATACTTAACGATTCAACGACAGGGTTATACAACGACGGGGTCGTGCAACGACAGGGTCATGCAACAATGCCAACGTGTGTTTCGATCGAGGCAATGCCTCATCGCTTATGTACTTGATCGAACTACAACTCGGGATGGCAGGGTCATGCCATACTCTATTTGCGACTTCAACGTATTCAAGACAGTGCTTTGTCGAGCGGCAACTTATACGAACTCGGCCGTGCCAAGACCTTTACTTAAACTCAAGTGCCTCTAGACCAATTCTCGTGCCAACGACATCAAGGGGACGACTCGTACAGGTCGTGCCTCTAGACCTTGCTTAGACTTGTTCGTGCATTCAAGACTGAGGCCGTGCCTCACAACTTATCAAGACTTATCCATGCTACCGCCTTGCGGTCTTCCTGTTCGACTCATAAACCAACTTAGACAAGACTTGTGGAACATAATATCGACTTCATGAACATCCCGACACCATCTATCGTGCCAAGCACGGTGCCTATGCTGCAGCCCAATCTTAGGCCCAGATCTTGTGTTACCGACTAGACATGATTCAAGTTCTAGACTCAATCCAAAGGCATACACGCGGTGTGCCACTATTCTGCCAACCCATCTACATGAGTGGTCACTAGCAATGTCAAGCTATCTTGGATCTCGGCTCGGGGATATCGCTTCATCCCTACACGAGTAGCTAGCCCGGAGGCGCCGAAGTCTCCCATGCAGTTATCCATCATCCTACTTGAGCCTCACTCGCTTCTCCCGAGCCGACATGATCCCGGTGCCCCGGCGATCACTCGAGAATACCTAACCTTGTCGATAAGTTGTCCAATGACCATGCAACACTCAACTCGATCTATCCAGTCCTTTCTTAACATGATCATGCTTTCCTTCTTTCTATCGAGACTTCCAAGTAGCGGGACCGATCTCGTGCACTTTCTTATCAAGACTTTTAGCGAGACTCCCAAGTAGCGGGACCGATCTCGACGATAACCAGTCGCGTGGACTTCCTTTGTCCGTGGCATGCTTTTCACTAAACCGACCGTGGCTCGTGCCTTAGACATACCTGGTTCTCTAGGCGACGCTATCGCTCAAGTCATATACTTAATACGACGAGCCTTGTTCTCGGGGGACTACGCGACTTGACAATCGCAGATAGAGCGGGACAGTGCTAGAAAGGCTTAGGCCGACCGGCATGACTTTGCCTAACTTATTCGTGCAACGACTTGACGAGCAAAGGCTACGCCAAGCGTCGAGAGAACGTGCTATGCACGGGGTCGACTTGAACAACCAAGTTCTCGGTTGCCTAGACTTAAGCCAACAAGCCGTGCAATACGACTTTAACTCACGGGACGTGCAAAGGCTATGCCAAGCCTTGGACGAAGGGACTGTGCATGTATTTTCAAGCATTTATGCGGGCGACGCCTATAATTTAGGCTAATACAAGCGTTGGGGCAAAACGACGGGACAGTGCATGCTTTATCATGCATTCAAGCGGGCGACGCCTATGACTTAGGCTTATTCGAGTGTCGGGGCAACTTAGCAACTTAGGCCAATTTCCTTCTCCCAAGCCATGGGAACGAAGGATCAAGTGTCATTTGAAAGCACGCTGAGCCGACTTCTAAACAGACCGTCGGATCATTTTTCATGTTCTAAGACATTCCGACCCGTCGGGATTATTCCCTTAGCTATGTGGATGCGTCTCTTTTATTATCAAGCCTAACTTGTGCAAGTTGAAAACAAGCGAGTTATTAAGTAAAGGCTAAGATGAGGTGAGTTTATCGAAATTACCCCACCTGTGCGAGGAGTCGCCTCGATCGAGCGAGCCTTCGAGCAGCCGTTGCAAGGCTAAGACCGAACGCCGTCGGCGTTTCGATTCCTCTGATTGACTTTGCGGGACGGGGCACTACAAACAGCCATGTTGGTTAAACGACTTTATGGGACAAAAAATCCAAGTAAATTATAAATCTAATATTCCTGTACAACTACAGGATATATACGGTAATTCTAAAACATATGAATTTACTTTTACCCTCTTACCTAAAGAGTTTGATTGTGATTGTCTACTCGGTATGGATAATTTGCGTCACTATCCTCCGTTTAATAAACATTACTTTGATATTGACGGCATGTCTATACCTTGTATACCTTTTAGTGTTCATATGGCTGAAATCTATAAACCACCCGCAGCATAGCGTGGTGATCAAGAAGAAAAAATTTGTACTTACACACTTCCTACGGATAACAATTTCCATAAGATTATCCATGGAATGTTAGAACCATTATACTCTGATAATCCATTAAAATGGTTTGATAGAGCTCCTATATTTTGCAAAATAGAGCTCTTAGATATACACAAGAACTCGAAGGTAAGAGTCAATAGCATTATGGTTTTTCCTTCTGATAAGGAGGAATTTGCTAAACAAATAGATGAATTACTTCGGCTAAAGCTAATAAAGAAAAGTTCTAGCACTCGTTCATCTCCAGCATTCCTAGTTAGGAATCATGCTGAGATTAAAAGAGAAAAAGCTAGAAAGGTTATTAATTATAGAAGGCTTAACAGCTACACTAAATTTGATGGGTATTTTTTCCCTTCAGCTGAAAATCTAATAAAACAAATACAGGGAGCCAAGTTTTATAGTAAGTTTGATGCTAAATCTGGTTTTTGGCAAATAAAACTTGCTAATAAAGCATCCATTGAGTTAACAGCATTCAGTTGTCCTCACGGACATTTTGAGTGGTTGGTAATGCCCTTTGGATTAAAAAATGCTCCACAAATATTTCAAAAATGGATGAATTCTATATTCGAACATTTAGAATATGTTGTAGTATATATTGATGATATTCTTGTGTTTTCTAAAACCGCTGAAGAGCATAAAGAGCATCTATTATCAGTGGTAAAACTATTACTAGATAATGGGATCATTCTTAGTCCCAAGAAGATCGAGCTATCTAAAATAGAAATCGATTTCCTAGGAAAAATAATCAAAAATGGTCAAATAGTGCTACAACAACATATATACACTAAGATAAAGGATTTCTCTGAGGACTTTAAAACTTTAAAGGAACTTCAGAGTTTCTTCTTAGGATTACTTAACTATGGCAGAAATTCATTCCTCATCTTTCTGCTAGAGTTGAGAAATTACAAGACAAGCTTGCTGCTGAACAAGCTAAGTATAAATAAGACACGGAAGAACAACCCCGTAAATGGGATACTAGTAGAATTTCTATTTCTCTTTCACCCGGAGAAAGGAAAGAAATAGCAAAAATAAAAGAGCTAGTTAAGGATCAAATAATCCTTTATTTCCCACTCGATAATGAAAAATTAGTTTTGCAAACTGATGCTTCTGATCTTTTTTGGGCAAGAGTACTAATTGCAAAACAAAAGGAAATTGTGGCCTATACATCGGACAAATTTACAAAGACACAAATTAAATATGCTACCTATGATAAAGAATTATTGGCCGTTAAATTAGCCATCAAAAGTCCGAAGATATATCTTCTTTATAGAAATTTCATTATTTAGACTGACAATAAATCGGTTGCGCAGTTTCTAAAGAAAAAGATTATTAATAATCCTGAGGAAAATCTCAGAAGAATTAGAATTGCAATGTATCTAGCAATATTCAATATGTGGTTTATATTCCTGGTTATACTAATTTCCTTGCTGATACTCTGACCAGTATATTAAACATGGATTAAGAAGATTTTCTTGAAATACGAAGAGTGTTTGCAGAAATGAGCACAAAAGACGCCTTTACCAAGGCTTCTGGTAAAAAGTCCAGATCCGAGACTTCCAAGGCGGGAGCCTCATCCTCCGGAGCGCCTAACGCGAAAAGCCCAGCTCCAAGGACTACAACTAGTCCCAGGCGAGTAGCCAAAGGGTGAACAACCCGCAAGCCGTACAGGCACAGGCAAACAACCAGAAGGTGAACAACCCGTAGGCTGTCAAGGCACAAGCAGACAGCCAGGCAAACAACCCTCAAGCCGCCTAGACAGCCGCCATATAGGCTCAGCAGGCAAAGGGCAAAGCCTGGGAAGTACCTAAGAAACCTTCTCAGAAAACTTTTGCCAGCTCAATGATAAAAAATTGGTACAATCAGGATCTTGAGAGAGTAGACAAAGGCTCTTGGATCTGTTTAATGGCTGCTACAGGGCCATCCATGCTAATGACATTAAGTGAGCTTGTTTTTGGCTCTCTCTACTCGAGAAGCATTACATTACCTCGAGAAATTGCTCGATCCAGCTAAATACAAAATTAATTGATGTCCAGAAAAGGGCCACTCGGTTAATATCATATAGCTCTACTTCAAGATCCCCAGCCCTTGTTTTCAGAGAAAGAGATCTCTTTCAGGGCAATTCTTCAGAGCATCAAGAATTAAGGGAGATCCTAAAACAAATAAATAGTCATGATTTGGTGAACTTCGGGATGTCTGACATTCTGACCTTTTTCACCACATTAGATCTAAAGGATAAAAACTCCTAAATATAGAATCCGAGGTCATGGTACAAAAAATGATTACCATGTACCAACAAGGACTTATTGAGGAACCTCGTCTCTTAGCCTACATCAAGCGCTTAGATGACTCTAGCGTCACCAAGTCTTTTGAAGGCGAAGAGATTATATTTAGTAAATATGAAAATATGCATATGGTGGTATGTTTCCAGGAAATAATAAAATTAGAAAATCAAATACGTAAAGAACTTGTTCATGAAATTTTTGTCAGTACTTCTGATGCAGAATTGTACGAGAGAACCATCCCAAATATTTGCTGGGAAGCTGCCCTCTCATATTCCAATAGATTCCAGAAGCAGTTCAGGTTCACTATCTGTAGCGTTTAGGAAGAAAGGAGGTATATCAAATGCTACCCCTCCTATCAGATCTGGGAACTTCGTCGCCATGAAGGGGACCCGGGACTGAAGTTCTCTTTGTTCAAAAGGGAGAGTTTTAATAAAGACAGAGAGCGGCATGGCACGGCTTGCGAATTTTTTAGAGAGTTTGCAAAACTTACGAAAGAACTCGCCCTCCTCTCTATATCAGACAATGTTATTTTGGCAGACTATCTCAGTATTCCGCTAAAAGATGATATAAAGATAAGTCTTATCCAAGAGTTCATCGACTGCATGAATCTTGGACCCATAGGTCAACAAGCCAGGGATGAAATCTCTTCTGAGGAAGAGATTATGTCCTAAACAGGAAGCATGGTGGACTAATGCTAAAGAAGATTACATTCAGAGAGGTCCTAAGTGCTACCAGAAAAGAGTTGGGTGGCGTTTGCATAAGAATAAAAAGAAGCCCAAAACGCCAGTATTTGTTCAACCTATACAACAACTTCCTCCAGTAAACGAACCACCATGGGCTATTCTTGATGAAGAGGTACCAGATACACCGGTACTAGATACACCTTCTGAAGCATTTGGGTCCGACAATATTGAGACACAAGAGAGACAAAGACAGGAGTAGGAAGACAGGCGAATCCGTCAGTGGGACCCAGAAGATCACGGCTCTCCACCGACACATTTCTACATCTGGGAAGATTGGTGGGAAACAGTATACAGGTCCCCACCATAATACAAAATAGATTCTTTTTTATCTGTAAAGGGGACATGTTTGTCCTTTGATGTGACAGAAAGATATTCGTTCTCATCTTAATTGATGAGCTGTCTGTTTTTTGTAAAAGAAAGATTCGGGTAAGCCAGAACCGGCTGAACCGGTAGTAATATTCGACCCCTATAAATAAGGATGTAAACTGTTGTTAAGAGGCAACAAAAAATTGTAGCTTTCCTTTGTTTTCTTTGTTTTCTTAGAGTTCTCACTTGTGTTGTAAATTGATGTCCAAATAAGGATGTAAACTGCTGTTAAGGGGCAACGAAAAATTATAGCTTTCCTTTGTTTCCTTTGTTTTTTCAAAGTTCTCACTTGTGTTGTAAATTGCTGGTATCAGAGCCAATAAAAATCTTCCTGGTTTGCTAATAAGTTTGTTATCTTTTATCTTGAATTTTCTAATTTTTCTAATGTTAGCTTAAATACATGTTCTTGAGTATGATGCTATAAGAAGTTGTTAGATTATTTCAACAAGAATAAAGTTTAGATCTATGTAGAAGCTTATACGCATGGTATAGGAAACGAACCAATGCTGTGCTCTAATTCTGTGAAGCGGTAGCTTAGGCTTGTGGTCATTCGTTGAGGCCAAACCCTGCCAGAAAACCACGGTAGTTCTCTGATCGTGTTATCGGAGAACGTAGGAAAGCTATGTCAAGTCGCAGAATTAAGGGTCAAAGCAAGCAAATATAGGGATCTAAGAATATTTTTTTTGAAAATTATCTAGACCTCTTATGGTTTACATACTCAAGAACAACCTGCTGAATGGGAGACAACGTTCCAGCGAAGGCCGAGGATATCATTCATTCGGCAGGACATCACTGTCCGTTTGAATTAAGGAGATATGAACATATTGTTCATCTGCCCTCGCATAGAAACCCAGAGAATGGGATCTATAATTATCTTGAGGATATATTGGTATCTATAAATAACGATATGCACAATATCGTTAGAGAAGTAGGAGATATTGGGGTAGATATATCTCATATCAAAAATGAAATCAAAAGCTTTGGGAAAACTCCAAGAGAATGAGAAAGAACTACCAGTAAACCAACCCTAATCTTTCAGACAAAACCTGTCGCACAGACTAAATGGCGTTGGTCCAATAGCATCAATATAGTAAAATTTTCATCTGAAGGAAAGAATACAATTCCTACGGATGAAATAAATGAAGAGTATTACAAAACCTTCACCAAACTCCAGCAACAAGAGTTATCTGGAGAAATTGAAAGCCAGAATGTTTATTCTTATTATGATAAACATTCAAAGGCTATTGACTTCTTTAAATGGAAATACGTGGAAAGTTCAAACTCTGATTCATCTGAAGATGAAGTAGAGAATTTGAACATAAGAGCTATTGAAGAGGGTCAGGGAAGCAATGACTCTATTATCATACGTGCTGAACCCATGACCCATCCGAGATCAATAAACCCGCTTCCGAAAGAACTTATGAGGGATGCTAATGCATATTTAGATGAACCTTTCCTATTTACCCGAATGAAGATTAGTTAAACTAGAACATTTGAGATTAGACAACGAAATGCAGTTGTTTATAAGATCACTAAAACCAAAATTAGAAGTACCTACTGAGTACTTCAATACATCAGGAAATACAATATCAACAGTTATAAGTAATCGAAGACCTATACAGGATGTAGCATCCTCATCTTCCAACACAGTAAGAATCTCTCGATCTAACTCCATGAGTCATCTAGGTACAAATTAAATACCTATTGATGAATATTCTCATAGAGCTAGTATTAGTGATTGTCCTGTTGAAGGAAGAACTAAATTAGTTTTGGATCAAACAAAACTAAATAGAGAAAATTTAATGGTACAAACACCATTATCCCGAATAATGGAACAAAACTCAGATCTTGCCTGATGAGTATAAGGAAAGTAAAGCATTCTGAGTTTAAGGCTAGCCAAATCAATGAAGCTTATAAAATATTTTGTATTACTAGTAAATACAAAGAAATTATAAAGTGCGATTATCCTATAAAGTCAAATTATAGGACTATCGTCATGCGACAACTAGACAATACTCTACGTTGTCTCAGGGAACATATTCGCATGTATCATAAAATGAATCAGTCCGATAGAGAGAAAGCTACTCTCCGAGGGAAAAATTCCTCAACTTGTCGACAAATAAATAAAGAAGTTGAAAAAACCGTAGTTGAACTACTCCCGGAAGATCATATTGATCTCACTACTGATGATGAATTGGACCTTGAATTGGCCAGGACATCTATAGAAACAATAAGCCTGGATATAGGGCAAATTGATAATGATATTGATTGGCTTAAAATCCCTTTAGATCACATTCCTGAATTTGATTAGGACAACTTATGATTTAGTGCTCCTTAGCGTCGTGCCATCTCATTTGCGTACGCCCCTTAGCGCCATGCCATGTCGGTTGTGCGTGCCCCTTAGCGCCATGCCATCTCGGTTGCGCGCGCTCCTTAGCGCCGTGCCATCTCGATTACGCACGCTCTTTAGCCCACGCTCTTTGGCCCAGTGCCACCCAGCATCATTTAACCCAGCGCTCTTTAGCCCATTGCCATCCAGCATCATTTGGCCCATCGCCACTTGTCGCGTGCCATCTATCTTCTTGGCCCAGCGCCACTTGCCGCGTGCCACCTAGCTCTCTTGCCCCAATGCCACCCAGCATCATTTGGCCCAGTACCATTTGTTTAGCACTATTCTTGTCATGATACCCTTTGTCCTATATCTCCATGCTTGTTTATATAGTTCTTAGTGTAATGTCTTGACCATGCATGCATCTTGTACTTGGCCTAACTCACAGCGACCCAGCATGATAACTTGTTAGTATTGAGCATGATAGAGTTTGAGCATGTTTATGACTTGCTAGTATTAAACTTGACTTGACTTGGACATGATAGCACGATCCCGTCTTGATATTCATGATAGTGGCCCGCCGAGGCGCACTCTTGACAAGTACTCTTGATATGACTAGTAAACCTGACCTGACATGCTAGTAGCCCACCGAGGCACACACATGAAAAGTACTTTTGACTACTGAAAAGCGCTGTCTTAGAGATCTGCAGGCGGGCTCTCTCCTGTGAGGTTAACCTGAGCCAGGTAGGCGTCGGCATTCTGGAGTGCATCGCTCAAGGCCGCTCGCATATCTTTTGAGAGTCTCAGAAGATCGTATAGTGACAACTTGGCCGGTGTGTTGGCTAATTGTGCCAAGATGTCAAAGTTGTAGGGCCTCTCCAGCCCCTGTGGTGTCTCCTTTCGGAGGGATTTGTCAAAGCGAGTCTCCCTTGGCCTAGGCTTGTCGATCGTCGGAGGCTGAGCCGGTCCCGGAGCATCAGTTGTGGCAGGCTGATGATCTTCAGTCGGGTTGTCAGCCACAGGCTGGGATTGTGTTCCAGACCGAGTGACTACGGTTATAGCTTCTTCGATATCTGCCGAGATTGTGCGACAGGACCTGACTTTTCCACTCTTCTTCTTGTAAATGGAAGATGGTGTGGGCTGAGTTACTTCTGACACCAAGTCTGGATGGACCCATATGACCTCCCCTCATGATGTAGTGAGGGGCACTAGACCAGCAGCCTGATCTCGGGGAGGTGAAAGATTAGCAATCTCCATTGTCGTCAGAGGGATGGGGACCACACCGTCTTGAGTTTCCATTGGAGGGAAGCTGCCGAATTGTACTGACACCATATTGGCTGCGACTGTTACCTCTTCGAAATCGATGGCCAGAGCATTCGAATCGATGAGGTTTTGGATGTAACGTTTTAGCTGGTAGCAGTCATGTATGGCATGGTGGACGTAGCGTTGGTAATGGCAGTACTTTGGATTCTCCATCTCTGCCAGCCATGGTTCCCATCTTGGTGGAGGAAGCTAAATTTTGTCTCCTTGTATGAGCATGTCCAAGATGGGCTTGACGTGACTGTCTTCAAAGGAGTAAGTGATTTGCGGCCATTGTTTGTCTGCCGGCTTTGGCTCAGGTTTCTGTGCTGTATCGGCCACCATAGCCTGCTTACCCCTGCTGTCCCGATTGTTGGAGGGGCTACCCCCATTGTCGTTGTTGGGACGCTTGCCCTTGTTCTCTCCATCCGAGATGTGCAATCCCAATTGGCGGGCCTTCTTTAATCGTTCTTCGGCGCTTGTGGCGCTGATAATGAACGTCTTCCAGTCCTTGAATTGACTTTCGCCCATCCAGAGACTTATTGTTGGGAGCAATCTCTTTTGGCAAATTTCGATCAAGGAGGAATCGAGATTTCCAGATGGCAGCTTCATTGCGGTTTGGCAAAACCGTTCGATATAGTTTCTTGTGAGCTCTTTCTCCCCTTGGACGACGTCCATGAGGGTGGACATTGTGATGTCCTGCCTTACTTCGTAGAATCTCTCCAAGAACATATGCTTGAAGCCGGTAAAGGAGTGGATGCAGTTGTCCGGCAGGTTGCGATAGCAATCGAAGACGACCCCTTCCAATGCCCCGATGAATAATCGTGTGAGAATGGCATCGTCATGGGGCAGATGGTCGGTGGTAACCTCGAAGTAGGTGATGTACCGACTTGCTGAGGTCTTGCCATCATAAGGATTGATATTGAACGACTTATATCTTGGCGGGAAGGGGACATCCCTCCATGCAGCAGGGTATGGTTGCCGTATTCTGAGGTCTTGAGAATTTTCTCGAGCGTGAAACATGGCTCGAAGCTCTTGGACCTCTCTTCTCACTTCGCGGGCTTCGTCCACGGCGGTGGGGGCCGTTGTTTCAGGAGGATAGTTGCCCGGGTACGGTGCCGCCAAATTTGAGTCCGTATTGACCGCGGGACCCGCGCTTGTTTGGCCAGGCGTCCCTCCTTACAGAGTTGGAAGGGCTGCTTTGATCTCATCCACAGACTTGACCAAGGCAAGCAATATGGCTTCGAGCGTGTCGATGCATTGGCGATCGCTGGAACTACCTTGGCTGCTGTCTGTCATGAATACTGTCTTTGTGTGAGGAGAGATGGACAGAGCGGTGGAGGAAGCGTCCTCCGAGTCGTACCCCTGTAGTTAGAAGTCATCAGAGTATGTGGGAATGTTCTCCTCTGGTTCAGACTCAGAAGGAACAGTACCCCCAGTTTCCGAGTTCGTCTCGTCTTGGGAGTTGTGGACGTCCTCGGGGACATCGAGGTTTGCTGCATCTGATAGAAGAGTTGTCTTCCCCAGCTCGTCTTCTTGGAATATCGGATTGTTGTGGAGGTTTGGAGGAGTGCTACCCCAGTCCCAGTAACCCCCAGTGGTGTGGACGACGAATCTTCTACTGTAGCAGATTTCGTCTTAGAACGGGTACTTTGGAAAACTCCGGTGGCGGGCACCCGCTTAGACGACAGTCTCTTAGTCATAGTGGTTGATATCTTCGGGCTAGAAGCACTGGTCTTCTTCCCTCTCCCATCGGCGGGGACTTTCTGAGCAGAGTTACAGGAGACGATAGGAAGTGTCTCGTCTTCTGAAGATGGCTGTTGCAGTCTTTGAAAGATGGACTGCCGGTCTTCTCGTACCATCGTATTGTTGCAGCAGCAGTTGACGATAACTTGGGTGCAGTGACATCTGTGGGAGGACTCTTTGCACCCCGATGCATCTTTTCTTTCCTTGCGTTTGTGGAGGATGGCCTCACGCAAGTCAGATGGGTCTGGATCGACCATGTTTGCTCCCTGGATTTTGGGAGACTTTTGCGAACTTCTCTGTCCGATTGCCGCCGAGAGCTGGACTCGAGTAGTTCTGTACAACTTCCCATCTGAGGCCCGCATAACGGTATGCGGGACGCTCAAATGATCAGAGATAGGATCAGCGGATCGAGCGTGCCAAGCTCGCGCTGCCCTAGACTTCTTCGCTCTAGTACGTAAAGGGACATAGTAGGAAGAGTCTAGGTGATGCTGGAGAGAGTCAGACATTTCTTCTTGGGAGCACAAGAGATCAGAACCATAAGACAGGCGGTCGAAGACAGAGCCGTGCGGGGTAGGTGTCATGCTGCCATCCTCAACAATCTTCATGCGGTTGGCAGACGTAGCCGCATAGGCTTTCTTTACGTGGCTGGAAGTCTCAGCCGCATGAGTCTTCTTCATGCGGCTGGACGATCTGGCCGTATAGACTTTTTTCATGCGGCTGGCAGATTCACCCGCATGAGCCTCCTGCATGGGGTTGGCAGATTTGGCCACAGGAGTATCCGGCTTCTTCTTGGGGCGCATAGAGTCGCTCTTTGCCCCTGCAAGTCCAGCATCGTAGTACTTTCCTCTGCCAAACTTGGGGACAGCAGAGCCCCCTACGGCTCGAAGTGGAGCCGTATGAGAGTCGCCTTCGCCGTCTTGGGTAGCAGAGAGTACCTCGTCCAGAGCTTGTAGAGGAGCAAATGATTTCGGCCTCCACTTGTAGCGAGCTTTCTTCGTACGGGTTCGCTTCTGGATCGGGCCAACATTTCCTTCAGAGAGCATTTCTTCAAACGCCTGTTGGTCGAAGCGGACGACCATCTTCTATTACGTGGAGCCAAGTTTGGCTGCATCCGGTTGCGTCACCAACTCCTCAG
Organism: Iris pallida; assembly: GCA_029216955.1. Lineage (NCBI taxonomy): Eukaryota > Viridiplantae > Streptophyta > Magnoliopsida > Asparagales > Iridaceae > Iris > Iris pallida. The sequence continues at coordinate 27,647,688 of JANAVB010015400.1, forward strand.
CCGTGGAGAAGATTATTCCCAGCAGAGTCGCCATCGTGTTTGCCATGAAATATAAAAGAGCAGAACAATTATCGAAGGACTGGACTTTTACTTCACGTCACAAACTCGCTTGTACAAAGAAATCCTAGGGACAAAAACCTATGTACAGCAGTCTAAGTACAATTGTTTATTTTAGATTCTAGGGGGTGACGATAGAGGCTCGGGAAAGCGACGGCAGCTCTGCCTTACTCCTCGGACGATCGGTATGCAGCCTTGGCTCCAGAAGATTGCTTGGCATTTAAAGAAATGCTCTCTTTGCTCTCTCTCTGCTTTTTCTCTCCAAGTATTCTGGTGCTCTCTGATCTCGAAAAAGGGTCCTCTCTTGCTAGGAAATGGCACCATGCTATTTATAAGAAGGGAATGCTATCATTAGGGATTACAATGATTGTCCTTTAAAGTGGCGGTGGCCTGTTGATTGATCAATCTGGGCCATTAGTTTTGAGTGTAATGAATCTGGGCCATTAATATAGATTATGCCAAATCCTCTCCGTAATTAATGCTGATTGGAATAAATTTCCCTTATGATGATCTGCTGATGTCTGCGAATCTGAATGAATAAGTTTAATTCATTCTTCTGCCACGTGTCCCAGATTACTGGGATTTGACCCAATCTTTGATTGCAGTAAATCTGGGAAATTGATTGGCTTTATGACACGTGTCCTGGGAGCCACTGAGAGGATCTGAGCTGCATGAGGATTGAGCCGCATAAACTCGGCCACGTGTCAAGGCTGTTGGGGAGTGGCCCCCGAACCTTCGAATCACATGATAATCTGGACCGCATGGACGTAGGTGGCCGTATAACGGGTAACCCCTTTGTGAGCCGCATGGAGATGATCCTCGTGAGCCGCATGGGGGGAGCGTCTGCTTGAGCCGCATAGGGCTATTTCGATCTGGGCCGCATAGGGCAACTTCGGCCTGAGCCGCATGGGGGGTCTCCGCTCGAGCCGCATATGACTGTCCACGTGCCTAGGCTGCATGGCATTTTCTAGATCTTAGGGTATTATATCAGAGATCTCCTTCGTTTCCCTAGGAGTCTGTCACTATAACAGAGTCATAATTACATCTTTGTGTCAGGGCTGTCGTCTTGCCAGAGCTGTCAACCGTCAAGGCAATTAATGCAGTAGGGAAAGAGTTGCTTGTATGCTACGTGGCACCTATCTAAGCCGCATGGAGATCACAGAGCCGCATAGACACGTTGAACCGCATGGGTCCTCTGAGCCGCATGGGCTTTCTGAGCCGCATGGGTTTTCCTGCCCGTATGGCTCTTTCTTTATTATTTTCCATGCTTCTACAAGACCCCCTTCAAAGTTTTTAATTTACAAAATTGAAATACTTTGAATAAGAAGCATGGCCATATGCAAACTCTTTCTTAGCCGCATATGAGGTCCTAGCTGCATAGATGTCTTGGCCGTATGGAAGTTTCAGCCTCATAGATGTTTCAGCCGCATGGGCTTTCTGCCACGTCATCGTTGCCACGTATGGCAATCCTTTGCATTAAATATTGTTGATGTGCTGTCAGTTTTAAAGGCTACTTTTCGGTGCGAGATCCCAGGAGTTTTGGCCTTCATTTTAGGCGGCTCACATTGATAACTGAAGAGTCGGTCTTTGTGTATGCACGGGAAACGAAACGCCTCACTTTTGTTTATAAATACGGATGAGTTTGGTCGGAGGGATTCCTTTGCTCTCTCCTTTATTCAACTATCTGCTGTCTCCTCTTCCTTATCTTCTTTTTTCTCGACCGTCGAAGCAAAATGGCTCCTAAGTCTTCCAAGGCCGTCTCTGCCGCCGCAAAAGGCAAGAAGGCGGCTTCCTCGTCGGCTGCCGTGCCCGAAGTGCATCCTGATGTTTGCTCTGCTTTCAAGTGTAAGGATCTCTTTTGAACACTTTGAACCCTAAGAACCCATGGCTCTGTTGCATGATTTATGCACAAGCCTTCATCGTTTGGATGGCTCAAACCTAATCATGATGGAGCCGCATACGTTTGTATGGGCCGCATGACCCTCTCGCATCTGAGCCGCATAGGACATTCCTCCGGTATGAGCCGCATAAGAGAGGGATTTTGAGTCGCAAGATTACTTCTGGATATGAACCGCATGAGAGCTGCTTTGAACGGAGCCGCATATGTTTTTGACAAACTGGATCGCATAGCATTTTGCTAAATTACGCCGCATAAACTCTCCTGCTAGATAGAACCACATAAGTCCACCCGAACCGCATAAGCTATCCCACCAGTGTCACATAGAACGGAATTAGGCCGCATGAGACTGTGTTACTCCGAACCGCGTAGGCTCAGCTAAAAGTTGAGCCGCATAAGGCTTCATTGATCTGAGCCGCATAGGCTCATAGGAATTTCTTTTAGGAAGTGATTTTCATTTTAACCCTTTTTGATCATGTTTCTTCTTCTTTTTAGTGAACCTCCCAACCAACCCGGCAGAAGAACTTCTTGTGGGTTCAGCTCAATTTGCCGTGGGCGTACAGTTCGACGGCTTAGTTCGACATATATCAGATCAGCTTCCTGCTGATGAACCTTTGGATAGGGTGGCTGTCATCAACAACCAGCCTTTCCACTTCCTTTGTACCATGATAAATTTGGGGAGACTGGATGGAGAACATCTGAAACCGGCTTTTCTCTTTGGAGATGCTTTTTCCATAAAGAACTCCCGATTGCTGGACGTTTCTGAGAACTGGGACTTTTCTGTAGACGGGGTGGAGATTCATATCCCCGAGATGGAGCGGCATTTTCCCCTCTCATGGTTCAACATGGTACCGCTGGGCAGGACAATGGTGGGCTCCCTAACTCCCACCCAACCGGGGATGTTTGTGGGCAACATCCACTATAACAGACGTACAGGTTCAGCATGTACAGGCAAGGATTCAGTTAGTCGAAGCGTGATGGGGCTGCTCCCTGGTACTTTTATAAACGTGACTGGTCCCAACTTCACCTTTACTCGAGCGGATACCTTTCTGAATCAGCTCGCTCATAAGGCGTCTTATCCTGTGGGCAGGTTGTCGCTGCTGAATTGGATAAACCCCATTCCCACATGGGCTAATCTTTCTTCGTGGATCCTGAGAAACTACGAGGAACTCCTTAGGGAGATTGACCTTTACTACGCTATCCGGGGCACTTGTTACGGATTGCCCATTAACAAGCCGCTATTCATGGCCCTTTTGGAGATGTATAGCCGGCATACGGGGACTTTCTTCGCGCTCGGGGGAGAGTTGGGACTTGCTCTCCATGAGATGCACGCTGTTTCTAAGCTGCCGTAGGGAGGCGAGGCCTTTGAAGTATATACCCCGACGAACGAGGAATTCGATGACCTTGATCGACGATTTCCTGGTTTCGTCGCCGTGTACCGAGAACTGTTGTGCCATTATAGCATCTGCCACCAGATTGCTATCAAGAAAGAAAATAGCTCAGAAGGGAACGCTCCTCACACCACGGCCTGGGTTGCGTATCTTTTCAAATTACGTCCTTCCGGTCGGGTTTCGTCTCGAGGTCCTCAAACCCCGGAGGAGGTGAAGGACATGATGTTGAAGGTCAAAAGGTCGAGGTCCACCCGTGACAGGTTTGGGAGCCGCACTTACTCCTTCAGTTATTTCCACTACAGTACCCGACAAATGTCCGGTAAAGCAATCTTGGCCGGGTTCTTGATGGTATGGCTACAAAATTGCGTAGCATACACCACGGAAAGGATCAGCCGCCATTTCATTCTCCCGACTATAAAGCTGGTCTTCAAAGTAAGACTGGCCCTTCTTCCGGCTATGGTGTGTAGCATACACCACGGCCTCCGTGCCTTTACATCTAAAGTCATTGCTCGTGAGACGATGCTGGACTTCGAGCGGATAGAGCTACCACACCACTATCTCATGGGGTGGTTATTAACGCATTACCGGTCGTTGATGAGGCCAGGAACTGAAGAAGATGTTACTGCAGATGACGCCTTCCTTTTTTGATACCGTCATCAGCCTTGGGAGCACGACACCATGTTAGCCTGTCGGAGGGCATTGGCGAGAGTTGACGGGCCCGACTTCTTTGTTTCTCTCCCTCAGTTTACCACTAGAGAAGTGAGGGGAGTACATGTTGACGGTGTTGATCCTCCCCAACTCTTATCTGAGAAGATGCTTCTTTGGCTGCGCAACATTCGCCCCGTACACCTGGTGTATCGTTATCAAAATAACGTATATCTGGAGCCTTACCTGTCCAGTAGATTTTCCCGTCAATTCGGGTATAGTCAGCTGTTCCTTGATTGCCCTAGTGCTTGTCTGGGCTTTGAGGGCAGCGTCCTTGATGGCATCCGGGCTTGGCATTATTACAATGCGGTCCATACCCGGGCTAGCTTCTCGGTCCCTGACGCCAAGACGGCAGGGGATATTTTGTACATGGTGGTCCTTTATCATGTTGCAGCGAGCAAGCCTCCTTCGACTTTGACATGAATACTAGCTTCATTGCTGGCACTGGCTTGGCCGAGAAGCCAGAGGGATCCAAGAAGAGGAAGAGAGGGGCGAACAGGGTTCCTGTGCCGGACTCAGAGTCCACTACGGTGGACGAAGAGGATGATGAGCAGGATGCTAATGACTCGTCGCATTCTTCAGACGAGGAAGTGGGGAATCAGCCCCCTATTATGTCGGAAGAAAGGGTAGCGGGTCAGCCGCCTACTGGTCCGGACGAGGTGGTGGAGGATCAACCACCTGCTGTGCCCGCTCCTTCGCATAAATGGAGCAGGCGTGCGTATACTGATGATGGCAGATCCCATTCCACGAAGCGTGCTGCGGTAAGACGTCGCAGGCTGTTTATTGATGATGCTGACGCTGTTTCTGAGATGATTTGAATTGCAGCTACCTTCTCTTTCTTTTTCCCAAACTATGGCCTAATCATTTTCTTTTGCTCTTTGTAGGCGTCAGATGAGTTTGCTTCTCAGGACCCGATTGCCGAGGTCGACCCGGTCTTGTCCCATTTGGTCAGTGATGTGTGCACTGCTATCATTTCTGCTGGGGTTCTCCCGGAGGCAGCCGAGGAGTCTCACCTTGCTGGGACCTCAGCCCAGGAGGATGGGGGCTCTACTGCCCCCGTCCCTGAGACATCTGAACTTCAACAGGCTGACACTGTCCTGGCTGGCTCCCTTTCAGGGATGGCTGTGACAGAGAAATCGATTTACTTCGGCTCGGGAGCCGCGGGTGGAGAAACTACGCCAGCTGCGAACGAGCCACAGCCTCCATGCTCTTTTCCTGGTAAGATAAGTCAAACCTTAACTTGTGAGGAAGCCTGTTTACTCCCTCATCCCATCCTTCGGGTTACGTCGATTAATGGTTGCTTTGGATGTACAGATCCTACCCCTTTATTGCCGGTGACGGTCATCGCCGGGGCGGACTCCATCGGAGAGGATCGGACGGAAGCACGTGTGCCTCCCTCTTTTTCAGCCGATAATGAGGGGCCTCCAGCCGGGTCGAGTTCGGAAACCCAAGTGGCAATACGGCTGGGGCAAGGGACGATGTCCCCTGCACCCTCTTCTGCCAATACAGTTTCGAGGGTTAACCTTTCCGCCCTACCCAGCATCTAGGATCTTCGGGCGGCGGAAGAGGAGCTAGCTGCCATTCATGCATCTTTCCGTACAGAATTTGTTTCCTTGCTGGCAGGGACGGTAAGTTCTGAGGCTACTCCTTTGGTACTGCCTGCCACCCTCCCTTTGACGCCATCTTCTACAGAGGTTTTGGATGAAGTATCCCAGGACGTGGTCGATAGTTTCCACTGCCACCTGAAGAGGGGGATTGAGGCAGCTGTAGAAAGGAGGACTCCCTTTACTCTGGCCCGTCAATGCGTCGGTGGCCAGATCAATATCCTTAGTACACTCCCGGGTAGAGGGGAATTGGCCGCGCTTCTGGAGCCTAAGCTGTTAGAGGCTGATCGTCTCGTGGCCCAGTTTTGCATGCTGCAACAGACTGATTTACCCGCGGCAATAAATCAAGAGCGCAATTTCATCATTACCGCGGTAGAAAAGGTGATGGCTGCCCAGGAATCGCTCAAGCCGGCTATATTGAAGGACCGCCAGGATTTGACTCGGTTGTACGATCAGTGGAGCCGTCGGACTAAAGATTGCGCGGCTCGGGAAGCGGCTGCCTCCCGCGGGGTAACCGACACCCGGGAGCAAATTCTCGAGCTCCAGAGAAAGCTGGCCTTCTTGGAGTCCGAGCTGGAAGCTGCTTGTACTGAGAAAGGGATTACCATCCAGGAGGCTGACAAGTTTAGTAGGGCTTCTGCCAATCTAGAACTTGCCCTGAAGAAGATAGAGAACGACTGGCAGGCGTATATGCATTTGAATGACGTAGAGCAATTGTTCCAAGAGGCCGAGTGCCGAACTAAACAGCGGCTTGAGCGGGGGACTGCATTGGTAAAAAACTGCCTCTTGGAGTTGTGTAATGCTGAGCTATAGTCGGCCTTTTCTCCTTGTTTTGTTCCTGTTTTCTTTTTCTTTTCTTTTTTGAGAGGGACGTGGTCCCAAAAACATGTAATACTTTCGTCTTTCAAATAAAGAGTACTTTCCTTTCTACCCTTCATTTGTATTGCTTGTTGTACCTGTGATATTATGGTGATGTTTGCCCCGCATGGGGGACTTATTTGTGGACCTGTTACCCATGGCATACCTTGGTTTTAGGTACAGGTAACAAGTTTGACTGGGGATACTTAGAACAGTTCCACGACAAGATGGTCGTGGACGTTCCCAGTATCGGAATATAGAATGCCATGGAGCAGCTGGGCTCCCGGGGCATGATGAGGAATAATGGGCCTGTACTAAGAGACTTAGCAAAGGACATTTGTAGGCCTATTATCCTTGGCATACCACGACTTAGGATACGGATAATAGGATGAAGGGGAACCAACATACTTACTCAGAGGTTATGAGGACATGGCAAGTACGGAGGTTTTACCTTGGAGTCTTTCTACTCAGAGGTAATAAGGACATAGTAGGAGTGGACTCAACGGATGATATTTGTGGTCAACAGAGGACATTTGTGGTCAACAGAGGACATTTTTGGTCAACAGAGGACATTTGTGGACCTATTACCCTTGGCGTACCCTGGTTCAGGGTACGAATAATAAGACGAGGGAGGACCAACATACTTACTCAGAGGTAATGAGGACATGGCAAGTACGAAGGTTTTACCGTGGAGTCTTCCTACTCAGAGGTAATGAGGACATGGCAGGAGTGGACTCAGTGGATGATATTTATGGACCTATTATCCTTGGCGTACTCCGGTTGTGGGTACAAATAATAAGTCGAAAGGGAATCATCATACTTACTCAGAGGTAATGAGGACATGGCAAGCATGAAGGTTTCTTCGATGGAGCCTTCCCACTCAGAGGTAATGAGGACATGGCAGGAGTGGGCTCAATGAAGGAGGGTACATAGAACGACTCAGAGGTAATGAGGACATGGAAGTTCTATGTAAGGGGGTGATTTGTTTTTGGCGGAGGTGAAACGACTCAGAGGTAATGAGGACATAGCCGTTTTGGAAATTTGTGGATCGGTTACCCTTTTTGTGCACTGGGAGTGCGGGTAGTGGATCATGATGGAGGATCTCTTCCAGGCAGAAAGTTCAGGGGTATGATCATACATGACTTACTATCTGAGAGAGTGACCGGAATATGAGTTCAGAGGCACTAGCGGGTACATGACTCGATAATCTGGAATGTCAAAATGTAGAGTTCAGCGGTACCAGGGGGTACATGACTCGATAATCTGGAAATTTGGAGGTGTGAGTTCAGCGGTACCAGCGGGTACATGACTCAATGATCAGGAAAATGTCGTTTAGACATAATATTTCTTCAGGAACTTGCCGTTGACGGGCAACATGAGCAAGTCTCCGTTTTGCTTGGCGAGACGGTAAGCACCGTTAGAGAATACAGATAAATGGACCTTCCCATTTTTGCTGGAACTTGTCGGCGGTCTTGTGAGTCATGACCATCGGCCTTCGGACTGCCAGAATGAGATTGCCCACTTGGAATGTTCTGATTTTGACCTTCTTGTTGAAGGCTCCAGATATGCGTGCTTGGTATAGCTCGATTCTTTGCTGAGCCAGGAGGCGCTTTTCGTCTAAGGCCTCTAACTCTTGTAGCCGGCGTCGATAGTTATCATCCGTCATCAATTGATAAGTGAGGGCAACGCGGAGTGAGGGTATTTGAGTCTCCAATGGAAGAACTGCCTCGCTCCCGTACACCAGGGAGAATGGTGTGTTCCTTGTGGCCGTTCGGACCGTGGTACGGTACGCCCATAAGTATTCACCAAGCTTCTCGTTCCAGTCGCGTTTGTTGGACGATACGAACTTCTTGAGTAACTTGATGATGGTTTTGTTGAATGCCTCTGCCAACCCGTTTGCTGCCGGGTTGTACGGTATCGAATCAATATTCTGGATGCGATGCTTGTCACAGAACCGATAGAAGACGTGGCTTGCAAACTGCGGACCATTATCTTGGATGATCCTTCGGGGCAGTCCAAAGCGATAGATGACGTGATGCTTAAGGAAGCTGATCACGTTCGAGGTTTTGACTTCTGTAAGCGGGATAGCTTCCGCCCATTTGGAGAAGTAATCTGTGATTGTGAGTATGAAACGATATCCTCAGAAGGAAGGTAGAGTGATTGGACCAATAATATCCATCTCCCATGCTTCGAATGGCCAGGACGTCACTGTCGGATGTAGAAATTCTGATGGTTGGTGGATGAAGTCCGCGTGGACTTGGCAGGCTTTGCACATTCTCGCATAGTCTATCGCGTCTGCCACAATCGTGGGCCAATAGTAGCCCATTCGGCGAAGACGGTCTTACAATTTAGGGCCAGACTGATGGGCCCTGCAGACACCGTCATGAGCTTCTCGTACGGCTTCTTTGGCTTCCGCGTTTGACAGACACCGAAGCAATAATCCATCATAGGATCGACGATACAACATTTTTGTCTCTGTATCGTAGAAGAATCTGAGAGAACGCCGTCTGATGGAGGTGGCTTCCTTTGGGTTCTCAGGGAGGATATCGTAGACGACGAAGTCAATGAATGGTTGTCTCCAATCTGGGACATCGTCGATTGTCTGAGCGGAATAACTCGCCATAAATTGAACGTTGTTCTTGGGGCAGACCAGTTCGTGGCCTATCACATCCACCGATTGTTGAGTATGATTTGGCACTGCTAGGGAAGCGGCCAGACCTGCTAAGGTGTCTGCTTCGAAATTTCGGAGTCTGGGGACATGCTCGATGAAGAACCCCTCGAACGACGAGATGATGTCGATTGTTATCTGGTGATAGGGGATCATGTCTTCGTGGCAAACTTCGTATGAGCCCCGGATCTGATTGACGATTAACTGAGAATCGTCGTATACTTCAAGATATTCTACCCCCAGCTCCCTTGCAAGTTGGAGGCCAATAACCAAAGCGTTGTACTCGGCCACATTGTTAGAGCAGGGTTCTGTGAGAGAGTAAGCGTGGTTAATCACCAATCCGGAAGGAAAAACCAGCACCACCCCGACTCCGATGACGATGTTGCCCTTGGGTCCAGTTCTCAAAGTGCCGTCGAAGAACATTCGCCATATATCATCGTTAGAGGTTGCATGTGAGTCGGCGACCTCATCTGGGATTTCTTCATATATTCTGGACGACTCCGAGCCCGGGTGGGCTGCCAAAAAGTCTGCCAGGGCTTGACCCTTGACAGCCTTTTACGGGACGAAGATCATATGATAGGGGGACAGCAATATTGCCTATGTAGCGAGATGAAAGCTGAGTACCCCTGTTTTAGTCATGAGGACCCTGAGAGGGTTGACTCGTAAGATCACATGAATTGTTTGTCCAGTGACATAGTGTCACGTCTTCTGAATGGCGAACACCAGGGTGAGGCATTCCTTCTCCACGGCGATGTATCGGTGCTCTGGCCCAATCATCATTCAGCTGAGGTAATATATGGCTTGCTCATGGCCTGCATCATTGTTTTGTGCCAGCAGAGCCCCGAGGGAATGTTCCATTGCTCGTACGTAGAGCAGGAATGGTTTTTCGGCAACCGGGGCCACCAGGACTGGAGGGTTCGACAAATATTCTTTGATGCTGTCGAAGGCCCGCTGACATTCTTCGTCCCATACGAATGAGACACCCTTCTTCATGAGATGGGTGAATGGTCGACATCGCCCGGAGAGGTTAGAAATGAACCTCATGATGTAAGCTAGCCTCCCTTGGAGGCCTCGGAGTTTGCGAAGATTTCTCGGGAGACCCATCTCCATGATTGCCTTTGTCTTCTCAGGGTCTACATGGATACCCTGGGCGGTGATGAGGAAGCCCAAGAACTTTCTACTGGATACGCCCAGGAAGGATTTTATGGGGTTTATTTTTAAATTGTGCGCTCGCATCAGGTCGAATACCGTCCTCAGATCATGTAGGTGGTCTCCCTTACAACGACTCTTGACGGCGATGTCATCAACATAGCACTCCACCGTCTTGCGTAAGTGGTCTCTGAAGATGATGCTCACGGCTCTTTGATATGTGGCGTCGGCATTCTTCAAACTGAAAGGCATGACTGTGTAGCAGTATGTGCCAATCGGTGTTCGGAATGATGTATGTTTTTCGTCGTCAGGAGACATCTTGATTTGGTTATACCCCGAGAAGCCATCCATGAATGAAATACGTTGGAAGCCGCAAGTGTTGTCAATCATGATGTCTGTGATAGGGAGGGAAAATTCATCTTTGGGGCATGCCTCGTTCAGATTGCGGAAGTCGATGCAGATTCGAATCTTCCCATTCTCCTTGAGGACGGGTACTATGTTGGCGACCCAGTCAGGATGTTGCTCCTCACGAATGAAGCCGCTGGCTATCAGTTTGTTGACTTCGGCTTCGATCGCATCCATGATGCCCGGGCGGAAGCGTCGCTGTTGTTGCTTGACTGGCTTTGTATCTGGCCGAATGTTGAGTTTGTGAAGAGCAATATCGGGATTTAACCCCGGCATGTCTTCATAGCTCCAGACGAACACATCAATGTATTCTTTGACAAGTCCCAGCAGTGATTCTCGCTCTTCGTCTGTTAGGCTTTTACTGACGAAGATTGGTTTTGGAGAAGATTCGCTGCCGAGGTCGACCTGTATAACCTCATCTTCAGTAGGAGGTTCTCTCAGTTCGAACCGCTTTTCCTATTGTGCATCCAACTGCTGGGCCCACGGCTCTAGCTCAAAGATTTCGGGGATGTCTTCGTCTTCTTCATAAGCGTCGGCGAATGCCATGTTGACTGACAAGACTTATCTGAATACATCTCCGATGCTGGTATCAGAGTCAGAAGTTGGTGACTCGGTCGAGTGTGAATGTCAGTCACATTCTTTATCTGAACTCTCAGGGGTCGTCGTGGGTGTAACATACCCTAATCCACATCGAGTCTTGCTATAGTAGTCCCGTGGTTTGCCAGCCGGGACTGGTAGCTTCAAAGGTAATCGTCGTCCAGTACCATAGTTCAAGCCTGGCGTCGTCTCCAGATCATACCCCTATTTCTGTATGAGATATTTGGATTGGGGGCTATAAAGATACAGAGGCAGTCTTCCGGCATCTGATCCAAGGTCGACTTCTTCTATGGTGAAGGGATGCGGATCGTCCTTCCGACCGAAGATGATTGGATGGTCCCCTCCCTCGATTATACGGTAAGCGTCTTCTACTGGAGTAAGCTGGATCGCGGTGTACACATTTGTCACCTGTGTGTGTAGGTGAGTGCCTATACTGTGTTCCATAGCATACATTATACAAAGCTTATTAAGCTCGAGGTAGTTCAAAGATAGCCCTTTATTGATGAATTAAGGTATCTTTTTTAGGGGGATTATATCATCTGTGGAGGGAACATCAGTGTGGGCAGCCACATACTTGGCTAGCTTCGGTTCCTCTTCAGCTACCCCCTGTATGAATGAAGACTGAGAGGACGACCTGGGCAGCTTGATCGTCAGAGGTTCAGCTGGTAGAGCAGAGCGTGGAGTTATTCACAGACTAGCGACCCCCAGTTTGGTACTCAATGTGGAACGGGGAGTGGTTGGTTCGCTAGAAGTTCCAGGCCTTGCATCGGGGTAACGACCCTTCTTGGGAAGACGTATCGTCATTGGCTTGTTGGAGGGATAGAGCTTCTCCGTTTGTGGCTGGCCGACTCTCGGCAGCCTGATTGTCAGTGGCTCCATTGTGGATCATGGCACTTGGCCAGACCTTGGCAGTCGGATTATCATCTGCTCTTCTTGTGCTGAGAGGCTGATTGCGTCCTTACGCAGAGTGGCGGTAAGGGGTACGGACCTGCCCGGTTTACGAGCTTGGAGGTGGATCGTTAGAGGTTATTCTGATCCTGTGGCTGTCTCGGTACGAGCTTGCACATCTCCTTCATCAAGGTGCCTCTTTGACTTTTCGTATAGGCAGAAGTCTGAGTAGTAGAATTCGACCCCTTTGAAGGGATCGATACTGTCCTCACGAAGCCGTACTTGTCGACATATTTGAAGTATTGGTGCAGCGTGGAAGGTACGATCATATAATCGTGTATCCAAAGGTGCCCCAAGAGGATGTTATAAGAAGTGTCTGCATCTATGACGTAGCAGGTGACTTCTGATTGGAGATCGCCAATCTGATACTTTAGACGAATCTTCCCAATTGGGTAGCTCCTGCCTGAATTGAAACCGCTGATGGCGGTGCTTGTAGGCGTCAGGCGATGCATTGGGATGTGGAGATGATGTAGCAGACCCTTCGGGATAATGCTTATGGAGGAGCCAGGATCAATATGCATGCGATCCACCTTTACGTCACCTATGTATCCAGTGTAGTATAGTGGGCGATCGTGCAGGTTGGTTTTGATGAGCATGTCCTGCGGAGTGAAGTCGATGTTGGGCATCGCTCCCGTGCAAGCGTTGTCTTGGAGATCTGCAGGTGGGCTCTCTCCTGTGAGGTTGACCTGAGCCAGGTAGGCCTTGGCATTCTGGAGTTCATCGTTCAAGGCCGCTCGTACATCTTTTGAGAGTCTCAGAAGCTCGTATAGTGACAACTTGGCCGGTGTGTTGGCTAATTGTGCCAAGATATCGATGTTGTAGGGCCTCTCCAGCCCCTGTGGTGTCTCCTTTCGGAGGGATTTGTCAAAGCGAGTCTCCCTTGGCCTAGGCTTGTCGGTCGTCGGAGGCTGAGCCGGTCCCGGAGCATCAGTTGTGGTGGGCTGATGATCTTCAGCCGGGTTGTCAGCCACAGGCTGGGATTGTGCCCCAGACCGAGTGACTACGGCTGTAGCTTCTTCGATATCTGCCGAGATTGTGCGGCAGGACCTGACTTTTCTACTCTTCTTCTTACAAATAGAAGATGGTGTGGGCTGAGTTACTTCAGATACCAAGTCTGGATGGACCCACATGACTTCCCCTCGTGATGTGGTGAGGGGCACTAGACCAGCAGCCTGATCTCGGGGAGGTGGAAGATTAGCAATCTCCATTGTCGCCAGAGGGATGGGGACCACACCGTCTTAAGTTTCCATTGGAGGGAAGCTGCCGAATTATACTGATACCATATTGGCTGCGACTTTTACCTCTTCGAAATCGATGGCCAGAGCGTTCGAATCGATGAGGTTTTGGATGAACCGTTTTAGCTGGTAGCAGTCATGGGTGGCATGGTGGACGTAGCGGTGGTAATGGCAGTACTTTGGGTTCTCCATCTCTGCCGGCCGCGGTTCCCGTCTTGGTGGAGGAAGCTCAATTCTGTCTCCTTGTATGAGCATGTCCAAGATGGGCTTGACGTGACCGTCTTCAAAGGAGTAAGTGATTTGCGGCCATTGTTTGTCTACCGGCTTTGGCTCAGGTTTCTGTGCTGTATCGGCCACCATAGCCTGCTTACCCCTGCTGTCCCGATTGTTGGAGGGGCTACCCCCATTGTCGTTGTTGGAAAGCTTGCCTTTGTTCTCTCCGTCCGAGATGTGCAATCCCAATTGGCGAGCCTTCTTCAATCGTTCTTTGGCGCTTGTGGCGCTGATGATGAACGTCTTCCAGTCTTTGAATTGACTTTCGCCCATCCAGAGACTGATTATTGGGAGCAATCTCTTTTGGCAAATTTTGATCAAGGAGGAATCGGGATTTCCAGATGGCAGCTTCATTGCGGTTTGGCAAAACCGCTTGATATAGTTTCTTGTGAGCTCTTTCTCCCCTTGGACGACGTCCATGAGGGTGGACATTGTGATGTCCTGCCCTACTTCGTAGAATCTCTCCAAGAACATGCGCTTGAAGCCGGCGAAGGAGTGGATGCAGTTGTCCGGCAGGTTGCGATACCAATCGAAGGCGACCCCTTCCAATGCTCCGATGAATAATCGTGTGAGAATGGCATCGTCATGGGGCAGATGGTCGGTAGTAACCTCGAAGTAGGTGATGTACCGACTTGCTGAGGTCTTGCCATCATAAGGATTGATATTGAACGGCTTATATCTTGGCGGGAAGGGGACGTCCCTCCATGCAGCAGGGTATGGTTGCCGTATTCTGAGGTCTTGAGAATTTTCTCGAGCGTGAAACATGGCTCAGAGCTCTTGGACCTCTCTTTTCGCTTCGCGGGCTTCGTCCACGGCGGTGGGGGCCGTTGTTTCAGGAGGATCGTTGCCCGGGTACGGTGCCGCCAAATTCGAGTCCGTATTGACCGCGGGACCCGCGCTTGTTTGGCCAGTTGTCCCTCCTTGCAGAGTTTGAAGGGCTACTTTGATCTCGTCCACAAACTTGACCAAGACAAGTAATATGGCTTCGAGTGTGTCGATGCGTTGGCGATCGCTGGAACCACCTTGGCTGCTGTCTGTCATGAACACTGTCTCTGCGTGAGGAGAGATGGACGGAGCGGTGGAGGAAGCGTCCTCCGAGTCGTACCCCTGTAGTGAGAAGTCATCGGGGTATGTGGAAATGTTCTCCTCTGGTTCGGACTCAGAAGGAACAGTACCCCCAGTTTCCGAGTTCGTCTCGTCTTGGGAGTTGTGGACGTCCTCGGGGACGTCGGGGTTTGTTGCATCTGATGGGAGAGTTGTCTCCTCCGGCTCGTCTTCTTGGAATATCAGATTATTGTGGAGGTTTGGAGGAGTGCTACCCCCAGTCCCAGCAACCCCCAGTGGTGTGGACGACGAATCTCCCACTGTAGCAGATTTCGTCTTAGAACGGGTACCTTAGAAAACTCCGGTGGCGGGCACCCGCTTAGACGACAGTCTCTTAGTCATAGTGGTTGATATCTTCGGCCTAGAAGCACTGGTCTTCTTTCTTCTCCCATCGGCGGGGACTTTCTGAGCAGAGTTGCAGGAGACGACGGGAAGTGCCTCGTCTTCTGAAGATAGCTGTTGCAGTCTTTGAAAGACGGACTGTCGGTCTTCTCGCACCGTCGCGTTGTTGCAGCAGCAGTTGACGATGACTTGGGTGCAGTGACGTCCGTGGGAGGACTCTTTGCACCCCGATGCATCTTCTCTTTTCTTGCATTTGTGGAGGATGGCCTCACGCAAGTCAGATGGGTCTGGATCGACCATGTTTGCTTCCTGGATTTTGGGAGACTTTTGCGTACTTCTCTGTCCGATTGCCGCCGGGGGCTGGACTCGAGTAGTTATGTATAACTTCCCATCTGAGGCCCGCATAACGGTATGCGGGACGCTCAGATGATCAGAGACAGGATCAGCGGACCGAGCATGCCAAGCTCGTGCTGCCCTAGACTTCTTTGCTCAAGTGCATAACGGCACATAGTAGGAAGAGTCTAGGTGATGCTGGAAAGAGTCAGACATTTCTTCTTGGGAGCATAAGAGATCAGGACCATAAGACAGACGGTCGAAGACAGAGCCGCACGGGGTAGGCGTCATGCTGCCGTCCTCAACAATCTTCATGCGGGTGGCAGACGTAGCCGTATAGGCTTTCTTTATGCGGCTGGAAGTCTCAGTCGTATGAGTCTTCTTCATGCGGCTGGACGATCTGGCCGTATAGACTTTCTTTATGCGGCTGGCAGATTCACCCGCATGAGCCTCCTGCATGGGGTTGGCAGATTTGGCCACAGGAGTGTCCGGCTTCTTCTTGGGGCGCATAGAGTCGCTCTTTGCCCCTGCTAGTCCAGCATCGTAGTGCTTTCCTCTGCCAGACTTGGGGACAGCAGAGCCCCCTACGGCTCGAAGTGGAGCCGTATGAGAGTCGCCTTCGCCGTCTTGGGTAGCAGAGAGTACCTCGTCCAGAGCTTGTGGAGGAGCAAATGATTTTGCCCTCCACTCGTAGCAAGCTTTCTTTGTGCGGGTTCGCTTCTGGACCGGGCCAGCATTTCCTTCGGAGAGCATTTCTTCAAACGCCTGTTGGTCGAAACGGACGACCATCTTCTGTTGCGTGGAGCCAAGTTTGGCTGCATCCGATTGCATCACCAACTCCTCAGCAGTGGAGAAGTTTGTCCCCAGCAGAGTCACCATCGTGTTTGCCATGAAATTTAAAAAAACAGAACAATTATCGGAGGACTGGACTTTTACTTCACGTCACAAACTCGCTTGTACAAAGAAAGCCTAGGGACGAAAACCTAGGTACAGCAGTCTAAGTACAATTATTTATTTTAGATTCTGGGGGGTGACGATAGAGGCTCGGGAAAGCGACGGCAGCTCTGCCTTACTCCTTGGACGATCGGTATGCAGCCTTGGCTCCAGAAGAATGCTTGGCGTTTGAAGAAATGCTCTTTTTGCTCTCTCTCTGCTTTTTCTCTCCAAGTATTCTGGTGCTCTCTGATCTCGAAAAAGGGTCCTCTCTTGCAAGAGAATGGCACCTTGCTATTTATAAGAAGGGAATGCTATCATTAGGGTTTACAATGATTGTCCCTTAAAGTGGCGGCGGCCAGTTGATTGATCAATCTGGGCCATTAGTTTTGAGTGTAATGAATCTGGGCCATTAATGTAGATTATGCCAAATTCTCTCCGTAATTAATGCTGATTGGAATAAATCTCCCTTATGATGATCTGCTGATGTCTGCGAATCCGAATGAATAAGTTTAATTCATTCTTCTGCCACGTGTCCCAGATTACTGGGATTTAACCCAATCTTTGATTGCAGTAAATCTGGGAAATTGATTGGCTTTATGACACGTGTCCTGGGAGCCACTGAGAGGATCTGAGCCGCATAAGGATTAAGCCGCATAAACTCGGCCACGTGTCAAGGCTGTTGGGGAGTGGCCCCCGAACCTTCGAATCACATGATAATCTGGACCGCATGGACGTAGGTGGCCGCATAATGGATAACCTCTTCGTGAGCCGCATGGAGATGATCCTCGTGAGCCGCATGGGGGAAGCGTCTGCTTGAGCCGCATAGGGCTGTTTCGATCTGGGTCGTATAGGACAACTTCGGCCTGAGCCACATGGGGGGTCTCCGCTCGAGCCGCATATGACTATCCACGTGCCTAGGCTGCGTGGCATTTTCTGGGTCTCAAGGGATTATGTCAGAGATCTCCTTCATTTCCCTAGGAGTCTGTCATTATGACAGAGTCATAATTACATCTTTGTGTCAGGGCTGTCGTCTTGCCAGAGCTGTCAGACGTCAAGGCAATTAATGCAGTAGGGGAAGTGTTGCTTGTATGCTACGTGGCACCTCTCTGAGCCGCATGGAGATTACAGAGCCGCATAGACACGTTGAACCACATGGGTCCTCTGAGCCGCATGGACTTTCTGAGCCGTTTGGGGTTTCCTGGCCGCATGGCTCTTTCTTTATTATTTTCCATGCTTCTACATCCCAAGTAGCAGGACCGATCTCGTGCACTTCCTTATCGAGACTTTTAGCGAGACTCCCAAGTAGCGGGACCGATCTCGACGATAACCAGTCGCGTGGACTTCCTTTGTCCGTGGCATGCTTTTCACTAAACCGACCGTGGCTCGTGCCTTAGACAGACCTGGTTCTCTAGGCGACGCTATCGCTCAAGTTATATACTTAATACGACGAGCCTTGTTCTCGAAGGACTACGCGACTTGACAACCGCAGATAGAGCGGGACAGTGCTAGAAAGGCTTAGACCGACCGGCATGACTTTGCCTAACTTATTCGAGCAACGACTTGACGAGCAAAGGCTATGCCAAGCGTCGAGAGAATGTGCTATGCAGGGGGTCGACTTGAACAACCAAGTTTTCGGTTGCCTAGACTTAAGCCAACAAGCCGTGCAATACGACTTTAACTCACGGGACGTGCAAAGGCTATGCCAAGCCTTGGACGAAGGGACTGTGCATGCATTTTCAAGCATTCACGCGGGCGACGCCTATAATTTAGGCCAATACAAGCGTTGGGGCAAAACGATGGGATAGTGCATGCTTTATCATACATTCAAGCGGGCGACGCCTATGACTTAGGCTTATTCGAGTGTCGGGGCAACTTAGCAACTTAGGCCAATTTCTTTCTCCCAAGCCACGGAAATGAAGGATCAAGTGTCATTTGAAAGCACGCTGAGCTGACTTCTAAACAGACCGTGGGACAATTTTTTATGTTCTAAGACATTCCGACCCGTCCGGATTATTCCCTTAGCTATGTGGATGCGTCTCTTTTATTATCAAGCCTAACTTGTGCAAGTTGAAAACAAGCGAGTTATTAAGTAAAGGCTAAGATGAGGTGAGTTTACCGAAATTACCCCACCTGTGTGAGGAGTCGCCTCGACCAAGCGAGCCTTCGAGTAGCCGTTGCAAGACTAAGACCGAACGCCGTCGGCGTTTCGATTCCTCCAATTGACTTTGCGGGACGGGGCACTACAAACAGCCATGTCGGTTAAACGACTTTATGGGACAAAAAATCCAAGTAAATTATAAATCTAATATTCCTGTACAACTACAGGATATATACGGTAATTCTAAAACATATGAATTTACTTTTACCCTCTTACCTAAAGAGTTTGATTGTGATTGTCTACTCGGTATGGATAATTTGCGTCACTTTCCTCCGTTTAATAAACATTACTTTGATATTGACAGCATGTCTATACCTTGTATACCTTTTAGTGTTCATATGGCTGAAATCTATAAACCACCCGCAGCATAGCGTGGTGATCAAGAAGAAAAAAATCTGTACTTACACACTTCCTACGGATAACAATTTCCATAAGATTATCCATGGAATGTTAGAACCATTATACTCTGATAATCTATTAAAATGGTTTGATAGAGCTCCTAGATTTTGCAAAATATAGCTCTTAGATATACACAAGAACTCGAAGGTAAGAGTCAATAGCATTATGGTTTTCCCTTCTGATAAGGAGGAATTTGCTAAACAAATAGATGAATTACTTCGGCTAAAGCTAATAAAGAAAAGTTCTAGCACTCGTTCATCTCCAGCATTCCTAGTTAGGAATCATGCTGAGATTAAAAGAAAAAAAGCTAGAATAGTTATTAATTATAGAAGGCTTAACAGCTACACTAAATTTGATGGGTATTTTTTCCCCTCAGCTGAAAATCTAATAAAACAAATACAGGGAGCCAAGTTTTATAGTAAGTTTGATGTTAAATCTGGTTTTTGGCAAATAAAACTTGCTAATAAAGCATCCATTGTGTTAACAGCTTTCAGTTGTCCTCACGGACATTTTGAGTGGTTGGTAATGCCCTTTGGATTAAAAAATGCTCCACAAATATTTCAAAAATGGATGAATTCTATATTCGAACATTTAGAATATGTTGTAGTATATATTGATGATATTCTTGTGTTTTCTAAAACCGCTGAAGAGCATAAGGAGCATCTATCATCAGTGGTAAAACTATTACTAGATAGTGGGATCATTCTTAGTCCCAAGAAGATCGAGCTATCTAAAATAGAAATCGATTTCCTAGGAAAAATAATCAAAAATGGTCAAATAGTACTACAACAACATATATACACTAAGATAAAGGATTTCTCTGAGGACTTTAAAACTTTAAAGGAACTTCAGAGTTTCTTCTTAGGATTACTTAACTATGGCAGAAATTCATTCCTCATCTTTCTGCTAGAGTTGAGAAATTACAAGACAAGCTTGCTGCTGAACAAGCTAAGTATAAATAAGACACGGAAGAACAACCCCGTAAATGGGATACTAGTAGAATTTCTATTTCTCTTTCACCCGGAGAAAGGAAAGAAATAGCAAAAATAAAAGAGCTAGTTAAGGATCAAATAATCCTTTATTTCCCACTCGATAATGAAAAATTAGTTTTGCAAACTGATGCTTCTGATCTTTTTTGGGCAAGAGTACTAATTGCAAAACAAAAGGAAATTGTGGCCAATACATCGGACAAATTTACAAAGACACAAATTAAATATGCTACCTATGATAAAGAATTATTGGCCGTTAAATTAGCCATCAAAAGTTCGAAGATATATCTTCTTTATAGAAATTTCATTATTGAGACTGACAATAAATCGGTTGCGCAGTTTCTAAAGAAAAAGATTATTAATAATCCTGAGAAAAATCTCAGGAGAATTAGAATTGCAATGTATCTAGCAATATTCAATATGTGGTTTATATTCCTGGTTATACTAATTTCCTTGCTGATACTCTGACCAGGATATTAAACATGGATTAAGAAGATTTTCTTGAAATGCGAAGAGTGTTCGCAGAAATGAGCACAAAAGACGCCTTTACCAAGGCTTCTGGTAAAAAGTCCAGATCCGAGACTTCCAAGGCGGGAGCCTCATCCTCCGGAGCGCCTAACGCGAAAAGCCCAGCTCCAAGGACTACAACTAGTCCCAGGCGAGTAGCCAAAGGGTGAACAACCCGCAAGCCGTACAGGCACAGGCAAACAATCAGAAGGTGAACAACCCGTAGGCTGTCAAGGCACAAGCAGACAGCCAGGCAAACAACCCTCAAGCCGCCTAGACAGCCGCCATATAGGCTCAGCAGGCAAAGGACAAAGCCTAGAAAGGACCTAAGAAACCTTCTCAGAAAACTTTTGCCAGCTCAATAATAAAAAATTGGTACAATCAGGATCTTGAGAGAGTAGACAAAGGCTCTTGGATCTGTTTAATGGCTGCTACAGGGCCATCCATGCTAATGACATTAAGAGAGCTTGTTTTTGGCTCTCTCAACTCGAGAAGCATTACATTACCTCGAGAAATTACTCGATCCAGCTAAATACAAAATTAATTGATGTCCAGAAAAGGGCCACTCAGTTAATATCATATAGCTCTACTTCAAGATCCCCAGCCCTTGTTTCCAGAGAAAGAGATATCTTTCAGGGCAATTCTTCAGAGCATCAAGAATTAAGGGAGATCCTAAAACAAATAAGTAGTCATGATTTGGTGAACTTCGGAATGTCTGACATTCTGACCTTTTTCACCACATTAGATCTAAAGGATAAAAAACTCCTAAATATAGAATCCGAGGTCATGGTACAAAAAATGATTACCATGTACCAACAGGGACTTATTGAGGAACCTCGTCTCTTAGCCTACTTCAAGCGCTTAGATGACTCTAGCATCACCAAGTCTTTTGAAGGCGAAGAGATTATATATAGTAAATATGAAAATATGCATATGGTGGTATATTTTCAGGAAATAATAAAAATTAGAAAATCAAATACGTAAAGAACTTGTTCATGAAATTTTTGTCAGTACTTCTGATGCAGAATTGTACGAGAGAACCATCCCAAATATTTGCTGGGAAGCCGCCCTCTCACATTCCAACAGATTCCAGAAGCAGTTCAGGTTCACTATCTGTAGCGTTAGGGAAGAAAGGAGGAATATCAAATGCTACCCCTCCTATCATATCTGGGAACTTCGTCGCCATGAAGGAGACCCGGGACTGAAGTTCTCTTTGTTCAAAAGGGAGAGTTTTAATAAGGACAGAGAGCGGCATGGCACGGCTTGCGAATTTTTCAGAGAGTTTGCAAAACTTACGAAAGAACTCGCCCTCCTCTCTATATCAGACAATGTTATTTTTGCGGACTATCTCAGTATTCCGCTAAAAGATGATATAAAGATAAGTCTTATCCAAGAGTTCATCGACTGCATGAATCTTGGACCCATAGGTCAACAAGCCAGGGATGAAATCTCTTCTGAGGAAGAGATTATGTCCTAAACAGAAAGTATGGTGGACTAATGCTAAAGAAGATTACATTCAGAGAGGTCCTAAAGCGCTACCAGAAAAGAGTTGGGTGGCGTTTGCATAAGAATAAAAAGAAGCCCAAAGCGCCAGTATTTGTTCAACCTATACAACAACTTCCTCCAGTAAACGAACCACCATGGGCTATTCTTGATGAAGATGTACCAGATACACCGGTACTAGATACACCTTCTGAAGCATTTGGGTCCGACAATATTGAGACACAAGAGGGACAAAGACAGGAGTAGGAAGACAGGCAAATCCGTCAGTGGGACCCAGAAGATCACGGCTCTCCACCGATAGATTTCTACATCTGGGAAGATTGGTGGGAAACAGTATACAGGTCCCCACCATAATACAAAATAGATTCTCTCTTATCTGTAAAGGGGACGTGTTTATCCTTTGATGTGACAGAAAGATATTCGTTCTCATCTTAATTGACGAGCTGTCTGTTTTTTGTAAAAGAAAAATTCGGGTAAGCCAGAACCGGCTGAACCAGTAGTAATATTCGACCCCTATAAATAAGGATGTAAACTGTTGTTAAGAGGCAACAAAAATTGTAGCTTTCTTTTGTTTTTTTTGTTTTCTCAGAGTTCTCACTTGTGTTGTAAATTGATGTCCAAATAAGGATGTAAACTGCTGTTAAGGGGCAACAAAAAATTATAGCTTTCCTTTGTTTCCTTTGTTTTTTCAAAGTTCTCACTTGTGTTGTAAATTGCTGGTATCAGAGCCAATAAAAATCTTCCTGGTTTGCTAATAAGTTTGTTATCTTTTATCTTGAATTTTCTAATTTTTCTAATGTTAGCTTAAATACATGTTCTTGAGTATGATGCTATAAGAAGTTGTTAGATTATTTCAACAAGAATAAAGTTTAGATCTATGTAGAAGCTTATACGCATGGTATAGGAAACGAACCAATGCTGTGCTCTAATTCTGTGAAGCGGTAGCTTAGGCTTGTGGTCATTCGTTGAGGCCAAACCCTGCCAGAAAACCACGGTAGTTCTCTTATCGTGTTATCGGAGAACATAGGGGAGCTATGTCAAGCCGCAGAATTAAGGGTCAAAGCAAGCAAATATAGGGATCTAAGAATATTTTTGTTGAAAATTATCTAGACCTCTTATGGTTTACATACTCAAGAACAACCTGCTGAATGGGAGACAACATTCCAGCGATGGCCGAAGATATCATTCATTCGGCAGGACATCACTGTCCGTTTGAATTAAGGAGATATGAACATATTGTTCATCTGCCTTCGCATAAAAACCCAGAGAATGGGATCTATAATTATCTTGAGGATATATTGGTATCTATAAATTACGATATGCACAATATCGTTAGAGAAGTAGGAGATATTGGGGTAGATATATCTCATATCAAAAATGAAATCAAAAGCTTTGGGAAAACTCCAAGAGAATGAGAAAGAACTACCAGTAAACCAACCCCAGTCTTTCAGACAAAACCTGTCGCACAGACTAAATGGCGTTGGACCAATAGCATCAATATGGTAAAAAATTTATCTGAAGGAAAGAATACAATTCCTACGGATGAAATAAATGAAGAGTATTACAAAACCTTCACCAAACTCTAGCAACAAGAGTTATCTGGAGAAATTGAAAGCCAGAATGTTTATTCCTATTATGATAAACATTCAAAGGCTATTGACTTCTTTAAATGGAAATATGCGGAAAGTTCAAACTCTGATTCATCGGAAGATGAAGTAGAGAATTTGAACATAAGAGATATTAAAGAGGGCCAGGGAAGCAATGACTCTATCGTCATACGTGCTGAACCCATGACCCATCCGAGATCAATAAACCCGCTTTCGAAAGAACTTATGAGGGATGCTAATGCATATTTATATGAACCTTTCCTATTTACCCGAATGAAGATTAGTTAAACTAGGACATTTGATATTAGACAACGAAATGCAGTTGTTTGTAAGATCTCTAAAACCAAAATTAGAAGTACCTACTGAGTACTTTATTACATCAAGAAATACAATATCAACGGTTATAAGTAATCGAAGACCTATACTGGATGTAGCATCCTCATCTTCCAACACAGTAAGAATCTCTCGATCTAACTCCATGAGTCATCTAGGTACAAATTAAATACCTATTGATGAATATTCTCATAGAGCTAGTATTAGTGATTGTCCTGTTGAAGGAAGAACTAAATTAGTTTTGGATCAAACAAAACTAAATAGAGAAAATTTAATGGTACAAACACCATTATCCCGAATAATGGAACAAAACTCAGATCTTGCCTGATGAGTATAAGGAAAGTAAAGCATTCTGAGTTTAAGGCTAGCCAAATCAAGGAAGCTTATAAAATATTTTGTATTACTAGTAAATACAAAGAAATTATAAAGTGCAATTATCCTATAAAGTCAAATTATAGGACTATCGTCATGCGACAACTAGACAATACTCTACGTTGTCTCAGGGAACATATTCTCATGTATCATAAAATGAATCAGTCCGATAGAGAGAAAGCTACTCTCCGAGGGAAAAATTCCTCAACTTGTCGACAAATAAATAAAGAAGTTGAAAAAACCATAGTTGAACTACTACCAGAAGATCATATTGATCTCACTACTGATGATGAATTGGACCTTGAATTGGCCAGGACATCTATAGAAACAATAAGCCTGGATATAGGGCGAATTGATGATGATATTGATTGGCTCAAAATCCTTTTAGATCACATTCCTGAATTGGAAGAATTACTTAAATCTCCAATTAATGATTAGGACAACTTATGATTTAGTGCTCCTTAGCGTCGTGCCATCTCGTTTGTGTGCGCCCCTTAGCGCCATGCCATCTCGGTTGTACGTGCCCCTTAGCGTCGTGCCATCTCAGTTGCGCGTGCTCCTTAGCGCCGTGCCATCTCGATTATGCACGCTCTTTAGCCTGCGCTCTTTGGCCCAGTGCTACCTAGCATCATTTGACCCAGCGCTCTTTAGCCCAGCGCCATCCAGCATCATTTGGCCCAGCGCCACTTGTTGCGCGCCATCTATCTCCTTGGCCCAGCGCCACTTGCCGCGTGCCACCTAGCTCTCTTGGCCCAGTGCCACCCAGCATTATTTGGCCCAGCACCATTTGTTCAGTACTATTCTTGTCATGATACCCTTTGTCCCATATTTCCATGCTTGTTTATATAGTTCTTAGTGTAATGTCTTCACCATGCATGCATCTTGTACTTGGCCTAACTCACGGCGACCCAGCATGATAACTTGTTAGTATTGAGTACGATAGAGTTTGAGCATGTTTATGACTTGCTAGTATTAAACTTGACTTGACTTGGACATGATAGCATGATCCCGTCTTGATATTCGTGATAGTGGCCCGCCGAGGCGCACTCTTAACAAGTACTCTTGATATGACTAGTAAACCTGACCTGACATGCTAGTAGCCCACCGAGGCACACACATAAAAAGTACTCCTGACAACTGACAAGTAAACCTGACATGACATGTATAATCTCGATTGATGTTGCAATAGCTATTCCTGTTTTGCTAGTATAACTCTTGTCTTGACATCGTGGTTGATTTTATTGATTGTGCCTGTACAAGCTACATGTCATGCCTTGCATCATGTGTAGGACATAGATTGTTGGTTACCACGGTCAGGGATTCATACTGAATCAGACTAGATTAACAACTAGATTGATCAAGAAGTTTATATAGAGATTTTCCTAGTTACAGGCGATCCCGTTATCCCAGCCACACCAGTGGACTTGTAGCCTACCGACGAGTATGGCACATTTCCAGCATACTGTCATGTGTTGCACTCTAAGTCACCTAATAGTTCTCTTAATTCTTGATAACTCTTGTAATCTCTCCTGGATAACCTGGATAATTTGTAGGGCTTGTGACTGCGGAAATATCTTATTGCATCTTGTTAGTAACTAAGCTTGTGATAACCCTAGTTAGCTAACAATAGCAAGATATAGGACTTGATTGGCCATGCTTGAATGAATTGTCTCATGATTAACATGGGAATTATATTCCACCACTTGTTCCTCCTACTACAAGCTATTATTTTATGTTAACTCAGTCGCTCATGTTATTTAACTATGCTATTTTATCAGTTCTTTTTTTATTATATGCTGGTTTTAGTTTTGAAGTGGAGCCTCTCTTGTGGCACTTGCTCTATCTGGGGTCTGACCCAGCTGGTTTTGTATGGCCAAATTTTGGAGAAGCATCCGAGGATCTACCTGCACTCCAACCATATGGTGAACACCATACGTAATCCTGGAAGCGAGTGGGTTTCCTATTTTGCTCTCCCACTCTATTGTAGATTATTCTTTTGAGGCGTTTAGCCGCCGAGCAAGTGTTAGCTCGTGTTGAAACTTAATTTCTGTTTGCCTAAGGGCTGTAACATGATTGACAAATCCTAGGATTGATCATGTATGACTTAACTCTTGCTAGTCTCACATTTTGTATGACTAGCTTCATGATCATCTGAATATGTAATATTTGGGATGCCTTACTTTGTATGTTTGATGATCTAACATCTGGTAATAATTATTTGCTTGCTTGAGATTGAGACACTAGGCTTGTTCTTGACCATAAGCGACTGTTGGCTTATAGATAAACCCTCATGCATCTAGACAGCCGTGACCGTATTGAGAGGTGGGTTGCACTTCAATGTACGTAGCTGGCTGTGTCTGTCCCCCGCTCTCCAATATTCTGGTTCTGGGACGTAACATAAAAAGTACATATGTCACCATTACCAGTTATATGCCCTTTTAAATTGTTTCTAAAGGAGACATAGCCTTCTTTCTTCATCGATTGATTTGCAAACAAAGTATTATCGCCCATCATATGTCTGGAGCAACCACTATCGAGAATCCATTTGCTTCTAGTGGGAGGAGAATGGTCCACCTACAACACAAGTTGAAGATGTAACCTTTGGTACCCACTTTTTTGAGGGTCCGGGTGTGTTAGTTTTTGGAACCCAAACATATATCTGCATATCTACTTGCTTCCTAACCTTATACTGATGTGATACATGTCCTCTTATACCACAATAAACATGTAGCTGAAATGTTCATGCTACGTGAAGTTCGAAGATCATGTATATAAGTTTTTGAAGAGGTGTGTGACTTCTTGCATGGAAATATATACATGAATGCATGACTCCTAGCAATTCTAGTAGTGTTAGTCGTATTGTGTTTGTGTTTAGCCTTGTGATTTGTGTTCACTTGAGTTACAGGCTTGACAACCTATTTTTCTAGTTTAATCTCTAATTTTTTAGAGATACCACAGGCTTCATGTATTTGCAAACAAAGTATTATCGCCCGTCATATATCTGGAGCAACCACTATCGAGAATCCATTTGCTTCTAGTGGGAGAAGAATGGTCCACCTACAATACAAGTTGAAGATGTAACCTTTGGTACCCACTTTCTTGAGGGTCCGGGTGTGTTAGTTTTTGGAACCCAAACATATATCTGCATATCTACTTGCTTCCTAATCTTATACTGATGTGATACATGTCCTCTTATACCACAATAATGACATATAGCTGAAATGTTCGTGCTAGGTGAAGTTCAAAGATCATGTATATAAGTTTTTGAAGAGGCGTGTGACTTCTTATATAGAAATTTATACATGAATGCATGACTCCTAGCAATTCTAGTAGTGTTAGTCGTATTGTGTTTGTGTTT
This sequence comes from Iris pallida, assembly GCA_029216955.1. NCBI lineage: Eukaryota > Viridiplantae > Streptophyta > Magnoliopsida > Asparagales > Iridaceae > Iris > Iris pallida. Next base: position 27,675,416 of record JANAVB010015400.1, read on the forward strand.
AGCCTTGTGATTTGTGTTCACTTGAGTTACGGGCTTGACAACCTATTTTTCAGTTTAATCTCTAATTTTTTAGAGACACCACAGGCTTCATGTATTTTGTCGTGAGTGCATCTATTCTCTAAGCAGCAATATAATACTTATTTTTCTCTAGTTCATAGAGATCATTGAGCTTTACATTTTCTAGACTTGCTTTCTCAAGCTTCTCAAGAGTGTCATGTAATCTCAATTTTAAAGAAGAAATCGCATCCATGTTACTAGAAGAGTTTTTATCTCTAATATCTTCTAGTATTTGAGGTTGCTTAGAAAACTCAGATTGTATAGCTTTTAGCTCTTTCTTGGCACTTTTGTACATACCCATCATCTTTTTTTTATCTTCTAGTAGATTAGTGAAGGCATCAGATAATTCATCAAAAGTAAATTCTTTATAAAGAGGATTTGAAATTACCTAGCATCTGTAACTATGAAACATAGATTTGCTGTGTTGTGAGGTCTTTTGTCTTCTTCAGAATCACCCGCCTTACTTTCACACCAGATACTGGTATTTACAAAATTCTTTGTTAAAGATCTTCGTTTACCTTACTGGTCGTTTGTGCTCCCCTTTCTTATAACAGGACAGTCTTTCTTGATGTGACATGTCTTCTTACGGCTGTAGCAGATTGGTTCTTCATTATCTCTAGAATCTTTCCTCTTCTTATTAGTCTTCTCGTACTTCAAGAATCTTCTGAAGTTCCTCGTCATGAGGGCTATTTGTTCGTTGTTTGAGCTATCAGTCTCACTCTCGTCATCGAAGGCTGTCTTATGGTGTGCTTTGAATGCTATAGTCTTGTTCTTTGGTGCTGGCTCTTCGAAATTTTTAAGGTCTAGCTTATGTGTCATAAGCTTTTCCATAAGAGTCTCAAGAGTTATTGTAGTGAGATCATTCCCTTCAATAATGGTCCTTGGGATTTCAATTCTTGGTCAGCCCGTGAAGTATCTTTCGAATCTTTTCATGATTGTTGTATTCTTTTCCAAAGGGAGATAGAGGGTTAACAATTATAAAAATTGAGTAAATGTATTGGTAATTGTCTCATTAGGCTTCATTTTGAAGCCCTCATACTCTTGTGTGAGTCGTGAGATTTTGGACTCCTTCACTTGTGAAGTTCCTTCATGAGTTACCTCAAGAAGTTTCCAAACCTCGTGAGACGTGACACATGTTGATACCTTATTAAAATTAGTTCTATCTACAGTACAAAATAAAGCATTGATAGCTTTTGCATCAAGACTTGCTTGCTTCTTTTCATTATCAGTATACTTGTCATACGGTTTTTCAAACAGGTTTCCATCTACAACTATAGGAAGTGGTTTCTTATAACTGTCAATGACAATTGACCATAAATCGAAGTCAAGTGACTTGAGGTAAAAGCTCATACGTGTTTTCCAATACATGTAGTTTGTGTCATCAAATTGGGGCGGCCTATTTGTAGACTGGCCTTCACCATTGCTAGTATATAATAATGTCATATCTCAAGGAGTTTTAATCCAACTTTGAGAAACTGAGCTCTAATACCAATTGTAGGATCGATTCACCTCTAGAGGGGGTAAATAGAGTGTAACGGAAGTAATATCCCCAATAAAAAATTATACAGGTAAAGGAAGATATAAACAAATACTTATATGTAGTAAAGTAAAGCAATAAGTAAATAAGGACGAGAAAGCAATACGCAAATACCGAGATTTTATACTAGTTTTCCTCTGAGTGGACTAGTCCAGTCTGAGTACTCATGCTCGATGTTTAATCCACTATTTGAAATAGAGGTTACATCGCGTGCTTTACTTTGAAGAACACGTCAACTTCAACACCGTCGTGTTTTAGTCCGAAGCCTACGATCAAACTTCAACACCATCTGAAAAAGTTTTTATACTCAAAGCTTGTACAACAAGAATACTCCTAATCAAAAACCACCGGCACTTAGTGTAGTGCCCCGTCCCGCTCAATCAATCGGAGGAATCGAAATGCCAACGGCGTTCGGACTTAGCCATACAACGGCGACTCGAAGGCCCGTTCGATCGAGGCGATCCCTCGCTCAGGTGGGTGGCTTCGGTGAACTTGCCTCAGCTTGGCCTTCGTACTAATAAAATAAATGTTTTTAAATGCACAAGTAGGCTTGATAATAAAAGAGACGAATCCACATAGCTAAGGGAATAATCCCAAGTCGAGTCAGATTGAGTTAGAATATGGAAAGGTCCAACGGTCGGCTTAGAGTTGGTGTACAGCATGCTTTGAAAATGACACTCGGTCCTTCATCTCGTGCCTAGGGAGAAGGAAAGTTGGTCTTCGATGCAAAATTTGTGAATTAGCCTAAGTCATAGGCGTCGCCCGCGTAAATGCTCGATAAAGCATGCACACTTTCAAGATGCAAGGCTTGGCATAGCCTTTGCTCATTCCACGGGTTAAGTTGTAGGCTCGATTAAGTTAGGCAAAGTAATGTTGGGCTATCGAAGTCATAGATAGCACTGTCCCGCTCTTTCTACAGTTGTCAAGTTACTTAGTCCCACGACCTCAAGGCTCGTCGTATAAAGTATGACTTGGGCGATAAGGTCGCATAGAACATAAGTCAATTTAAGGTACGAACCACGGTCGGTTCGGAGGAAAGTTAGCCATGGTCTATTGGCACATAAGGAGCACGTTATGTTCAAGTTAAGTGGGAAGGCTATGTCGTAGACACTCCGTGAGTTCAAAGAATGTTAGGTCTAAGCGATGGTTAGTCGAAATGTTAAGTTCGAGCGATGGTCAGTCGCCGAGAAGAAATATGACGGGACTACAGGTCAGTTGTCGAAGCAACCCTGGTTTGGGCTCTGCAAAAGAAGTATGAAAAGTAGAAGAAGTAAAGCAAAGGAACTAAGTGGTGATGATTAGTCCATGTAATTACGTTAAATCTAGAAGTTAGCGTAGGTGCGTGGTCATGGACAACTTGTCGACAAGGACGATTATTTCTTCCAGCGGCAACCCCGGGGCCACGGGACCGACTCGGCCTAGGAAGAAACAGGTTATAGCCGAGCTGGGTATGAAGCAATCGATAGTTTGGAGACTTGCATCGGAGTTCGCTACTTGCGGTGCAAGGATCCCGTTTACCAGGCTATGTCCACGATGGCTAGTTAATTCCAATGACCTTTTATATAGATAAGTTGGCGTACTGAACGGCAATCCGCATGCACGGTGTCGGTCGATTCTAAGGAAATATAATCACGACACGAGTTGTGTTTAGAAGGTATGTGTGCACAGTCTGCACCATAATTTTAGAGCCTTGGATTTGGCTATAGCAAAGGCCCGTGCTTCGACACGAGATGTGGCATCGAGTGTTAAGTCGTTGGCATAGAGTTGCATAAGTCAGACTTAAGTCGTTGTGAGTTAAGTCGAGAAGGGCCATAGGGCAAGTTTGGTTAAGTCATGTTGAGTTGCAGGGCATGACCTCGAAATGTGAAGCACGGCCGCATCGTCACAACACAAGTATAGGCAAGACTAAGTGAGGAGGCACTGCCTCAGAGATATTGAAGCACGAATTGAGTTCATGGCACGACCAAGTCGTTGCGTCCCAAAAGTATGGCACAAAAGATAAGTATGAGTTGGTGCATTGACGTTCCAAGTGTGAGAAAGATCGAGAGGCAAGGATAAGGAAGTTATCGGTGTGATAGCACGATGATGGTCTAGAGACACAAAATAGGCCAAGGCGTCTGTCCCAAAACTGATCCTAAGGCAAGACTAGAAAGACAATTGAAAAGAAGGGACTATGTTGCATAAAGTAAATTAACGTATTGGTTTTGTATGGGTGGGCGAGGAGCTCACACCACCAGTACAGTTGAGTACTGACACCCACACAGTTTTCATGTGCAGGCACAGGTAGGAGCTCGTGGCGCGAAGCTCGCTTGGATGCATCGAGGTACGGAGTTCTTTGCAATTCAAGGCGTACGATCGCACGGAGTCAGGACTTATACGGGACATAATGTATGGACGTCGCCTATCTGAAGCATCTGCTAGCTCTGTATTGAGAGATGAGAGAGAGCTGAGTGACTTGTAATGTGAGAAGAGTGAGCTTGAGTGATTGTAATCTTAGCCTTGTACCCCATTATAACCTTATTTTCAACATCAATAAAGATCATCTTTTGAATAACTTGTATTTCATTCTAAATTTCTGCTGGCATATTCAATGTCTTTGCTTGGGACTCTGTGCCAATCGCAGCCACTATAATCGGCCGTTATGGAACCTGCCTTGTACGAGCGCAATCTAGGCTCGTGCAGCATCACGCCTTAGCAAGGACGATCGCTCGAACGGGAGCGGGGCATGACATAATGGTATCAGAGCACGGCTTTACGTCCTTGGACTTTCGATTGAATTTTTTAACTTCGATGTTTCCGTAAACTTTGATGTTGCTTCCGCAAGTTGATATCATTGGTGCGCTCTCTCTTAAATGTCCCATGGATGTCCATACAATAAGTCTATATAATTTGCAAAACGTAGGAAAATAGTTTTTGACAAGAAACAAAAGATGGTTCATGTAACACGGTTGGCTAAGTCTGGCTGGACATATACATCAAAGTTGCGTCGACCATAGAAAAGTCGAGTGCGGGATTCGAATTGTGTCAGACGAGAATGATTTGGACTTGATTGAGTAAAGGGGATGACTATCAATAGGGGTGCTATCGAGTGACGATATCGTTGATGCGATATAGATGAGCGTGCTTGAAATTCGAGAGAATGGTTTGAATGAAAATTTTGAAGAAGTCGATTATGATTCGAATGATGGTTTTGAGGATTTGTCGAATGACTTCATCCCTGAGTGGTGTATGTGATAGCTTCAGGGATGTCGATCGATCGATTGAGGATGCGGGGTATCGATGAGTCTATCAGCAAGCATTACGTTATAAAAAGTCGTAGATTGAGTATCGTTGAATAAGTTGTAGTCTTGAAGATAAGGACGAATCGGTTTAAACAAATTAGAGATGATGCGCATGGGATAGTGATTGCGCGAGTATGAAATGCAAAATAATTGAATAGGTGAAATCGAATCGAGGAAAAGTTAGGGTAAACGAATAGATGACTTGATCGAGAAAATTGATGCGGATCGTATATGAAAAGTTAGCATGACAGAAAGATAGCGTGCATGAAAAGTTTGATTCGAATGTTTGAAAATAACTCTGAAGATTGGAATGGATGTTGCTCGATGATTTGAGTTAGCAAGGAATGATGTGATTTGAAGAAAAATGTTGCTCGATGACTTAAGATAGACGGATGAATATACGTGATTTCAGATTTGATCAAATTGATGATGTAAATGACTCGAGGGATAATAATCAAACTTGATCTTGAATGTCGAGGAGATTATCCAGTCGAACGATAGCATCGGTTGTGCGACTCGAAATTCGTTGCAAATGAAGATCGTCAGGTTACGCACATCGTCGATGGTATTGAGCCGTATCAAAGATCGATGTACGATAACTCGGGGGCACTCAAATTCGAGGAAGGACGATCATGCAGTTGTTATTGTTCTGATGGATGCTATAATTAGGATTTGATTGAAATGAATGTTGGATGAAAATGATCATGTCTTGATGGTTGCACTGATAACCACAATGCTGAAGATGTTGTCTTGTGCGAGCGCAACTCTAGCCTCGCACATGCGTCATGTCGGATTTGGGACGATCGTTCCGCATGAGCGCTGACATAGTAATTCATGTCGCGGGAATGATCGAACTCAGAAAATTAGAACGTGGCAATTTGGATTGCTTCGACTTGTTGGTTTGATGCGAAGGTGAATTCAAGGATTGGTCGAACATGTAATTTGACGAATGAAATAAACTTGAGGATTGAGTAGGTCCAATCCGTGCATCGAGAATGAATTAGTCTAGACTCAAACAAGAGTTATGTCCCGATGAGAATAATTGTTCTGCAGGGAGCGTTGCATGGTGATTTATGCCCACCGTGGTTAATCGGACTCACGTGAGATTGGGTCGTAATATATTGTTAAGCTAGACGACCTTATGATCCAATACGTGAATTGGGATAAATGGCTTAGGGAATATGGAATGTGAAATTATTGTTTTGCGATGAATTGTGTCGTAGCAGACTTGACTTAGGAAAAATTGATAGGTGAATTATATCGAACATGTTCGAGGAGATAGGCTATACAAATTGCTCGTTGGACGAGCGATATTGATATGTCGAGGAATTGGTTGAACGTGAGTTATCGTAGGATGGCTTTACTGAAAGACTCGGACTCCGTGCGACGAATGTTGGGATGTGTGTAGGAAATCTATGCTCGAAGTTTAAAAATCGGAGTGATGCAAGCTTAGGTAGAATATCCCGTACTATCAATTTGGTTTGACCTTAGGATGGGGGTCAGTATTGATATTGTTGTTTGGAAACTATTATTCCAATACTGACGATAGACCTTGGACTAAAAAAGATAGCCTAGTGTAGGCAGACGTCCCAGTGTAGAGCAGTAGGATTTGTGGGGGCACCACTCACGAGGCTCGGTTGACATACACGTATATCAGGGACGCCTGAATAGGTGCACGATCCGACTCGAGTGGTGATGGTAGATTCTCGATCACAAGATTTGGCTGAAATGCATATATTTTGGGAACGCCTGAAATATATGCACGATCTAACTAAGTGATGCGTTGAATCAAGTAAGACTAGAGGAATGTAAAAGTGTCGAAGATTTTGAAATCGTGTTTCAAGGAAAAGATTGATGGTAGTGCGAGCGTGGCTAGGATTGAGGGAATGCATAGGAGTAGTATGTGCGAGAGTCCTTGAATATTGAATAAAGTGATAAGTCGATAAGTAAGTACTCAGTTAGTTTCGAGGATGAAACATTTTCTGAGTGCTGTATGATGTAGTGCCCCGTCCCGCTCAGTCAATCGGAGGAATCGAAACGCCAACGGCGTTCGGACTTAGCCATACAACGGCGACTTAAAGGCCCGCTCGGTCGAGGCAACCCCTCGCTCAGGTGGATGGCTTCGGGGAACTTGCCTCAGCTTGGCCTTCGTACTAATAAAATGAAAGTTTTCAAATGCACAAGTAGGCTTGATAATAAAAGAGACGAATCCACATAGCTAAGGGAATAATCCCAAGTCGAGTTGGATTGAGTTAGAATATGGAAAGGTCCAACAGTCGGCTTAGAGTTGGTGCACGACGTGCTTTGAAAATGATACTCGATCCTTCATCCCGTGGCTTGGGAGAAGAAAAGTTGGTCTTCGGTACAAAAGTTGTAAATTAGCCTAAGTCATAGGCATCGCCCACGTAAATGCTCGATAAAGCATGCACGCTTCCAAGATGCAAGGCTTGGCATAGCCTTTGCTCGTCCCAACGGTTAAGTTGTAGGCTCGATTAAGTTAGACAAAGTAATGCTGGACTATCGAAGTCATAGCAAGCACTGTCCCGCTCTTTTTGCGGTTGTCAAGTTACTTAGTCCCACGACCTCAAGGCCTGTCATATAAAGTATGACTTAGGCGATAGCGTCATGTAGAACGTAAGCCGGTTTAAGGCACGAACCATGGTCGGTTCGGAGGAAAGTTAGCCTCGGTCTATTGGCACTTAAGGAACACATTATGTTCAAGTTAAGTGGGAAGGCTATGTCGTAGCCATTCCCTGAGTTCAAAGAATGTTAGTTCTAAGCGATGGTTAGTCGCAATGTTAAGTTCGAGCGATTGTCAGTCGCCGAGAAGAAATGTGACGGGACTGCAGGTCAGTCGCCGAGGCAACCCTGGTTTGGGCTCTACAAAAGAAGTATGAAAAGTAGAAGAAGTAAAGCAAAGGAACTAAGTGGTGATGATTAGGCCATGTAATTACGTTAAGTCTAGAAGTTAGCGTAGGTGCGTGGTCATGGACAACTTGTCGACAAGGACGATTGTTTCTTCCAGCGGCAACCCCGGGGCCACGGGACCGACTTGGCCTAGGAAGAAACAGGTTATAGCCGAGCTGGGTATGAAGCAACCGGTAGTTTGGAGACTTGCATCGGAGTTCGCTACTTGCGGTGCAATGATCCCGTTTACCAGGCTATGTCCACGATGGCTATTTAATGCCAATGACCTTTCATATAGATAAGTTGGCGTACTAAACGGCAATCCGCATACACGGTGTCGGTCGATTCTAAGGAAATATAATCACGACACGAGTTGTGTTTAGAAGTATGTGTGCACGGTCTGTACCATGATTTCAGTGCCAAGGATTTGGCGGTAGCAAAGGCCCGTGCTTCGACACAAGATGTGGCATCGAGTGTTAAGTCGTTGGCATAGAGTTGCATAAGTCAGACTTGAATTATTGCGAGTTAAGTCGGGAAGGGCCATAGGGCAAGTTTGGTTAAGTCATGTTGAGTTGTAGGGCATGACCTCGAAATGTGAAGCACGGCCGCATCGTCACAACACAAGTATAGGCAAGACTAAGTGAGGAGGCACTGCCTCAGAGATATTGAAGCACGAATTGAGTTCATGGCACGACCAAGTCGTTGCATCCCAAAAGTATGGCACGAAAGACAAGTATGAGTTGGTGCATTGACGTTCCAAGTACGAGAATGGTCGAGAGGCAAGGATAAGGAAGTTATCGGTGTGATAGCACGGTGATGGTCTAGAGACACAAAATAGGCCAAGGCGTATGTCCTAAAACTGATCCTAAGGCAAGACTTGAAAGATAATTGAAAAGAAGTGACTATATTGCACAAAGTAAATTAACGTATCAGTTTTGTATGGGTGGACGAGGAGCTCACACCACCAGTACAGTTGAGTACTGACACCCACACAGTTTTTATATGCAGGCACAGGTAGGAGCTCGTGGTACGGAGCTCGCTTGGATGCATCGAGGCACGGAGTTCCTTGGCGATTCGAGGCGTGCGATCGCACGGAGTCAGGACTTATACGGGACATAATGTATGGACGTCGCATATCTGAAGCATCCGCTAGCTCAAGACATGTATTAAGAGATGAGGGAGAGCTGAGTGACTTGTAATGTGAGGAGAGTGAGCTTGAGTGATTGTAATCTTGGCCTTGCGCCCCATTGTAACCTTTGTTTCAACATCAATAAAGATCATCTTTTGAATAACCTGTGTTTCGTTCTAAATTTTTGCTGGCATATTCAATGTCTCTGCTTGGGACTTCTGTGCGACGACCCCGTCGCAGCCGCTGTAATCGGCCGTTATGGAACCCGCCTTGCACGAACGCAATCTAGGCTCGTGCGGCAACACGCCTTAGCGAGGATGATCGCTCGTACGGGAGCTGGGCGTGATACTTAAAAGAATAGGAGTTGTCTTGGAAATGTGAAGATTGAAAGCTCTTTGTAATAGGAAGGCTTAGAAGAGATAGAAAAGATAAAGAATGGATTAAGTGATTAGAATGCCAAATTCTTCTCTATTTATAGTAGTTTTTGAACCAGAGTTCGGGCAGAACTCGGTTAGGGTAAACGTTCGAATTTTGAACGTTAGAGATCCAAAAGACAAGGGAATGCTGCTGACCATGAGTGATCCTAGGGGACCGAGTTCGGTCCGAGGTAGAGGAGAACTGGGCCCGAGTTCGACTAAGGGGTTTTTAGGTAATTTTTGGTTCATGTAGGCTTTTGGATATTGGTTTTGGTTTGGGATAAAAGATAGGTTTGTTTTGGTTCAAGATAATCTTCTAAATGCCAGTGATCCCGACTCACAAAATAATCTAGATTCAAGAAATAAAAAATACAGAATAAAGTAAAAAAAGTCTTCTTGACAATCAAGTGTAATCTTCTGTAGTCATCTTGAAGTCTTCTTGCTTTCCATATCAAAGTCGGTGTTTTAAGTCAATTATCAAAATTAGGTTGATCATGGCTACATGGGCCAACATTTTGTGTGGGATTTTTTGTGAACTGAATGAACATGATTGATATAGGCTTTATGAAGGCCTTTTGGTGGAGTTTATGAAAAGCTAAGCCATGTGCCAAATCAATCTGATTTACAAATTGCCTAGACTCAGTAAAGTATAAAATACATAAATAAATATAAAAACAAATAGCCATTTTGATGATGCCTTTCTCTTAACATTAGAGCGGACTTGAAGATGCATTTTTTATTGACGGCAGTTGTCCAAAGATAACAGATCTGGAAGTCTAAATACCTTTCGGGGGCTTCACCCCCGAACCCCCACGGGGGACGTTGTCTCGTCGACCCTTGTCCGCTGATCATGCAGTGGAACCCCCGAGTGTAAGGCCCCGGATAGGTCATTTGGTGGTTCAAAGAAATCTTCTTGTATAACACCATCTTTGGTCCATCATTAATTCTTCATTGCATATGTCCTGCTTTGATCATGCTTACTGCTTATCTACAAGTACATGTTAGGCGAATAAAGCAGTATAGAAGTATAATAAATTAATGAACAGTAGGATAATACTAAGTTTAGGTAGCAACATGATAGTGATTACATGAATATTTGTGATATTCTTATGTTAAACTTAATTGATTAGTCATATTCAAAATTTTGATAAATTCATTGGGCTAACATATACATACTTTATTATTACAAGATAAAATAAAATAAAAATTAAAAAAATAATGAAACAGACAGCTGGATGTTGTTGTTCCTTGGAAAGAGGAAAGGTGAATTGAAAAAAATTAAGAGAATAAAGAAAGTGGAGAGAATCGAATGGAATTTCTTCTCCATTAAGAGAAGGAAAGAAAGGGGGAGAAAGAGAGAAGAGCGCGAGAGTGAGATACAGAAGAGCGGGAGATCGGTGGAGGAAGTAGAGAGGGAGGAAGAGGTATCACCGGACGTCGCCGAAGGCAACGCGTGGGGCGGTCGGCGGTTGGTTTTATTGGCACAGTTTATTTTGATAACATTAACAACATCTTCGTAGTCCAGTTTTCTTTGTATTTCATATATATATTCTTTCAAAAGCTCTACTACATAAGTTCTGTCCATTCAAGCCGAGTCATCAAAGCCTTATAGAAATTCCTAAAAGAAGAATGAAGAAAAGACCAGCGATCCTTAAAGACGGCTCTCAACAAATTTAAAATATCGAGTCTGTACAAGGTCTAGGTCTTTCTGTAAACACCTACGGTTGGATGACAAAACGTAAAGCTCTTCTATTTTTTCAGTCAAAAATCAATGTCTAAAAGAACGGTATACCGACGGTATACCGCTGTATACCGACGGTATACCGTTTCTGAGCCACAAGAATGTTCTGTGAAAAACATCGGCGTACCGACGGTATACTACGACATACCGACGGTATACCGTTTTGTTAGCCACAAAAATGTTCTAGGATGAACTTCGACATACCGACGGCATACAACAGTATACCGACGGTATACCATTTTGTTAGCCACAAAAATGTTCTATTGTCACGACCCGCACCCGCTTTTTGGATACGAAGCGTGTCCAAGTCCAGCCTATGCCGCAGTGTCGGCGGTAGTAAGTTGTCTATACGCAAGTCACGACAATCTAGAATCTCATGGTAAACTATATCTTATCCACATAATAATCAAATCACAATCAAGATCAATGAATAAGACATAAAACTGGACAATAATAAATGTAACTGAATATCTCCAAGAAGCAATGTCATGTCCGGTGGACACAAATCCACTACCAATAGACGGAAAGATAAAAGTACATGAAATACACTAACTGAGTACAACCTGCTAATCAAGGCGGCCTCAATTGCAAAGCTCAGCGGTCTGGTGCTGACTTAACTTGCTCAACTGCTCCTGACTCAAACTCGGCTAACCTGAAGAGATCATCAGGTCCTCAGTGGACTAGCAAGATACATAAAAATGAGCCTGTCTAACAGTTTATCACGCATAAAGAAAATCCAGAATAAACAAGTAAAACTAAGCAATAAATTAAACACGAATCTGTACACTAACTACACATAAATGAACTGCTGAACGAGGATGCGAGAACTCATGTCAAGATGTCAACAGATAACCAAATCGAGTACTCAAACCCTCGTCCCTAGTGTGGGCTCGCAGGTTTGATCAACTACTAGCCCTCATCCCTAGTGTGGACTCGCAGGCTAGCATCACCCTCGCCCCTAGTGTGGACTTGCAGGTTGAACCATATACTACTAACCCTCGTCCCTAGTGTGTACTCGCAGGCTAACATCACCCTCGTCCCTAGTGTGGACTCGCAAGTGTGAACCATATACTACTAACCCTCGTCCCTAGTATGGACTCGCAGGTTAGCTTAAGGCACAGATAACTACTAACCCTCGTCCCTATTGTGGACTCGCAGGTTAGCTTCAAGATTTTAAGACAAGAAGGAATAGCAGTTTAGTTCATGACTTCTCGATCCATGACACGACTCAATCAAGGCTCAAATGAATACATCCAATAAGACACAAAGCTAACTGCAAACACGGTCTATATAGCAATGATAAAGTATACAAGCAGGATATGAACAGTATATGTAAACAATAATAAGAAAAACTGGATAATAAAAAAGACAGTGCCTATAAATAAAGTTGTGTAGAAAGGCAAGGTATACTTGCCTGTGGTCCTGAGCTGCTGGTACGGGTCAAATGCTGAGTCAACACCCAAAAAAACCTGTTTTATGAATTAATAGGATCAAAATACAATTTTAAAGTACAAAATTTGTCTAACTATTTGATTATTAGCTTTCTAGGTTGATTTGTATTTAGTGAGTAGGTGGAACCTGGATAGTTACATAATTCTCCATGTTACTAGGCTCTAGGACACTTTCTATACCCAATATTGCCACCAATTACAGTCCTTTATGGGTACCGACTCATATTCCATATACTAAGTCTACAAGGGGCAGTGGTGATTTGGTTATAAAGCAAGAATTGGTTTCCTTTCTTGAAGCAAAAGAAGGCCTTAGGCTTAGTATTTTCCCAGCCATCGGACCATGGTCAAGTGATCAGATACACTCACAACCTACTCTATTCCTTCTAACACACAACCCAATGGATCATAATTGATACTCTTTCGATATTTTAACTGATACTAACAAAACACTAATACTATTCCTAGACACCACTCATCTACTAGTCCTCTTAACATTAGACACTAGATATAGGCTCATGACTTTTTACATGTACTATGGCACACCCCTTGGTATGCAAGCCATCAAATGGGCCAACCAAGGCCTGCCTCTCTTCTAATACCTGCATTTTAGCCTATAGCCTATACAAGCTATCAGAGAGGGGGTTGGTTTTCCTCTGTGCACTAACTGCTTATTTTACATATACTGCTAACCTCTGTTTTGCATCTACATTACTGATAATAATCGATACTCAGTCTTAGACCCAACTGATACTGGATTTCTGCCCCCATTACATGGGCATGACTTGCCTCTTCTATACTGTAGGTTGCAAACAGGACTTTAGTGCATCCCATGCCACAATGTGTATTATTGCATCTAGCTCTACTATTCCAGCCATACTCCTCTTTCTTACACTTGGAGCCATGTCTCTAGCTAATGTCGTACTCCTCCCCATATCTCGACACCCTACTGGGTAGAACTGATACACATTCAGTACCCTTGGTATACACCAGTACAGCCGCAAACCCATATCAATACAAGTGGTATACATCTTGTACACTGACACACCTCCAGGTTCTAGTACATTCAGAGGGTCAATCGATGCCTTAGATGTAACCAGTGCATTAATTGCATTAACTGAAAGGTCATGCACCCTAGTACACCCTGGTGTCACTTCTCTAAGCTGATACTGCCTAATCCCTGCTTCTATTTCGATACTCTTATTGACCTTGATCCGCTACCCTACATTTGTCCTGCTCCTGCACTCCAGTGTGGATACAACTAGGTTCCTAGATAGGATTACTTGTAATCTATATCTAGTCCCATTCTTTCCAAATTGGTAGAAAAAGACAAATGTGGCCTTCTCTATTCTGCACAGGCTCCAACCTAGGCTCATGCCTATCACATATACTCATATAGTAGATAATGTATATCAAGGTGAACCCAACTTATTAGCATATAGATATAACCCAAACTGGACGGAAACAATTAGGACTGCACATGATAGATATAGGGATTGAACAAATGGAATGCCAGGTCTCACTCGAGTCTTCCCACTTCACTTAACCTCTGAATCATAAGTCTAGGGAGGACTGATACTACATGCCTTAGCCTAACTAAGATGGATTGCTGTCAAAAGAAAGACTAACATCCATCTTACTGATTATTGAAGAACTGGAATTGGATTTAAGGGAACTGGACATATAGCCTTAGTATATACTAACAGATGTAGTGGACAGAACATGTATATCTTGGGGCTGATACAGTTGAACTAAATTGCTACACCTGAACTGATGCTAACTTAATTAAACAAAAGGGACTGATACATATAAAGGGTAAAGGACTGCTATATATAACAGAGCTTATAGTCTAAAAGAGGACTGAAACTTGATGAAGAATTGACAATCTAAAGTGATATATAGGTAGGGGAACTGATCCACTTGATAATCTGGACTGATCATCAATGAGCAGGGGACTGCTCTAATATGCATGATAATACCTTAAAATATGTAACTGAACCTGAGCCTCTATTGACATACCAATTTGGTTACCTGTTCATGTGTGAACATGGACTGAAGCTCTAATGAGATGGTTGGACTAAGTATGTATGCAGGTGATGAAATGGTTAAGGATCTGAACATCTAACACCTTGAATTGGCTAAGCCTTGGATATGTAGGACAAGGTTTGGTGGATGAGGACTGTTACCTGTAGATTGCTCTGCATACATCCAAGGAAGATAACTGAACATAAAGGAATGTCCAAGACTAGGATTGAGGTATTCAGGGCAGAACATATAATCACTCTGACTGAACCAGAAGATAGGCTAATCATATATGTATGTGGATAGATCCATAATAGCAAATGAACAGAACATCCTAACTACAGAACCTTCAAATACGGAAGGGGTGGTAAAATACAAGCAGTAAAGTGGTCCATTGAATGAGGTCAGGACCCATAGTATAGGTATCCATCTGGACTCGAGTAGAGTAGAACATTTCCATGCAGGGCAGATGATTAGATGCATCACAACAAGGTATTATGTATGCAGTGGCTAAGGCTATGCACAATCCAGGATTCATATCCTGATACTCTACCTCATTTTCCTACACTTGACCATCTGAAGATGGAAGAGGAGAAGCAACAACAGCACTTGTATCAGCAGTTAATATTGTAGATTCACTTCTAATGTACCATGTGTGCAATGATACATGAAAGTATCTCATGAAGGTATCCCATGGTAACCGATACTGATACATGTATCAACTCTTTCTTAGTCTATTTGTCCTATCTTGTATTACTCTAAGTCCCTATACATGGCATACTCCATTGCCTAATTCTCTTTCACAAATTTCCACAAATACCTTGCCTTCATTGGTGTACTAGTGAGTTAATAGGCCTATTGAATCGAACAATATGGGAAAGGAATTACCTGTTGGTGGCTCGATCACTCCGGTCCTCCAAGTATTCCTCGACGCAAAGTAGGGAGGCTGATGGCAGAGAATTAGGGTTTAAGGGAGAGGCTAGGGCATCGAGTAATCTACATATAGATAGACTAATTTGAATCCTACTGTGATAAGGAGAAGGAATTTCGATCTTATCTAAACTCCCTCTTCTGGCTTTGGCTATTTGAAAAGTTTGAATACACGGTTTTTGAATCCCTGTGTATTCAAAAGGGATTTCAATAAGAATTATGCAATCACACCCCTCTGAGTATGGGATTTATGTGTTGGTCCTTCCTCTTTGAGATTTTTGAGGAAAACCCCTACCTGTTTCTTTTGTTTGCAAAGAAATAATAATATCTATATTTTACATATATACTTGATTTTTTTTAGTTATATATACATTAATTAATAATTCAGCATGAAATAAAAAAATATGGGAATTTGGGTCAAGGGCTCACAAACCTACCCACCTTAAAATAATTTCGTCCTCGAAATTCAAATAAAGCTATGATATACCATAATGAATAGTCAAAACTTGTTACTAAAATATTTCCATGTTTTAACAAAATCTAATATAGGACTCCCAACTGTACTATTACTATGATTCTATTATGAACTTCTGTCAGCTCCTCCTTGTGCGGCTGGTAGTGGTGGGGCATTTAGGGGAGTGATGTTCTTGTCTTGATAATCCATTTACTGCAATAAAAGAAAACATTAGACGGCACGAAGATTTCAAGCAGGATGCAAGTCAAAGATTCAAATAGAAATCAAGGACAGAGATCAATACTATTTTCAAGACACGTGGATGAGATCCTATGTTTCTAATCCTATGTGCAGGCTCACGACGTCACAGTAATGTAACCGAAGTGATTAACGTAGACCTGCATGGGCCACCAAAAAAACTTGTTACGACCCACACCCGCTTTTTGGATACGAAGCAAGTCCAAGCCCAGCCTACGCCGCAGTATCGGCGGTAGTACGTTGTCTATAAACAAGTCACGACAATCTAGAATCTCATGGTAAACTATATCTCATCCACAGAATAATCGAATCACAATCAAGATCAATGAATAAGACATGAAACTAGACAATAATAAATATAACTGAATATCTCCAAGAAGCAATGTCACGTCCGGTGGACACAAATCCACTACCAATAGACGGAAAGAGAAAAGTACATGAAATACACTAACTGAGTACAACCTGCCAATCAAGGCTACCTCAACTGCAAAGCTCCGCGGTCTGGTGCTGACTCAACCTGCTCAACTGCTCCTGACTCAAACTCGGCTAACCTGAAGAAATCAACAAGTCCTCAGAGGACTAGCAAGATACATAAAAACGAGCCTTTCTAACAGTTTATCATGCATGGAGAAAATCCAGAATAAACAAGTAAAACTAAGCAATGAAATAAACACGAATCTGTACACTGACTACACATAAATGAACTGCTGAATGAGGACACGAGAACTCATGTCAAAATGTCAACGGATAACCAAATCGAGTGGTCAAACCCTCGCCCCTAGTGTGGGCTCGCAGGTTTGATCAACTACTAGCCCTCGTCCCATGTGTGGACTCGCAGGCTAGCATCACCCTCGCCCCTAGTGTAGACTCGCAGATGTGAACCATATACTACTAACCCTCGTCCCTAGTGTGGACTCGCAGGCTAGCATCACCCTCGCCCCTAGTGTGGACTCGCAGGTGTGAACCATATACTACTAACCCTCGTCCCTAGTGTGGACTCACAGGCTAGCATCACCCTCGCCCCTAGTGTGGACTCGCGGGTTAGCTTCAGACACAGATAACTACTAACCCTCATCCCTATTATGGACTCGCAGGTTAGCTTCAAGATTTCAAGACAAGGAGGAATAGCAGTTCGATTCATGACTTCTCGACCCACGACACGACTCAATCAAGGCTCAAATGAATACATCCAATAAGATACAAAGCTAACTGTGAACACGGTCTATATAGCAATGATAAAGTATACAAGTAGGATATGAACAGTACATGTCAACAATAATGAGAAAAACTTGATAACAAAAAAGACAGTGCATGTAAATAAAGCTGTATAGAAATGTAAGGTATACTTGCCTGTGGTCCTGAGCTGCTGGTACGGGTCAAATGCTGAGTCAACACCCAAAAAAACCTGTTTTATGAATTAATAGGATCAAAATACAATTTGAGAGTACAAAATTTGTCTAACTATTTGATTATTTGCTTTCTAGGTTGATTTGTATTTAGTGAGTGGTGGAACCTGGATAGTTACATAATTCTCTATGTTACTAGGCTCTAGGATACTTCCTATACCCAATATTGCCACCAATCACAGTCCTTTATGGGTACCTACTCATATTCCATATACTAAGTCTACAAGGGGCAGTGGTGATTTGGTTTTAAAGCAAGAATTGGTTTCCTTTCTTGAAGCAAAAGAAGGCCTTAGGCTTAGTATTTTCCCAGCCACCGGACCATGGTCAAGTGATCAGATACACTCACAACCTACTCTATTCCTTCTAACACACAACCCAATGGATCATAATTAATACTCTTTCGATATTTTAACTGATACTAACAAAACACTAATACTACTCCTAGACACCACTCATCTACTAGTCCTCTTAACATTAGACACTAGATATAGGCTCATGACCCTTTACATGTACTATGGCACACCACTTGGTATGCAAGCCATCAAATGGGCCAATCAAGGCCTGCCTCTCTTCTAATACCTGCACTTTAGCCTATAGCCTACACAAGCTATCAGTGAGGGGGGTGGTTTTCCCCTGTGTACTAACTGCTTATTTTACATATGCTGCTAACCTGTGTTCTGCATCTACATTACTGATAATAATCGATACTCAGTCTTGGACCCAACTGATACTGGATTTTTGCCCCCATTACATGGGCATGACTTGCCTCTTCTATACTACAGGTTACAAACAGGACTTTAGTGCATCCCATGCCACAATGTGTATTATTGCATCTAGCTCTACTATCCCAGCCATACTCCTCTTTCTTACACTTGGAGCCATATCTCTTGCTAATGTTGTACTCCTCCCCATATCTTGACACCCTACCTGGTAGAACTGATACACATTCAGTACCCTTGGTATACACCAGTACAGCTGCAAACCCATATCAATACAAGTGGTATACATCCTGTACACTGACACACCTCTAGGTTCTAGTACATTCAGAGGGTCAATCGATGCCTTAGATGCAACCAGTGCATTAATTGTATTAACTGAAAGGTCATGCACCCTAGTACACCCTGGTGTCACTTCTCTAAGTTGATACTGCCTAATCCGAGCTTCTATTCCGATACTCTTATTGACCTTGATCCACTACCCTACATCTGTCCTGCTCCTGCACTCCAGTGTGGGTACAACTGGGTTCCTAGATAGGATTACTTGTAATCTATATCTAGTCCTATTCTTCCCAAATTGGCAGGGGAAGACAAGTATGGCCTTCTCTATTCTATATAGGCTCCAACCTAGGCTCATGCCCATCACATATACTCATATAGTAGATAATGTATATCAAGGTGAACCCAACTTATTAGCATATAGATATAACCCAAACTGGATGGAAACAATTAGGACTGCACATGATAGATATAGGGATTGAACAAATGGAATGCCAGGTCTCACTCGAGTCTTCCCACTTCACTTAACCTCTGAATCATAAGTCTAGGGAGGACTGATACTACATGCCTTAGCCTAACTAAGATGGATTGCTATCAAAAGAAAGACTAACATCCATCTTACTGATTATTGAAGAACTGGAACTGAACTTAAGGGAACTGGACATATAGCCTTAGTCTATACTAACAGATGTAGTGGACAGAACATGTATATCTTGGGGCTGATACAGTTGAACTAAATTGCTACACCTGAACTGATGCTAACTTAATTAAACAAAAGGGACTGATATATATAAAGGGTAAAGGACTGCTATATATATAACATAGCCTATAGTCTAAAAGAGGACTGAAACTTGATGAAGAATTGACAATCTAAAGTGATATATAGGTAGGGGAACTGATCCACTTGATAATCTAGACTGATCATCAATGAGCAGGGGATTGCTCTAAGATGCATGACAACACCTTAAAATATATAACTGAACCTAAGCCTCTATTGACATACCTATTTGGTTACATGTTCATGTTTGAACATGGACTGAAGCTCTAATGAGATGGCTGGACTAAGTATGTATGCAGGTGATGAAATGGTTAAGGATCTGAACATCTAACACCTTGAATTAGCTAAGCCTTGGATATGTAGGACAAAGTTTGGTGGATGAGGACTGTTACCTGTGGATTGCTCTGCATACGTCCAAGGAAGATAACTGAACATAAAGGAATGTCCAAGACTGGGATTGAGGTGTTCAGGGCAGAACATATAATCACTCTGACTGAACCAGAAGATAGGCTAATCATATATGTATGTGGATAGATCCATAATAGCAAATGAACAGAACATCCTAACTACAGAACCTTCAAATACGGAAGGGGGTGGTAAAATACAAGCAGTGAAGTGGTCCATTGAATGAGGTCAGGACCCATAGTACAGGTATCCATCTGGACTCGAGTAGAGTAGAACATTTCCATGCATGGCAGATGGTTAGATGCATCACAGCAAGGAATTATGTATGCAGTGGCTAAGGCTATGCACAGGCCAGGATTCATATCCTGATACTCTACCCTATTTTCCCACGCTCGACCATCTGAAGATGGAAGAGGATAAGCAGCAGCAGCACTTGTATCAGCAGTTGATATTGTAGATTCACTTCTAATGTACCATGTATGCAATGATACATGAAAGTATCTCATGAAGGTATCCTATGGTAATCGATACTGATACATGTATCCATTCTTTCTTAGTTTATTTGTCCTATCTTGTATTACTCTAAGTCCCTATACATGGCATACTCCATTGCCTAATTCCCTTTCACAAATTTCCACAAATACCTTGCCTTCATTGGTGTACTAGTGAGTTAATAGGCCTATTGAATCGAACAATATGGGAAGGGAATTACCTGTTGGTGGCTCGATCAATCCGGTCCTCCAAGCATTCCTCGACGCAAAGTAGGGAGGTTGGTGGCAGAGAATTAGGGTTTAAGGGAGAGGCTAGGGCATCGAGCAATCTACATATATATAGACTAATTTGAATCCTACTGTGATAAGGAGAAGGAATTTCGATCTTATCTAAACTCCTTCTTCCGGCTTTGGCCATTTGAAAAGTTTGAATACAGGGTTTTTGAATCCCTGTGTATTCGAAAAGGATTTGAATAGGAATTATGCAATCACACCCCTCTGAGTATGGGATTTATGTGCTTGTCCTTCCTCTTTGAGATTTTTGAGGAAAACCCTACCTGTTTCTTTTGTTTGCAAAGAAATAATAATATCTATATTTTATATATATACTTGATTTTTTTAGTTATATATACACTAATTAATAATTCAACATGACATAAAAAAATATGGGAATTTGGATCAAGGGCTCACATCTGTGACGAACTTCGGCATACCGACGGCATACAACAGTATACCGACGGTATACCGTTTTATTTGCCACAAAATGTTCTGTGACGAACATCGGTATACCGACGGCATACTGCTGCATACCGACGGTATACCGATTTATCTGATTTGATTTTTGAATGGACAAATACTAGCATTAAATGCTAGCATTAAATGCTTTCCAACGGATATAAATATTACCGTTACTATTCCAAATGGAATACCGACGGTATGCCGGTCCATACCGACGGTATGCCGTCTGGGTTATATTCAGGAGCATTAAATGCTACCTACTCTTGGTTTTCTATATAAATGGATTCCTTCTCCCTCTTGAAGGTCATCCACTTAAGCCATAAATTTCTCAACAACCAAGAGCTCCACCATTACTACTCTACCCAAGCTTTTAATTGTCATCCAATCCAAAAGTGCTAGAGTATTCAAGAGTTGTACTTTTCGACCTTCAAGTGTTAGAAGATCAACAGTTCTCTTCCTTTCCTTTTTGAAGTTGGCGAGCCTTCGTAAGAAAACTCGTGTGTAAGAATTTGGCGAGTTCTTCTGTCACGCCCCGCTCCCGTAGGAGCGATCGTCCTCGCTAAGGCGTGATGCCGCACGAGCCTAGATTGCGCTCGTGCAAGGCGGGTTCCATAACGGCCAATTTTAGCAGCTGCGATGGGGTCGTCGCACAGAAGTCCCGAGCAGAGATATTAAATAATAGCAGCGAAAATTAGAAAGCAAACACAAGTCATTGCAAAACACTCTTTTATTGATATTGAAACAAAGGTTACATTGGGGGTGCAAGGCCAAGATGACAAGTCTCTCAAGCTCACTCATCTCACATTACAAGTCACTCAGCTCTCTCTCATCTCTCAATTACAAGTCTTGAGCCATCAGCAGCTTCGGAAGGTGACGTCCAAACATTATGTCACGTATAAGTCTTTACTCCATGCGGCCGCATACTTCGAATCGCCAAGGAACTCCGTGCCTCGACGCATCCAAGCGAGCTCCGTGCCACGAGCTTCTACCTGTGCCTGCACATGAAAACTATGTGGGTGTCAGTACTCAACTGTACTGGTGGAATGAGCTCCTCATCCACCCATACAAACCCAACACGTTTGATTTACTTTGTGCAACATAGTCACTTCTTATCAATTGTGTTTCTAGTCTTGCCTTAGGATTATTTTAGGACCGACGCCTTGGCCTATTCTGTATCTCTAGACCATCTTGTGCTTGCGATAACGATGTTAACTCATACCTTGCCTCTAGACCTTTTTCGTGCCAACAACGTTAACCTATCAAGTCGTGTTTGCCTTACGGCTCAAATCAGAGACGCAACTACACGACAGACTCCATTTTTGTGTGACCGTGCTATAAGTCCTTGTTGAGGTTGTGCCTCGTAACTCAATGAGACTCAATCATATCGCCGCCTCGCGGCCCTTGCCGCCTCATGGCCCTTTGCTACTAAATCATCAACAGACCCAATCAAGACATGTAAACTAAGAGTCACTCGACCAACTTTGCCTTGCGGTATTTTCTGACTTAAACTTAAGACAACTCAAACCAACTTATGCAACTTATATGCCAACAACTTAAGACCCGACGCCGTATCCCGAGCCAAAGTACGTCGCCTATGTTGTAGCCATTCTTAGGCCCAAACACTTGTGTTCCAACCATACACACATTCAATTAGACTAAATCCAAAGGCACACACGCGGATTGCCGCTCGTGCCGACCCATCTATATGAATTGGTCACTAACACCACAAGCTATCGTGGACTTATAGCCTTGTTATTCGAAGACCCTTTCATTGCAAGTAGCTAGCCCTGAAGAAAGTTCCCGAATAAACCGAGCAGTTCGTCCAGCTACGGCTATACCGTGTTTCCCTCCGGAACGACGCGGTCCCTCGGCGCCCAGGGTTGTCGTACGTGGAAACTCTACCATATCGACAAGTTGTCCAATGAGCATGCAAGACTCGACACAAACTGATGTCTCACACAGTCATTCCTCTTCCAAAGTTACCATCTCTTTCAAACCGATATCAAGACTTCTATCCTTGAGATCTCTCGACGACCCACGGTCGCGAACCTTCTCCGTTGATACTCCTTGAGATCCCTCGACGACCCACGGCCGCGAGCCTTCTCCCTGTTACCATATTATTTCATTCAACTCAATGCCTATTCGATAGTCCTTCCTCCAAAACTCATTAAATCAACCATGGTTCATGCCTTAAACACTAAGTCCGTGCATCGTGCCTTAAGCCAATCATGCTCTATGCAACACTCCTGCCCAAGTTGACGGACCTTGAGGCCATAAGACTATTCGGTTATACCCAACCGTAGAACTCGTAGGACCGTGCTTGCTACCACTCCGATAGCCTAACATAACTTTCCTGACTTAAACGCACAACGACTCGATGAGCAAAGGCTGCGTCAAGCCTCGCATTGCGGAAATGTGTCGCGCATGCGTTCGACTTCTGAACGACCAAGTCATTTGGGCGCCTAGACTTACGCCA
Organism: Iris pallida; assembly: GCA_029216955.1. Lineage (NCBI taxonomy): Eukaryota > Viridiplantae > Streptophyta > Magnoliopsida > Asparagales > Iridaceae > Iris > Iris pallida. The sequence goes on from JANAVB010015400.1 coordinate 27,698,885, forward strand.
GCAGCTGTACGACGCAACTTAACTCATAGGGCGGGTCAAGGCTATGCCAAGCCTTGGACAATGGGACCGTACATGCTTTATGAAGCATTCATGCGGGCGACGCCTATGACTTAGGCTACGATTCATGACTTCGCCTACTCAACCAACTTTCCTTCTCCCAAGTCACGGGACGAAGGACCGAGTGTCATTTTCAAAGCACGTCGTGCACCAACTCTAAGCCGACCGTTGGACCTTTCCATATTCTAACTCAGTTCGACCCGTCGGGATTACTCCCTTTAGCTATGTGGATTCATCTCTTTTATTATTAAGCCTACTTGTGCAAGTTGAAAACATGCGATTTATTATGTGAAGGCAAAGATGAGGCAAGTTCACCGAAACTACCCCACCTGAGCGAGCGGTCGCTTCGACCGAGCGATGTCTCCGAGTAGCCGTTGCAAGGCTAAGTCCAAACGTCGTCGGTATTTCGATTCCTCCGATTGACTGAGCGGGACGGGGTACTACATCATACACTACTCAGAAAAAGTTTCGTCCTCGAAACTAACTGAGTACTTACTCATTGACTTACCACTCGAACGTTCAACGACTCTCACACACATTTCTCTTATGCATTTCCTAAATCTGAGCCACGCTCGTGCTGCCCTCAATCTTTTCTTCCAAACTCACGATCTCAAAATCCTCGACACTTTTCCGTTCCTCAAGTCTCACTTGATTCAGCGTATCACTTAGTTTGGATCGTGCACACATTCCAGGCGTCCCCAAAATACATGTATTTCAACCAAGCCTTGTGATAGTAAATCTAATTCCACCTATCGATCCATCCACTCCATCCTAAAAATCAATCCTACCGATGCTAACTCTCGCAACATGGACATCTCGCCTAGCGGCAATTTTTTTAGGCTAAAGTCAATCGTCAGTATTTGAATCACAGTTCCCAAACAACGATATCAACACTGACCCCATCCTAAGGTCAAACAAGTTGATAGTATAGGGTTTTCTACCCAAGCTCTCATCGCTCCGATTTCTAAACTTCGAGCACAGATTTCCTATACACATCCGAACGTTCGTCGTACGGGGTCCGAGTCATTTAGCAAAGCCATCCTATGACAACTCACGTTCAACCAATTCCACGACATCTCAATATCGCTCGTTCACCAAGCCATTTTGCATAGTCTATCTCTTCGAACACGTTCAACGTAATCTGCCTATCAATCCTTCCAAGTCAAACACGCTACGACATAATTCTTTGCTAAGCCATAATTCAGATTTCATACTCCCTAAGTTATTTATTCTAACTCACGTAATCGATCACAAGGTCGTCCGACTTAACAATATGTTGCGTCCCGATCTCACGCGAGTCAGATTATCCATGATGGGCATGAATCACCATGCACGCTCCCGCGAGATAATCATTCTCATCGGGATGTAACTCTTGTTTTGTGTCCATACTAATTCGTTCTCGATGCGCGGATTGGACCAACTCAATCTTCAAGTTTATTTCATTCATCAATCGCGAGTCCTACAAATCCTCGAATTCACCTTCGCGTCAAACCGATAAGTCGAGACAATCAACGTTGTTGCGTCCTGATTTTCCGAGTTCGATCATTCCCGCGACATGAATCACCATGTCAGCGCTCACGCGGAACGATCGTCCCAAATCCGATGCAACACATGTGCGAGGCTAGAGTTGCGCTCGTACAAGACAAGATTGTCGACGTTGTGGTTATCCGCGTAACCATCAAAACACAATCATTTTCATCCAACATTCATCTCGATCAAAATCCTAAGTATTGCATCCAACCGAACAATAACACTTGCACGATCGTCATTTGCCGAGTCAGAGTACCCCCGAGTTATCGCATATCATCTTTGATATGCCTCAATACCATCGACGATATACGTAACTTGACGATCTTCGTTTGCAACGAATTCTGAGTCGTGCGAATGATGCTATCGTCCGACTGGATAATCTTTTCGACATTCAAATTCAAGTTTGATCATTATCCCTCGAACCATTCACAACATCAATTTCCTCAAACCAATCTCACGTATTGTTCATTCGTTTATCTTAAGTCATCGACCAACGTATTTTCTCAATTCGCATCATTCCTTTATCAATCGATCGACATCCCTGAGGCTATCGCATACACCACTCAGGGATGAAGTCATTCAACAAATCCTTAACTTATCATTCGAATCAAAATCGACTTTTTCAAATTTTTCCGTTCGAACCATTCCTCAAATTCTAAGTACGCTCATCTATATCGCATCGACGTTATCGTCGCTCGATAGTACCCCTATCGATAATCATCTCACTTTTACTCAATCGAGTTCAACTCATTCTCATCCGACACAATTCAATTCCTGCACTTGACTTTTCTAAGGTCGACGCAACTTTGGTGTATATGCCCAGCCCGACTTAGCCAACCGTGCTTACGCGAACCATCTTTTTAGTTTTGTCAAAAACTGTTCTCCTATATTTTGCAAAATAGTTAGACTTATTGTATGGACATCCCGTGAGACATTTGAGAGAGAGCGCACCAACGATATCAACTATACGGAAGCAACGATTCAGAGTTTGCGGAAACAACGAGTTAAAGAATTCAATCAATAGTCCAAGGACGTAAAGCCGTGCTCTGATACCATTATGTCACGCCCCGCTCCCGTAGGAGCGATCGTCCTCGCTAAGGCATGATGCCGCACGAGCCTAGATTGCGCTCGTGCAAGGCGGGTTCCATAACGGCCGATTTCAGCGGCTGCGATGGGGTCGTCGCACAGAAGTCCCGAGCAGAGACATTAAATAATAGCAGCAAAAATTAGAAAGAAAACACAAGTCATTGCAAAATACTCTTTTATTGATATTGAAACAAAGATTACATTGGGGGCGCAAGGCCAAGATTACAAGTCTCTCAAGCTCACTCATCTCACATTACAAGTCACTCAGCTATCTCTCATCTCTCAATTACAAGTCTTGAACCAGCAGCAGCTTCGGAAGGCGACGTCCATACATTACGTCCCGTATAAGTCTTTACTCCATGCGGCCGCACGCTTCGAATTGCCAAAGAACTCCGTGCCTCGACGCATCCAAGCGAGCTCCGCGCCACGAGCTTCTACCTGTGCCTGCACATGAAAACTATGTGGGTGTTAGTACTCAACTGTACTTGTGGAATGAGCTCCTCGCCCACCCATACAAACCCAACACGTTTGATTTACTTTGTGCAACGTAGTCACTTCTTATCAATTGTATTTCTAGTCTTGCCTTAGGATTATTTTAGGACCGACGTCTTGGCCTATTCTGTGTCTCTAGACCATCTCGTGCTTGCGACAACGATGTTAACTCATACCTTACCTCTAGACCTTTCTCGTGCCAACAATGTTAACATATCAAGTCGTGTTTGTCTTACGGCCCAAATCAGAGACGCAACTACACGATAGACTCCATTTTCGTGTGACCGTGCTATAAGTCCTTGTTGAGGCCGTGCCTCGCAACTCAATGAGACTCAATCATATCGCCGTCTCGCGGCCCTTGCCGCCTCGCGGCCCTTTGCTACTAAATCATCAACAGACCCAATCAAGACATATGAACTAAGAGTCACTCGACCAACTTTGCCTTGCGATATTTTCTGACTTAAACTCAAGACAACTCAAACTAACTTATGTAACTTATATGCCAACAACTTAAGACCCGACGCCGCATCCAGTGCCGAAGCACGTCGCCTATGTTGTAGCCATTCTTAGGCCCAAACACTTGTGTTCCAACCATGCACACATTCAACTAGACTAAATCCAAAGGCACACACGCGGATTGCCGCTCGTGCCGACCCATCTATATGAATTGGTCACTAACACCACAAGCTATCGTGGACTTATAGCCTTGTTATTCGAAGACCCTTTCATCGCAAGTATATAGCCCCGAAGAAAGTTCCCGAATAACCCGAGCGGTTCGTCCAGTTACGGCTATACCGTGTTTCCCTCCGGAACGACGCGGTCCTTCGACGCCCAGGGTTGTCGCGCGTGGAAACTCTACCTTGTCGACAAGTTGTCCAATGACCATACAAGACTCGCCACAAACTGACGTCTCACACAGTCATTCCTCTTCCAATGTTACCATCTCTTTCAAACCGATATCAAGACTTCTATCCTTGAGATCCCTCGACGACCCACGGTCGCGAGCCTTCTCCGTTGATGCTCCTTGAGATCCCTCGACGACCCACGGTCGCGAGCCTTCTCCGTTGATACTCCTTGAGATCCCTCGACGACCCACGGCCGCGAGCCTTCTCCCTGTTACCATATCATTCCATTCAACTCAATGCCTATTCGATAGTCCTTCCTCCAAAACTTATTAAATCAACCATGGTTCATGCCTTAAATACTAAGTCCGTGCGTCGTGCCTTAAGCCAATCGTCCTCTATGCGACACTCCTGCCCAAGTCGACGGGTCTTGAGACCATAAGACTATTCGGTTATACCCAACCGTAGAACTCATAGGACCGTGCTTGCTACCACTCCGATAGCCTAACATAAATTGCCTGACTTAAACGCACAACGACTCGACGAGCAAAGGCTGCGTCAAGCCTCGCATTGCGGAAACGTGTCGCGCATGCGTTCGACTTCTGAATGACCAAGTCATTTGGGCACCTAGACTTACGCCAGCAGCCGTGCGACGCAACTTAACTCATAGGGCGGGTCAAGGCTATGCCAAGCCTTGGATAATGGGACCGTGCATGCTTTATGAACCATTCATGCGGGCGACGCCTATGACTTAAGCTACGATTCATGACTTCGCCTACTCAACCAACTTTCCTTCTCCCAAGCCACGTGACGAAGGACCGAGTGTCATTTTCAAAGTACATCGTGCACCAACTCTAAGCCGACCGTTGGACCTTTCCATATTCTAACTCAGTTCGACCCGTTGGGATTACTCCATTTAGCTTCATCTCTTTTATTATTAAGCCTACTTGTGCAAGTTGAAAACATGCGATTTATTATGTGAAGGCAAAGATGAGGCAAGTTCACCGAAACTACCCCACCTGAGCGAGCGGTCGCCTCGACCGAGCGAGGTCTCCGAGTAGCCGTTGCAAGGCTAAGTCCGAACGTCGTCGGTGTTTCGATTCCTCCGATTGACGGAGCGGGACGGGGCACTACATCTTCGGATCCAAACTCGTGTTAAAGTTGGCGAGTTCTTCGGATCCAAACTCGTGTGTACTATTTACTCAATAGTGGATTTAAGCAGGAGAGAGTTTCGGGACTGGATTGCCTCTAGAGAGGAGACCAGGATACATCGTGTGTTTGATTTTCTCACTCTCTCTCTTTTTATTTCAGTAATATAGCTTCTTGTGTTTAGTTTTATTTTATTTCCCTATTCACCCCCCCTCTAGGGTTCTACAATTGGTATCAGAGCTTTGTTCTCTTGATTTGGATTTACACCCTTAGAGTGATCCATGGCCACTAACCCTAGTATCAACACATTCCACAATGAGGGACACTCCATAAATAGACCTCCTCTATTTGATGGAACCAACTATAACTATTGGAAGATTAGGTGTCTGGTATGTCGGACACGAAGAAAACATTATAATTGTAATAAAAATAGTGGAAAGAAAAAATAGGGACACGGTGCACGACACGATGGGATGATGGTAGGTGTTGGCTAGATATGAGGAAAATAAAAGGGAGCCTCCCTTTTATGTAGCGGTGGAGGTTCCTAATAATGGAAGGATTAGGATTCATGGAATAAATCTAGGTTGACCCAATCCAATATTTGACCACAGTAATAAATCAAATAGTTTCCAAATTTATCAAATAATATTTGAAGTATATTTGCGTAAATCTGATAAAAATGATTTAACAAATCCTCATCTAATAGTTGATCGCAATAAAAATTTTAAAAACAATTATTCAAGCTTATCAAATAATTTCTAAAATAGATTTTTATAAACACAATCTCATTTAAAATAGTACATCGATAGATTTTATTGGTCAAGAATAATAAATTAAAACTAAATCAAATATAATTCTAATATTTGCTTACTATAATAATTCAAACTATTATTTAATCATCAAAATAAAAAATATTTCCATAAACCCCAATCTAATTTTAGAAATTATAATTTGGTAAAACCCCTTTTTGTCAATCGAAAATATTCATGATTTCCTTCGTATAAATTCAAATAAAAATCTATTTTTTCTAACAAAATATTTAAAACTAAAATAAAAAAAATAAAATTTTGAAAATCCGAAAACAGGGGTTACAGGTTCTGTCCAGAAATCATGATTCTTTGGCATATCACCAATATATCGATGGTATATTGCTATGATAGTTTGGTTCCAGTTTTGGTTCTATTTAGAAATCATATTTTCTTGGCATATCGCCGGTGCACCGCTACAAGTGTACTGTCGGTATACCGGTCTAATATCCTTGTTCAGGATAATTCATGGTTTAGCGTACTAACATGCGGTGTGGTTGTTTAGTTCTTCCTAAAACTTGCCCTAGTGACTTTCTATTTTATCCTAGATAGTTGCTTAACCGTGGTAAAGATATCCTCTTGCTCGGCTCCTAATATTGGGGAAAATTATTGATTGTTAACTTGTAGTATTGTCCGACGGGTTCTTATGAGCCAGCATGCCCTATATCATTGTATGGTGATGAGCAGCATAGTGTATAGTAATTGTACTTTTGATTTGATACCTGTGATGGATAGCAATTGAGAAAATGTAGATTTGATTGATTGATTGTCTGATTGTCCATATTTCCTGACATGACTACATGTATTTGTGCTATTATGATTATCAGCTTATCCTTTGAGGTATTGGTCATGTTATCGTACGTGCTCATGTGCACTTGTGCACTGCGGTGTTATTCATGTTTCTTGTGCACTGAGATGTGACGTCATGTTATAATTATATTATAGTATATCATGTTATATCCTGCACGTATTTTTTTGTAGTTGGTCAGTGATCGTAGTGTGGCTAGATAAGAGATCTGTGCATTGAATGTTAAAATCTACACTCAGGACGAATCTAGGTTAGAACCTTCGGGAACCAATGCGGATTCACACCTAGGGTACTTGTATTATGGTATGACATATAGGATGGATGATCGTGTGTCCACAGCCACGGAATTCCACATAATTTTTATGGTTAATTAGGTAATAAAAATATAGATCATAAGGAGGGAACAGGATCTCGATATCGTGCATTTGTTGGTTAGCCACCGGATAGTGTGGTATATCCTCCATCTAGGTGGAGTGCAGTATCTAGCATTTATCATTGTTACCGACCTAGTTTCTACCATATATGAGTGTTATGACCATTACTAAGCATTGTAGCCGACCCAATGGCCTCCCGAGGGACAGCACCATGGATTGTTATATATATTTCTAGTCTATGGTCTGGTTAGTCCCGCTTCGGCACCTCACGATATGAGGATCACAATATTGCATCCCTGGGGTAATACAGGTATTAATCTAACAAGCCGTAGGAATTGTTTGGTCGATTTGTTAAACTGATTGATTGTGTATACTACTATCTGCCAGTAGCACGGTAACGTACTCTGTCACGATGTAGTATTTCACATTTGTCCTTTTCTGGTATAGGAGTGGATTACTGCCTCGATGATAGAATACAGTCCCATGCTATGGCTCTGGTTCATATTACTACTATTGATTGGATTTTGTTTCATTCACTCGTGCTTTCTTGTAGACTTTGCTATTAGGGGATTGGCCCCTCTAGTTTTGTTTGGCCAAATATATCAGCTGAGCCCAAGGATCCAGTGTTCTACTATTCGGATGATTCGGATGGCACTCACCTGCAGGATGACCGTCGAGGATCCTGAGTGGATTTTCTTCTTCCTGACTACTGTTATCATTTAGTTTCTTTTGGACATTTAGCCGACAGGCACGTGTTAGCTTGATATTCTGAGAGATTTTTCTATCACATGATTGTATTATATTCAGACTACAGCTGACGACGTGATCATGTATATTTGACACTATGCTAGCTTTACATTTTTGTATAGCTAGCTTCATGATCATTTGGATAGTGTCACGGACACCTTACTACTTTATCTTATATGTTCTATATTTTTATTCTTATTTGACTGATTGAGACATAATATGTCCTGTGAAACCATAGTTGACTTGTATTGTAGTATAGACCCCCTTATCTAGGGACAGTTGTGACTGTATTGCGTGCATATTCCATAGCGTATAGATGACTATATCATACCCATGTTCTCCATATTTTCGGTACTGAATCACGAAATGATGACTCTACATTAAAATACATATCTTTGGGGTTTGCGAGTGGTCCCTAGTGACCAATTTCAAATAAACCCCAACAGTTTTAGGACATGGAGATACTACCAGACATGCATAAGACTGAATCAAGTACAGTACGCCGGTCAAATAGATTTAAAACACCAGTCGATCTCCAAAGCATCGCCCAGATGCACAAAGATATTTTCTCTTCAGTTGATCTAATAAAATAAATCCCGACCACTCAGGAATTGGGATGAGGACAATGCTCATAAACAAATTTTTTGCTACATTACATTCTGTTCGCTTGAGTCCTTTATTATGATGTCAAGAGGACTCTAAAACAATTTTGCTAACAGAGCATAGGTTTACATGAGTTGAATCAAGACAAAACATGAATCTACAAAAATTCTAACCTTAGAGTTGAATCGATAAAATTGGAAAGGAATGAGAAGAGCGATTGCTCTACTATAATAGAAGAACTTTTCGATGAAGAAGATAACTTCATTTCTTAGCATCAATAACCCTTTTTGCGAATGATGGCAAGCAGAATGAAGCAGAGTGGATCTGCAAGTAGAAGACTAGTGTAAGTACAAACAGACCACTGTGACAAACACTGGAAACGAGCGAAAGGAAGAGAAAATATATCCGGCAACAAACACATACCCCTGGGTTGTAATATTTGAGTGGTCCTTTCAATGTGTTTGATTCGTCAGTGCTCTCGTCAATGTGATGGACGGGCTTCTGAAACTCTACTGCTGGCCCCTCGGTCGAGCAAAGCATGAAGCCAATCACTCCACTGCATTCATCATGAACAACCAAGAGAAGTTGAGAGCTTCCAAGTAAACAAAGAACGAAAGGGAGCAAGACATCAAGAAGGTGAACTTTTTACCTTGGATATGTTGGAACAGTAGTCCATGCATAGTCGACAGATCCTTTGAAGACCTGATGACAGGCAGAGACTATGTCTTTGATGATGTGCATGTGCAGCCATATGCTCTCAGCCTGCGTGCATACGACTCCACCTGGACGGAGAGCCCTAGCCACGGACTCGAAGAAAGGCTTCTCAAACAGTTCTTGTGCTGGACCTGATTTCAGTACATAAAAATATCAGTACAAATATTCAAACAGATAGGAAGGTCATGGAGACCAGGATAACAAGAATGCAGCGGCAGTTAAAAAAATTACCGACTGGGTCGGAAGAATCTACAATAACCGCATCATAAGTGCCTTCTGGAGCATTCTTTAGGAATGCAACACCTGCAAGTGAGACAATGAGAGATGAGATGGAAGGTCATTCATTTTCACTACAACTTCTTTGAAAAAGCAGAGATAATTCAAGTTGACTGTTCCAATAACAGGTGAAGCCCATAGTTGCAAAATCTTAACTACCAGCTATTGGCCACTGTTTACTATATCGAACTCTAGTGGTAAGACACTTTAAACTAAGGTTTTATACCCTTTCTCAAGATTATTGGTGATATCTGGAGTTTCATATCGGTGTGTCAAATATCCACTAATAGAACGCAGGCCAGTGTACCTAAGCCTCTTCCTATTGACTATCTGTTCTTATAAATATAACACATTACCAATTTGAAATATGAACGATGCTTTCTCAGAGGCTAGAATGGTTGCTATTCAGTATATTTTTCCATACAAGTTTATACAGTATAAAGTAACAGATGAAATGATGAGTCTCTCTCTCTTACCATCTCCAATATTCAGATTCACCCGAGGATCCTCAAAGCCAACTGCCAATTTAGGGAAGAACTCCTTAGAAACCTGAGAAATGGAGAACATATGACGAAGAACTTGAAAGTGTATGGTGACCTCTGCTACCATATGAGAAGCTAGTAGCTATCATGTTTTCAGATTCACTATAGACCTTTTGCTAAAGTTTTGAATAGTTTGCTATTCCACTTTATAAATTTTAAATAAATGTGGTGTTGACATTACAGCCACCTTTGCATCATGGTCTCATCTCTCTTAGTTAATGGAAGAATGAAATTGTTAAAGAAAGAAGAGAATCACATATGATCCAAGCCTACAACAAGATGGTAGCTCAGGAACCAAACAGTGGGAATGACTTCATGCAACTACAACTTTATAACATCATATGGTCCGTCAGATATCAAAGTCTATTTTGCCACGTTAGAGGATATAAAGGTTATTACTGGCAAGTGATTAACACAACAAAAAGGTTTATAATCAGTGTAGGAGAAATAAGTACTAAAATCAAATTGACAACCCTATGCATTCTTCTAACAAGGCTTAAGAAATTGGCTAATACCAACACGAATTGGCAGTATCAATTGGATTTGAGCCAAACAAATCCAAAACTGCAAAATAACACCAGCATCTATCCATAAGATTTGTTTTTTGGATAATAATGGAAAGTTCAAATTTTAGGTCCACTATGGCCCAAAACTGGCTAAAACTGGCAGAACAAATTCCAACACCGGTTGAAACTTCCTAAAGTTCTTTTAAATTAGTCAAAACTTCCAGAATCAAGACTGACAAATGGTCAAATATTTCAGCAGTATTTTTACATTAAGAAAGAACTTTTTCGAGCATTCATTGGTAGGTTGCCTATTTAATATGCAACTATCTACCCAATTAAAAAATTGACTGAAAGTCTTTACAATTAGTATGAAAGTCATATTATCTGTTAACTCTTACTTAGAATAGGATTGAGTTGCTCTAAGTATTATAAGCTATTTCTTTGTACAACAGCTTTCAAGTAGAAACTTTAGTGTTGGTGCCATTGGGAATTAGGCAACTTGATGTATTATATCAAGAGGGCATAGGGGATTCACAAAACCGTCGTGATAGAGAGGATAAAAAAAACTAAACTAAGATTGCTCTCTTTAAATTACACTATTACTTCCACTATTTTCTTAGTATGATTCATCAAAGACATTATTTGTTAATTCCTGTTTAGGAAAGGATTGAGTTGTTTAAGGTACTATCGGGAAGCTATGGTTTTCAAGTAGAAATTTTGAAGTTGATGCCGGTTGGAATTAGGCAGCTTGATTCTGATTACTATGACTACTAATAATACATCAAGAGAGCATAGGGAATTCAAAATTACATAATGACAAAGACAGGATAAAGTGCTACGACTCCATTCAATTTCTACTATTACTTCCACCAAGTACATGGTGGCATCGCAGAAATAAGTTAGGCCAACCAAGGTTGTAAAAGTCTCTAGGCGGCACCCACCTAGGCGCTCTAGGCAGTCAAAAAAACCTGTTGAACTTGCCCATAAACCCCAAACAACCTACATAGTCTTACATAATCAAACATAATTGTCAAATTCAAAGTAGAAGTACAAAGTACAAACAGAAAACAAACATTATGAAAGGCAATAATAACAAACTCTCATTTCTTTCCTCTAAGTGTCCGACTACATCTAGGCGGCAGCCTACCCGCCTAGGCGGCCGACTAATCCCAATTTTCTAGGCCCAGCAACTAATTCCCCGACTTCAGCTGAAATCTATGCTAGGCGTCCCATGACCGCCTAGTGCCTGGTCGTAGGCGCAGACTAATTCCGCCTTTTTGAACACTGATGTCAACAAGACATCTACGATGCCCTAGATTGCAACTAGAATAAGAAAATTGATAATGCAAAATGTGCCAACTAATTACCCCCACAGACTATTATAACTGAAAATATGAAATGATATATAGGATCAGAATGAAAAATTGCACTAAAATACCTGAAGAAATATGCTAATGAAAAAGGGCATTACAGTATTATATCTTTTGAGAGTTGTAAAAGAGTAACATTGGAACAATAAGACTAGGTATTTGTCATACTTACATCCACAACCATCTTATCAATTTCACATATATCAATTTGCTCCACAGAAGAATATCGCGACACCTCACGTAGAACACCACCATCACCTCCACCAATAACCAATACCTGAAAAAATTGAAGATCATATATATATATATATATATATATATATATATATATATATATATATATAGCATGCATTCCAAGTGCTTATTAGTTTACAGATGGTGAAAATGCATTCAAAATATAGAGGAAAATAATCTTGAAAATAATGTTCAAAAAGTAATGAAGTCGTCCTTAATATATTATGCCATCACTAAATTAAATAATTCAGTACGGCTGGATAGTTATACAAACAACAAAACTTTGTAAAGACAGCGAGTAAAGTTATATTAGGAATGGAAAGAGTTATGATCAAGATGAGTTGAGTCCAACTATATGCAAGCTCAAGTAACAACTAACCCCTTGTTTATCAACATGCAACTGGTCCAACTATGTCTCCATTAAGATCATATCATGCTACACTAAATCCGCCATGCAAGTTCGACTTAGCATGCTGAAACTATACTTAAAAAGGAGCCATCTGCTTGACCAAAAATTATCACGCAGAGGTTCCTACATTCGTAATCTCTTATTTTTGGCGCTAATTGGTTCTCCTCCCTGTAAACACAATTTACTATGAATGAACTACTAAATTTTATCAACAATATTCCAAGTGTATTTTGTATAAAATCATGTAGTATAAGTCTATAAGATTCATAAACAAGGTTGGTGAGAATTTTTTTTTTTTCATAGTTTACTAGTGCCTCCAATCCAATCCAAGGAAACAAGTGATCAAAAAAAGATATCAACATGCTCAGATTAAAAATCGATTATAATAAAAAGAATATGATAGACACGTAGGATAACTTTATATTTTAGTATGAAATCTGGTTGACTTTCTGTTTCAAAAAAAAACAGAATAATCTTCAATATTCTAAGAAAGCAAGATCATAGAATCTAATAATCTTAATCGAACAAGGTTACCTTTTTGGGATTTGGGATGGAGCATAGTGGAAGGTGAGTAATCATCTCTTGGTATGCACATTCATCCCTCTCTGTCACCTGAATGACTCCATCCAAGACGAGAACCTTGCCATAACTTGCTGACTGAAACCAAGACCACATACACATGTTACACATAGAGAAAGAGATCTGATGCAATAGTACAATACGGATGCATAAACAAGGATCCCCATGATAGCTTGTTAATCAGTATACCTGAAATACTATCACATTTTGGTAGTCAGATTTTCCTTGGAAAAGTATCTTTTCTACCTTTAAGGAGTGAGCCTCTCCTGTAAATAATCAAAACAAAAAACTCTAATTTAGGATACGGCTCTACATTTCAATTACACTGAGCACATTTTGCAGATTAAATGAAACACATATGAACAAGGATGCAAAAATTAGTAAAATAATAAACTGTTCGCAACAAAACATCAGGAGAACCCAATGACGATGGGAGAGCCATCTCAATGTTACAAGCCTAATACGAACATAGTGAAATGCTAGTGAAGTGTGATCTTTTGGCATATAAGTGACCAGGGCCGGCCCTGAGCTCATGGGGGTTCGAGGTGAACTTTTAAAATGGGGCCACATACATAATGTGGAAAAAATTAAGTAACTAAAATAAAAGTAAATATAAAAGAAATTGTTGCTACCCAGAATTGAACTAAGGACCTCTAGTGTGTAAGTCTAACATGATAACCACTACACCACGGATGTTTTGAGCTAAGGGTGGCCCATGGTAGACCCTAGTTCTATTTTAGATATGTCCATGTTGGTGCCCCTTTAGTCTTTGGCCTCTGGGTTGTCGCCCTGTCTGCCATGGGCCAGGGCCACCCCTGTAAGTGACTTGGGTGGTGGAGAAAGATTATCGGACTATTTGGACTTTGAACCATAAATGTGTGCTCCATGGGAGGGCTAAAATGTTTTTTTGTCACGATACCACAGTCAAGAAAAACACAGATATCATTTACACATCCTAAGGTTTAATAATGTCAACAACATTGATCTCTACTATCAAAGTAATTCCTGTCACATCTACGATGAAGTGTTTGATGCTTCACCTTTAGTACTTAATCAAGCAGAAAAAAGAAGGCTCAACCATGTGATAAGTTGTACTTAAAGATGATCATATTGTTCACATGGAGCAACCCAAGGAATAAAGCAGATAATCTGTCTTTATGTTGTGTTGGCAGTGGCGTTCTATGTTCTGGTAAGCCATTATAGTGACAGTAGCAACTGTATTCAAGCCACAAACTGAGTAGAATTTTTGTATCGTGTCATATCCGTGTCCATGCAACATAGGGTGACACTAAAAGTATTTTTCTATGAAATAGGAAAAATAGGAAATATTGAAGCATTATAAATGTGTTACAGCAACTGGACAGACATACTTCCTTTGTAAAAGAAGATGCTGCCTACCAGCACATGTCAGATAAATAAATAAAAAATTGCAAGAAAGTATCAAAAAAGAAAGAAGATTTGCAGAAATAGGCCACAAACATGAACAAGTAACAACATGGGTCAAATCTGGAGAGCGCAGATATCAAAATCATTTTTTTTTAGGGGAAGGATAGAAAATGCTGTAAAATACCAAAAAAAAAAAGTACAATATCTTTAAATAGACAATTTTGCAGAAATAGTACAGAAATTTGAAGTAACAACATGGACCAAATCTAAAGCAAAATTAAAGCAAGCCCAGATGCATAAGATCAGATTCTTAAGGACATTGAAACAAAATTTACAACAAAGTATTTAATTAATAACAAAAAAATTGCAATAACAGAAAAGAATGATGAACAAGTAACATTTAAATGGGTCAAATCAATATGTAAATTAACATGTTTTTACAAGAAATTGTCCCAAAAAAGAACAAAATTGCGGAAGTATGAACAAGCAACAACATGGGTCAAATCTGGAGCGAAAGTGAAGATAGCCCAGATGCCAAAATCAGATTTTTAAGGGGAAGGGCTAGAAATTTCTGTAGAATATGCACACACACAAGGAAAAAAGAAGAAGTAAATCTATATAAAAATGAGATTTTTATACCAGGCCACATGGGGCTCATCTCAGAGAACCATCCATTGGAGATAGTATCCATAGCCTTCTTCTTCTTCTTCTTCTCACTTCTTCAGTTCTACTTCCCTCTTCTTCTTCTTCGCTTCCCTCTTCTTTGCCAATCCTCTATTCTCTCTCTTTATATAAGGAGAGCACAAAATATATATATATATATATATATATATATATATATATATATATATAAAAGAAAAGAGACTTTCATTGTCAACGTTCAAAGAAATATATATATATATATATATATATATATATATAAATATATATATAAAAGGAGAGCACAAGAAAAGAGACTTTCATTGTCAACGTTCAAAGAAAGGGCACTCTTCGCTCTCGCTCTCTCAAAATAAAGAAATAAAAAGGATGAGGTAGGCTTTGGTCTTTTTTTCCTTTCGTCTGGTTTGGTTCGCAGAATAAGGAAAAGAAAATCAATTTCTTGTTATTTTCTTTCCTTTGGGAAACTTTAATTCCTATTGATTTTTTTTTTTTCGATGTTTGGCAATGCTAAGGAATTTGAAAATGAAAGTGAATACTTCAACGTGAAAAAGTGATTCCTTCTTTGGATGGATGGAATCACTTTCCTCCCTAATTTTCCTTCCATTGTAAATCACTTTCTTTTCCTCCTCAATTTTTTGGACACCCAAACATAGAAAAGTAATCACTTTTTTTTTCCAACCGGAAGATTCCGCGAACCAAACGAGACCTTTAGGTAGGCCATAATCATATATTCTTATTCTATATTTGTGCTACTAAATCATGTGAATTAGATTCTTTTTTTCTCATGATAAACGTATTATTTAATTAATTAATTAATTAAATTATTATTAGCTTGGGATTGGGTTGGAGATGGAATCCAATCCCTCTTCAGTAGGGTTGTTGTTAGATAGGATCGGGTCATGTCATGTCGGGTCGAATAGAGTCGAATCGGTTGGACAATATTAGTTTTAGTTCCGTCAACTCTAATAATAAGATATTTGGAATTTGGTATAGCTTATCTAGATTTTTTTTCAATTTATATTTTGAAAAACAACAATAAAAGTTATTTGGTAGACCGTTTTTATATTTCAAATTCTGCTCATATCTTAAGTTGGTTCATATCAATTTTGAGTGAAATATGGATGTTTGGGACTCGTCTACTTTGGGACATTACCTATATGCATATTTGGGACTCGTCTACTTTGAGGATGAAATGCTACTATTGTCGAATTCAATGGATTGATAGAATTTATGGAATAGAGAATTCAAACCTATCCAGTTGGCCATGCTCAATTAAATTCAATGTATTTAACTACCTATTTTAGTTTGACATAAATTTTGAGGTACATGATAATTGTTTTTTCATACTACTACCTCCAACATTAATGAGAAAATAATATTTTCTTTTATAACAACTACGTCTTTGTTATGAGAGATGAATTGGAAGTCTTGTTAACGATTTTCGTTTCCATACATTCTTCACTAGAAAAGTGCTTTTTTTTTCTTTTTTTTTTTTGAAATTCGCTAGAAAAGTGCTAATTGAGATTGCCAAGATGATTGTAATTCATGTTAACAAATTATTATAAATTGGAGTAACCAAACTACTTGATATTTCTGGCCACATGGAAAAACAAATCAACCTCATACTTGATCCATTTGACCTAAAATAATAAAAACCTTATTGAGTTTAGGACCAAGCAAGTACACTGATATCTCATCAAATTCCATGTAAAACTAAAAATTGTTGAAGGTAGTGTTTCACCGCATATTATCCTATGAAGGTAAATAGTTCATCCCTAAAAGCTATAAACGTTCATGAATAACGCAGGCAATGGTTGTTGGGAAAGAAGCGCGGAAACATTTTCCCAAACCGAAGAGTACCTGCGAGAGGACCGAACGATACAACGCACGAACCCAAAAACAATCACACAAAACAATCCACGCAGACACAGAGAATTTTTGACGTGGAAAATCCTTGCGGGAAAAACCACGGGACGATCGGAGTCCAACCCTGAGAAGCCTCCACTAATGAAATAGAAGAATTACACCCTCTACAAACTCCTCCCGATCCAAATCGGATCCCCACAACACTCAGAAGTAAGAACAATGATTACAAGGCTACGAAGAGCGAGAACGACGAGTAGAGATTACCCGTACGCGATCTCCTTCGAAAAACGACCTTCAATCCTCCGTCTTCTCTTCCGAAGTTGCAATGGCACTCTTGCCTCCTTCTCTCTCTTTTCTTCAATATTCTCCGATGAATAGGATTAGGAATAACCTAATATTAACTCCCCTAATCCGCAGCAAAATCTGGACCATCAGATATGATCCAACGGTGAGAAATCACCCTAAATTTTTGCTCAGCCCCGACGACACAGAGTTCGGCCAGAACTCTGTGTCGGGCTAACAGAACCTACCAGCAACATTCTGGAACCAAAAAGCAGAATTCGGACAGAATTCTGTATGGGGGCAGAATTCGGACAGAATTCTGCCTCCCCTGTTCCAGAATGTAAAAACATGGCTCCCGAGTTTCTTCTTCGTCTCCGAATGGCCTCGTCACCTTCCCGAGCTTCTCTGACACACAGTTGGCGCTCGTCGCACTCCGGGGTTTTCTCCACATAGGTTGGGAACCCCACCCACTCCAACAAATCTCCCCCTTCACAACTATGTGGAGGAGGTCGTCATCCCGACGATCTGCCTGCAGTACTCAAACTTTCCCCTTGGTAGAATCTTCGTGAACATATCAGCTCCGTTGTCATCTGTATGAACCTTCTCAAGCTCCGCGTCCTTCTTCTCAACCACATCCCGTATCCAATGATACCGAGTCTCGATGTGTTTGGACCGGCTATGAAACGTCTGATTCTTCACAAGGTGAATAGCACTCTGACTGTCGCAAAGCAAAGTATACTGCTCTTACTTCAGTCCCATTTCCTGCAGCAGCTTCTTCATCCACAGCAGCTCTTTGCAAGCCTCCGTCGCCGTAATGTACTCTGCCTCTGTCGTCGACAAGGCAACACACTTCTGCAACCGCGACTGCCACGACACCGCTCCTCCCGTAAACATTATCACGTAGCCTGAAGTCGATCGCCTCGTGTCTATATCTCCAGCCATATCAGCGTCGGTATACCCAACCAGCTTCGGCTCGTCACCACCAAAGGAAGGTCTCCAACCAGCAGTGCCCTGAAGATATCGTAGAATCCACTTGACCGCACTCCAATGTATCCTTCCAGGATTTGAAAGATACATGCTAATCGTACCAACAGCATGAGCAATATCTGGCCTCATACACACCATGGCATACATAAGGCTTCCCACAGCTGAGGCATATGGAACTCGCTCCATATCTTCCTTTTCGTCCTCGGTAGATGGACACTGCTCTTCAGTGAGCTTAAAGTGAGCCGCAAGGGGGCAACTCACTTTCTTCGACCCGTCCATACCGAAACGCTGAAGTACCCGATGAATGTACTTCTTTTGGGACAAGTGTAGCAGCTTGGACTCTCTCTCTCGGTTGATCTCCATCTTAAGAATAGTCTTCGCTGCGCCCAAATCCTTCATAAAGAAGGTCGCGCCCAGCTGGCGCTTCAACTCCGCTATCCTAGTGGCATTCCGACCCACTAATAGCATATCATCAACATATAGCAATAAAATGAGAAAATCATCCTCGATAAAGTACCTCACAAATGCACAATGGTCCGACGTCGTCCGTGCATAGCCATGCTCCCCCATAAACGACTCGAACTTTCTGTACCACTGCCTCGGAGCCTGCTTCAGACCATACAAGCTCTTCCTCAACCAGTAGACCAAATATGACTTGCCTTTCTCACAGAATCCCTCTGGCTGCTCCATGTACAGCTCCTCCTCAAGATCACCATGGAGGAATGTCGTCTTCACGTCCATCTGCTCGACCTCCAAGTCGAGACTGGCTGCTAATGCTAGCACCACCCGAATAGACGAATGCTTGACGACAGGCGAAAAGATCTCATCATAATCCACGTCTTTTCGCTGACCGTAGCCTTTAACTACCAGCCTCGCTTTGTATCGAGGACGAGTAGCATCATCCGTCTGCTTCACTCTAAACACCCATCGATTCTTCAAAGCCTTCTTGTCCTTTGACAACCGTACCAGATTATAAGTGGAATTGGTGTGCAAGGAACTCATCTCCTCCTACATAGCCTCCATCCACTCCTGCCTATGTTCGTCTTCCATAGCCTTTACAAAACTTTTGGGCTCTCTCCCGTCAGTCAATAGCACATACTCACTCGGTGAGTATCTCGTAGATGGTCGACGATCTCTGTTGCTCCTTCTCAGTGGAGCCACTAGTGCTGGCTGTATACCGACAGCCTCCTCCCCTTCAGGAACTGCCTCTCCGGCATGCTCATCCTCCTGAGGGATACCCTAATCACCATCAGCAGGCTGATCATCAAGGTTGGGAGCAACTCCATGTACTGGCTCCCCCATAATTGGATCCTCTGCGATGTCCTCTGGAAACTGCTCGAAGCAAAATGACTCTAACTCAGGCAATTCCTCAACCTCAGAAGGCGTCTCGGAATCCTGAGTGTTGGTCATGGTCTGATCCTCGACGAATACCACGTCCCTGCTTCTGTAGAGCTTTTTTTCCACCGGGTCGTAGAGTCTATAGCCAAACTCATCCCGACCGTAGCCGACAAAGACGCATCGCCTCGTCTTTGGCTCAAGTTTGGTCCTCTCGTCCTTCGGTACATACACGAAGGCCTTACAACCAAACACCCGCAGGTGATTGTATGACGGCTCTTTGCCGTACCATACTTTATCAGGCACATCACCCTGCAAAGGAGCACTAGGAGACAAACTAATAACATAAGCAGCTGTGAGAAGAGCCTTACCCCAATAACTGCCCGACAAGTTTGCTTCTGACAACAAACACCGTACCCTCTCCATCAGTGTCCTATTCATGCGCTCCGCTACACCATTGAGCTGAGGTGTCTTTGGCGGAGTCTTCTGGTGTCGTATCCTCTGCTCTCTGCAATACGCATCAAAGGGACCGATGTATTCGCCGCCATTGTCGGACCGAACATATAACAACTTCTTGCCCATCTCCCTTTCAATAGAGGCCTGAAACTCCTTGAAAGTAGGCAGCACCTGATCCTTGGTCTTTAAGGCATAGACCCAAACCTTCCTGAAACAGTCATCAATAAAGGTTACAAAGTAAGAAGCACCACCAAGAGATTTTACCTTCATAGGACCGCAGACATCCGAGTGAATCAACTCGAGCAACGTCGGCTTCCTCGAACTTTGGTGACTTTGGAAAGACACCATATTTTGCTTCCCAGCTAAACAGTGCATGCACTTCTCCAACTTTGTAGACTTGAGCCCCGGAATCACCTTCCTGTTCACCAAGTAGCTCATCCCCTTCTCGCTGATATGGCCGAGCCGCCTGTGCCACAACTCGGTAGACGCATCACTGACTGCGTTTACCTCCTGTGTCCCCTGTGCGCTCCCCTCCATATAGTAGAGACCGAACTTCTTGCTTCCTCTGGTAATCACCATCGAACCCCTGGAAAGCTTCCACTGACTGTTCTCGAAGAGACTAAAGAATCCCTCGTTATCCAACCTTCCAACCGACACCAGGTTGAAACGGATATCAGGGACATGACGAACATCTTTGAGAACAAGAACCGCACCCGTCTTCGTTCTTAAATGCACATCTCCAACGGCAACCGCCTTCGATACATCTCTGTTGCCCATCTTCAACACGCCACAGTCGCCTGTCGTGTAAGTGGCAAACAGTGCCCTGTTGTGAGATACATGTGCTGAAGCCCCTGAGTCCACCAGCCAAGAATTGTCATCGCATGCGAGGTTTGTAATGACCTCATCACCTACGATGATCACATCGCCTCCATGCATCGAGGCCGTCGTTGTAGTATTCTCTTCTTGCTTCCCCTTGTCGCCCTTCTTCTCTCTCTTCCAAGCAAAACAGTTCCGCTTGATGTGGCCCTTCTTACCACAATAGTAACACTCTGAGTCCTCGTAACGACCCTTCGACTTCCCCCTGCTCTTGTCTCTGCCACCACCTGGACCCCTGCTTTTGCCCCTTCCGCGGCTCTCTGAAACAAGTACCTCTGAGTGGTGGGATGTGGATGAAGTGTCCTGAGAACGTCTCCGCATCTCTTCATTCAACACTCCGCTCTTGGCAAACTCTAGACTGACCACGCCCTCTGGAGCAGAAGCGATCATAGATACTCGTACGGTCTCCCACGAGTCTGGCAAAGTACACAGCAGCCACAGTCCCTGAAATTCATCGTCGAACTTGACTCCCATAGAAGATAGCTGGTCAACCACGCCCTGGAACTTACTCAAGTGGTCCGAAATAGACGCCCCATCCTTGTATTGTAGACCCATCATCGTTTGGATCAGGAACAATTTGTTTACCCCGGTCTTCTTCGCATACAAGGATTCCAGCTTATCCCACAACGTCTTCGCGTGCTCAATATTGGCAACGTGGTTGTACACGTTCTCATCCACAAACTGTCGTATGTACCCACACACTTGTATATGCTCAAATGTCCAGTCCTCCTCGGCTTTATTACTGGGCTTCTCGGATGCAAACACGGGTAGATACAGCTTCTTGACAAACAGCAAATCCTTCATCTTGCTCCGCCAATAATGATAGTTTGTGCCATTAAGATTCACCATGCGCACCGGCTTCGCGTCCATCTCTCCTCTCTGGTTTCTGTCAACTCCTGACACCCTTCTGAATTCCAGAACCTGGCTCTGATACCACTTTGTTGGAAAAGAAGTGCGAAAACCTTTCTCCAAATCGGAGAGTACCTGCGAGAGGACCGAACGATACAACGCATGAACCCAAAAACAATCACACAAAACAATCCACGCAGACACAGAGAATTTTTGACGTGGAAAACCCTTACGGGAAAAACCACGGGACGATCGGAGTCCAACCCTGAGAAGCCTCCACTAATGGAATAGAAGAATTACACCCTCTACAAACTCCTTCCGATCCAAATCGGATCCCCACAACACTCAGAAGTAAGAACAATGATTACAAGGCTACGAAGAGCGAGAACGACGAGTAGAGATTACCCGTACGCGATCTCCTTCGAAAAATGACCTTCAATCCTCCGTCTTCTCTCCCGAAGTTGCAATGGCACTCTTGCCTCCTTCTCTCTCTTTTCTTTAATATTCTCCGATGAATAGGATTAGGAATAACCTAATATTAACTCCCCTAATCCGCAGCAAAATCTGGACCATCAGATATGATCCAACGGTGAGAAATTACCCTGAATTTCTGCTCAGCCCCGACGACACAGAGTTCGGCCAGAACTCTGTGTCGGGCTAACAGAACCTACCAGCAACATTCTGGAACCAAAAAGCAGAATTCGGGCAAAATTCTGTATGGGGGCAGAATTTGGGCAGAATTCTGCCTTCCATGTTCCAGAATGTAAAAACATGGCTCCCGAGTTTCTTCTTCGTCTCCGAATGGCCTCGTCACCTCCCCGAGCTTCTCTGACACACAGATGGCGCTCATCGCACTCCGGAGTTTTCTCCACATAGGTTGGGAACCCCACCCACTCCAACAATGGTAAGGTGAGCATTCGGGTTTAGTCGATTTCAATAGAAACAAAAAATTTAAAACCGAATAAATCAAAATTGTAAAAATCCTCGAAAGTGAACTCAAATTAGCTAAATTGAACAAAATGTAATCAATATAATCGACTTGATTTGTTCGATTTATTCGGTTAGACTTTTTTGTTATTCGATGGTTCAATCCTTAATTAGATTTGTGCTTACAAAATTGAGATTATGTTCCAGATATAAACAAGATAGCTTATCAAATAAATAAATTGGTATTTGTGTATTGGTAAAACCGAAACTGTGGAATATTTTATGTACTATAGTCAAATGTAATTTCTAACTTATTAGAGTGGGTGGGATTTTCAACCTATGTGGAGAAGATCCCGGAGTGCGACGAGCGTCGTCTGTGTGTCAGAGAAGCTCGGGGAGGTGACGAGGCCAGTCGGAGGAGACGAAGAAGCTCGGGAAGCTACCTGGAGACATTCTGGAACAGGGGGGCAGTGTTCGGCCCGAACTCTGCCCCACACAGGGTTCTGGCCGAACTCTGTGTTTTGGTTCCAGAATCGTTCTGGAGTCAGAACACAGAGTTCTGGCCGAACTCTGTGTCGTCGGGCTGGGCGAATTTCTGCGGTAATTTTTTCATCGTTGGATCATATCTGATGGTCTAGATTTTGCTGCGGATTAGGGGAGTTAATATTAGGTTATTCCTAACCCTAATCATTGAAGACAACACAAGAAAAGGGAGAGAAGACGGAGGATTGAAGGTATTTTTCGGAGGAGAATCGGATTCGGGTAATCTCTACTCGTCGTTCTTGTTCTTCGTAGCCTTATAATCATTGTTCTTGCTTCCAAGTGTTGTGGGGATCCAATTTGGTTCGGGAGAAGTTTGTAGAGGGTGTAATTCTTCTATTTTATTAGTGAAGGCTTTTCAGGGTTGGACTCCAATCATCCCGTAGTTTTTTCCCGTAAGGGTTTTCTACGTCAAAAATTCTCTGTGTCTGCGTGGTTTGTTTTGGTGTTTTGGTTCGTGCGTTGTATTGCTCGATTCTCTCGCAGGTACTCTCTAGTTTAGGGAAAGGTTTTCGCGTTTCTTTTCCAACAGAGTGGTATCAGAGCCCGGTTCTGGAATTCAGAAGGGTGTCAGGAGTTGACAGAAAACTAGAGAGGAGAGATAGACGCAAAGCCGGTGCACATGGTGAACCTGAACGGCACCAACTATCACTATTGGCGGAGCAAGATGAAAGATTTGTTGTTTGTCAAGAAGCTACATCTGCCAGTATTTGTATCCGAGAAGCCCAGTGATAAATCCGAGGAGGACTGAAAATTCGAGCATATACAGGTGTGTGGATACATCAGGCAGTTCGTTGACGAGAACGTGTACAACTATGTTGCCAATATTGAGCACGCGAAGACATTATAGGATAAGCTGGAATCTTTATACGCGAAGAAGACCGGGGTAAACAAGTTGTTCCTGATCCGGACGATGATGGATCTGCGGTACAAAGATGGGGCGTCTATTACGGATCACTTGAGTGATTTCCAGGGCGTGGTTGACCAGCTATCTTCAATGGGAGTCAAGTTCGACGACGAAGTTCAGGGACTATGGCTGCTGTGTACATTACCAGACTCATGGAAGACCGTACGAGTATCTATGATCGCTTCTGCTCTAGAGGGCGTGGTCAGTCTGGAGTTTGCCAAGAGCGGGGTGCTGAATGAAGAGATACGGAGACGTTCTCAGGACACTTCATCCACATTCCACCACTCAGAGGCATTGGTTTCAGAGAGCCGTAGAAGGGGCAAAAGCAGGGGTCCAGGTAGTGGCAGAGACAAGAACAGGAGGAAGTCCAAGGGTCGGTACGAGGACTCAGAGTGTTACCACTGTGGCAAGAAGGGCCACTTCAAGCGGAATTGTTTCGCTTGGAAGAGAGAGAAGAAGGGCGACTGTAGAAGCATGGAATTTCAGAACCAGAAAGTCTATGCGCCAGACTACATGTGCCAAAGCTTGGACAAAGTGCTTCACAGCAAAAAGCAACAAATATAGACATTGAAAGAGGACTTTTTACTTAACATATAAAAGTCTATTATATGTCTAAGAAAGACTGTACAAAGAAGAATTTCTACGAAGAAAAGATCCTAAGTCTACAGCCAGCAGCCAACATGCGCCCTCAAGTAGGCACAGCAATCAACATGCGCCCTCAGCCAGGCACATCCCACCATGCGCCCTCAGCAAGGTGTATCCTTTTCAGCAGCTCAGTTATGTGCATCCTCAGTTATGTGCATCCCTTGGGCAGCTCGATTATGTGCATCCCTTCAGCAGCCCAGTTATGTGCCACTCTCCCAGCCAGGCTCACCTGATAAATGCTTCGACTAATAAAGCATTTATTGAGCAGAACGAGGGTGGCAATCAACCCTCTAGCCCAGGAAGGGAAAAGAACCACAAGCCAACCTATGGCCAGGGGAGGCTTCGAAAGAGCCTCCAAAGCCAAAGGAAGACCGCGATCGACCCGCGGCTAAAGGAGCAGCTTCTACGCAGAGAAGGAGCTCGCCAAAGCTCGAGGAAGACGGTCAGGGCACCACAATTCTGACCTACGGCTCTTCCCGCACAACGAAGACGAGGCCCGAGCATCCCTATCTTTGGATGTAACAGGCACCTTCCGCCTGCCTCGGAAGCCCTCGACTCCGACTTTTGGATGTAACAGTCACCTTCAAGTGCATCAATGAAGACATTGCGTCGCATCTTCACCCTCGGGAGCATCTCGTCAACAGAATGCATTCGAGTAAACGAATTCATGTCGGAAGGATGTGAGAGAACGAGAAGCAAACCCTCTCTCCATACCACTATTTATAGGCCGGGCAAATCAAACCCATGCGCCAAGTGGATGGCTCTCCGAATTTCGTAAAATGTATTTGCATTAAATGGATGAACCGGACGCTTCGAATTCAGCCAAGTTAAAACGGCTATTTAAAGCACTCGAAGAACGTAATAGTTGCACCATCAAAGACGTCTCACGAAGCGGATGCGCCGGCCAGACCGCGCATCACACAGACGTGCCCTTTAACATCAAGCGCATCACACAGACACGTCCTTCAGTACCAAGAGCTTCACAGGGGATGTGCCCCCATACGTCCCCATGCGCCTAGTGGAAAGCCAACCGACGTGACCACTCAGCTGTCCATCGAATGGCACAAACATTGAATGCTGAACTGACAGAGTTGGCAGCACGCCTCCCAAAGTCTGAACAGTCGGCAGCTTTTTCAGAAGACGAAGCATCGCCAACGTCAGCATCATTATTACTCCCCTCCGACAGCTACTGCCACGTGGCCACCCAACCATCTCGCATGGGCCTTCGCGGCCATGCGTCCAAATCTGCATACGCCTCAAAAGCTGTGCGCCTCAGACTTTTCACTGATCCCTAAAGACAGAAGGAAAGTCACTGTTACAACTCTGCATGCACCTCAAAAGCCATGCGCCCCAGACTTCTCCCTGATCCCAAAAGACAGGAGTAAAGTCACTACTGAAGCTCTGCATGCGCCTCAAAAGCCATGCGTCCAGAATGGTTCGTGACTCCTAAAGGCTACGAGCCAAAGTCTCATCATGCGCCCAATCCTAGGCGCATCCTATCAGATCATTCCCCCCACCAAATCCGAGATCTCCGAGCCATGGGTCGACGACATGTGTCCTTTGACTCAACTCATCCAAGATCTCAGCAACAGAAAGATCTTCTTCTTCGCTACGTGCCGGTTCACAATAGCAACATGAAGAAGTCAACCCCCTCGATCAGGGCGCATCGTCCATGCGCCTCCATCAGCAATCAACACGTGGCGTCCCCGCGTACAGGCGCATCCTACATATGCACGCATGAGCAGCCAACCTGCAAAACTATAAATAGAGGGATCATTTCCTTCTTGTACACACACGGACCAATCTACGTACATACATATCAACCTCCACAGCAAACAGACAGATACTTCGTACCACGAGAGAGGCAGATACAGACACTCAACGTCTTCCTCCTCTCAGTAAGCTCCAGTACCCAGAGCAATCCAGACCTTCAGAGAACCGATAACCGTCGTCAGATCATCAACGGAGTCAACGCATTACCACTCACTCCATTGGCACAAGGAACCCAGATTAAACAAAAGTGTACTCCTAGGACTACGTCTAAGTCCTATATTGTAACACTGTTCTGTTTGTATTGAAATTTACAATCAAAGAATTTTAATGGCAAACAAGCTGGCGACTCTGCTGGGGACCTCTTTCTCCTCCAATGAGAAAGCTGTGTCACAATCCGACGACGTGAAGGTGGGCTCCTCCCACAAGACGCTGGTCATACGCCTCAATCAACAGGCGTATGAGGAGTTCATATCTGAAGGCAGTACGAGTCCTTCGAAGCGGCTATCGAAGCCGAAGAAGACCCGCCGAGTCTGGGTACGCAAAGTCGACGCCTCGGGTACCACCACCGAAGGGGATGCGCCAATCCAGCCTTCCCTTCCTGCTGACGTCCTCAGCAACCATGATGCGCCCGCTGGTACAGCGCATCTCTCGGGGAAACGAGCGGCTAACCATGTTCCCCAGCCATCTCCCTCTCAGGCGAGAAAGATGCGTCGACGGAGCAGGGACGCAGCCAATGCCCCGCGCATCACCTCTGATGCGCCACAGAAGATCTCTGTCTTTGACAGACTCACTCGCTGTAGTGGCGAAGAGAATTTAGATTCTGAGTACTACGCGCCCCAGCGGCCTGGTACAAAGAAGTCCAAGGCAGCACGGGCCATGCGTCCCAAACGTGCTATGCCAGCAACACGCCAGAAGCATGCGCTCACAATCATGCGCGCTGCTGATGGTAAGTTGTACAAGGTCGACTCGAGTGCTGCGGTGCCGAGAACGAGCCGACCTTCAAAGCTCTTGTCTCACTTGGACGCATCTACTGCGTGCACAACCAAGTCGAGCAAGGCAAATCCAATGGTCTAGAACTCCCGCGCCTCCTCCGGTTGTGCGTTTGAGGTCCGTTCAAGTCACTCCAAATGCTGTGGTTCCTCCACTACTGATCGGGATGCCTGTTTGGTATTAGATCAGGGGGCGCAGCACTCACTTGACCACCCCGGCGCTTGGCCTTGCTATGCGCCTGAAGGGGGTGCGAAGGTGGCACTCTCCTCCAACGATCTGCGTAACGTGATTACTCACAAACGTCGATCAGGAGAGTTGACTGACAAGCACGATGCGCCTCTCACGGGGCATACTTGTGCTGTGGTCACCATCAACTGCTGTTGTAAAGCGGCAGTCCCACCAAGGCAGTCGGTGTTCCAGCGACTGCAATCATCAACACCTCTCCGACGTCGCCTCAGGAAGAAGGTATCAACAGAAGAGGAACCAACGGTTGCTTCATGCAACGTGATCTCCAACTCCTCGTCAGTCCGAAAGACGACTGGCGGCCTCTCTTTCTCGTCCAAGAGCCAGCCGAGGAAAACCAAGACACCTGTCTCATCCTCCGGAGTGTTCGAAGGCACTCGAGCGAGGAAGAAGTTCTTGGAGGAAGCTGGGGGTAGTCAGACCCTTGCTGAGCCTCCTTCCGAAGACGAGTGTGTCCAAAGCACACTTGGGGCAGATCCTCGAGGCGAAGTCAGCCTCCCAGAAGCCCCTGAAGACGAGAATATCCTCCAGAACATAGCTGGAGGTAGTCTAGCATCTGCGGATCCGAGTTCCGGAGACGAAGAGGCCCTTCAAGACGGAGCTGAGGGTAATCAGGCCCTTGCAGATGCGCCTGTGGTGAATGTTCTCCCGAACATAGCCGGGGGTAGCCCAGACGAAGCTCCAGGAGAGGCAACTCCCCTATAAGGGAGTGAGGCCGAGAGTGAGGCCTCAACCCACCCATCCACTCCCGGCCGCGTCATGACAGTAAACGTGACTGAGGCTGATGACGAGTCTGATGCGCCACCAACGGACCTCATCTGGCACATAGATACTCTGGAGGGAGGACTCAGGACCTTCTGCCGGTCCCGACCCAGGGGTCAATGGAGAATCGAGAGTGCCTCTTCAACGGGTATCCTCGGACGCAAGTCGCCAAGAAGCACCTCGGACGTCAGAGCCCTCAAATGTTCAACATCCGGTGGTATCACCTTCCCCGACTCCCAGCTCCACGGAAGATGTGGTCGAGATGATCAGGGACCTGTGCGAGCGCTTTGAGTCCAAGACGAGACAAGAGGAGCGCCAGAAAATGGGCATCCCCCAGCCTTATCCCCTCGAGTGGAACAAGGTGGTTTATCCTCCAAAGTATAAACCACAAACACTAACGTCGTACGACGGGAAGGACTCTTCTCGTCGCTACCTGACGTATTTCCAGTCTCAGACGGGACATCTTCCGAAGGAGGACGCGCTTCTTACCAGCATATTTGTTAGGGCACTGAAAGGAGTGGCGTACGACTGGTACTGCAGCCTCCCTGACAATTCAATATCTTCCTTCGACGACCTGACGTACCTCTTTTTCGATCGTTTCTACGACGGCAGGAAGGACATGACAATGGCGTCCCTTATAGAGATACGCCAGAAGGAGAAGGAAATAGTTCGAGTGTTCATCGAACGCTTCCGACAGGCCTGCTTCAGACTGCCCCCGGGCATGCCAGAACATGCGCTTCTCTCCTCCTGCAGCATGAACATGCTGCCTGCTGTCAAGCTCTGGCTCAACTCTACTCCTCCTCCCGACTGGAGCTCCTTGATCATTAAAGCAGAAGCCGCGGAGAAGAAGGCAGCCAACGCTCGTCTTCTGGGAGTCAGTTTCCCTGCCTTCGAGGACAAGGAAAAATGGCCTGCAAACAACAACCCCGCACGAGAGGCAAAGGGGAAGCAGGCATTGACTGTCAATGCCTCAAAAGGTGCATCAGCACCTACTCAGAAGCCTCCACTTGCACCGAGGCCGAAGGAAGTTTATTCGTTCAATGACGAAGACACCCTGCAGCTCTTTGAGATACTAAAGCAGGGCAACAAGATTAAGCTTCCGGACCCTAAGCGTCCCGATGAGGTTGGGAAAGTGGATAACCCGAGGTACTGTCACTACCATCGGTTTGTCGGACACCCAACCAAGGACTGCTATGTCCTCAAGAATTACATCCAGCGCATGATCAATGCGGATGTAATCTCCGTCGACTACGAAAAGAAGACGGTATCGGCCAACGTGGTGTCACTCTAGTTTGGCACCCTGCCGCCGACTACAACACAGGATGGCGTCGTCCCCATCCCTAAGGCGACAATGGAGGTGGTTAACTTACCACCAACCCGTGACAACGTGAGTGGACTCATCCCACTCACCACATCTCGAGGAGAGATCCTGTGGGTTCACCCCGATTTCGTCTCCGAGGTGACTCAACTGGAGGTACGCCCTACCTCAAAGTCCAAAGGCAGGAAGATCAAGTCTTGCCGCATGGTCTCTTCTTCAGCGGAAGAGGCACTTCCTGTGCAGACGCGTTCACAACAGAACGTCCAACCCAACGAAGCTGCCGTCGAGGTGGTGCCTCCTGGCACCGTCCCTGCTGTCCAGGACGAGGGCCCGTCTAAGCCTTCAGCAGCCAATAAACAGAAGCAGATAGAGGCCCGCTTCGATAGGCCTCTGTGAAAAGAGAATGCTTCGGGGCTAGCCAAGCCCCATAACTTCGACATACTGGCGCAACTCGCCAGTACTCCCGCCCGCCTATCTCTGTTCGAGCTCCTCCGTCTTTCCAAAGACTCCCGAGAAGCTCTCTGCGAAGCTCTGAAGGATGCTGAATCCTTTCTCAGTCAGGTCAAGCAGCCGGAAGATCTTCCGACTGTGTGCAAGCACTGTCACTGTACGGAGGAGGTTATCCCCAATATAACCTTCACCCAACAGGACATGTTGCTCAAACACAATCGACACAACAGGTCGCTGTATTACACAGGGTACATCGGTTCAGTCAAGGTGAAGCGGATTCAGATCGATCTGGAATCTTCCCTCAGCATCATCATGAAGACGCTGCTCTCAACACTGGGGATCCCAATGTACCGACTGGCGCCCTCCAACACGACAATCAGTGGTTTCAACGCCAGCAAAAGCGAACCACTGGGCAAAATACGACTAAAGTGCCACATCGGTAACCTCAGAACCGAGGTCACTTGTTATGTCGTGGACGCTGAAGTCAACTACAACATTCTGTTGGATCGTCCATGGCTGCACGAGTACATGGTGGTGCCATCCACGCTCCACCAATGTATAAAGTACGTGTCCACTAATAACGTCATCCGTACGGAGTTCGCGGACATCGACCCCTTCAAAGGGATTGAAGCCTACTTCACCGATGCCGACTTATACAAGTCACCTGACGAAGAGGAGGCCAATGATGATGATGACGAAGCAGAAACGGCAGCAGAGCCGGACATGGAGCCTGAGGTCACTCTCGATGCTCCATTGAAGATCCGACTCAAAGGCAAACCGCCTCAGAAGTTGCCCCCCATGTGCATTAAGCTATCCGGGAAAGCACCAGCTGCTCCTGAAGCTCCCCTGAAGATACGGCTCAAGGGAAAGCCCCCTCAAACATCGGCTCCTCTTGTAGCAAAACTACAGGGGAAGGCGCCAGGCACCGGAGGCGCAGCAGAGGCACCTCTGAAGGTGCGTCTTAAGGGCAAGCTGCCGCCATCCCAGCCGCCAGAGAAGGCCCATGTAGTCCTCTCGGACTTCCAGATCAACGCTGTGGTGGACCCTCCCGATCCTACTACAGTGCTTACAGATGAAGAGCTGAGGGAATATATCTCGGCCGATGTAGATGCCCCATCTCTCGACAATGTAATCCTACGGGATAAAATCTCGCATTTCATCAACAATAGAGTGTCTTTTAATTATTCTAGTCTTCCACATTGGAATGCCATGTATACATTAGATAACGCTCTACGGTCGTTGCAAACACAAATAACGACCGTCCATCATGTAAATCGAGTAGTCCCGTCCCAAGGGGTATGTTACATAGTCCCACCACGAAGTCGAGACGAAGAATCCATCATCTTCGGCAAGGACGAGCGTCATCAAGACCTCCCGCCACTCGAGCCAGAACCAGATGTCGGCAGAATGCAACTCTATCGGTACACGGACAAGACAAAGTACCTCATCCAAAAGATGGGTTACGACCTAAAAAGCGACAAAGGCCTGAACTACGGCAAAGGTCGACGTCTTCCTCTTCGGCTTCTAACACCTAAAGGAAAGCCGCAGGACTACTACAACAAAATTCGACGGGGGGTAGGCTATGTCACGCCACCGTCAACTCCAGAGAGTTCAGACGCAGAGGAAGTTGAACATTCTCACTCATCTGAAGCGTCAACGTGGGATTACGATACCAGTATTGGATCTGTCTTCAAGAGAGTGCTGTCAGCCAACATGACATATGCACAATCTTAAAAAAGAGAAGGCGAAGACCAAGCGCCGGAATTCTTCGAAGAAGAACCCTGGGCTCAATGCCTGGGACAATAATGGGAGTCTCGTTTTGAATTACGTGAACCTCCCACCGAAGACGAAGTCGAGCAGATCGACCTTGGGGATGGATCTTCTTCCAAACCCATCTTCGTCAGCAAAAGCCTAAAAGGAGAAGATCGAGAATCTTCAATCCAGCTGGCTAAAGAGTATATCGACGTCTTTGCCTGGAGCTACGAAGATATGCCGGGACTTGATCCCCAAATCGCGATGCATAGGTTAAACATCTTGCTTGATACCAAGCCTATCAAGCAACAACAGCGGGGCTTCCGTCCGGACATCATGAACGCCATCGATCAGGAGGTAGACAAACTCCTGACTAGCGGCTTCATCCGTGAAGAGCAACACCCAGATTGGGTAGCCAACGTCGTCCCCATCACCAAGAAGAATAGGAAGATACGAGTCTGTATCGACTTCAGAGACCTCAACTCTGCTTGCCCGAAGGACGAATTCCTGCTTCCAATCACCGACGTGATGATCGACAACACGTGTGGCTTCGAGCGCATGTCTTTCATAGACGGGTATTCGGGCTACAACCAGATCAAGATATTCCTCGATGACGTAAAACATACGTCATTCAGGACCCCAAAGGACATTTTCTGCTACACAGTGATGCCCTTCGGCTTGAAGAATGCTGGTGCGACATACCAACGTGCTATGAGCACCATTTTTGTCAACAACTTCGCAAGACAGTCGAATGCTATGTTGACGACATCGCAGTCAAGAGCCGTCTCAAAGGAGAACACCTGCAAGATCTCAAGACAGTTTTCAACCTCATACGGGCGCATCAACTCAAGATGAACTCCGCTAAATCCTTTCTTGGGGTTTCGAGCGGAAAGTTCTTGGGCTTCATCATCACGACGAAAGGCATTCATGTCGATCCCGAGAAGACCAAAGCAATTCTTGATATGGACCCTCCGAAGAATCTTCGAGAACTTCGAGGCCTACAGGGGCGTCTGGCGTACATCCGGAGGTTCATAGCAAACCTTTCCGGCAAATGTTAACCCTTCACCCAGCTCATGAAGAAGGGAGTCTCTTACGTCTGGACAGAGGAATGCCAAAAGGCTTTCGACGACATCAAAGCCTACCTGACGAGCCCTCCAGTTCTGGTGGCACCCGTCGCTGGCAAACCATTCCTACTCTACGTCCGTGCCATGGATTATTCCCTCGGCGCCCTGCTAGCTCAGAACAGCGACACAGGCTATGAGCAAGCAATCTACTACCTCGGCCGAACTCTGATCGGGGCCGAACACCGGTACAACCCCGTTGAAAAGGAGTGCTTGGCTCTGGTATTTGCCATCCAAAAGACTCGTCATTATGTCTCGGGCCAGATAATTCATGTCATTTCCCAAGTCAATCCGCTCAGGTTCCTCATGACAAAGCCAGGATCACTGAACTCCCGGCTAGCCACATGGGCGATCTTGCTAACGCCATACAACATGGTGTTCGTTCCACAGAAGGCTGTTAAGGGTCAAGCTCTGGCCGACTTCTTAGCTGCACACCCCATCCCAGAGTTCTCAAGACTCTATGAAGACATCCCGGATGAGGTCCAAGAATCAAACATCACCGAAGAAGGCTCCGTCTGGCAAATATTTTTCGATGGCGCTTCAAGAACAGGCCCCAAAGGCCAAATCGTCGCAGGAGTGGGGGTGGTATTAGTCTCCCCCGATCAGCTGGTCATCCAGCGTGCTTACTCCCTTTCGAAGCCGTGCTCCAACAACGTTGCCGAGTACAACGCGCTCATTATGGGACTCCAGCTAGCACAATAGCTGGGGATAAAACATCTGGAAGCCTACGGCGACTCAAAGCTCGTCGTAAATCAGATCAGAGGGCAATACGAGGTTCGCTATGAAGATCTGATCCCCTACCATGAAGTTGCATTGAACATCATTTCAACCTTCACTGGGTTCTTCATCGAACACGTACCTCGTCTACAAAATCTAGAGGCCGATGCTCTGGCTGGCCTCGCAGCCTCTTTGGTGGCACCCCTCGGAACTCAACACTACGTCACGGTAGTGGGTAGAGACTTGGTCTGCCCTAAAAATAACCTGCGCTCACAAGTGGCCCACGCCATGTCAGCGGGTGCCGGTGTTAACGTCCGGGATTGGAGATTCTCGTTCATCGACTTCGCTGTCTACAGAATTCTCCCAGAGGACCCGAAAGAAGCTGTCTCGGTCAGGAGACGCTCTCTTCGATTCTACTACGATATGGCTACTAAAATGCTGTACCGACGCTCCTACGATGGACTTCTCCTTCGATGTTTGTCTAACGAAGAAGCAGCCGAAGCCCTTCGAGAAGCTCATGATAGAACTTGCGGGGCCCATCAGCCCGGTCCTAAGTTGCAGGATCGACTGCGATGCATGGGCTATTACTGGCCAACCATGGCCGCTGACGCTGTTGAATATGCTAAGAAGTGCCATGCGTGTCAGCTGCATGCAGACTTCATTCATACACCGTCCGAACCACACATCCTACAGTCGCCTCCTGGCCCTTCGAAGCTTGGAGAATGGACATTATAGGACCAATCACCCCTCCTTCATCGAGAGGATACCGCTTTATCCTATCAATCACCGACTACTTCTCCAAATGGGCAGAAGCAGTTCCTCTGGCAGAAGTGAAAAGCTCCAGGGTGATCAGCTTCATCAAGCACCACGTCATCTACCGTTTCGGGGTACCCCGGAGGATCATCCACGATAATGGTCCTTAGTTCATCAGCCATGTCTTCAGCCGATTCTGTGACAAGAATCGTATTCAAAATGTGGCATCAACTGCCTACAATCCGGCAGCAAATGGATTAGCAGAGGCGTTCAACAAAACTATTATCAGGCTACTCAAAAAGGTCATGTCATCTAACAAACGCGACTGGGATGAAAAGCTTGGCGAACGTCTTTGGGCCTACCGCACAACGGTTCGGACCCCGACAGGTAACACACCATTCTCCTTGTTCCACGGGAGCGAAGCGGTACTGCCTCTCGAGATTCAGATACCCTTACTCCGCATAGCAATCACAAACCAACTCACAGAAGAAGACAATCAACGTCGTCGTCTGCGGGAACTGGAGGCACTTGACGAAAAGTGTCTTCTAGCTCAACAACGCATCGAACTCTACCAAGCCCGTATATCACAGGCTTTCAACAAGAAGGTCAAGCAGAGGACTTTCCAAGTTGGCGACCTGGTTCTGGCAGTCAGGAGGCCGATGGTGTTGACTCACAAGACTCCAGGAAAGTTCGAGCCCAAGTGGGAAGGACCTTTTATCATAGAGACGGTATACTCAAACGGTGCTTACCGTCTCGCCAAACCCAATGGAGACTTGTTCATGATGCCCATCAACGACAAGTTCCTAAAGAAGTACTTCTCTTGACATCTTTTCAGACATGTACTTCCACTCCATAAAATTATACGCTTTTGGAACCCAGCTGTTCCGTGGCATCCTCCAGTAGAAGAACAACCATGTCCACATCACCTCTGAGTTATTCCCCTACGCCCTACAAAGCGGAATCTTATACCCCGTAAGACTACGCTATCCTTCATGTTTACCACGTCCATATTACCTCTGAGTAAACATCCCGTACAGACAGCCCCCGCGTTGCCGTACATCGATCGCAGAACTTCCACGTCCACATTACCTCTGAGTAGTTCCGTGCATCTCCCAGAGTCATTCCTACCACGTCCATAAACACCTCTGAGTAGGAAGATTCCATCATTTGAACCCCATATTTGCCACGTCCACATTACCTCTGAGCAAATACATTGGGTCCTTCAAACTTATTATCTGTATCTAAAACAAAGGTACGCAAAAGATAATAGGTCCACACAAATCATCAAAGTTCATGACAAGCAAAAATGAACACATCGCAGAAAATGGTGTACTTCTTTATTTTCAAGGAGAGTAAAGGATTACACTATCCCCAGCAAGAGTTGCAAAAATACAAAAGCAGAGACTACAAGCCCTAAATATCCCCAGGGTTGGCGGAAAGCTCTGCAATTCGACGTTTCAAATCTGCCGCCCGAGTCTCCACAGTCGCTAAGACTCGACGTTCAGCTTCTTGACGCATCGCTTCAACAGCCTCAGCAGAAGTTTCATTCTCGTGCTTCTCATCAAACTGCTATCTCTGCTGAGCCAGGATAAGAGCTCGAAGAGTGAAAGCTGCTTCCTCCTTCTTGAATGCTACGTGTTCAGTCTGGACACGTTCAGCGTCTAATAGGAGTCGGGCCCGCTGGTCCTCAAGGCGGCGCATCTGCGCGTCAATCTCCGCAATATCAGCATCCAACGCAGCTCGCGTCTCCACTGTCTTCCGCGTAGACTGAGATAATTGCTCTACTGCAGCTTCAGTCTCAGCCACTTCGCGTTCCCAGACACTCACTGTGGCCTGGTAGAAAGACTCAGTCTCGGCGAGCAGCTTCTCCTTCTTCGCATCTATCAGGACGGAGAGGTCATTTCGCTGAATGTGCTCTAATTCGGAAAGCCGCTGGTCCAACTCAGCCACCGTGGCTTCCAGAATGACAGCCATATGATCGTGGCCCTGATGAATACGGATTAAGTTGATATGAGGCAGTGCCAGAGTTTTTGCTGTCGTAAAGCTCCCTTTGGCATCCATCACTGCCGACACCCCCTCTGCAGCATTTTGTACACTGCCTCAACGATGAATTTCACATATTCATCTGCGTCCGCCAGCACCTGCGACGTCATAGCAGGGGTTGGAGGAGCTACTCCAGTCGACAGACCGGAAGAAGACCCGCCGACCTCAACCTGCGAGGTTGGAACCTCGGTATCAATAGGCTCTTCATCAACAGGGGCCTGACTACTAGCCCGAGGAGCCAAGGAAACAGAAGAAGCCGGGACAGGCGTCGAAATAGTATCCCAAGTGGAAGGAGCAACAGAGGGTTCCATCACACCCTTACCCTTTCCGAACTTGGAGTACCACCGATGTCAGCGACCACCTCTCCAGTCCCCAACATGCTATCAGCAGCCAATACCTCCCCTGGTAGAACGGAGAGATCAACACTTGTCTTCTGACCCGCCCCAGGAGTCGGGACCGTCAGACGAGTCTCTTCATCAAATCCCTCTACAGGGACAGGATCTGTCACTACCACCGGATCCGTAGCCACCTCAGCTTCCGCCGCTGAGTCTGGGGTAGGGCTCGGCAATGATGCAGCCGACCTTCCCTCATCATAACAAGGAGGGGAATCAACCCTCTCCTCTATTCCAACCATCTCTGTTGCCTCCACAACAGGCTCTTGCAACTCTGGAGCAACGTCATCCGAAGACGACGAACTCCACCCCACATCATCATCACGAAGCCCCGTGTCAGCTGGACCCTCAACGTCCGAAGCCCTCACGGCAGCTGGCACCTCCCCGGAAGTTGTTGCAACCTCTGTATCTCTTTCAACAAAGTCTGGAGATAGTAAAACCTCTGCGGGAACATCTTCAAGACTCTCCTCTATTGGAGACATTACCATCGGAGGGATACGCTCATCAGAAGAGCTTGCTACCTCCTTCGGTTTACTGACACCCGGTTTTGAAACGCGGGTCTTCTTCTTCGACGATCCCTACAAGAAGAAAAGCACAAGTCACCAAAACGACAAGATAAGCCAAAGCTACGGAGGACTCCTTACCTCAGCAGGAGCTGATTCCAATGGCGGTATAGGTGGCACTCCCGTTGCCTTTGGATTCGTCGTCTTCCTCGACCTTTTTGGTACAGACAAGCCGGCTTCCGCGTCAGCCCGCCTCTTTCCAACAAGGGGATCTCTCACTGATGCTGCAGCAGCAGCCCAATATCCTGCCGGTTCTGGTGGGCGATATGACCGAGCCACCATCAACATGTTCGCCGTGGCCTCCAGCTGAGTTCCAATGATGAAACTAGTCTCTCTGTCATAACCTGGAGACGCAGCATTCATTGTGCAATACAGCTTAGCGGCCGAATACAGGATCTGTGGCCGAGGGTTGCGAACGGGCACCGTAAATTGAACACCAGTACACCCGGCATTATAATATTGCCAGCCCCGGGCTCCATCCAGCAAACTACCGATGAACCCCAGACTGTTACTGGGATTCCGTAGCATCAGCTGAGTATAGCCAAACTGGCGAGCGAACCGGCTGGGCAGATATGGCTCCAGATAACACCTATTCTGGTTTCGATAGACCAAGTGAGAAGGCCGAATACTTTGCAACCAACGAAAACCCTATTTTGGCAGAGTAAGCGCATCTTCACCTGAGTCGATTAAATCTTGGTCAGCCTCAAAATCTTTGAAGATGGGGGCGACCTTGACAATCTCCCACCCCTGAAGGTAGGACAAAACTCTCCTGCAAACGGGGACGCCTGTGTGTAACCACTTCCTTTTGTAGAAGCGGCGGATAAAGGCATCTCCTTCAACATGATCCTCCTCCGGACCGGGACTCATCACATTCGGATGATGCAGAATTAGCCATCCCATAAGATAATGGAATGGCAATTCAGCCCGGGGAAAGTTGTCGTTTTTACCTCTCCCCTGGATCACGTCATCAGCAAAAGTCCTCAAACCCCGCAATAGGTTACACACCATAACAGGAAGGAGAGCTAAGGGACGCCCGAAAGTCAACTTTACGGCAGGCAAAATAAGGTTCCGGTGTACCCTCTCCACTGCACCAGATCCGTCCGCAAACACACAATCTCGGAGCCATATCATCAAGTATGCTGTCAGCACCACTTTAGACGACATCCGGTGCACACAGTGCCAGAAGCAGCTATACGCGTTCTCGCCATCCTCATTGGAACGAGGAGTCCTCTCGTCCAGCCGGCTTATCTCAGAAGTAACTTCCGCAGTTTCAGCCCTTGCGGAGTCGTAAACCGGATCCTCGAAGGGTCCGCCAAATCCTGCTTGAAAACATAATCCCTCCAAGCAGTCACATGATGCTGAGTCTTGACTTTGTCCTTCCGATGCATCAAATAATGATGGCTCGCCACTTCCTTGAAAACGGCCATCATCTCCGAGTCCTTATTTTCCAGAACCTGGATCTCTTTATTTGATGGGAAATATTTCTCGTACGGCTCTGAGCCCCAGGGAAGCTTGAACACTTCGTACATCTCGTGGAGAGCCAACCCCAACTCTCCCACGGGAGTGTAGAAGGTACCAGTCTGGGTATTGAACAACTCCAAGAGTGCAAGGAACATAGGCTTATTGAGATCCACGCCAGCCTGCGTGGCACTGATAGCGACTGTCAGCCCAATCTCCTTAAGCTCAGCCTTGAACTTCGATAGCACCCAAGTGGTCAACTCGTCCCACCTCGAGATATGATGACACCAACCTTCGACCCTAAAGCTACCTTTCGAATACATGACCCTCGATGTCAGCATCCGAATCGCGAAGGTTGAAGCATTGAAGGCAAAAGTGTCAGTTGGGACTTCACTGTAGAGGCTCCCGGGATGCAAAGTTCGGCAACTGAACGAGGGACCGGTTCATAAAGCAGATAGGGTATCCCTCTGATTCGAGGTAGCATCAATCAAAAGAGTACCTCCTAGGGCCCCTCCCTGAGAAGGAGTAAGATCCCAGGGCATCCTTCTCTTCGAAGCTAAACGATAGAAGGCTGTCAGCGGCAACTGGCGGTCAAGTTGTCGCATGTACAGCACCATGCCTTTGGCAGAAAAGAACCAGTCTTCTTTGACCTTCAGTATCTTCGCTTCTGTGGAGATCAGGCAGTCGCCGAACAAAAAGGCGGGTTTCAAGAAGGTCACATCCTCGGATTCAGCAGATTTTAGTTTTCCGCTCTCCATCATGCTCTGGAGGAAAATCGGCAACTGGTTTTGGATCTGCAGCACCCTCTCAGGAGGTTGATCCTGTAAGATAACACCCTTGGCAGGGTTGACAACCGCCTCATCAAAATCAACTCCTATTTGACAAAGGGAAGCATCCAGAAGGACATCATTCAGCAACGGAATCGTCATCGATACTGGCACAACAAAAATCAAAGGTCAGGCAAAAAGACAAGGTGTGTCAAAGTAACCTGGTGCATCATCTGGGTTTAAACCCATGCGCCTCAGTAAAAGGCTTCGGCACATCATCAGGGTGTAAACCCATGCGCCACAGTGAAAGGCTTCGGCACATCATCAGGGCGTAAACCCATGCGCGTCAGCAAAGGCTTTGGCGCATTCAGGGTGTAAACCCATGCGCGTCCGCAGTTAAACCTCGGTGCATGATAAAGGCCTAAACGCGTGAACCGATGATGTGTGATCTCAGTCGTCGCCTCGGGTTCTGTAAAGAGATAACCACAAATAAAACCAAAAAAAGATCATCATTAATCTTTTTTAGGTTACCGAGGCGTCATCATTTGCACTAACTGAGCGGAGCATGCGCCCAGCACTGACGTGCGGAGTATCTATGTGCCCTGACGGTCATGCGCCTCCACTACCATGCTTCTTATTCAAAGTATTCTAAAACTTATCCAAAAGTTTTGAAAACTTTGAAGGGGGTCTTGTAGAAGCAAGGAATTTCAGAACCAGAAAGTCTATACGCCAGACTACATGTGCCAAAGCTTGGACAAAGTGCTTCACAGCAAAAAACAACAAATATAGACATTGAAAGAGGACATTTTTACTTAACATATAAAAGTCTATTACATGTCTAAGAAAGACTGTACAAAGGAGAATTTTTACGAAGAAAAGATCCTAAGTCTACAGCCAGCAGCCAACATGCGCCCTCAAGTAGGCGCAGCAATCAACATGCGCCCTCAGCCAGGCACATCCTACCATGTGCCCTCAGCAAGGCGCATCCTTTTCAGCAGCTCAGTTATGTGCATCCTCAGTTATGTGCATCCCTTGGGCAGCTCGGTTATGTGCATCCCTTCAGCAGCCCAGTTATGTGTCGCTCTCCCAGCCAGGCTCACCTGATAAATACTTCGACTAATGAAGCATTTATTGAGCAGAACGAGGGTGGCAATCAACCCTCTAGCCCAGGAAGGGAAAAGAACCACAAGCCAACCTGTGGCCAGGGGAGGCTTCGAAAGAGCCTCCAAAGCCAAAGGAAGACCGCGATCGACCCGCGGCTAAAGGAGCAGCTTCCACACAGAGAAGGAGCTCGCCAAAGCTCGAGGAAGACGGTGAGGGCACCGCAATTCTGACCTACGGCTCTTCCGGCACAACGAAGATGAGGCCCGAGCATCCCTATCTTTGGATGTAACAGGCACCTTCCGCCTGCCTCGGAAGCCCTCGACTCCGACTTTTGGATATAACAGTCACCTTCAAGTGCATCAAGGAAGACATTGCGTCGCATCTTCACCCTCGGGAGCATCTCGTCAACAGAATACATTCGAGTAAACGAATTCATGTCGGAAGGATGTGAGAGAACGAGAAACAAACCCTCTCTCCATACCACTATTTATAGGCCGGGCAAATCAAACCCATGCGCCAAGTGGATGGCTCTCCGAATTCTGTGCAATAAATTTGCATTAAATGGATGAACCGGACGCTTCGAATTCAGCCAAGTCAAAATGGCTATTTAAAGCACTCGAAGAATGTAACAGTTGTACCATCAAAGACGTCTCACGAAGCGGATGCGCCGGCCAGACCGCGTATCACACAGATGCACCCTTTAACATCAAGCGCATCACACAGACGCGCCCTTCAGTACCAAGAGCATCATAGGGGATGTGCCCCCATGCGTCCCTATGCGCCTAGTGGAAAGCCAACCGACGCGCCCACTCAGCTGTCCATCGAATGTCACAAACATTAAATGCTGAACTGACAGAGTTGGCAGCACGCCTCCCAAAGTCTGAACAGTCGGCAGCTTTTTCAGAAGACGAAGCATCGCCAACGTCAGCATCATTATTACTCCCCTCCGACGGCTACTGCCACGTGGCCACCCAACCATCTCACATGCGCCTTCGCGGCCATGCGCCCAAATCTGCATACACCTCAAAAGCTGTGCGCCTCAGACTTTTTACTGATCCCTAAAGACAGAAGGAAAGTCACTGTTACAACTCTGCATGCGCCTCAAAAGCCATGCGCCCCAGACTTCTCCCTGATCCCAAAAGACAGGAGTAAAGTCACTACTGAAGCTCTGCATGCGCCTCAAAAGCCATGCGCCCAGAATGGTTCGTGACTCCTAAAGGCTACGAGTCAAAGTCTCCTCATGCGCCCAATCCTAGGCGCATCCTATCAGATCATTCCCTCCACCAAATCCGAGATCTCCGAGCCATGGGTCGACGACATGTGTCCTTTGACTCAACTCATCCAAGATCTCAGCAACAGAAAGATCATCTTCTCCGCTACGTGCCGGTTCACAACAGCAACATGAAGAAGTCAACCCCCTTAATCAGGGTGCATCGTCCATGTGCCTCCATCAGCAATCAACACGTGGCGTCCCCGCGTACAGGCGCATCCTACATATGCGTACATGAGCAGCCAGCCTGCAAAACTATAAATAGAGGGATCATTTCCTTCTTGTACACACACGGACCAATCTACGTGCATACATATCAACCTCCA
Source organism: Iris pallida (assembly GCA_029216955.1). NCBI lineage: Eukaryota > Viridiplantae > Streptophyta > Magnoliopsida > Asparagales > Iridaceae > Iris > Iris pallida. Next base: position 27,741,527 of record JANAVB010015400.1, read on the forward strand.
CAGCGAACAGACAGAGACTTTGCACCACCAGAGAGGAGGCAGATACAGACACTCAACGTCTTCCTCCTCTCAGCAAGCTCCAGTACCCAGAGCAATCCAGACCTTCAGAGAACCGATAACCGTCATCAGATCGTCAACGGAGTTAACGGATTACCACTCACTCCATTGGCACAAGGAACCCAGATTAAACAAAAGTGTACTCCTAGGACTACGTCTAAGTCCTATATTGTAATACTGTTCTGTTTGTATTGAAATTTGCAATCAAAGAATTTTAATGGCAAACAGCGACAAGGGGAAGCAAGATGAGAACACTACAGCGACGACCTTGATACATGGAGACGATGTGATCGTCGTAGGTGATGAGGTCATTACAAATCTCGCCTACGATGACAATTCTTGGCTGGTAGACTCAGGGGCTTCAGCGCACGTATCTCACAACAGGGCACTATTTGCCACTTACACGACAGGCGACTGTAGAGTGTTGAAGATGGGCAATGGAGATGTGTCGAAGGTGGTTGCCGTTGGAGATGTGCATTTGAGAATGAAGACGGGTACAGTTCTTGTTCTCAAAGATGTTCGTCATGTCCCTGATATCCATTTCAACCTGGTGTCGGGTGGAAGGTTGGATGACGAGGGATTCTTTGGCCTCTTCAGGAATAGTCAGTGGAAGCTTTTCAGAGGTTCGATGGTGATTGCCAGAGGAAGCAAGAAGTCTGATCTCTACTATATGGAGGGGAGCGCACAGGGGGCACAGGAGGTGAACGTAGTCAGTGATGTGTCTACCGAGTTGTAGCACAGGCGGCTCGGCCATATCAGCGAGAAGGGGATGAGCTACTTAGTGAACAGGAAGGTGATTCCATGGCTCAAGTCTACAAAGTTGGAGAAGTGCACGCACTGCTTAGCTGGGAAGCAAAATAGGGTGTCTTTCCAAAGTCACCCAAGTTCAAGGAAGCCGAAGTTGCTCGAGTTGATTCACTCGGATGTCTGCGGTCCTATGAAGGTAAAATCTATTGGTGGTGCTTCTTACTTTGTAACTTTTATTGATGACTATTCCAAAAAGGTTTGGGTCTATGCCCTAAAGACCAAGGATCAGGTGCTGCCTACTTTCAAAGAGTTTCAGGCCTCTGTTGAAAGAGAGACGGGCAAGAAGTTATTCTGTGTTCGGTCCGACAACGACGGCGAATACATCGGTCCCTTTGATGCGTATTACAGAGAGCAAGGGATACGACACCAGAAGACTCCGTCCAAGACACCTCAGCTCAATGGTGTAGCGGAGCGCATGAACAGGACACTGATGGAGAGGGTGCGGTGTTTGCTGTTAGAAGCAAACTTGCCGGATAGTTATTGGGGTGGGGCTCTTCTCACAGCTGCTTATGTTATTAATTTGTCTCCTAGTACTCCTTTGCAGGATGATGTGCCTGACAAAGTATGGTACGGCAAAGAGCCGTCATACAATCACCTGCGAGTGTTTGGCTGTAAGACCTTCGTGTATGTACCGAAGGACGAGAGGACCAAACTTGAGCCGAAGACGAGGCGATACGTCTTTGTCGGCTATGGTCGGGATGAGTTTGGCTATAGACTCTACGACCCGGTGGAAAGAAAGCTATACAAAAGTAGGAACGTGGTATTCGTCGAGGATCAGACCATGACCAACACTCAGGATTCTGAGACGCCTTCTGAGACTGAAGAATTGCCTGAGTTAGAGTCATTTCGCTTCGAGCAGTTTCCAGAGGACATCGCAGAGGATCCAGTTATGGGGGAGCCAGTACAAGGAGTTGCTTCCAACCTTGATCATCAGCCTACTGATGGTGGTCAGGGTGTTCTTCAGGAGGATGAGCATGCCGAAGAGGCAGTTCCTGAAGGGGAGGAGGCTGTCGGTATACAGCCAGCACCAGTGGCTCTACTGAGAAGGAGTGACAGAGATCGTCGACCATCTACGAGGTACTCATCGGATGAGTATGTGCTATTGACTGACGGAGGAGAGCTCGAAAGTTTTGCAGAGGTTATAGAAGACGAACACAGGCAGGAGTGGATGGAGGCCATGCAGGAGGAGATGAGTTCCTTGCACGCTAATTCTACTTATGAGCTGGTGCGGTTGCCAAAGGGCAAGGAGACTTTAAAGAATCGATGGATGTTTAGAGTGAAGCAGACGGATGATGCTACTCGCCCTCGATACAAAGCGAGGCTGGTAGTTAAAGGCTACGGTCAGCGGAAAGGCATGGATTATGATGAAATCTTTTCGCTTGTCGTCAAGCATTCGTCTATTCGAGTGGTGCTAGTATTAGCAGCCAGTCTCGACTTGGAGGTCGAGCAAATGGACGTGAAGATGGCATTCCTCTACGGTGATCTTGAGGAGGAGTTGTACATGGAGCAGCCAGAGAAATTCTGTGAGAAGGGCAAGTCACATTTGGTCTGCCGATTGAGGAAGAGCTTGTATGGTCTGAAGCAGGCTCCGATACAGTGGTACAGGAAGTTTGAGTCGTTTATGGGGGAGCATGGTTATGCACGGACGACATCGGATTACTGTGTATTTGTGAGGTATTTTACTGATGATGATTTCATTATTTTATTGCTCTATGTAGATGATATGCTATTAGTGGATCGGAATGCCACTAGGATAGTGGAGTTAAAGCACCAACTGGGCACGGCCTTCTCTATGAAGGATTTGGACACATCGAAGACTATTCTTGGGATGGAGATCAGCCGAGAGAGAGAGTCCAAGCTGCTATATTTGTCCCAAAAGAAGTACATTCACCGGGTACTTCAGCGTTTTGGTATGGACGGATCGAAGAAAGTGAGTTGCCCCTTGTGACCCACTTTAAGTTTACTGAGGAGCAGTATCCATCTACCGAGGACGAAAAGGAAGATATGGAGCGGGTTCCATATGTCTCAGCTGTGGGAAGTCTTATGTATGCTATGGAGTGTACGAGGCCAGACATCGCTCATGCAGTTGGCACAGTTAGCAGGTACCTTTCAAATCCTGGAAGGGTACATTGGAGTGCGGTCAAGTGAATTCTGCGATACCTTCAGGGCACTGCCGATTGGAAACTTTTCTTTTGTGGCGACGAGCCAAAGCTGGTTGGGTATACCGACGCTGATATGGTTGGAGATGTAGACAAAAGACGATCGACTTCGGGCTATGTGATGATGTTTGCCGGAGGAGCGGTATCATGGCAGTTGCGGTTGCAGAAGTGTGTTACCTTGTCGACGACGGAGGCAGAATACATTGCGGCAACGGAGGCTTGCAAGGAGCTGCTGTAGATGAAAAAGTTGTTGCAGGAAATGAGGCTGAAGCAAGAGCAGTATACTTTGCTTTGCGACAGTCAGAGTGCTATTCACCTTGTGAATAATCAAACATTTCATAGTCGGTCCAAGCACATCAAGACTCGGTATCATTGGATACGGGATGTGATTGAGAAGAAGGACGCGACGCTTGAGAAGGTTCATACTGATGACAATGGAGCGGACATGCTCACGAAGGTTCCACCAAGAGAAAAGTTTGAGTACTGCAAGCAGATCGTCGGGATGACGACCTCCTCCACATAGTTGTGAAGGAAGAGATTTGTTGGAGTATGTGGGGTTCCCAACCTATGTGGAGAAGACTCCGGAGTGCGACGAGCGCCGTCTGTGTGTCAGAGAAGCTCGGGGAGGTGACGAGGCCAGTCGGAGGAGACGAAGAAGCTCGGGAAGCTACCTGGAGACATTCTGGAACAAGGGGACAGAGTTCGGCCTCTGCCCCACACAGAGTTCTGGCCAAACTCTGTGTTTTGGTTCCAGAACCGTTCTGGAGTCAGAATACAGAGTTCTGGCCGAACTCTGTGTCATCGGGCTGGGCAAATTTCTGGGGTGATTTTTTCACCGTTGGATCATATCTGATGGTCCAGATTTTGCTGCGGATTAGGGGAGTTAATATTTGGTTATTCCTAACCCTAATCATTGAAGACAACACAAGAAAAGGGAGAGAAGACGGAGGATTGAAGGTATTTTTTGGAGGAGAATCGGATTCGGGTAATCTCTACTCGTCGTTCTTGTTCTTCTTGCAAAAATAAAGGATTTTTGACCCTCTTGTAATTATAACGAAGATAAACCACTCGTAATCATTGTTCTTGCTTCCAAGTGTTGTGGGAATCTGATTTGGATCGGGAGAAGTTTGTAGAGGGTATAATTCTTCTATTTCATTAGTGAAGGCTTCTCAGGGTTGGACTCCGATCGTCCCGTGGGTTTTTTTCGCAAGGATTTTCCACGTGAAAAATTCTCTGTGTTTGCGTGGTTTGTTTTGGTGTTTTGGTTCGTGCATTGTATTGCTCGGTTCTCTCGCAGGTACTCTCTAGTTTGAAAAAAGGTTTCCGTATTTCTTTCCCAACATAACTCTTATTCAATTTTTGATTTTTAGCCCGAACTATACCCCAAAGTGCAACCGAAACCGAATTTTTTTCATTGTATTTCCAAAACGGATCTTGAACTAAAAAGCTTTTGAACCGAACCGATTCAATTTGGTTTGATTATGTTCATGGCCCAAAACCAAATAATGTTCAACCCTAAACAATCGAGGATATGGTTATGACAACAAACATGCATGGTAAATATAATTTTATATATTTATAGCATATCTATTTTGCAGTAGAATATATTGGATTTATCACTTTAAATAAATATTTGGTTGAAAACATGCAAAAATCATGATTTATTCTTGGCTTAATTTTAACTTGATACCCTCAACTATTCTATTTTTTTTTAACTTGATATTCTATATTTTAAAACTAGACAACTTAATACCTCAACTACAATTGTACAAGTTAATACTCTAACAATGTTAACAGAAAATGTAAAATGATAAAAATATCCTCATCCCCTCCCCTCTCCCCTCTCCCCTCAGCAGCAGGGCGGCAGGGACGAAACAGGGGAGTGGCGACGGGAGAGGTGTAGCGGGGGTGGTTGGGCGGCAGCAATAGGGGGAGGGGTTTGTTTTTAACGAAAAATTATTCCATGTATAGCGGATAATATCAACTTGAAAAAGTCAATAGTGGATGGTACTAAGTTGTATAATTTTAAAATTTATGGCGTCAAGTTGGAAAAAGTAAATAGTTGAGTGTATCAAGTTGAAATTTTGTCTCAAATTTTTTTTCTCAATTTTTTTTTTAATTTTGCCTTTATTCTTTATTTATCCTTACTCTCTAGGAGACCAAGGAAAATAACATAATCAGGTTTAGGTCTGTTTGGTTACTGGTAAGTCAACTGAATTTTGGTTATTTTTGGTAACTCATCGGAACTGTAACTCATCGGAACTGTCCACAGTTCTTGTGTTTGGGTGAAGCATTGAAAGTGGACTTTTTTCCCATGATGGGACCGCCCGCATTTCTTGTCCCCCCTTTTCTTTCCACTTTCACATTTCGGAAAAAAAAAAATTGGAACTCCGGCTGGGGAAAGAAAGCAGGGGGTGCAGTTGCAAAAAAAAAAAAAAAAAAAATTGGAACTCGTTTGTTGCGGTCAACCCAACCGACTCCATGTATTGGCGCATGGCGGAGCTGTCGAACTCGACGGCAAGTACAATTAAAATAAAAATAATAAAAAATTGCTATTAAATATACATAAAAAAATTTCAGAAAAAATAATATAAGTACAATTACCAAATACTACTAGAAATATTGTTTTTATTATGAGCATGTGCTTAGAGGGGTTACACAGGGACATTAACAAATCCTCTCATGACAGTGATTGCTAATCTAGACAGGGTTTTAAGTATATTTAACGAAATGCTAGTTGTTGGGAAATTCAAATTCAAATAATTAGTTTTGCAAATAAAATTTCAAATTTCAAATCAGGATTTCTTAAATAATTTATTTCATAGAGATCCGACAATATGTTTATATTGGTTAAGGCTCCCTTATTGGACTTGTTCCTAATCGAACTTCGATTGAATGATCTTGGTGTTGTAGCATATGATTTCGCATAGGACTTTGGCTCGAAAAAAATTTTATTTCAAAATATATATTGTATTTTCACACTGTTATTTGTTATTTTACAAAAAATACATATCATTTTCAGAAAACAATTTGTTATAAATTATTAGTTGTACATATTTGACTCCTTAATCCCCATGTTGTCCATGCTCCTCAAACACATTTTGACTAAGGCTGTGTTTGATTGGGCTTTTTTTCCATAGAAAATATTTCCATCACAAATTTGTTACCAATTGTAGTGTTTGATAGCTTATATTTTCCATAGAATTATTTTTCAAAAAACTATCATTTTTCATATTTTTTTTATCTAAAATAGTGAAAAATAATACTTGTCCAACCCATAGAAAAATATTATTTTTCATGGAAAATAACTTTTTTCTGTGGAAAATAATGGCAATTTCAAACACCCAAATTAAGTTTTCCATGAATTTTTTTTTTAAATTTTATGGAATTATTTTCTTAGAAAAATAATTTCACGGAATTAATTTATTTTTCACATATTTTCCACCTTGCAATCAAACGCACCCATTAATATTTATTTTTTTTTAACACTCCTCACAGACATTTTGAGTAGTGTTTTTTTTTTTTCTTACACTTTGACTAATGTGAAGTGTTGTAACATTAAGAAATGGCCCAATCAATCCCAGAGTGCTTTCTTCAAAATAATGGATAAATTTGACCAAGACGACTTCATAAGTGGAATTGGTAATTGAATAACATTCAAACTAAACTACAACATCCTTTGCGCCTTCCATTAATCAAAAGTAGCAAATTCCAAGTTTGACCTGCAATGTTGGTAGCATACTCTCATGCTGCACGAAAATAGAAATATATCACAACTGATATTTTTCTGGGAGTATAGCTCCTTACGAAATCGCAATGGCGAAAAAATTGTAATCTGACCAATAGTTAGGTTCCTACTTCCTCTTAATCAAGTATATTGCAACACCTCCACAAAATATACCAAAGAAAATATACAAGTTCCATAACATGAAAGTTTAAGGGTCCGTTTGGATACGTTTTCTGAAAAAATTTTCTGAAAACAGTTTTTAGAAAAGATGTTATAAAGTTGTTTTCTGAATACACATATTCTGAGTTTGCGTTTGGTTACTTTTCATCTAAAAAATAATTTTCTGTGTGTTTTGAAGTTTAAGCACAAAACATTGAAAAAAAACGTACATCCAAACAGGCCCTTGTCTATGTTCTCACAACTCTGTCTCATACATATTTCGACTCTGAAAACATTTTAGTTCACCATTACAAGTTTGGTTGCTGGAAATGAACTTAAAGGGAAGATAGTACAAGACATAACAGTTGGCGACGACACACAGAATGGGGGAAAACAAAGGAGTGAATATACAGGTGAGAGAAGCTTTATGCATCGACATGATTTGCCTTGAGACAGCAATTCCCTCGCTTCCTGCACACAATCCATACACTCGTCAAGAGCGCACAGTCTACGGATCCTACAAAACAAAGTATATAAGAAGAAATCAGAGAGGCTGCAGAAGAATAACTGGAATGGAAATAGGATCAACTTCTATGCTACATAACAATAATCAAGCTCAAGACAATGATATTGCACAAGAACCATATAAAATAGCGTGTTACATCCTCACTGGATTATTTTACATTCTTCATATGATTGTGGTTACTAATACGTGCAATGATCCTCCTTCGATCTGTTTTAAGCAATCCCCGTGATAGTTCTTTGAGATGGTAAGGATTTTGAGTACCTTCACTAAGTTCTTGGTTTTTCAGCTATTGCGGAAAAAGTGAGCAATAAAATCCTCAAGTTCGTCCGAGAGACAAATATCACGCCCCGATTCGTAAAGTCATTTATTCACATATTTATCTCTTGGAATCGATTGTCCTCGCTAGAACGTGATGTCGTACAAGTCTAGTATTGCACTTGTACAAGACAAAGATGGTACATAATTAATTTTTCTCCAAATAGGAACACATCGCAGCGGCAGAAGCAGACAAATTGAAGTTAACGAGGACATTTTTTTTCTTATCGAATGGGGACACATCATTTGATTTAATTTATAACAGCGAAAATGAAAAGATAACTTGCAGTCACAGAGAGATATATAAAACTTTATTCTCTTTATTGATAATTGAAGAAGAATACAAGACTTGTATTGAAGTACAATCTTACAACACATCTCACTTTACATTGAAAGCCAATTGAACAATGCTATAAAGCTTACATTTGATACTTTGATATATTGGATTACAACTCGATATACCGACTTGGCTTACAACTCACTGGTACAACTGATTACAATGTTTCATACATTATACTCTTTATAAACAGAAGACATCATCTTGTGCAAGGAGAGCTTCTGCTTGCCCAATTATCTTCGATGCCACGGGACTGATCAAGCCAATCTTCGTGTACAGAATATCCCAAGCACGAGCACCTGCCCACAAAACGTGGGTCAGTACATCATCTATGTACTGGCGAGCAGAATCCAACCCACTCGCCTAAACCAATACTAACTGGTCAATTTTAGCAAACACATAATAGAGTGATCTTTCTATTTGGGACCTAGCATCAGTTTACAGTAATGGATAATAATCATAGTGAAGCATGTAAACTTGTTATCTCCTTTCTTAGGCAAATGCATCAGTGAAACATACTTGGTGTTATCAAGTTCTGATAGTGTTCATTTAGAGGCATCTTTTAAGCATCGTTGAGTTAATATTAGCCAAACATGTTATAGAGATTTCTTTATCAAGGCAACACTCCAGCATATTGCATTTATCACATTTAAGTGATTTCTTACCGATATTCGACTCCGCGTACCGGCATAAGAATACAAGATAATATGATATACTTATTCTGTCTGTACAAAACATTCATTAGCATGCATCCTGACTACATGACCACTGGTGCTACGCACCATTTAAGGACTTTGCCATATAGGACTTCATAGGGTATGGGATGTGCCTTTCACCAGGTTGCGAGCCCGAATGGAGGTCCCAATACCGCGTGCTACCAAAGCACGCCGATTCCCTCCTAGGCCGACTCGATCCCACCGCCGCGGGTACTGTTCGAGGAAATAATACCTTGTATACAAGTTTGCCCATGGTCATGCGAATGCGTGTCCGACTCGATCGTGTTCGAAGTCGCATGATAAATTTTTAAGATAAGTAAAGGTAACATTTCATTATCTCATCTTTCCAATATTACCACATGTTCACTTGGTGATCTCAATGATCCCAAGCCTCATCATTTCTCATTGTATCAATTATTGTAACATTTCTCATATCATTCCTTTCTGAGAGGAACAAACAATATTTCATTCATCTCAATAGTACCTGCAGTATTTCATTCATTTCATAGGAACATTATTCTTTCCTTCATTGCTTGTAAGAAAACAAACAACAGCAGCAGTTATGCAGAAGGTACATGATTCTAGTGTTTCATTCAGTTCTTTGTGTTAATAGCATAACCAGTTCATTTCTCATGTATCATTTACGTAGCATCTCCTTACTCAAGTATTTTATTGCTTAAGCAGTATTAACAGAAGGGACGTTTGTCATGACCCGCACCCGTTTTTTTTTCTTTTAAAACGGATACGAGACGTGTCCAAGCCAGCCTACGCCGCAGTGTCGGCGGTAGAACGCTGTCACGGCCATGAAGATCAAAATCACAAATAATGCTCATTCACATAATTAATTTAACTTACAATGATCACAGGTTTTACATTTGTAGAAAAATATAAACTTGTACAAATAAATGAATGACTACAACTCAACTATCTAACTAGTCTCTAGGCTTTTATCTGCAAGTATTCCCGTTACTTCCCAAGCTAAGTGAATCCACGGCTAACCTGAAAAATGTTGGTTTCCAGTCAGGAATGGAACGAGCACAATTCACTGAATGCAATTCAAATAAAGAAAATGACTATAAGACAAAGGTTAGACATTAATCATGAGTTTGAAAATAAACAGGAAATACGGAAAACCAATAGTAAATAAATAAACACCATATATTTTCCCCAACTGTTAGAAGTACCTTTGATATGTGATCGATCTCGGAACAATTATGCGACACTGTCTACACTGTCTAAAGTTACACTGTCTAAAGTTACACTGTTTACAGCAAATATTAAAATAAAGAAACATTGTCTACAAAATAATAATCTTGATCTACACAGTTTAAATGCAATAATAATCACGGTCTACACTGTCTACTTTGCAATAAATAAATCACTGTCTACACTGTCTACTTTGCAATAATAAATTACTGTCTACACTGTCTACACTGTCTAAGGTCAGATCACACATCGTTGGTACTTCTCATTCCCGACTCAACAATTTATAATAGAAAATAATCACATAACCAATGACTAATCAATGAAATATAGTAAAGATCAATATCGAAATGCAGGCAATAAACTGTACTCGCCTGTGGTCCTCTGCTGGTGAAACCGACAACCTGAACCACTCAATGTGCCACAATAGTCAAAACCCGTACAACAGTCCCCGAAAGCTGAAATAAACATTACCAATGTTCTTAGAATTGTCAAAATAGCTAGGATCGCCTGTCCTTAAGTCAAATTCTGGATACAGAGGCAAAACGATAATTTCGGGCGAAAACGATGTCCGCCGTTGGACCCGCTTTGCACCGAAAAGCGTGCCAGAGTCAATGGTCTCTAAAGTCGTCAAATTATATGTCTACGGATCCGGTTTTCCGATACAATCCCAACCGTATGTCCAAAGTTGGATTCCGGCCGGCCGTGCACAAAATCGCCTGTTGAGTGGGACCGTGGGGCCCGCAAAACGACGATTTTATCAACGGTCTCAGAATCGGACCAAACATGGCATACAGGACCAGAAAAATGATACGGTTCTGTTGGCACAAGTTTCGTCTCGATCTGACGAGCGTGCACAAAGTAATTGAGAAATTTGCAAAGTGCACGATACGGTGAATTTCGACGGATACGCATCAAATTCGTCGCGCACACGCGACCAATTTGAATTCCGCCAAAGCCCACACGACCATGAAGCCATTACGCAGCTTTCGATACTTTCGGTTCACGACCATGTCGTCCGGTTTGGCGGGACGCACGTCGTGTGGAACAATTTTTATGTTTTTAAAACAGATTTTCGTCAAAGTTCGGGATTCGATTTCTCGACATGTAGTCGATGGTTTCCGAATCCACAAAAAGGATTATGAAGCCCTATATGTTGTCTAAAAGACCCTTCAAATAGATTTGCTAATATGATACTGGATCGATCAGAATCGATCGTCAAAAGTGGGTGGTTGGACTGTATTAGGTGTCCTGTTTTGGACTGATTTTTCGTCGATTTCGACCCCGATTCTTTTCGAATCTGGATTGATTCCGAACCAACAAACTAGATGGGTTCCTAGGGGGTTATGTTGGCTTTCCATACAATTTTACGAAATTGCAAAACATCGAGTATGCGCGAAGAATTAATATCACGAAGTCGGTACCTTGGTGTATTCGCTGCTGTCATCTTCGCGCGCTCGTGCGCGTTCCAGCGCTCGACCGGCCGCTCAGGCACACGGCGGTGGCCGCCAGAACGTCGACGGGGTCGCCAGGCCGCGGGGGGTCGTGGTGGCGTAGGGTGGTTAGGGTTTTGTATGAAGTCCCCCCCCCCATCTCGCAATATATATATATATATATATATATATATATATATATATATATATATATATATATATATATATATATATATATATATATATACGTGCTTGGAGAATCCGAGCTGTGCTCGGTTCTGTGAGAGAAACTGGGCTCGGGTTCTAGGAAGAACAAGTAGGGTTTTGGGTTGGGTGTTCACTGCTGTGGCCTGTGGGTTCACAATACTCGGTCTGCTGTGGGTTCACAATACTCGACTGAGGCCGAGTATTCAATACTTAGTCTTTTTTTTTCTTTTTCTTTTTCTCTTATTAATAAATCTAATCATATATATCTATATATATATATATATATATATATATATATATTTTTATATAGATATATATATATATATATATATATATATATATATATATATATATATATATATATATATATATATATATATATATATATATATATATATACTCGTATTTCTATATATATATATATATATATATATATATATATATATAAAATATATATATATATATATATATATATATATATATATATATATATATATATATATATATATATATATATATATACCATATTTACCTTTATATTTATATAATATTTTATATATATATATATATATAAATACATAATTACACACACATAAATATAATCTATATATTTATATATACGTACACATACACATATTTCTATAATGCATTTATATATACATACAAGTACCCACACAGATAGTATATTCATATATTCACTCACATATATTTATCTATGCATCCATCCATATATATATATATATATATATTATACATATATAAAAATATATATATATATATATATATATATATATTATAAATATATATATATATAAAAAAAATATTATACATATATATATATATATATACACATATATCTTTTGTTAAAGAATAAAAATGATAATAACTCATAATAATAAATAATGTATATTTAATAACCATAATAATAATATTAATATTGTATAACTCCAATAAAATAATAATAATAATAACAAAATTCAATAAGCCAATAATGGTGTGCATGCCTTTGTGTACAGTCCAATACTCCAGAATATACCAGGAACTATTTTATACCAATATCCTTGCATATTAACTAATAAGGATATTTATACTATTTAAATAAAAATACTTAGAAATATACACTAGATCACTAAAATGGGATATGACACAATCATAACAAAAATACATCAACACGAATGTCACTGGACGTATCGCATGACTACATGGGCTTGGGCTCGGTTCGAGTCCAGTTTGACTAGTTTGGTACAACCGGGTCTCCTAAACGTCAAATAGTATTAATAATGAATAATTAAACTATTTATAACGGTCATGTCACAACTTGGCCTGGTTTTCCTAGTTAGGATATCAATATGGCTCGGCCTTTCCCTACCATGGCTAAACTCTAGTCAAAGTATGCCACTGCACTATCCGTGCCATGACTTCTAGTCACCTTGTACTCCGATTTCTAACCATGGCTAAATTATCTTTCGTAATAATTAATTAATAATTATTTCTAAAATTCTAAAAATTACCTTTCAAATAAAATAAATAATAATAAAATATATTCTCAAAATTACGGGAAGAGGGTTTACAAATCTACCCACCTTAAAAATAATTTCGTCCTCGAAATTCTAATTCGTAACTATTCTTAAAATTCAAAAGAAGATCTACTATTACCTTAATCTTCTTAAATTTAATTCCTCAAAAATAGTTTATATCCTTCTCATTGGCCATTTTGGCAACTACACAAAAAAAAAACTCGAGGACTTCTACCCATCTTTGGTCACACTACTCCCTCAATCTCATGTCACTAAACTTTATAATCATCCAACTAATTGCTAAAATTGCTACCAATAGATATCTACTATTTATGGCCTCTACAATCCTCCTCTATCTACCAAACAACCCAAAACTAACAAGCAACAAATTTACACAAGTAGCTAAAAATGTTGGTAAATTTGAATAAGCATGACCATACGTCGCTCTGCAATAGGAAGGACAGGAAGATAAGGATGAACAATCGAAGGCAATTATGAAGTTTCAAGAGCGATAGAGAGTATCCAAAGATGCAGACAGAAAGAAAGTTTATGAGCTATAGAGCTATTTTGCTAGTTTGGGTCACTCTAGTCCAGTCACTTGCTAAGTCTAAGAACCCTTTGTTTCTTACAGGGTCTTGCAACCCGTGCAATACAGAAGTTCCGTTCTCGGGTTTTTCTAAACAGTTTTCATAATATAACGGAAATTTGAGAAATCAAGGTTGTGATCTTTAATGAGTTCTCTATTTGGTCATCAGTCGTTTGTTGGATAAACATTGGGTTTCAATCTACATGGACTAGACAAGATCCCAATGCTAAAACTATTCTTACTAGATTAGGGTATTCTGGAATAGGTTTCTATTCAAGGGGGTTAAGCTAGTTGCTAGTCAGGTTGGTTAGCTAGGTCCCTAAAGCCCAAAAATGCGTCTTCCGTGACTTTTGTGTTTAAGTAGCACGAGAAGACACAATTGAATGGCACATTAGTGACATGTGCGTAGTGGGCTTCGAGTAGATCACCACCATATATTGGGTCAAATGAATTGAGTCAAGGTTGAGTCTCTAATTGTAGTTGGAAAGTTTATCGGTATTATGGTAAGGGTTATAACTAGCCCTTTTTTTTTACCTGAAAGTCGTACCCCAAAAATAGAGTACAAGGGGACGGGTTTAAGTGGGACATGATACACCTAGGTGAAGGTGGACTCGTCTAGATCTTGCATATGAAGTTTGTTGGAAGATAACAGCTGGTCTCGTGCTCCGAATGTTAATGACACGGTCGGGCACAAAATAATCTAAATGAAAAGTGGGAGTCTATGGGGCACTACTTATCATCCTAATAGGAATTGTTCTAATCAATCGGTAATCCTCGTATGTCCTAAGAATTTTGAAAGCTTATAGTCTACCCACCTTAGAAGTTAGTATATGGTTTTAGGAATAAAGAGGTTAAGAGGATTCCTAAGTCCGTATATTGTACCTTGACTCTTATTAATAAAGAATAAGGCACGGCGTAACGAAATACGGTAGATATAGTCAAGTCAAGGATCGTTCCTCAATAAATGGGAAACGAGTGAGTAAAATGGCACATGGTGTCACGACCCGCACCCTAGAGTAAGGGCACGAGAAGTGGGTACGTCCAGCCTACGCCGCAGTGTCGGCGGTAGAACGCTGTCCTAGGTCAATCATCTAACAATATAAAAGTACCTGTACAATTTATACTGTCCGAATGGAGGTGACATAACCAATATACATCTCAATCACATCTAGGATAGAAGAATGAAAGATAGATAGACAGTAACTCAAAGAGAACAGTAGAATAGATGAAATAAGTCCAAGTGTCTAGGATAACATAACATCAAAATGTCAACTCATAATACAATAAGTCTAAGAGTCTATATATCTCAACATCTCAAAATACAACTCAGATGTGAGACAAAATGATAATACAAAAAAGACTGTCTAGCTAAACTAGCCTAGACTACTGGGGCAACATCCTCAGCTGCAGGTGGATCCTGCTGAGGGTCCACAACATAAGTATCATCTAGTCCTGCTCCATAATAGGTAGTCACCAGGGCCTCATCCTCATCCTCTGTAATATTTTCAACAGGTCCAGTCAGGACAGGAACGAGCACAATACATCTCACGCAGTGCATAGTATGATAGGAAATATAAAGCATGCAATAGAGTAAAATACAGGAACTGCTGAAGGAAGATACATGTAGCAAAAGAGATAGCTGTAAAGGAAATATCTACTGTATATAGAGAACTAGCAGTGACTAGTGAGTCAGAGTAAAATATAGACATGTGAATGGCATAGGAGATTCATGACTACAGCTAGAAGTGATTCATGACTACAGCTACAGGGATAATATCCACATGACTATTTCCACTCCCCCATCCCCAATCAATACACAAGGATCCGTTCAAGTTATGTTAAGATTCGTGATAAGCCCATAAATGGGTGATACATGAGTGATTCATGAAGGCTCGGTGATCATGAGAGTACATGAGTCACTAGCTGATACATGAAGATTCATGATAATAGAAGCATGAGATACATGATGATTCGTGAAACGCACAACATGCTGTATCTGATGCTCCCGAGAGGGATAACATCTCATGAAAAGATCTATATAGTACCAATCCGTGATAACAATCGTGTCAGCATCAAGTAAAGTAATCTAGAGCAAGAATATAAATCCTGGCAAGTATGAAACGGTCAGAGAATGTACTCGCCTGATAACTGAATGTCTGAAGAGGATATACTGCCTGAGGAGAGATGTATGGCTCCTAATCAGAGCAACACAAGTCACAATGTATCCACAATGGTAAAAATAGAGTATACAATGCATACTACATGATTCTAGGTCAATCTGGTCAAAAGTTAACTCTTGGTCAACTCAACAGTCAAACTAGGTCACAGGAAGTCATACTAGGTCACAGGGAATCAAACTAAGTTAAATAAAGTCAAACAAGGTCAAACTGGTCTAATCTAGGTTAAAGTCAACTCTTGGTCAACATTCTAATCAAACTAGTCAAATACTAGTCAACATGATCAATCTGGGTCAAGTCTAGGTCAAACTTAGACCAACTAAGGTATTGGTCAAACAAAGACTAGGCAATAAGGTAATTAGGTCAAACATGGTCAGACTAGTCAAACTAGTCATTTTAGGTTAGTCCTTGTCAAATCTAGGTCAATTAGGTCAAGGTTTGACCAATAGTTGACTTTGGTCAACAATGGTCAACAAGGGTCAACTAGTTAGTATTTTAGGCCATTAGGTCCAATAGGGTTAGCCCCAAAGCCATAGGCTAGCATCTTGGCCATAGGCTATTGTCATAGGTTTCCATTTAACCTATATTTATAAGTCATATATATATATTTTTTTTTTTTTTTTTTTTTTATAAGTCATATATATATTATAAGTCATATATATATTTTATAAGTCATATATATATATATATATATATATATATATATATATATATATATATATATACTAGTCTACCTACTACATATATATATCAATATATGTGAATACTCTATAATAATACAATCACACTCACATATATATGTATATAATGACATAATGAGATCTAATACAAAATGTATATATATTATTTATATATATATATATCTATATATATATATACCAACTTATATATTACATATATATAGAGATAAGTGAGAGAGAGAATTAGAGTGAGGGAGAGAGTTAACAGTGAGAGAGAGGGGGAGACTACTGTATACAGCAAGGGGGGGTTCCAGATTCTGGAACCAAGAATGGGTCCCTAAACACATAATACACACACACACAGTTACACATATATACATACGTATGTATATACATACACAACTACCTATACACACAACTACAAATCCTCAAATCTCACCTACACTCACACATACATATATACTACGTATTCATATACTAAAAACACACTAATACATGTATCAATCATATTAAAATTAGATTTGAAATTCACTTTGAAAAGCTGAAAAAAAATCCCAAATCTGGAATTAAGGCACTGTAGACTCGACTAGTAGGTAATCACAATTACACATACTAAACCGAGCTAAGGCTCGAATCTAATAGTTGGTAACTGATGCCCCAAGTCTCCTCTAGTGTCTAGGGAGCCTGACACGACACCACGACACGGTTTGACGTGTCCAAACTCAAAAGAACCCAATCGGGTAAACTGGGATACACAAACACGTACACAGCGTCGTGCACGCGGTTGCACGTCTCGTGCTCGCGACACAGGACACGACGCATCTCGTGCTCGTGTCCTCGTGTACGCCACATGATGGGCTACACGCTCGTGTCACCACGAGGTGCCAACGTGTCGTGTTCGTGCGACACGATACACACGAAGTTGCCCCCGCGCGCGTGTGCGCTGACAGCGCGTGTCCAGTACGAGTGAGATTTCTCACTCGACACGACACGACGCGACACCAAACTTTGGGGGCATGTTCACAGACATTGCCCCCGTGTCCATGTTAATTTTCTCGTGTCCTAGGTGCCTGTGCAGTGCGCACGAAGGGTGGGGTAGCAGGGCACGCACGCGAGTCTCGTGCAGTGGGTTAGTGTCCATTTTGGACACGGACACAGCACGAAAACGTGCTCAGTCCACTTGGGTTGTTACCTACTAGTCTAGGGCTACACAAAAATATAATTTGTTTTACATTTTGACAAAAACAGATCCTTTGTGGCATTTCATCAAACAAGGTTTCCTAGCCTAGGATACGTGTCCGATACGGACACCAAACCAACTCTAATTTCACCAAACTTGACCTACAGTTCCCTGGTACCTAGATGCATGCAAATATGAAGAGAAAACATAATATTAACATGGTTTGAGGGTATTTACCTATTTGTGTGAAAACTCAAGAAAATACCAAGTAGGGGGTGTCCTCTTCTCTTGGTGATGCCCAAAGCCCCTCAAATCCTCGATAGCAGGCCCTAACTAGTACCCTCTAGTGTAGGGGAGTCCAATGCAAGAAACTAGAGGTGATTTGGATCAAAAATGGCCAAGTTGTGGAGGTTTGAAGGAATGTGATTTTTCTAGGTTAAAATTCATGTAAAATGATCATGAATTAATGTGAGGGGTTAATATAGGATGGTGTAGTGGTAGGGGTACCCCATGGCCGGCCATAGCAAGGGGGAGGGTGTTCCTTGGCTTTCCTTCTAGGTTAAGGCAAGGACTTTGGTGAAAAGGTTGAAGATATTTCTAGGTTTCAAGAAATATCTCAAAAGTGAATATCTAGATATTTCAATCCTAAGATATTTACAACATAAAGTAAATACCTACACTTAGTCCTCTAGGTTAATGGCTAACCCCTAGATTAGGCTAAACTAGGTTAGGGACTAATCATGAGACTTACCAAGAATTAAATAATATTAAAATCACATAATCACAAATAAAATCTAGTAAATTACCAAAATACCCTTTTGGCCAAAAATCACTAATTTGATGTTCTAAGCCTATGGCTAAGCTCACATGGTCATGGCAACTTCTAGTTTAAGGAATACTAGGGTTTACACTAAGGTTTTGCTAGTAAGTCACAAAGTCATAAGTCATGACTTAGAAAATGGTTTAACTTAACTAAAAATCACCAAAAATCATATTATGACTAAAATACCACTAATA
Source organism: Iris pallida (assembly GCA_029216955.1). NCBI lineage: Eukaryota > Viridiplantae > Streptophyta > Magnoliopsida > Asparagales > Iridaceae > Iris > Iris pallida. Next base: position 27,760,330 of record JANAVB010015400.1, read on the forward strand.
AATAATAAAAATAATAAATTTTCAAAAATACCCCAATTTCAGAAAACTGAGTGTTACAAGTCTACCCACCTTAAAATAATTTCGTCCTCGGAATTTAGATGGTCGTACCCTCCTAGGTCAGACCTCCAACAATCAGGGACGAAGCTACTACCTAGCAACATACAAGGTCAACAAGCAAAATATGGGTAGTAGGCCTATACTGGGTCATGTCCAAAATTGGCTGGCAGTTTTAGGTCATAAGGTGTCCTTAATTCAAATCGAAATCAAAAGTAACTCCATGGGATAAATCAGGATGGAGCCTCGGGTCAGGAAAATCGTACTAAGTAAATGAAGCACACGATGGTATGCCTGAGTGGGACACTAAGGTCATGGGTGTAGTATATCATATCTAGGTCATGTATGTTGAGTCAGTTTTGAGAAAACAACTAGTCTTGTGTTCCAAATTTAAAAGTCACGGTAACGTGCCTACGATGATCATAATTTAGAGTGAGAAAGGTCTATGGCCTAAATTGAACCAGAAATTTGTGATGCAAATAGTAGTACCAGAGGAACAGGTTAAATGGAACAGTCTGTGGTCTCATCTAGGTGCACTAGTCATTCTAGATCAAGACTGTCCTATGGTATCAAAACGTACAAGCAATCTAAGTTGTCCTAATTGGGAAGGTAAGGGAACAACAATCATCAAGGCTGTAGGGCCGTCTACCATCCTATATGAAAATTGGTCATTAACAAGCAAGTGAGAAATTATTAAAAGTTACTATTCCATAAAGTGGTAAAAGAAAATTAAAAATTTAGGCACAAGCAATCACAAATAGATTTTAGTCTTGATACGATCTAAGTTGATCAATTTCAGGATAAATCGAGATTTGGGCAAGGATGGGAAATCAATGAAATCAAGTATGAGCACGAGCATCTAATGATGAAGATCCAGATCATGATTAAATTTAATTCAACTGGATACGAATACGAGGTTCATAGGCGATAAAATAATTCCAAGGAGAATTGTCAAGGCTGTTGCGGATAAGATTCTAGGACAAGTTTAACTGTGTCTCCATCCACGTAGATTAATATATGAAAAGCGAACCAAAATGCAATAGGTTGATCAGACCATCATGCGCCGGTTCTGATTAGACAATATGTTAGTGGGTGCGCACCCAATAAAATATATCACGATCAAGCTCGAAAAGGATAAGCTTGTAAAACTAAGGATAAATTTGTAGCATAAGATATAAGTAAGGGTGAAAATGATGAAGGAAGATACATAGTCCAAGATCCTCAACCAATCGGGTCAAGCATTCAAGGTAAGGTACAAGGTTAAGTATTTTAAGGATTCAAGCAGAACACCATCACATGCCAGGTCGAAAGAATTGTGCCAAGGTGGATCTCTAATTGAAATAAGAATTAATTTAGTATCATGGTAGAGGTTATAGTTTAGCCATTTGACCAGAAAATCATATCAAGAAAATAGAGTACAAGGAGACGGGTTTTAGTAGGACATGGAATACCTACATGAAGGTAGGCTAGTCTTGGTCTTACATGTGAAGTTTGTTGGGAGGTAACAGCTAGTGTTATACTCTGAATATCTAAGTCACGGTAAAGGACGTCCAATGATCTAGAATAGAAAGTGGAGTTCAAGACGTGATAATTGATACAAAAATTAAAGAAGATCAAATTAACCCGTGGAATAAAATTAATTAGAAATCCATTAAATAAATTAGGAACACAGTCCTAGGGATAGATAGGCTACTAGATGAATATAGTTAGGGTTCGATCAATCAAAGGTCAAGGTTAGAAAGTCTCAATAAAGTCTTGATTTGAGAAAATGTCGAGTAAGTCAGGTTTGGGATACAATCACATAGATTGGTAGAAGGAGCTGAGCAAGATGCAAAAATAGAGGGGACAATTCATTTCAATGAAAAGCAATTAGCAAGAGGATTAGATGGCAAGAAACAGATAAGAGTTTTCTCATAAATGTGATTGAGTACCTTAAAATAAAAGATATTAATCTAACACAAAAAATTAAAATTAACAACTACAAAAATTCCAAATCATCAACTAACACCAGGATTCAAAGTTCTACAGTGAATCCTCCAAAATCAAATTCAATTAAGGAAAAAGGAGTTTAAATCGAAATTTCAATGAGATTCTCAAGGGTCATCCCAGGAATCTCTCAAGGTATCCTAACAATGATTGAGTATCCTCTCTCACTAAGCCTATTCCTCCAATCCTATCACAGGCTTTAGTGATACTCTAGTTCGAATATCACTACATAAACTCGACCTGCATGGGCCACCACTAAAAATGTGTCACGACCCGCACCCTAGAGTAAGGGCACGAGAAGTGGGTACGTCCAGCCTACGCCGCAGTGTCGGCGGTAGAGCGCTGTCCTAGGTCAATCATCTAACAATATAAAAGTACCTGTATAATTTATACTCTCCGAATGGAGGTGACATAACCAATATACATCTCAATCACATCTAGGATAGAAGAATAAAAGATAGATAGACAGTAACTCAAAGAGAACAGTAGAATAGATGAAATAAGTCCAAGTGTCTAGGATAACATAACATCAAAATGTCAACTCATAATACAATAAGTCTAAGAGTCTATATATCTCAACATCTCAAAATATAACTCAGATGTGAGACAAAATGATAATACAGAAAAGACTGTCTAGCTAAACTAGCCTAGACTACTGGGGCAACATTCTCAGCTGCAGGTGGATCCTGCTGAGGGTCCACAACATAAGTATCATCTAGTCCTGCTCCATAATAGGTAGTCACCAGGGCCTCATCCTCATCCTCTGTAATATTTTCAACAGGTCCAGTCAGGACAGGAACGAGCACAATACATCTCACGCAGTGCATAGTATGATAGGAAATATAAAGCATACAATAGAGTAAAATACAGGAACTGCTGAAGGAAGATACATGTAGCAAAAGAGATAGCTGTAAAGGAAATATCTACTGTATATAGAGAACTAGCAGTGACTAGTGAGTCAGAATAAAATATAGACATGTGAATGGCATAGGAGATTCATGACTACAGCTAGAAGTGATTCATGACTACAGCTACAGGGATAATATCCACATGACTATTTCCACTCCCCCATCCCCAATCAATACACAAGGATCCGTTCAAGTTATGTTAAGATTCGTGATAAGCCCATAAATGGGTGACACATGAGTGATTCATAAAGATTCATGAAGGCTCGATGATCATGAGAGTACATGAGTCACTAGCTGATACATAAAGATTCATGATAATAGAAGCATGAGATACATGATGATTCATAAAACGTACAACATGTTGTATCTGATGCTCCCGAGAGGGATAACATCTCATGAAAAGATCCATATAGTACCAATCCGTGATAACAATCGTGTCAACATCAAGTAAAGTAATCTAGAGCAAGAATATAAATCTTGGCAAGTATAAAACGGTTAGAGAATGTACTCGCCTGATAACTGAATGTCTGAAGAGGATATACTGCCTGAGGAGAGATGTATGGCTCCTAATCAGAGCAACACAAGTCACAATGTATCCACAATGGTAAAAATAGAGTATACAATGCATACTACATGATTCTAGGTCAATCTGGTCAAAAGTTAACTCTTGGTCAACTCAACAGTCAAACTAGGTCACAGGAAGTCATACTAGGTCACAGGGAATCAAACTAAGTTAAATAAAGTCAAACAAGGTCAAACTGGTCTAATCTAGGTTAAAGTCAACTCTTGGTCAACATTCTAATCAAACTAGTCAAATACTAGTCAACATTATCAATCTGGGTCAAGTCTAGGTCAAACTTAGACCAACTAAGGTATTGGTCAAACAAAGACTAGTCAATAAGGTAATTAGGTCAAACATGGTCAGACTAGTTAAACTAGTCATTTTAGGTTAGTCCTTGTCAAATCTAGGTCAATTAGGTCAAGGTTTGACCAATAGTTGACTTTGGTCAACAAGGGTCAACTAGTTAGTGTTTTAGGCCATTAGGTCCAATAGGGTTAGCCCCAAAGCCATAGGCTAGCATCTTGGCCATAGGCTATTGTCATAGGTTTCCATTTAACCTATATTTATAAGTCATATATATATATATATATATATATATATATATATATATATATATATATATATATATATATATATATAGATATACTAGTCTACCTACTACATATATATATCAATATATGTGAATACTCTATAATAATACAATCACACTCACATATATATGTATATAATGACATAATGAGATCTAATACAAAATATATATATATCATTTATATATATATATATATATATATATATATATATATATATATATATATATATATACCAACTTATATATTACATATATATAGAGATAAGTGAGAGAGAGAATTAGAGTGAGGAAGAGAGTTAACAGTGAGAGAGAGGGGGAGACTGCTGTATACAGCAAGGGGGGGTTCCAGATTCTGGAACCAAGAATGGGTCCCTAAACACATAATACACACACACAGTTACACATATATACATACATATGTATATACATACACAACTACCTATACACACAACTACAAATCCTCAAATCTCACCTACACTCCCACATACATATATACTACGTATTCATATACTAAAAACACACTAATACATGTATCAATCATATTAAAATTAGATTTGAAATTCACTTTGAAAAGCTAGGAAAAATCCCAAATCTGGAATTAAGGCACTGTAGACTCGACTAGTAGGTAATCCCAATTACACATACTAAACCGAGCTAAGGCTCGAATCTAATGGTTGGTAACTGATGCCCCAAGTGTCCTCTAGTGTCTAGGAGGCCTGACACGACACCACGACACGGTTTGACGTGTCCAAACTCAAAAGAACCCAATCGGGTAAACTGGGATACACAAACACGTACACAGCGTCGTGCACGCGGTTGCACGTCTCGTGCTCGCGACACAGGACACGACGCATCTCGTGCTCGTGTCCTCGTGTACGCCACATGATGGGCTACATGCTCGTATCACCACGAGGTGCCAACGTGTCGTGTCCGCGCGACACGATACGCGCGAAGTTGCCCCCGCGTGCGTGTGCGCTGACAGCGTGTGTCCAGTACGAGTGAGATTTCTCACTCGACACGACACGACACGACACCAAACTTTGGGGGCATGTTCGCAGACATTGCCCCCATGTCCATGTCAATTTTCTTGTGTCCTAGGTGCCTGTGCAGTGCGCACGAAGGGTGGGGTAGCAGGGCACGCACGCGAGTCTCGTACAGTGGGTTCGTGTCCATTTTGGACACGGACACAGCACGAAAATGTGCTCAGTCCACTTGGGTTGTGACCTACTAGTCTAGGGCTACACAAAAATATAATTTGTTTTACATTTTGACAAAAACAGATCCTTTGTGGCATTTCATTAAACAAGGTTTCCTAGCCTAGGATACGTGTCCGATACGGACACCAAACCAACTCTAATTTTCACCAAACTTGACCTACAATTCCCTGGTACCTAGATGCATGCAAATATGAAGAGAAAACACAATATTAACATGGTTTGAGGGTATTTACCTATTTGTGTGAAAACTCAAGAAAACACCAAGTAGGGGGGGTGTCCTCTTCTCTTGGTGATGCCCAAAGCCCCTCAAATCCTCGATAGCAGGCCCTAACTAGTACCCTCTAGTGTAGTGGGAGCCCAATGCAAGAAACTAGAGGTGATTTGGATCAAAAATGGCCAAGTTGTGGAGGTTTGAAGGAATATGATTTTTCTAGGTTAAAATTTATGTAAAATGATCATGAATTAATGTGAGGGGTTAATATAGGATGGTGTAGTGGTAGGGGATACCCCATGGCCGGCCATAGCAAGGGGGGGTGTTCCTTGGCTTTCTTTCTAGGTTAAGGCAAGGACTTTGGTGAAAAGGTTGAAGATATTTCTAGGTTTCAAGAAATATCTCAAAAGTGAATATCTAGATATTTCAATCCTAAGATATTTACAACATAAAGTAAATACCTACACTTAGTCCTCTAGGTTAATGGCTAACCCCTAGATTAGGCTAAACTAGGTTAGGGACTAATCATGAGACTTACCAAGAATTAAATAATATTAAAATCACATAATCACAAATAAAATCTAGTAAATTACCAAAATACCCTTTTGGCCAAAAATTACTAATTTGATGTTCTAAGCCTATGGCTAAGCTCACATGGTCATGGCAACTTCTAGTTTAAGGAATACTAGGGTTTACACTAAGGTTTTGCTAGTAAGTCACAAAGTCATAAGTCATGACTTAGAAAATGGTTTAACTTAACTAAAAATCACCAAAAATCATATTATGACTAAAATACCACTAATAAATAATAAAAATAATAAATTTTCAAAAATACCCTAATTTCAGAAAACTGGGTGTTACACATGGTCGAAAAAAATAGAATGACCTACTCATCCGCATTATACGAGAGTTTCCGATGGGGTAACCAACTCCAAGGCACAACATAAGAAAAGATTTCTAACAATTGAGTCAAGAAATTCTATTTGGGGTCAAACCTGCCGGACTAGTGTCACAAGGGTTCTAGTTGAAGCAAGCTTCAAACAAATGATTAGAGGCTCACAACTTTTGGTCTCTGGAGAATAGGTAGTCTCCTAGGTTGGCATTTGGTCAAGGGGAAAGATCCTAATCATTCTCGGACTCCAATGACCAGAAGATCAAGATAGTAGATTTAGTGTCGAAGGGAGGACGAGTAACTCAAGGCAAAGTTCCAGTCACAGAGCTGGCCGATGGTAGCTACACTTGCATATACAACTATCATAGCCATGGGAATACTCTGTATCTATCTATCAATTAAGCGCTTTCGTCTTTCCAAATCAGTGAAAGATAAAAATAATAAAGAGTTCAAGGGAGATGTTGCTGAATACATTTACGTGATTCAAAGGCGAATATATAATTTCAAAAGGAATTGTCAAAGCAGTCGCGGACGAGATCCTAGATACTATATATCTCCATCCACGTAGTGTAATTAAACGAAGAGCGAACCAAATGCATCATGGTTGATCAGACCATAATACACTGGTTCTGATTAGACAATAAGTTAGCAGGCATCCCCACTAAACATATGCCTCGAATCAAGCTCGAGAACAGAATGAGCTTGCAAAACTAAGCTGTAACAGCAGCGTTTGTTAAGATAGTCGAATACAATATTGCGAAATTTTTGAAAGAAGGCACAAGTAGTTCGAGTTTTGTGAGAATCAAACCTTACCCGGTATTCTTGCTTCTATAGACATCCCACTATCATCATACCCTTAAGGCCTTGGTCGACTAATGGTTTATGGACTTCTGAATTTTATATTCTAGGTAACCTATTAGTGTCAGTCGATAACCTCGTCAATAGGTCACAAGGACCACGGAATGCTAGATCGGGAGACGTGCTATCCAACTTACAAGCTACCACTACTATTGGCTTTGGGTCTTATGGGATATACATGGCATTGTTCTATCCTCCACAGTATCCTGAACTTGTAATCACATCTAAAATTATTTCACCGAGGATTATGCCTCGCCCGTATACTCTGGCTGTGGTAAACCCTTGGTTTGTAACTCAACATGATACAAAATTGAACACTTCTTAACTCTATCCAATATTGGCTCAAGGGTATCTACGATCAAGAGTGGACCACTAGTCATATCTCTAGCAAATTCTATAACCGATATTTTCCTAATCTCTTTTCAACTCTAGGGGTCGTGTCTCGCCAATGCGCTGCTGGCTGCAGTGAATCCCTAGTCTCCAAAATTTAAATAAATGGCGACAGTGCGCTGCTGTCCTGCCAGTATAAGTTAACTAACATTCTCGTAACTATATATGTAAATAAATCCCTGAGCTTCTAGAGATTCAAACAAGTTGACTATGAAATAAGGCATAAATATTTGCCCTATCAACCCTTAAAATAAAAGATTGAGCGGGAAGGAAATAACTGAAGACAAAAAGATACACAAACATTCTAATGTCTATTCCCTGTGTATTCAAACATTGAGGATGAAACGAAACTAACTCGAGGTCCGTATGGGGATAACAATAATCAGAATTTATACAAAATATTAATTTCTAGGGCAATTAGAAACTAAATAGACAGTTCGACTAAGATATGAGGATGATATCTAAGAGGCAAAGAGAAGGATCTGCCCAATTCATCAAGGTTAGATCATAAATTATATGAAGTCCTGTCTCACCAAGTGAATAATCTATCAACTTTGAATCGTGTCGTCATATCGAGAGATAATAGTGTACCTATGGGGATCTGACAAACAATCAACATTAATAACTCCTTATCTAAATTGCATGGCCTAGACTACCCATCGGTCAATTTGTATAAGGGACTCTTAGTCCTAGTCATTCTCTTAAATTAAATTAATCCTTGTTCGTGAATGAGCATGTTCTAGTCGCAGGCTCGCAATAGTACAACTAACTTAAGTACCATTACGAGTTCGCATAATTTGCAAAAACAGACCTGCATGGGCCACCACAAAAACTTGTCACGACCCGCACCCGTTTTTTTTCTTTTAAAACGGATACGAGACGTGTCCAAGCTAGCCTACGCCGCAGTGTCAGCGGTAGAACGCTGTCACAGCCATGAAGATCAAAATCATAAATAATGCTCATTCACATAATTAATTTAACTTACAATGATCACAGGTTTTATATTTGTAGAAAAATATAAACTTGTACAAATAAATGAATGACTACAACTCAACTATCTAACTAGTCTCTAGGCTTTTGTCTGCAAGTATTCCCGTTACTTCCCAAGCTAAGTGAATCTACGGCTAACTTGAAAAATGTTGGTTTCCAGTCAGGAATGGAACGAGCACAATTCACTGAATGCAATTCAAATAAAGAAAATGACTATAAGACAAAGGTTAGACATTAATCATGAGTTTGAAAATAAACAAGAAATACGAAAAACCAATAGTAAATAAATAGACACTATATATTTTCCCCAACTGTTAGAAGTACCTTTGATATGTGATCGGTCTCGGAACAATTATACGACACTGTCTACACTATCTAAAGTTACATTGTCGAAAGTTACACTGTCTACAGCAAATATTGAAATAAAGAAATATTGTCTACAAAATAATAATCATGATCTACACAGTTTAAATGCAATAATAATCACGGTCTACACTGTCTACTTTGCAATAAATAAATCACTGTCTACATTGTCTACTTTACAATAATAAATCACTGTCTACACTGTCTAAGGTCAGATCACACATCGTTGGTACTTCTCATTCCCGACTCAACAATTTATAATAGAAAATAATCACATAACCAATGACTAATCAATGAAATATAGTAAAGATCAATATCGAAATGCAGACAATAAACTGTACTCGCCTGTGGTCCTCTGCTGGTGAAACCGACAACCTGAACCACTCAATATGCCACAATAGTCAAAACCCGTACAACAGTCCCCGAAAGCTGAAATAAACATTACCAATGTTCTTAGAATAGTCAAAATAGCTAGGATCGCCTGTCCTTAAGTCCAATTCTGGACACAGGAGCAAAACGGTAATTTTGGGCAAAAATGATTGTCACTCCCCAATCCTGGAATACGTATTTTAATACGTAAACCGATAAATTATATTTACCTTGAATTTATACGATATTTATTATGCAGTATTTCTTCATGCATTTCCCAAAAATATTCGACAAAATATTATTTCCTAATTTATTTTCTGCATATGGGCCTACAGTTTTGGCTCATTGGGTAACCTATTCTTGGTTCACCAATGGTTCATCATGAACCCTTTGGTTCATCATGAACCCTTGGGTTCAAGATTATAAATACAACTCATCTCATTCTCTCTCCTCTCATTTATTTCCTCCACCAACCAAATATTTTCTCCATCAACCAAGGCAAGTACCAACTTGCTCAAGAGATGGATCAATAATTTTGTCAATGATTTCTTAGAAAACTATTTGCCAAAACATGTTCTTCTCCTCAATCTATACTAGTTTAGAACTTGGAAATTTTTATTTTGAAGCTTTGATTTTTGTAGATCTAAGTTTTAATCATTTTCGGATTTTGCATGGTTTGATCTACTTTAGTTGGATTTTATGGGTTTTTGATGCTTCCATGTGGAAGAACATTCAGTTTCACCCAAGTTGGAACCTTGGAAATCTGGATTTGGAGTTCGGATGGCCAAGTTATGATGCTTTGAATCTTGGGTTCAGCCATGGTGTTCTTGCTGTTTGGAGAAGACAGTGAGCAGTGTGCTCCTGTTTGAGCACGCTTCCTGTTGGAAGCGTGTCTTTCCTTGAGTTTGCGTGACTTTTTATGCAGCTCTTTCCTTGAGTTTGCGTGACTTTTCACGTAGCTCTCTCTCCTTGAGTCTGCGTGACTTTTTACGCAGCTCTTTCCTTGAGTTTGCGTGACTTTTCACGCAGCTCTTTCCTTGAGTTTGCGTGACTTTTCACGTAGCTCTTTCCTTGAGTTTGCGTGACTTTTCACGCAGCTCTTTCCGTGAGTCTGCGTGACTTTTCACGCAGCTCTTTCCTTGAGTTTGTGTGACTTTTCACGCAGCTCTCTCTTCTTGAGCCTGTGTGACTTTTCACTTAGCTCTTTCCTTGAGTTTGCGTGACTTTTCACTCAACTCTCCCCTTGAGCCTGTGTGACTTTTCACGCACGCTGTCTTGAGTGAGCCTGCGTGACTTTTCACCCCTTGAGCGTGCGTGCTTTTGTGCGTACGCTTTTGATATTTTATCAGATATTATATGACCATTTTATATCCTTACGCCTTTTGTCCCGAGCATGATATGAGCACTAATGTGACCCCGGTGAACAAAGAGTTCCTACCTGATACATGTACCTGAATGTCCCAGTTCTCGTTTATGTTCGACAAATGACTCGTAACTCCACGTGGCGTATTTGCAATGATGCATTACACTAAGGAGGGTAGCACATGTTGACATACTGATTGACATGGATCCTCTTTGGGGTACTCGTACTAAAGTACGACTTTAGGAGGATAATCATGCAGGCCACAGCATGTGAGTCCAAGATTTCACCTAGGGTTAAATTAGGCAACTAAACATACTAGATGCATGGGGAGGGCAAAATCCCGAGATCGTGTTACACCAGCCGCCTTGAGATATTGTCTTGACGCGCCGGCTGGTCTCCACGGATACTGTGTCATCTGCAACGAGTGGATGACTGTATCCGATTAATTCCTGCTATATAATATATGTTTTGGCAAGGTGGCCTTACGAGGAACCTGTGCTCAATAACACCTGTCTACGCGAACCCCTGGGTGGGCTAGCCTTGCTGGAAAGATACGATCTGAGGATTTTCTAATAACATGACGCGAGGATAACCTCGTCCCACTAGAAACTCGTAGACTTGATTGGCCGTGAAAACGACTTGCTTGTATCCTATTACCTTCCGTGAATAACTGAGGGAAGCGGACTGTCATGGTACGTGATCCAACCCATGTTCTTGTTTGATTGTTGGGTTGGTTATCGTACTATGACAGGCTGTGGACCGAATTTATGAACGGAAGACTTATTCTGGTTGTGAAGTGCTACTTCTGTGAATGATTGAGGAATATGGTCTATCATGGTACATGATCCAACCCATGTTCTTGTTTGATTGTTGGGTTGGTTATTGTGCTGCGATAGGCTATCGACCGAAGTCACGATCAGGAGATTTTATTGTTTATACCTTTTAACTTATGTGAATGTTATAGAGTACGACACATCCCGACTCCATGCGGCACCTTTTGTCCTTGTTTGGTTGTAAGGGTGCCATATGGGTTCGAAGATGTTGCGCTACCCTGTAATAGTAGCATAAGTATTACTATTATCAATTATTCTATTAACTGGGTTTTTAATCTTAACTCTTGTGCCCCTTTGGCGGTACTTGCTATTCGGGGCTGACCCCGCTGGTTTTGTTTGGCCAGATCTCGTAGTAGAGCCAGAGGACACGATCTTCCTCCCTGACATCCATGGTTCATACTAGGAGCATAGCGGTTCGGGGACTCGAGTGGGTTTCTTCTCCACCACTCCTGCTTATATTTTGTGCGGCATTTAGCCACCGGCACCTGTTAGCCGGATTACTTGATATTTTGTGCCAGTACAGAATTGTAAATAAACAGACTGCAGCTGTGTATAATTTTGTACTCCTGACTCTCTGAGATAGCTAAATTATAAAGCTAGTCTCTCATGACCATTTTGATGAAGCGTCGGGGACGCCTTACTGCTTTATCTTTAATGTTCATTTATTTGCTGATGTGATTTGATTGATTGAGACATAGAACTCTATGGAACCATAGGAGACTTGATTGTAGCATGTACCCTCTAGTCTCTCGACAGCCACGATCGCCGTATGACGTTACGTACCTCATATGGAGTAGCTGGCCTAATCCGTCTCCGTATTTCGGTACTGGGGCGTGACAAGGTTTTAGTGGTGGCCCATGCAGGTCTGATTTTCAGACTTGTGGGGTATTACGAATTATTAGGAGTCTCAATCAAAACTTGTTCCCCTTGAAATTCCGTTTCAAATTTTCTGTCCTTGCCTTGATCTCTAACCTGACTTGCATCCTCGAAATCTTTCTCGTTCGGACTTGATAATCTTATATCTTTCTCTATAGGGGTACTTCATTCTCAGTAGCGGGTGAGGCCCATGAGGAAGAGCAGCAAGAGCATGGCTCGACTGGGCAACAACAGGGGAGAGAACCTTCCCCAGGACAGGCACAAGCAGAAGTGGAACTAGAGGCAGTGCAGCCGCAGGTTATTGAAACTCCTGCAGCACCAGCAGCGACGGCAGTACCAGATGCCGTAGCACTCCTGGAGATCATCCGGGGGTTTCTTTTCACTAACCAACAGCAACAGACTCGGCAGCAAGAGCAGAACGTGTTGCTGAACCAAGGGATTCAGTTAGCTCTTGAGAGGAGTGCCGGGGTTGACTCGGGAGCATCAGAAAGGTTCCGTCGCTTGAACCCAAGGTATTTTGATGGCACGGAGGATGCCATCACTGCGGATGCATGGATTCAAGACATTGAAGCCATCCTTGTGGCAGCCAAGGTTCCAGATGATGAGAAGGTTGATCAGGTCAAACTGGTACTTCAGGATCTTGCCCGTGACTGGTGGGCATCAGAAGAAGTTGGTGCAAGACGCCCTGTTCGTTGGACCACCTTCAGTGACAGATTCAAGGCCAAGTATTTTGCGTAGTAGCTCGATATGAGCTCCAGCAGAAGTTTATCAGTCTCAAGCAAGCAGACAAGACCATAGATGGGTATGCAGCAGAGTTCTGCAGATTGTGCCATTTCGCACCAGCAATGGTGGCAACGGAGCCAGAGAAAGCTATGAGGTTCCAGCAGGGACTTCATTTGGAACTACTACAGCTTGTGGAAGGACACGACTACCAGACGTTTGACGCTATTTTGACGGCAGCCCGGAGGTACGAGCTTACCCAGCAGAGGTTGGCATCGAGGACAGGAGGTCAGAAGAGATCTCATTCCCAGGTTGGAGGAGGAGCAATGCAGCGAACATCGGCACCAGCACCCGGTGTACGTATTCATGATGCAGGAGCGCCGCAGAGGGCGGCCGTGTCAACTAATACAGCGCCAGTTCGGCATCAGCAGCCGAGGAACCAACAACAGCGTCAGGGAGCACCCCAGGGCTATACATTCTGCGGGAAGGCAGGGCACACGAGGGAGGTGTGCCGGTCAGCGAACGGCTTATACTTGAGGTGTGGTAGTTCAGACCACCGTATCTCCACTTGTCCTGTGATGCAGAGGCCAGGAGGGCCAGCTCAGCAGTTTCCAGCATTGTCAGCTCCGGTGGTAACCCCGAGTGGAGGGCCAGTATTAGCAGTAAGGCCCCTAGCCCAGCGTCTACCAACGCAGGCACAGATGTTCCGCCAGGCACAGAAAGCCGAAGGCCCTCAGAGGCAGCAACAGCATGGTCGAGGAAGGCCGCAACAAGGGGCTCCGCGAGGCCAGGCTCTCACATTGACCTTGGGAGAGGCTCTAGCGTCTAGTGACGTGGTGGCAGGTAAAATTCTCGTCACCTCATTTCCCGCTGTAGCATTATTTGATTCAGGCGCCACTCATTCATTCATCTCTGCACAATATGCTACACGGATTGGATTAGAGTTTGAGGCATTGCCGGAGAGGATGAATATACTCACCGGCAATGGGCTCGTAGAAGTTAACAGAGTGCGCTTTTTATGTCCGGTAGAGGTGTGTGGGCATTTACTGCCCGCATCATTGATTGAATTCCCTATGGGAAATTTTGATGTTGTTCTTGGCATGGACTGGTTGAGAGACAGTCATGCGACAATTGATTGTAGAGGAGGTAGGGTTATATTCAGCATTCCTGGGATGGAGCAGTTCATCTTTACTCGAACCTTGAAGAATCAGGCCGGAGGCGTCATCTCAGCAGCAGTGTCAGAGCCAGGACAGATTCCGAGAGTGGTCGAAGATTTTCTTGACGTCTTCCCTGATGAGCTCCCAGGGATACCCCCAGTCAGAGAGGTAGAATTTAGCATTGAGTTGAACCCTGGAACGAAGCCTATTGCAGACAGAGTTTACAGAATGTTGCCGTCAGAACAGGATAAGTTGTATCAGCATGAAGAAGAGTTGAAGTCTAAGGGATTCATCCGAGACAGTAAATCGCCCTGGGCCGCGCCAGTGATTCTAGTTCCCAAGAAGGATGGGTCGACGAGAATGTGCATCGACTACCGCAAGCTGAATGCAGTAACAGTGAAGAATAAGTACCCACTACCAAGGATTGATGACCTGTTTGACCAGTTGAGCAAGGCCAGCGACTTTTCCAAAATCGATCTTCGGTCAGGATACTATCAAGTAAGAGTCCGGGAGCAAGACAAACCGAAGACAGCATTCAGATCTAGATATGGGCATTATGAGTTTTTAGTAATGCCCTTTGGACTAACCAACGCCCCCGCAGTATTCATGGATTTAATGAACCGCATCTTTTTGCCGTATTTGGATAAATTTGTGGTGGTGTTCCTAGATGACATTGTTGTCTATTCCAGCAGTGAAGAGGAGCATGAAAAACATCTTAGGACTGTCTTACAGACATTGAGGGAGCATCAACTTTATGCGAAGCTCGACAAGTATGAATTCTGGTTAGATCATATTTCGTTCCTGGGGCATGTAATTTCTGGGGCAGGAGTGTCAGTAGATCCGAAGAAGATTGAGGCCGTAGAGCATTGGCCAGTCCCGAGAACGGTTGCAGAAGTGCGAAATTTCTTAGGATTAGCTGGTTACTACAGAAGGTTCGTGGCGGACTTTGCCAAGATCTCTGCGCCCTTAACGCGTTTGACGCACAAGGACATAGAGTTTATTTGGTCAGCTAGCTGTCAGGCATCATTTGAAGAATTGAAGAAGAGATTGATCTCAGCCCCGATCTTGACGCTTCCAGTAGGAGTGGGAGGCTTTACAGTATATTGTGACGCATCTGGAAAAGGGTCTTGGATGTGTATTGATGCAGCACGGAGAGGTGATAGCATATGCGTCTCGGCAGCTTCGAGACCATGAGAAGAATTACCCGACTCACGATTTGGAGTTAGCAGCAGTGGTGTTTTCACTCAAGTTGTGGAGGCATTATTTATACGGAGATCGGGTAGAGATCTATACTGATCATAAGAGTTTGAAATACGTATTCACGTAGCGAGATTTGAACATGAGGCAAAGAAGATGGTTAGAACTACTGAAGGATTTTGACTTAGATCTTCAGTATCATCCAGACAAGGCGAATATAGTTGCAGATGCACTGAGTAGGAGAGACAGTGCCTTTATCTTGACCTCGCAGAAGCATATTTTAGAAGACCTTCAGAGTATGGGAATCGAAGTAGTTTTGCCAAGGGATATAGGAAGAATGACCAGTATGCAGATTCAGTCAACCTTAGTAGAGAGGATAAGGGCAGCACAAGCAGGAGATCCACAGATTCAGAAGTTGCGGTCGGAGTGTGAATCAGGCCGTAGGAAGGAGTTAGTGATTCAT
Source organism: Iris pallida (assembly GCA_029216955.1). Classification (NCBI taxonomy): domain Eukaryota; kingdom Viridiplantae; phylum Streptophyta; class Magnoliopsida; order Asparagales; family Iridaceae; genus Iris; species Iris pallida. The sequence continues at coordinate 27,776,328 of JANAVB010015400.1, forward strand.
GAAGATGGTACGCTCAGGTTTGGAAACAGACTCTGTGTACCGAGTGGAGACCTTCGGCAAGAAGTTATGTCCGAGGCTCATAGTTCTATTTACTCCATTCATCCAGGAGGAACGAAGATGTATCGAGATATCAGGCAGTACTTTTGGTGGAATGGCATGAAAAGAGAGAGAGCAAGATTTGTATCCAAGTGTCTGGTATGTCAGCAGGTGAAAGCCGAGCAGTAGAGACCAGCAGGATTGCTACAGCCGCTTCCTATCCCAGAATGGAAATGGGAGCACATCACGATGGATTTTGTGACCGGTTTACCTAGATCCCCGGCTGGCAAGAATACAGTCTGGGTAATAGTAGATCGACTCACGAAGGTCGCCCATTTCCTTCCCTTCCGAGTTGGACAGACTACTGAACAGCTAGCAAAAATGTACATGAAGCAGATAGTAAGGCAGCACGGTGTTCCGGTTAGTATAGTATCAGATCGGGATACGCGGTTTACTTCCTATTTTTGGCGGAGCTTACACCAAAGTTTGGGAACCAAGTTGAGATTCAGTACTGCTTATCATCCACAAACTGACGGGCAATCAGAAAGAACCATTCAGACATTAGAAGATATGCTACGGGCGTGTACCTTGGATTTTGGCGGATCTTGGGAGGATCACCTTCATCTAGTGGAGTTCTCCTATAACAACAGCTATCAGGCTAGCATTCAGATGGCCCCGTTCGAAGCATTGTACGGAAGGAAGTACAGGTCCCCTTTGGCATGGGACGACGTCGGAGAACGGAAGTTGTTAGGACCAGAGATGATCACGCAGACTGTAGAGATAGTTAAGTTGGTCAGAGAGCGCCTTCGAGTTGCACAGGACCGACATCGTCATTGGGCAGATCAGCATCATAGGCCTCTAGAGTTTAGAGTTGGCGACCAAGTATTTCTGCGGATTTTGCCTACTCGGGGTATCATCAGATTTGGAACCCGGGGAAAGCTTAGTCCAAGATACGTTGGTCCTTTTAAGATTCTCGCTCGGGTAGGTGATGTGGCTTATCGACTTGCCCTTCCGCCTTCGTTGACTGGCATACATGATGTGTTTCATGTGTCCCAATTACGTGGGTATGTCCCGGATCCGAGTCATGTCCTCGATCATTCTGAGTTAGTCGTTGGTACCGACCTAACTTACGAGGAACAACCCGTGTCTATTTTGGACCGGCGAGAGAATGTACTCAAGAATCGGACGATAAGCCTTGTCCGTGTTTCTTGGAACCATCACTCTTCGGGAGAGTCAACCTGGGAGCGCGAGGACGAGATCAGATCTCGGTATCCGCATTTGTTTGACTAATAAGGTATATTTTTGCACCTTATTGACACGATTCCATGCTTATCTGCACCTGCTTGTTTTGTACTTTGTGATGTATGATAATAACTGCTATAATAGTTAACTTGTATATGATTGAGCCTTGCTTGTCCTGATTTCACTATCCTGTCTTGGCTGGAATTCCGAGGACGAAATTTTTCTAAGAAGGGTAGAGATGTCACTCCCCAATCCTGGAATACGTATTTTAATACGTAAACCGATAAAATTATATTTACCTTGAATTTATACGATATTTATTATGCAGTATTTCTTCATGCATTTCCCAAAAATATTCGACAAAATATTATTTCCTAATTTATTTTCTGCATATGGGCCTACAGTTTTGGCTCATTGGGTAACCTATTCTTGGTTCACCAATGGTTCATCATGAACCCTTTGGTTCATCATGAACCCTTGGGTTCAAGATTATAAATACAACTCATCTCATTCTCTCTCCTCTCATTTATTTCCTCCACCAACCAAATATTTCCTCCATCAACCAAGGCAAGTACCAACTTGCTCAAGAGATGGATCAATAATTTTGTCAATGATTTCTTACAAAACTATTTGCCAAAACATGTTCTTCTCCTCAATCTATACTAGTTTAGAACTTAGAAATTTCCATTTTGAAGCTTTGATTTTTGTAGATCTAAGTTTTAATCATTTTCGGATTTTGCATGGTTTGATCTACTTTAGTTGAATTTTATGGGTTTTTGATGCTTCCATGTGGAAGAGCATTCAGTTTCACCCAAGTTGGAACCTTGGAAATCTGGATTTGCAGTTCGGATGGCCAAGTTATGATGCTTTGAAGCTTGGGTTCAGCCATGGTGTTCTTGCTGTTTGGAGAAGACAGTGAGCAGTGTGCTCCTGTTTGAGCACGCTTTCTGTTGGAAGCGTGTCTTTCCTTGAGTTTGCGTGACTTTTCACGCAGCCCTTTTCTTGAGTTTGCGTGACTTTTCACGCAGCTCTCTCTCCTTGAGTCTGCGTGACTTTTCACGCAGCTCTTTTCTTGAGTTTGCGTGACTTTTCACGCAGCTCTTTCCTTGAGTTTGCGTGACTTTTCACGCAGCTCTTTCCGTGAGTCTGCGTGACTTTTCACGCAGCTCTTTCCTTGAGTTTGCGTGACTTTTCACGCAGCTCTCTCTTCTTGAGCCTGCGTGACTTTTCACTCAGCTCTCTCCTTGAGTTTGCGTGACTTTTCACTCAGCTCTCCCCTTGAGCCTACGTGACTTTTCACGCACGCTGCCTTGAGTGAGCCTGCGTAACTTTTTACCCCTTGAGCGTGCGTGCTTTTGTGCGTACGCTTTTGATATTTTATCAGATATTATATGACCATTTTATATCCTTACGCCTTTTGTCCCGAGCATGATATGAGCACTAATGTGACCCCGGTGAACAAAGAGTTCCTACCTGATACATGTACCTGAATGTTCCAGTTCTCGTTCATGCTCGACAAATGACTCGTAACTCCACGTGGCGTATTTGCAATGATGCATTACACTAAGGAGGGTAGCACATGTTGACATACTGATTGACATGGATCCTCTTTGGGGTACTCGTACTAAAGTATGACTTTAGGAGGATAATCATGCAGGCCACAGCATGTGAGTCCAAGATTTTACCTAGGGTTAAATTAGGCAACTAAACATACTAGGTGCATGGGGAGGGCAAAATCCCGAGATCGTGTTACACCAGCCGCCTTGAGATATTGTCTTGACGCGCCGGCTGGTCTCCATGGATACTGTGTCATCTGCAACGAGTGGATGACTGTATCCGATTAATTCTTGCTATATAATATATGTTTTGGCAAGGTGGCCTTACGAGGGACCTGTGCTCAATAACACCTTTCTACGCGAACCCCTGGGTGGGCTAGCCTTGCTGGAAAGATACGATCTGAGGATTTTCTAATAACATGACGCGAGGATAACCTCGTCCCACTAGAAACTCGTAGACTTGATTGGCCGTGAAAACGACTTGCTTGTATCCTATTACCTTCCGTGAATAACTGAGGAAAGCGGACTGTCATGGTACGTGATCCAACCCATGTTCTTGTTTGATTGTTGGGTTGGTTATCGTACTATGACAGGCTGTGGACCGAAGTTATGAACGGAAGACTTATTCTGGTTGTGAAGTGCTACTTCTGTGAATGACTGAGGAACATGGTCTATCATGGTACATGATCCAACCCATGTTCTTGTTTGATTGTTGGGTTGGTTATTGTGCTGCGATAGGCTATCGACCGAAGTCACGATCAGGACATTTTATTGTTTATACCTTTTAACTTATATGAATGTTATAGAGTACGACACGTCCCGACTCCATGCGGCACCTTTTGTCCTTGTTTGGTTGTAAGGGTGCCATATGGGTTTGAAGATGTTGCGCTATCCTGTAATAGTAGCATAAGTATTACTATTATCAATCATTCTATTAAATGGGTTTTTAATCTTAACTCTTGTGCCCCTTTGGCGGTACTTGCTATTCGGGGCTGACCCCGCTGGTTTTGTTTGGCCAGATCTCGTAGCAGAGCCAGAGGACACGATCTTCCTCCCTGACATCCATGGTGCATACTAGGAGCATGGCGGTTCGGGGACTCGAGTGGGTTTCTTCTCCACCACTCCTGCTTATATTTTGTGCGGCGTTTAGCCACCGGCACCTGTTAGCCGGATTACTTGATATTTTGTGCCAGTACAGAATTGTAAATAAACAGACTGCAGCTGTGTATAATTTTGTACTCCTGACTCTCTGAGATAGCTAAATTATAAAGCTAGTCTCTCAAGACCATTTTGATGAAGCGTCGGGGACGCCTTACTGCTTTATCTTTAATGTTCATTTATTTGCTGATGTGATTTGATTGATTGAGACATAGAACTCTGTGGGACCATAGGAGACTTGATTGTAGCATGTACCCCCTAGTCCCTCGATAGCCACGATCGCCGTATGACGTTACGTACCTCATATGGAGTAGCTGGCCTAGTCCGTCTCCGTATTTCGGTACTGGGGCGTGACAACGATGTCCGCCGTTGGACCCGCTTTGCACCGAAAAGCATGCCAGAGTCAATGGTCTCTAAAGTCGTCAAACTACATGTCTACGGATCCGGTTTTCCAATACGAACCCAACCGTATATCCAAAGTTGGATTCCGGCGGGCCGTGCACAAAATCGCCCGTTGAGTGGGACCGTGGGGCCCGCAAAACGACGATTTTATCAACGGTCTCAGAATCGGACTAAACTTGGCATACAGGACCATAAAAACGATACGGTTCTGTTGGCACAAGTTTCATCTCGATCTGACGAGCGTGCACAAAGTAATTGAGAAATTTGCAAAGTGCACGATACGGTGAATTTCGACGGATACGTATCAAATTCGTCGCGCACAAGCGACCAATTTGAATTCTGCCAAAGCCCACACGACCATGAAGCTATTACGCAGCTTTCGATGCTTTCGGTTCGAGACCACGTCGTCCGGTTTGGCGGGACGCACGTCGTGTGGAACAATTTTATGTTTTTAAAATAGATTTTCGTCAAAGTTCGGGATTCGATTTCTCGACATGTAGTCGATGGTTTCCGAATCCACAAAAAGGATTATGAAGCCCTATATGTTGTCTAAAAGACCCTTCAAATAGATTTTCTAATATGATACTGGATCGATCAGAATCGGTCGTCAAAAATGGGTGGTTGGACTGTATTAGGTGTCCTGTTTTGGACTAATTTTTTGTCGATTTCGACCCCGATTCTTTTCGAATCTGGATTGATTCCGAACCAACAAACTAGATAGGTTCCTAGGGGGTTATGTTGGCTTTCCATACGATTTTACGGAATTTCAAAACATCGAGTATGTGCGAAGAATTAATATCACGAAGTCGGTACCTTGGTGTATTCGCTGCTGTCATCTTCGCGCGCTCGCGCGCGTTCCAGCGCTCGGCCGGCCGCTCCGGCGCACGGCGGTGGCCGCCAGAACGTCGACGGGGTCGCCAGGCCGCGGGGGGTCGTGGTGGCGTAGGGTGGTTAGGGTTTTGTATGAAGTCCCCCCCCATCTCGCAATATATATATATATATGTGCTTGGAGAATCCGAGCTGTGCTCGGTTCTGTGAGGGAAACTGGGCTCGGGTTCTAGGAAGAACAAGTAGGGTTTTGGGTTGGGTGTTCACTGCTGTGGCCTGTGGGTTCACAATACTCGGTCTGCTGTGGGTTCACAATACTCGGCTGAGGCCGAGTATTCAATACTTAGTCTTTTTTTTTCTTTTTCTTTTCTCTTATTAATAAATCTAATCATATATATATATATATATATATATATATATATATATATATATATATATATATATATATATATATATATATATATATAGAAATACGAGTATATAAATATATATATATATATATATATATATATATATATATATATATATATATATATATATATATATATATATATATATATATATATATATATATATATTTATATACTCGTATTTCTATATATATATATATATATATATATATATATATATATATATATATATATATATATATATATATACCATATTTACCATATTTACCATATTTACCATAAAAAAAATATATATATATATATATATATACCATATTTACCTTTATATTTATATAATATTTTTTTTATATATATATAAATACATAATTACACACACATAAATATAATCTATATATTTATATATACGTACACATACACATATTTCTATAATGCATTTATATATACATACAAGTACCCACACAGATAGTATATTCATATATTCACTCACATATATTTATCTATGCATCCATCCATATATATATATATATATATATATATATATATATATATATATATATATATATATATATATATATATATATATATATATATATATATATATATATATATATATATATATTATACATATATATATATATATACACACATATATCTTTTGTTAAAGAATAAAAATGATAATAACTCATAATAATAAATAATGTATATTTAATAACCATAATAATAATATTAATATTGTATAACTCCAATAAAATAATAATAATAATAACGAAATTCAATAAGCCAATAATGGTGTACATGCCTTTGTGTACAGTCCAATACTCCAGAATATACCAGGAACTATTTTATACTAATATCCTTGCATATTAACTAATAAGGATATTTATACTATTTAAATAAAAATACTTAGAAATATCCACTAGATCACTAAAATGGGATTTGACACAATCATAACAAAAATACATCAACACGAATGTTACTGGACGTATCGCATGACTACATGGGTTTGGGCTCGGTTCGAGTCCAGTTTGACTAGTTTGGTACAACCGGGTCTCCTAAACGTCAAATAGTATTAATAATGAATAATTAAACTATTTATAACGGTCATGTCACAACTTGGCCTGGTTTTCCTAGTTAGGATATCAATATGGCTCGGCCTTCCCCTACCATGGCTAAACTCTAGTCAAAGTACGCCACTGCACTATCCGTGCCATGACTTCTAGTCACCTTGTACTCCGATTTCTAACCATGGCTAAAATTATCTTTCGTAATAATTAATTAATAATTATTTCTAAAATTCTAAAAATTACCCTTCAAATAAAATAAATAATAATAAAATATATTCTCAAAATTACGGGAAGAGGGTTTACAACGTTATCAATTCATTTCGAGCATCAGGTCATATTAGCAGTTCAAGTGTGATTCATTCAGCAGTTCAATATTCATGTGTTGTTCATTTCAATAATTCTCAGCATAAGCATCTCTATTATTCAGCAACTAAAACATAGAATATTTAGGAACAATTCATAGCATCACGTTATTCCATTTTCTTAAGCATGAAGGAGTAAAGAGGAGGGAGAACAATTCCACTCACTTGTATAAAGGGTCTTCCTGTTCCGATCACACATAATTCCACTAAGCGTAGCTCTACCAGCGAGCCGTGTTCTAATACCCATTCCGTCTATCCGGCTAAAAGAGACTACTTCAGTCTCAATTCTTTTGATTTCTAACCCAAGTCACGGTCCAACATTCTGACCGCATCCAACAAGCCAACCAAATGCCTCGCGCGAAGTGGGCATTACATAATATACCACTCAGAAAAAGTTTCATCCTCGAAACTTAAGAGAACAACTCATCTTACTAATTTACTTAGTCACAACAAGTTACTCATTCAGCTTTTATTCAATATTCAGTTCATCACACTCGGCCCTTTCAACATAGCTGTCCAACAGTACCATTTTAATATATCAACGATTCGATCTACCTTCTTTTTTTCAATTACTTGTAACTTCTCATTGATTCACCAACATTTTTCTTACATTTCTATCTTGGTCGCAATATATCAATTCGTTTGGATCCATACATATATTGTAGGCGTCCCCAAAATATATGTATTTTAGCCAAAGTCCGTACTAGTGCGATAAACTCTTCCCATAATGTTATTTCAGTCGCAACCTATCACTTCGGCTGAATCCATACACATATTTTAGACGTCCCCAAAATATATGTACTTCAGCCAACTTTCATGTTAGTACAATTCGATAAGCCACGGTATAACTCTCTTCCCCAAATTCGACTTAGCATCCTTTCAATTGACTTATTACTTTGCCACAATCGCTCTCTTTCCAGCCACAATACTTAATATCATGGACAACTTAAATAAGCTCTCTATCCAAGCATAATATTTCTAACATTCGATCAAGGGTCTAACTTAGAGCCAATCATATCAATAGTTCACAACAAGCAATCATATTCCTTCCCAAATACAACAATATTTCTCACCGAGGTAATTCATCTTTTCTAAAAGATATAATCCGATGTCACCCACTATCGATTACCCGAATCAGGGTATAATTCTATACAACAGTCAAGGTTAACCCAGCTATCCGACTATAGATATCGATCAAACATTCTCGTTATGAGCAGTCAAATTCCATCTCATGGAACAATTCACAGCTCGGCACATACTACTCAAGTATTATCCTACGATTGCAATTTCCACTTAAGGTCGACATATAACTTAAAATGGGTCAAACACCTCCAAGGCACAAGTTGAAGCATACATTTCCTTAGGTCAATACTCATCACCACCATCTCTCTTTCAATGTCACAAGGTCATCCTATGGGTCTCCAATGGTCACCTATTATTCAGTCAATCACTAAGGTTAGCTACACTGACAGCTAAACTTAATCATTCAGGTGACTTTCTTAGAGTGGACGACTACTAGGGATCATGCTAGTTTCTTATTCTCAGGCCAACATTGTCACTCCCGTTTTTCGTTATACATATTTCCAGTATACGTATGCGGATTTTGATCCGTATTTTATTTACTGTATTTTCGTATTTCTTTATTGCTTGCTTTGATGTATCTTGGCTAAGGTTGACCTTGGGTTGGGTTGGTCCAACTTGACTTTCTTTGGATGGCTTGGTTTGGTTTATTTTGATGGTTGGTTCAACATGTTGAACCATCCCCTCTCTTTATAAAACCCAACCACCCCTTTCTCTCTCTTTATTACTTCCATTTATTTTTTCTCCTTCTTCTCCATTACTCTCCCACCAACCTAGAGAGCTTAGGCAAGTGCAACTTGCTTAATGATGGATCTTCCATTTTATTGTTCTATCTTTTTCTCTACATGATTTTAAGCATCTTTAGAACTTGGAGTTTTCGGTTTAGACAGATAAATTTTTGTAAATCTAAGTTTGTAACCTTTTCGTTTTTTTGGGTTTTGATCTACCAAACTTTATTATTTTCAAGTTTTGATTATTCTATGTTGTAGAGAATTCAATTTTACCCAAAATAGACCTTTGAAAAGTTAGATTTCGACTTGTTTTGAGGAAGTTATGGCCAGAGTAAGATTTGGACATCTTCTATGTTCATTTGTCATGGTTCTGGCAGGGACGATGAATAGTGCTGGCCGCATGGCTGCATAGTGTCGTATAGTGCCAGTCCGCATGGCTGCATAATGTCGCATAGTGCTGGTCGCATGGCTGCATAGTACCGTATAGTGCCAGTCCGTATGGCTACATAATGCCGCATAGTGACAGTCCGCATGGCTGCATAACTGCATAGTGCTTACCGCATGGTTGCATAACTGCATAGTGCTTATTACATGGCTGCATAGTGCCAGTCCGCATGGCTGCATAGTGCCGTATAGTGCCAGTCCGCATAGCTTCATAGTGCCGTATAGTGCCAGTCCGCATGGCTGTATAGTGCCGCATAGTGTCAGTCCGCATAGCTTCATAGTGCCGCATAGTGCCAGTCCGTATGGCTGCATAGTGCCGCATAGTGCCAGTCTGTATGGCTGTATAGTGCTGCATAGTGCCAGTCCGCATAGCTGCATCGTGCCGTATAGTGCTGGTCGCATGGCTGCATAGTGCCGTATAGTGCTGGCCGCATAGCTGCATAGTGCTGGCTGCATAGCTGCCTAGTGCCGCATAGTGCTGGCCGCATGGCTGCATAGTGCCGCATAGTTGTAGGGTTGTTGGCCACATAGCTGCATAGTGCCGCATAGTGCTGGTCGCATGGCTGCATAGTGCCGTATAGTGCCGGTCCGTATAGCTGTATAGTGCCTGGCCGTATAGTGCCAGTCCGTATAGATGCATAGTGCTGCATAGTGCATATTTTGGCTATTTTATGCTCCATTTGGCTGATTTGTTGTCACGATCCGCACCCGCTTTTCAGATACGAGACGTGTCTAAGCCAGCCTACGCCACAAAGTCGGCGGTAGAACGCTGTCACGGCCAAGATGCTCAAAATCACAAAAATAACATTTATTGCTCATTCACTTTTCTAAAATTTATTACAACAGTTACAAGATTTATATTTAAAAAAATATAAAGTTCTCACAATTAATGAAAATGATACAACTGTTATCTATTTCTAGGTTTCTGTCTGCAAGTACTCCCGTATCTCCCAATGCTAAATAAAACCACAGCTAACCTGAAAAATGTTGGTTTCCAGTCAAGAATGGAACAAGTACACAAACCGACGGTAATACGAAAACACAATAGAATTAACAAGACATGAAAATAACATACGAGAGATAAAAACTAGAAAGTAAATTGATGACATGACAAGTTGTGAAAAGACAAGGAAAATAAATAAAAGACAACTATCTATGTGGTTTGAAATATCCTTTTCGACATGTAAATGGCTAGGGGGTAAAATACAGCACCCTGCACGTGTCATGTGCAGCTGCTATCAGTCAAGATTAGACATATTGGGATAGTTCTGGATAGTCCACATGTCTACTAAGATATTTCCCCTCCCGACTACTCCGTGTGACGAACGTGTCAACAAGCAGCAAGACATATGTATAAACATGAAATAAAAAGACTACTATGAATCGAAAGCAATCAGAAAGTGCACTTGCCTGTGATCCTTTGCTGGTGAAACCGATAGTCCCGTTGGGTATAGGATAGTCCAATTGGCTAGAATTGGTACGAGTTCGGATTCGACATGGAAATAAGAAGTATGGTTAGTTCATGGTCAAGAATAAAGAAATTTGTTTTCAGAAAAAGAACTTATTTAGAAAATTTATGTATATATATGTTTGAAAATACTTATAAATTATTTAAAGAATAAAAACGTAGTAAATATTTGGAACACACTTAAGAAATTTATTATTGTAACAATATTAGTTAGAAATAAAGATGTATAAAATTATGTCTAAAAGTCCCTTTTTCAAAATTATATATATATTTTTAATATATATATATATATATATATATATATATATATATATATATATATATATATATATATATTAGCTTCCAAAACTCAAAAATCCTTTTATTTGGGTCCAACCATTAATAAATTTACCACTTTTAACCAAAAGTTTATTTATGAAATATTTGTAACAAATTATTTCTAGTAATACTATATATGTAATTTGTTAGAAAATATTATTCAATGGAGGCCCATAATAGTTAATAGAATCCTAACTAAAATCCACCATTATAGAAAGGCTCATCCAAATATATACTTACATATATGTTATAAATCTATTGTAAAATATTTAAATAAATTTCTCTGTTAAAAGTACTTTATTTTGAAAAGTTACACCTAAATAATATATTACAAGTCCAAATATTATATATATATGTATAGGCTTAGAAAATATTATTTAAAAGGCTTTAAATATATTATGTTTGGAAAATAAAACTCAAAACCAAGAACCCAATTCAAAATAGTGATAGGGCCAAGCCCAAAACATATATTTTATTACAATATAATTTAACTATATATATATTTGATAACCATATTCATAATATTAATAACAAAACTAAAGACTTTAGTAATAATAATAATCTTAAGAATACCATCTTTAGTTAACATGTATATATTTACGAAAATTTTCACTCAGAGCATTAAAAATTTATAAAATTGTATGCAGAGCACAATGTTTCTAAAAATAGCATAAAGAGCATGAAAACGTCCATCCGAAGGACGTTTTTATTTAAATATTAATTTATATTGACGTCCGTTTAACGAAGTAAACGGAAAGTGGAAAAATTTGTAAAAAAGTAAAACGCCCATCCGAAGGGCGTTTTGGTGTTATTATTTAATTAATTTTTTAATCGGTTATTCTCCTCGTTTTCACCGCCAAAAAAGAAATTTAAAAAAAGCGAAACGCCCATCTGATGGGCGTTTTCCTCTGTACGAATATTCACCACCGTCGAAAAAAAAATAATAAAAAAAATTAAAAGGACAGCGGGCACGTGCCCATCCCTCCAAAGGACAGCAGGTACACCTGTCCCCTGGGCCACACGGGACTCGATGCAGCCCTGAGCTGTCGGAACGACGGCACCGGCCATCACCGCCGGCGATGATGTGAGCGACATGAGAGACTCCGCGGAGAGAGCCGGCCAGGACCGCGTGCGCCGGGGGCCCTGCACCGACACCGCCCGGAGGGACGCCGGCTGAGGCTGAAACTCAGTGCTGAGGGGAAGCTCCGGCTGATAGTTGGGCTTCGCAGTCTCCATGGAGGAGGAAGAAGACAGAGGTCCGGAGCAGGGAAGCTGCTCCGGCTGAGGAGGATCCGAAGTGGACTTCCCCAAACCCACCGGAGGAGACTCGGGCGGGATGGTAAGCCCCCAGAGGGCAAGCTGAGCCGAGAAAAAAATTCCTTAAAATTAGCGAAACGCCCTTCGGATGGACGTTTCGTGCTGACGCGCGTTTCCGGCTCCCGCGTCCGCTGCGGGATTGGACGGATTGGACCCACGGATTGGATGCAGATTCGAAAAAAAAAAAAAATAAGAGCTGATATTTGGATGACATGTAAGAATAAAAAAAATAAAATTATTCTCACTTAACGCCGTCCATCTATTCCTCCGAAAACCGTCACTAGATTTTAAAAAAAAATAATAAAATATCCAAAACGCCCTTCGGATGGGCGTGCTAATGCTTTGCTTGGAAATTTTTGAAAAGTTGTGCTTTCTATACAATTTAATATACTATCAGTGCTTTAGGTGAAAATTTCCGATATATTTATTACTTTTTTTTTCCAACAGTAGTAAACTTTAGTCTTTAGACTTTAGTTAATGAACAACAAACTTTGGTCTTTAGTTAAAGAAACATGAATAAAATGATAATAAACTAATACTTTTCTTTACATCCCGATAGCTGACTTCTACTCCTCTTCCCACGTTTCCCAAATACCCATAATTAAAGCACATAGGAAAGAGACTCGAGGAGAGAGAACGATGGAGAAAAAGGAAGTGGAGGGAGTTGGCTCACCAGTGGAAGCGTCGGCGGGGAAGCTCACCGGAGGGATTCGTGCGGAGAAGCGTTCGGCCACCTCGTGCGCTGGGCTCGACATGGCATCCGGCGTCGCTCCGGCACCGGAATGGCGGCGCACGTTCGGCCCGGCTAGAGGCATCCTCAGCGGGGCTCGGAGGACGCGGTCTTGGTAGGAACAGATCGGTCGTACGGTGAGGCGGCGTCACTTGATCGGAGACGCACGCCGCTCGACGAGGCGGCATCGTTGACCGAGGTGCTAGGTTGGAGACGCGGCGGAAGTCGCGGAGGATGGCTGTGAGTCGGTCGGGGCACAGTGGTGGAGGTTAGCAAGGGGTTTCATTAATTTTATTTTGGGTGTGAGTTCTCTGGTGTGGTATTGGTAGGAGCGGCCCGGGTGGTGGTGGCGATGATGTTGGTTTATAAAGATTATGGTGGGAAAACGGTAGGGTCGGAGAGGGGTGCCCCTGGTGGCGGTTAAGGCTGGTGGTGGCGGGGTTTGGTATTGGCGGAGAGGAGGCTGTGGTGATGCTTCGGCAGGGCGGTGACAATGGTGTATAACTATAGTGAGAGAGGACCAGAGAAAGATGGTGGTAGAAGAGGCAGATGATATATATATATATATATATATATATATATATATATATACGGTTGGAGAAGTTCCATGGATGTGACAATCCCATGATCGGGTTTACCATAACCTATAGTATAATTTGCATAGGTCGGCTGGATAGTTTTTTTTTTTTTGGAACGGTTTATATCAGATTTAGAACTTAAAAGAATTCAAATATAAATATATCTTTGCTTCAAATTATTTGATCTAAAGAATAATCTCTTCACGAAATCTATAATAGCATTTAAACCTATACATAAAAGATAAATCTTTAAAACGATTCTAATCTAACCCATTAATTAAAATTAATACTAATTAAATTAAATATTTGATACTATCAAGTAATTCAAATCATATGATTATAGATCTATACCATTTAAATAAGTAGAATAATATTTTAATACTTATCAAAATAATATAAATCACACATAAGTCCAATTCCAAATTAAATAACCTTTTAAATCGATTCAATCACAAACTATTAATGATTGCAATGATAATCGTTTAAAATAAAATTCGATCTTATCACACCATTTAAATCATACACAGAGAAATCTAAATCAATAGTTGCTTACTACCATGAGTTTAATAACATTTTAGTATTATCAAATCTAATTTCAAATAATAGATATTCTAGTAATTTTAAATATAACCGTAGCCTCCAAATAAATTAAGATATATTTTTATTTAGTTCAATCTTATTAACGAAAACCTTTTTTTCACTCAAAGTAGATATGCTTTTCCAATCATCGTCATGGCCAATAATTTTGAAAGTCAAAAAAATGACAAACATTTTAACATGCATAATAGTAAGATTCAAGGTCAAAATATTTTTATTACAAGTAAATGTATTTTCAAACCATTTATTTCAAACTAGTTTTTTTTAAAATAGCAAAATAAAGTTTTCAAGATGATTTATTTCAAAATACGAAAAATCGAATTAATAAAAAATAAAAATAATAAAAAATAATTGGGAAGAGGAGTTACAAATCTACCCACCTTAGAAATAAATTCGTCCTCGAATTTAAGGAATATCTAGGATGGATAGGCTCGATAGGTCCGAAGAAAACTGTAGTAACAAAAATAAATAAATAAATAAAAATTGGGATTGATCGATAAGATAAGATCAAGTATAACGAAAAACTTTCTTTAATAAGAAATATTGATCAAAGGAAGGATGGGAGAGGAAAATAGTAATAACAATAATAATAAATAAATAAATAGGGTTCGATGTTAGAGTCTTGTGGTCTTGATTCATAAAAGGTTCCAAGTGTTCTAAAAAAATTTTGACATAAGCTAATAATGACCTCAAGTACAATTCATCAGTAGAAGCCTCTATCCACCTTTGAAATATTATTCACAAAAATTTGAAGGGCACGATTAGTCATGATTAAGGATATAAGAAATAATACGATCATTGATCAAGATGGGTTAGATCGTGAATATAATTGAACTTTAAGAAAAGATAACACGTGGCACGAGTATAGTCAAAGGGTCTAGTCACCATGGTCAAGGATATAATTGAAAGATGATTCGCTAAACTAAAAATCGTTAGGCACGGTTAACTAGCATTGGTCAACAATCAACTTCTGGCGGAGTCTAGGCATGGTTAAAGTCATCATGATGTAGCTAAGATGCAGTCGCGATTAAGGTTAATTACACAAGTCATCCAGGCGTAATCAAACTTCTGAGAAAATTGGCACGAGCATGAACATGATAAAAATAGTCATGATTATAGTTGGATTGGAAAAATAAAACTTAGTTATAATTAAGTTGAAATATAGGCACGATTATGATTATAGTCAAGAGAGTTTAGTCGTGATCAAATTTGTTTAGGAACGATCAATTAGTTAAGCAAAACTGTTTAGGCAAGATTATAGAATCAAACCTAGGAGAGGATACGAATTGACTTGATCGAAATATAAAAAGAGTCTAGTCATGATCGAAATTATTCAAGGATGATCAAATCCAAAATCGTTTCGATATGCTTAAAATATTTATCCACAATTATTAAGGCACAAGTTTAGAATCAAAATCTAGATAAGTTTAGGAATCCAGTCGAAATTACATTAAAAGATGACGATCTGAAAAATAAAAGGATAAGAAATGAAGGAAGAATTACCGGTTTATTGAGAAGATTGTGACTAGGAATAAGCACAAATCAATTTGAAAACTTAATAGTTATATGCCAATAAGACGTAGTCGCTATGGTATTCGAAACTCGTAGACATAGTCGAAATCATTTTACCGAGAATTTATGTCTCGCCAGTGCACAGCTAGCTGCATTAAACCCTTGGTTCCACAACTCAAGCTATGTCGCGGTAACGAATACCCTATCAACTCTATCTAATCTTGACATAACAACTCAAGGATGAAATAAGACGACCAAGACATAATTTTAATAATGTTCGATCACCCACGCTTACTTGAAATTATTTCAACTTAGGGGTCATGCCACGCCAGTGCGCTGCTGGCTGCAGTGAACCCGCAGTCTCGATAATTCAAATAAGTGACGACAATGCGCTGCTGTCTTGTCATCGCAAGTCATCAAAATTATTCCAACTATATCCCCAAGAATATCAAAGGAGTTTAAAATATCATACAAGTTGATAAAGATAGAAAAGTGTAAGTATCTGTTCTTCAAGTATAAGATCAGCTTCTTGAAAAGATAAACGATTGATTAGAAAGGATAATGATCGAAGTCAAAATAGGTAAAAATCTTATAATCCTTATTTCATGGATATTCAATATTCAACGATTGAGAGAAAACTTTTAAATCCAAAAACTTAACTCGAGATTAATAGACAATTGAGTGAGAAGTTATTTAAAAATAATTCCTTAGGTCCAAGGAAAAGAATATAAGTGATACGAACTTATGATATGACGATATTTAGAGAAGACATGCGATAAAGTGGTACAAATGATCATGATTAGGAAAAAAATGACCGAAGGCGAAAGAAATATAAACTTAAGTTTATATTTCTCTAATATTCAAGATCGAGGAAAAATATGTATAAAGCACTATGTCTGGCTATTATGAATATATTTATACACAAGTATATATGTATAGCCTAAGTAAATTCCAGAATCCCAAAATATCATTCTAAGAGAAGGTTATCGTACTTTCAAGTAAAATATAAATTTAAATAGCAATAATACATATATTATATTCAATATATCATTTATAGAAATTATTCACAATACTAGAAATGGACTACCAATATATATACACATTTATATATCTACATGGACGACGTTGATCGCACTACATGACCACCAGGACTTGGATTGGGTTCGGACTAGTTTCGAACAACCAGGTTTTCTAAAAGCCAATAATCTTAATAATAAGTAATTAAACTATTCCTAGGGTTATGTCACATATTGGCATAGTTTTCCTAGTTAGTGCACACCTATGACTCGGCCTTCTCTACCAGGGCTAGAATACTAGTCAAAGCACTCGTAGTGCCAAAATTCTTGGTTATCTTGTACTCTAAAACTTAACCGTGACTAAGGCCTTCTATAATAAATATTTAAAAAAATTCTAAAGATCATATTTTAATTCAAACAATTAAATAAAAGGACATTTTTTAATCTTTTGGAAAGAGGGGTTATGGTCAAGAATTGGGTTCCAGGAAGGCCTAAGTTGATGAGTAAATAGTCTACCCACCTTAGGTCATATCGTCGTATCAAAATGTAACAGTGTATCTATAAAACCTTCCAGGTCATCTAAATTTAGTAAATTGCATGGCCTAATCCTTAACTACCCAATAATCAAATTAATAAGGGACTCCTATTCCTAGTCATTCTTCTAAATTAATTCAATCCTAATTGTGAATGAGCATTTCCTAGTCGCAGGCTCACAGTAGTACGACTAAGATACGTACTACCACGAGTTCGCAGTCTTTTGCGAAATCTGACCTGCATGGGCCACCACAAAAACTTGTCACAATCCGCATCCGCTTTTCGGATACGAGACGTGTCCAAGCCAGCCTACGCCGCAGAGTCGGCGGTAGAATGCTGTCACGGCCAAGATGCTCAAAATCACAAAAATAACATTTATTACTCATTCACTTTTCTAAAATTTATTACAACAGTTACAAGATTTATATTTAAAAAATACAAAGTTCTCACAATTAATGAAAATGATACAACTGCTATCTATTTCTAGGTTTCTGTCTGCAAGTACTCCCGTATCTCCCAATGCTAAATGAAGCCACAGCAAACCTGAAATATGTTGATTTCCAGTCAGGAATGGAACAAGTACACAAACCGACGGCAATGCGAAAACATAATAGAATTAACAAGACATGAAAATAACATATGAGAGATAAAAACTAGAAAGTAAACTGATGACATGACAAGTTGTGAAGAAGACAAGGAAAACAAATAAAAGACAACTATCTATGTGGTTTGAAATATCCTTTTCGACATGTGAATGGCTAGGGGTAAATACGGTACCCTACACGTGTCGTGTGCAGCTGCTATCAGTCAAGATTAGACATATTGGAATAGTTCTGGGTAGTCCACATGTCTACTAAGATATTTCCCCTCCTGACTACTCCGTGTGACGAACGTGTCAACAAGCAGCAAGACATATGTATAAACATGAAATGAAAAGACTACTATGAATCGAAAGCAATCAGAAAGTGCACTTGCCTGTGATCCTTTGCTGGTGAAACCGATAGTCCCGTTGGGTATAGGATAGCCCAATTGGCTAGAATTGGTACGAGTTCGGATTCGACAAGGAAATAAGAAGTATGGTCAGTTCATGGTCAAGAATAAAGAAATTTGTTTTCAGAAAAAAAACTTCTTATTTAGAAAATTTATGTATATATATGTTTGAAAATACTTATAAATTATTTAAAGAATAAAAATGTAGTAAATATTTGGAACCCACTTAAGAAATTTATTATTGTAACAATATTAGTTAGAAATAAAGATGTATAAAATTATGTCTAGAAGTCCCTTTTTAAAAATTATATATATATATATATATATATATATATATATATATATATATATATATATATAGAGAGAGAGAGAGAGAGAGTAGCTTCCAAAACTCAAAAATCCTTTTATTTGGGTCCAACCATTAATAAATTTACCACTTTTAACCAAAAGTTTATTTATAAAATATTTGTAACAAATTATTTCTAGTAATACTATATATGTAATTTGTTAGAAAATATTATTCAATGGAGGCCCATAATAGTTAATAGAATCCTAACTAAAATCCACCATTATAGAAAGGCTCATCCAAATATATACTTACATATATGTTATAAATCTATTGTAAAATATTTAAATAAATTTATCTGTTAAAAGTACTTTATTTTGACATGGTACACCTAAATAATATATTACAAGTCCAAATATTATATGTATATGTATAGGCTTAGAAAATATTATTTAAAAGGCTTTAAATATATTATCTTCGGAAAATAAAACTCAAAACCAAGAACCCAATTTAAAATAGTGATAGGGCCAAGTCCAAAACATATATTTTATTATAATATAATTTAACTATATATATATTTGATAACCATATTCATAATATTAATAACAAAACTAAAGACTTTTGTAATAATAATAATCTTAAGAATACCATCTTTAGTTAACATGTATATATTTATTACTTTTTTTTCCCAACAGTAGTAAAATTTAGTCTTTAGACTTTAGTTAATGAACAGCAAACTTTGGTCTTTAGTTAAAGAAACATGAATAAAGTGATAATTGTCACGCCCCGACCCGGGAAATCGCTCGTCCTCGCTAGATTTAACCCGAATCATTGTCCTCGCTGGGGCGTGATGCCGCACGAGCCTAGAGTTGCGCTCGTGCAAGGCAAGAAAACAGGTTCACATAGAACTATCTCAAATCGATAACATAAGCAGCGGAAGAAAACAAGGTAAAACATAAGAATCTCTTTTATTCATATTGAACTGAAGGTTACA
Organism: Iris pallida; assembly: GCA_029216955.1. Lineage (NCBI taxonomy): Eukaryota > Viridiplantae > Streptophyta > Magnoliopsida > Asparagales > Iridaceae > Iris > Iris pallida. The sequence continues at coordinate 27,795,981 of JANAVB010015400.1, forward strand.
AAGGCTCTGAATAGCCCAACATAAAATGCCAATTGGCTACAACGCTCATGATCTCTCTAGCTCACAAAGGATTACATTGTTCCATACATCATGCCTCTTTATAGCCACCAAGTAGTCTTCGGCCGAAAATCTCCATGTCGTAAGTCCGAACGCATATGCGGAAGCTCCTCTTGAACGCCAAGGACTCTATGCCTCGGCACGTCCAAGCCAACCTCCGCCCCGAGCTGATCATAACCTGAACCTGCACATAAACTAGTGGGGGTTTAGTGCTTTCGTCCTCGCTTCGCATTGATCAAGACCCGCTCGCACCCAAACCAAACACTTATTCATTTAGTGAGCATGCATCTTACTTTGTGGTCTTTCTATTTAGCCTTAGGATCAATTTCATGGCAAAACTTAACATAGCACATTATTATAATGTGTCAGCACATCCCGTGTTCCTGCAGCAGATACAGTTAGCCATAACATAAACATAAACATAGTGTTCGTGCTCATCTCGTCCCTTTTTCCTTAGCCTGCAGTGGTTAGAACTTAGCAAAATCAAACGTACGATTTATACAACCGACCGATCATAAACGTAAACATATGCATAATGGGTGGCAGGCCCTGCGCCTGCACCCAGCTCTCATCTCAACCCACCGGCCCTAACTATATGAAGGTCACGGTGTTTCGCACCGTAATGGACTTGGCATCTCATATGTGTAAGCCTACAATCACTTCGATACGGGTTGCTAGCCCAGTATCCGAAGGATCCCAAACTTACGGATATCATAGCTTACCACAGCACTGGACGGTCATAATCCGTCCGAATGTTGTGCACCATAAATACCACACATAATTCCTTTCTAGGCCGAACGGTCCCGGCGCCCCGGCGTAACCGTTCGAGGGAAGCCATACCCGTGCACGGGCAATCCGAGTCCATTGACCATACAATACGTTCTATATCATACAATCCATAGCATACCATCCGATCTCGTATTCCATAAACATAGTCTCACACATAAACGGTTTTCCGTGCCATAAACATAATCCACCATTCATATGGGGAGCTCCGTCGGCGTTATGTCCCAACACATCCATATTGATGCACGACGCCCAACGGCTTAGTCGTCTCGTACTCATAATCAACGCGTCCCGTTCATAATGTTATTCGCATAGCCTACTTTCGTATTTTACTTAGTCATTTCGTACCTTAAGTGCACAGAGGCACGCTCAGCACCATAATCAATGTTCTACGCCTAGAGTTCAATGTTCTCGGAGCCGTGCACATGATGCACATCTCGATATCATCTTTCAATGTTCTACCATCATTGCCCTACCGCGACCCGTACACTTGATGCACGTCGCTTCAATTGTTCGATTGTTCAATGTTCTATCTTAGTGTTCGACACATACTTAGGCACTTACTCGCCGAGCCACGCTCGCTAACTCGATAACATATTACGCACACCATAACATATTTTATTAGACGTGAAGGAATAGGGAGAGAGAGTCAAGAACCCGTCCACCTTAAGTCTTACGCCTTGCCGTTTAGCTGAGTTGAAGCGGCTCGCTTCCATAACTTGATCGCATAGCTAACTCCTGGACTTAGCCATTCCTTTGAGCTACTCGGTTGATTTGGCCTATCGCGCCCCTGCCACAATCCGTTGCAAGGCCACAATTTGGTTTCGCGGACACTTCATTACATAAGGCAAAATGCCGACCTCTTATCGTCCAGCGTAGAAGCATAGCCTGCACACCAGATCAACTAAAATCAGCACTTGCTCAAGCGGGACTTACTCTTTGCATCGATTCAATTCATAAATTCCAACCGACTCAAAGCTTACCTTTGGCCAACGCAACACTTGCATCGATTCGCATCGATACCTTATCGGGTCAACGCAACTCTTCGAGTCAACGACTCATCGTAATACACCGATGCGGAGCGGGGCATTACATAATATACCACTCAAAATCAGGTTCGTCCTCGAACCGAAACCAACACTTAATCCAAGTGCCTCGCATAGATCGCTTCACGATCTCGTGCTACTATCGTTGAATCATACAACTTAGTTTGGATCATACACATATTTTAGGCGTCCCACCAATATATGCATTTCAGCCAAGCTCAGTTGTAGGATATCGGGACAACTAACAAGCTCGACTTAAATCCTCAAACACCAAACATTCCATATTTGACTTAGTCATATCTTAGCGCCTATTCCCAATCTCGTACTCATTATCCCATAACATGCGATCCTCTTCCAAGCATCTCTGCACATAACTTGATTTCAAATCCGTAAATTCGATCTCATAAGTTTCTCGTCGGCCACCTAACGCATGCATTGCAGCAAGCCGTTGCGCATCCGATCGCAACAATTCTCCGCAATACCTACTCGTCCAACCGTTTCCTATCTCTCGCATAACCCAATTCTTTCATCCAATCATTCATAACATTTAGCCTTAACAACAAGGACTATGTCAACATGTCACAATTTCCTTTGCCTACAATCCGTACTAAGTCTCGCATACAACTATCCATACGTGATCCACATTCTCTCGCTTCTATCCATACGTTGCGTCTGGGGCTACCCCCGCTAGGTAACTTATCCATACATCATGCTCGCACCCTCCCGACACAAGAGGTCGACTTGAGTCTATGATGCTCAAAGGCAACAATCTTTTTGACCCAAGGTCTCTTACGATATGCCTATCTCCGATACTCGACCGAGTACGAATCCCTTTACTCAAACTTTTATTTAATCCCGACTATTTCGTTTCGTAACATCGATCGTGCGCCTAACACCCATAACCTAACCGTTACTCAAATTGATCTACGCGACAACTCTTAGGGTCGTTCTACTATCTGTCACTCTCGCGTATTGCAAAATCCTTGCAATCGCCTTACCGCGTCGCTATGCTACGCACGTTCCTCAACATCTATTCGATCATCGCCCAACCAAGTCTACTTACGCACTCATTCGATCGATCATAACTTTTCTATTCGTCTCGATCTAGTCGAAGGCTACTCGCTGACTCGATACGTGATACTCGCTCGCTTAGACTTATCCTCAACATGCACTACCTCATCCTTCATCCTCGACAAAATTTCTTTCGCAACTTCCTTAGGGTCATCCTATGGGACTTCAACATTCACTTGATTTGGCGGTCAAGTCTTCTAGGGTCATCTGCCCCGAAACTACGCTCGATAATTGAAGATCATCAACGAGGGACAGTTACAACGAGCCATGCTATATCCTATCGCAGAGCCAAATCAATTCCCGACATTTCCTATTCGACTTTTACCCAATTCGACATACCAATCCATAATTTGTCTACCCCCGCACAACTGATGTGCCGTTACTACTCGAGTCACTTAGGCACTGCCGTTGACAATATCGCACAATCTTCAATTCCACCTTCGCATCAAACCACAAATCCATATCCAAATTGCCACGCCTTGCAAGTTCGATCATCCCCACTGGATGAATCACCATACCAGTGCTCACGCGGAATGATCGTTCTAATTTTGACGTGACGCATGTGCGAGGATGGTGTTGCGCTCGCTCAAGACAAGAATGTCAACATAGTGGTGATCCGCGAAGAAATCCAAACACTCTCATTTTCTTCCGAGTAACATACATCCACTCTCAATGTCTCGAAGCATTCCTACCGCCATCATCCAACTACCTTCAACTTAACTTGCATCTTATTCGTCCAACAACAATGCTCAACATAATTTTCGTTTATTCGATCAGAGTATCCCCGAGTTATTGCATATCGTCTTTGATACGCCTCAATACCATCGTCGATATGCATAACTTGAACATCTTCCTTTCTCATAAGCTCAAACCCGTTGCAATCATTGCCATTATCCGAACTCGAATACGAATCAAGTCTCGCACTTATCAAGATCCATTCAGTTATAACTACTTAACATCGTTGCGACATAATTTCAAATTCACATATCCATTCTCATATCCTTAACTCGCACTCCCAATCGTGCTACCGATTCATCGCGTTAACCCAAATTCGTTTGCACAATTTCTCCGTACCTACTCAATTCGTTCCGAAGAAGTCTCCGTACTAACTCAACATAAGTTCGACCGGGTCGACCATTTCCTCAACGTAACATTCATTCGCATATGCTCGGCCTATCGTTCAACTTATACTTAACGAATCCTCGTCCGACGTATCATCCATAAGTACGACTTCGCACATAATTGTTCAACTCAGCATCGACTTTTATCGAGTCATCCCCCATTCGAGTCTCGGTACTACTTTGTCTGTTGCGGACAAACCTATCGTAACAACATAATCGTCTCAATGATGTCTATCACAAGTCATCAACCGACTTAACGTAGCTATCGCCAAGTGGTATTCCATATACCACTCAGGATCGAGCCTATCGTTATCGACACAACACTTCGCTATACATGCTCGCATAGTTGGTATTGCATATACCACTCGAAATCGAGTCATTACTCGACATCACACTTCGCATAGGTCCGATATCTATCTTCCAACTTAACCGTCCCGTATGGCGATCCTTCCGATCCCAGCTCTAACGTTAGCTCAAGTTTGACACACATTCAATCGAACCGTACCATGGCGATCATCTCGATCACACCCGCAACATTTGCTTATTCAAAGCTCAACGCGACATATGGCCAACATACACGTTCGCCAACTCAAACTCGACTTAGCAACCAACTCAACTCGTATAATCGCATCCGCGATCTTCGAATCCCGCTCGTTGCAGCTCGTGCAACAACTTAGTCTCGATACTTAAGGTCTTTACTCAATCTCGCACAACATATCGCTATCCATCCGCATAGCCATATAACACGTATCATACCATATCGACTCGTTGCGCTGATGCAACGAACGATTCACGACTCGCTGCACTCCGTGCAACCAAAAACACATAACCATTCGCCTAGCCACATAACACGCATCATCTCACATATCGACCCGTTGCACTTCGTGCAACCAACAACTCATATTTTCTCGCATCCCGTGCGACCGATAACACATAACGCCTCGCACTTCGTGCGACCGATAACACATAGCTCTTCGCACTGCGTGCGACCGACAACACATATATCATTGCACTTCATGCAACCAACATCAACATATTCGTTGCACTTCGTACGACCAACATCCCATAACCCGTTGCACTTCGTGCAACCAACGTTCCATAACTCGTTGCACCTCGTGCAACCAACACTCTCCGATGGCACCCAGAGATAGCGTAATAGTCACGACATACTTGTTGCAGACGTACGCAACTTAATATAGACTTATTGTATGGAACATCCAATGTAGCGTCGAGCAGATCCATGAGCCATGCGGTTGCGGAACAACTTAGAGTCAACTGAATTTCGATATCGAAGCAACTGAGGGTCAAAGAGATTCACGCACGGTCCAAAGGATGGAACCGCTCTGATACCAACTTGTCACGCCCCGACCCGGAAAATCGCTCGTCCTCGCTAGATTTAACCCGAATCATCGTCCTCGCTGGGGCGTGATGCCGCACGAGCCTGGAGTTGCGCTCGTGCAAGGCAAGATAACAGGTTCACATAGAACTATCTCAAATCGATAACATAAGCAGCGGAAGAAAACAAGGTAAAACATAAGAATCTCTTTTATTCATATTGAACTGAAGGTTACAAAGGCTCTGAATAGCCCAACATAAAATGCCAATTGGCTACAACGCTCATGATCTCTCTAGCTCACAAAGGATTACATTGTTCCATACATCATGCCTCTTTATAGCCACCAAGTAGTCTTCGGTCGAACATCTCCATGTCGCAAGTCCGAACGCATATGCGGAAGCTCCTCTTGAACGCCAAGGACTCCATGCCTCGGCACGTCCAAGCCAAGCTCCGCCCCGAGCTGATCATAACCTGAACCTGCACATAAACTAGTGGGGGTTTAGTGCTTTCGTCCTCGCTTCGCACTGATCAAGACCCGCTCGCACCCAAACCAAACACTTATTCATTTAGTGAGCATGCATCTTACTTTGTGGTCTTTCTATTTAGCCTTAGGATCAATTTCATGGCAAAACTTAAAATAGCACATTATTATAATGTATCAGCACATCCCGTGTTCCTGCAGCAGATACAGTTAGCCATAACATAAACATAAACATAGTGTTCGTGCTCATCTCGTCCCGTTTTCCTTAGCCTGCAGTGGTTAGAACTTAGCAAAATCAAACGTACGATTTATACAACCGACCGATCATAAACGTAAACATATGCATAATGGGTGGCAGGCCCTGCGCCTGCACCCAGCTCTCATCTCAGCCCACCGGCCCTAACTATATGAAGGTCACGGTGTTTCGCACCGTAATGGACTTGGCATCTCATATGTGTAAGCCTACAATCACTTCGATACGGGTTGCTAGCCCAGTATCCGAAGGATCCCAAACTTACGGATATCATAGCTTATCACAGCACTGGACGGTCGCAATCCGTTCGAATGTTGTGCACCATAAATACCACACATAATTCCCTCCTAGGCCGAACGGTCCCGGCGCCCCGGCGTAACCGTTCGAGGGAAGCCGTACCCGTGCACGGGCAATCCGAGTCCATTGACCATGCAATACGTTCTATATCATACAATCCATAGCATACCATCCGATCTCGTATTCCATAAACATAGTCTCACACATAAACGGTTTTCCGTGCCATAAACATAATCCACCATTCATATGGGGAGCTCCGTCGGCGTTATGCCCCAACACATCCATATTGATGCACGACGCCCAACGGCTTAGTCGTCTCGTACTCATAATCAACGCGTCCCATTCATAATGTTATTCACATAGCCTACTTTCGTATTTTACTTAGTCATTTCGTACCTTAAGTGCACAGAGGCACGCTCAGCACCATAATCAATGTTCTACGCCTAGAGTTCAATGTTCTCGGAGCCGTGCACATGATGCACATCTCGATATCATCTTTCAATGTTCTACCATCATTGCCCTACCGCGACCCGTACACTTGATGCACGTCGCTTCAATTGTTCGATTGTTCAATGTTCTATCTTAGTGTTCGACACATACTTAGGCACTTACTCGCCGAGCCACGCTCGCTAACTCGATAACATATTACGCACACCATAACATATTTTATTATACGTGAAGGAATAGGGAGAGAGAGTCAAGAACCCGTCCACCTTAAGTCTTACGCCTTGCCGTTTAGCTGAGTTGAAGCGGCTCGCTTCCATAACTCGATCGCATAGCTAACTCCTGGACTTAGCCATTCCTTTGAGCTACTCGGTTGATTTGGCCTATCACGCCCCTGCCACAATCCGTTGCAAGGCCACAATTTGGTTTCGCGGACACTTCATTACATAAGGCAAAATGCCGACCTCTTATCGTCCAGCGTAGAAGCATAGCCTGCACACCAGATCAACTAAAATCAGCACTTGCTCAAGCGGGACTTACTCTTTGCATCGATTCAATTCATAGATTCCAACCGACTCAAAGCTTACCTTTGGCCAACGCAACACTTGCATCGATTCGCATCGATACCTTATCGGGTCAACGCAACTCTTCGAGTCAACGACTCATCGTAATGCACCGATGCGGAGCGGGGCATTACAATAATAAACTAATACTTTCCTTTACATCCCGATAGCTGACTTCTACTCCTCTACCCACGTTTCCCAAATATCCATAATTAAAGCACATAGGAAAGAGACTCGAGGAGAGAGAACGATGGAGAAAAAGGAAGGGGAGGGAGTTGGCTCACCAGTGGAAGCGTCGGCGGGGAAGCTCACCGGAGGGATTCGTGCGGAGAAGCGTTCGGCCACCTCGCGCGCTGGGCTCGACATGGCATCCGCGGTCGCTCCGGCACCGGAACGGCGGCGCACGTTCGGCCCGGCTAGAGGCATCCTCAGCGGGGATCGGCGGACGCGGTCTTGGTAGGAACAGATCGGTCGGACCGGTGAGGCGACGTCACTTGATCGGAGATGCACGCCGCTCGACGAGGCGGCATCGTTGACCGAGGTGCTAGGTTGGAGACGCGACGGAGGTCGCAGAGGATGGCTGTGAGTCGGTCGGGGCACGGTGGTGGAGGTTAGCAAGGGGTTTCATTAATTTTGTTTTGGGTGTGAGTTCTCTGGTGTGGTATTGGTCGAAGCGGCCTGGGTGGTGGTGGCGATGATGTTGGTTTATAAAGATTATGGTGGGGAAACGGTAGGGTCGGAGAGGGGTGCCCCTGGTGGCGATTAAGGCTGGTGGTGGCGGGGTTTGGTATTGGCGGAGAGGAGGCTGTGGTGATGCTTCGGCAGGGCGATGACAATGGTGTATAACTATAGTTAGAGAGGACCAGAGAAAGATAGTGGCAGAAGAGGCAGATGATGCATATATATATATATATATATATATATATATATATATATATATATATATATATATACACGGCTGGAGAAGTTCCATGGATGTGACAATCCCATGATCGGGTTTACCATAACCTATAGTATGATTTGCATAGGTCGGCTGGATAGTTTTTTTTTTTGGAACGGTTTATATCAGATTTAGAACTTAAAAGAATTCAAATAAAAATATATCTTTGCTTCAAATTATTTGATCTAAAGAATAATCTCTTCACGAAATCTATAATAGCTTTTAAACCTATACCTAAAAGATAAATCTTTAAAACGATTCTAATCTAACCCATTAATTAAAATTAATACTAATTAAATTAAATATTTGATACTATCAAGTAATTCAAATCATATGATTATAGATCTATACCATTTAAATAAGTAGAATAATATTTTAATACTTATCAAAATAATATAAATCACACATAAGTCCAATTCCAAATTAAATAACCTTTTAAATCGATTCAATCACAAACTATTAATGATTGCAATGATAATCGTTTAAAATAAAATTCGATCTTATCACACCATTTAAATCGTACACAGAGAAATCTAAATCAATAGTTGCTTACTACCATGAGTTTAATAACATTTTAGTATTATCAAATCTAATTTCAAATAATAGATATTCTAGTAATTTTAAATATAACCGTAGCCTCCAAATAAATTAAAATATATTTTTATTTAGTTCAATCTTATTAACGAAAACCTTTTTATCACTCAAAGTAGATATGCTTTTCCAATCATCGTCGTGGCCAATAATTTTGGAAGTCCAAAAAATGACAAACATTTTAACATGCATAATAGTAAGATTCAAGGTCAAAATATTTTTATTACAAGTTAATGTATTTTCAAACCATTTATTTCAAACTAGTTTTTTTTTAAATAGCAAAATAAAGTTTTCAAGATGATTTATTTCAAAATACGAAAAATCGAATTAATAAAAATAAAAATAATAAAAAAACAATTGGAAAGAGGAGTTACATTTGTGGCCAGAATTTCTTCCAACTTCCAACATAAAAGTTGTAGATCTTTTCCTTGGCTTCAAGAATATGTTACTAGCTATTTTTTGCAAGTTTCTCTCATTCATGATAATGTAAGGATAGAACATGATAGTGGCCTGTTAAGGCCCACTCTTAACAAGTAACATGACATGATTGTGGCCCGTTGTTGCGCACTCTTGACAAGTAAACCTGACATGTAATCTTGAATGCTGTTGCGACGGCTATCTTGACATGCTGAGTAATAATTCGTCTTGATACCGTGGGTGATTGTTCTTGAATGTGCTTGTATAAGCTACCAGTCTCGTCTCGCATCATGTCTAGGACTTGCATCCCTGGTTACCACGGTCAGGGAGTCATGCTGAATATGACTAGGTTAATTACTAGATTGATCAAAGTAGCTCATATAGAGAGATGTTTCCAGTTGCAGGCGATCCCGTTATCCCGGCCACACCTGATGGACTTGTAGCTTGCCGACGAGTAGGGCACATTTCCAACCCACTGTCATGTGGGGCACTTCTTGAAACAAGTAAATGCACACTGTCATGTGTTGCACTCAAAGTCACCTAATAATTCTTGATAACTCTTACATGAACCTCGCCTGGATAACCTGGATAGCTGCAGGACTTGTGACTGCCGGAACATCTCATTGCATCTTGCTAGTAACTAGGCTTGTGATAATCCTAGTTAGTTAAAGTATCAAACCGTACTCTTTGTTTGGCCGTGAATGTTGGATTGAGTCCAATCCTGTCTAGTTTTGTCTAGATCCAGTACATGGCTATCTCAGGACATGCTTGCTTACACTTTACTCTTAGCAATAAATGGCTAGAGACCAGTTCTATTCAGGCGAAGGGTTACAACCCCGGTCCTTGTTTGATTTAAGGATCGTAACCTGGCTTCCGGAATAGTTCTTCGTACTCTCGTCATTTGTTGCCTTATTTACATTTCATGTTTTCCTATTATTATTCTTGTTTATGTTCTGACATGCTGGTTTTAGTTCTTAAGTGAAGCCTCCCTTGTGGCACTTGCTCTTTCTGGGGTCTGACCCAGCTGGTTTTGTATGACCAGATTTCGGAGCAGCACCCGAGGATCTTCCAGCCAGATGGTGAACACTAGACGTAACCCTGGCAACGAGTGGATTTTATTTTGCTCTCTCACTCTATTGTAAATTATTCTTTTAAGGCATTTAGCCGTCGAGCAAGTGTTAGCTGAGCAAGTGTTAGCTTGTATTGAATGCTTATATTTCTTGTCTGCCTAAAGGCTGTAACATGATTGACAAATCCTAAGATTGATCATGTATGACTGAAACTCTTGCTAGTCCTCACATTTTGTACGACTAGCTTCATGATCATCTGTATATAAAATGTATAGGACGCCTTACTATTAAATATCTGATGGTCTAACATCTTGTAACTATTATTACTTGCTTGAGATTGAGACACTAGGCTTGTTCTTAACCATAAGAGACTGATGTCTTGTAGATGAACCCTCATACATCTAGACAGCCATGACCGTATATCGAGGTGAATTACACTTCTATATACGTAGTTGGCTGTGTCTGTCCTCCGCTCTCCAGTATTCTGGTTCTGGAACGTGACACGGTTTGAGTGGTGGCCTATGTAGGTCTTGTAAATCAAGATGTGTGAAAATTTTAACGGATAGATGTCTCAATCAGCACTCGCCTTTGATCTCTACTCGTGTCTTCTAATGTAACCTCCGTAAATCGAATTTTTGGATTTTTTTTCAAAAGTTCGTATTTCTTTTTTGATTTTTTTTCTGAATCTTTAGAAATCGTGAAATACTAATATAAAATATATTTTTCAATCATAAAACTATCGATATTTTGTTGGCCATTGACCTTGAGAAAGCCATTTTAAATGATGTCTTACCCAATTAAAATATCTAGCTCATTTCTTAAATTTGTACAAGTTGTAAACATTTGTTTTTATATAAAATATTTGTTTTAAAATATGTTTTGTGAATGAATATATATATAATTATTAACTAAATCAATTATTGACTAAACTAACTAGTGAGTTAGCAGTTAGTAACATGGTTAGTAGTTAGTTTTCCACTAACTTTTCTATCTATTACATTTACATCTCTTGCCCTTAGGGTTTCACCCTCCTACCCTATAAATAGCACACGTTTCCAAGCTACATCATCACAAATTCCAAAACCTAATTTTTCTATAGTCGTCACTGTAGCAGCCCCCAATTTCTGTCAAGATCGACAACCGCCATTGATGTCTCGTCCCCGGCCAACTCGGCCAGCACCCTTTCCAGAGGCTTCCCGCCTATCCCGGTCGACTGGCCAAGACGCTAGTCCCGACTCCCCGACACTTCACCATGGACCAATATACGACCCCCATCCTGCCAGTATCAACCACCAGTAGAGTCACCACCGCCACCAACTCTAGCCTGTGGCCGACCACCCTGACTAGCCCGCACCACCATCGTCATCACCCCACCATCATAGACCAAACGCGAACACCGCCCATACAACTCCAACCCATGCCGTTCATCCCGTCGTCACCACCGACCACCACCATAAATCACCACCATCATCGAGAGGTAGAGAGAGAGAGCAACTCACCTGACCGGCCCTCCGACCCCTACCGTGGCCACCACAGCCTTGCTCCACGTCCGGCGAACATCGAGGCTGGCGTCGCCCAGATCCGGCCGCCCCGAAGCATCTCCGGCGCTGACCACACGTCCTTCCGGCACCTTGCTCGACCGAGCTTTGCTCCCCGGAGTCGCCATCCCGTCGCTCCGCAACCTGACCCGCGCCGCCTGCCGTGGTTGCCTGGTCGGAACGACTGCCGTTGAGCAGATCTGGTCCGCCTCCACCGTTTTGTAGCCACGTCACTGCCGAGAACTCTAGCCTCGCCTCCATCATGCGCTCCGGCCGCCCCCCCGTGTGAGCTCCTTTGTTCTCCCAAATTTCCCTTATCTCTGTCTTCAATTTTTCTCGTTAGGTATTTGAAATGGAATGGGGATTTAGGATGGCAGCAGCTGAGGAAATAAACCCACCTTAAATGTAACCTAAATAAATCTAAACCAACCCCATCTTCTAACAAAGGGCCACTGAGAGCCTACTGGTCAGCGCGCAGCAATAAAACCTGCCCCTTTGTGTACCCGAGTTCGAACCCCCCCTTCGTGTATCATTGGGTATTTTTTTGGGCAAAATAAATCAATGTTTATATATATATATATATATATATATATATATATATATATATATATAAAATACATGTATATGTATATGTATATGTATATAATTATATAATTTTGTAAAAATAGTATATATGTATATAATGTTAATAGTAAACTGTTGAAAACACTTTTCTTTAATATATAATATAAACTATATATTACATTAAATGTTGAAGATATTAGTATTAAATTCTTGCTTTCCATTTTCTTTGTGCTTTTTACATCATATTAAATTATAATTATATTTTAAAACTTGCATTTCCATTTCTTTATTTTTTTATGTCTTTTAAATTCCGTCATTTAATTTATGTTATTTAAAATTATGTCAATATAAATATAGTGCCTATACTGTAATATTTAAATATGTATTTATAAATACAGTGCCTATACTGTAATATGTATTTTAAATTCTGTCATTTAATTATGTCATTTAAATTACATCATTATAAATACAGTGTCTATACTGTAATATGTAAATAAATACAGTGCCTATACTGTAATACGTATTTATAAATACAGTGCCTATACTGTAGTATGTACGCTTTCAATTTCTGCAATTTAAATTCCTTTAAATTACTTGTATTTAAATTCCGCATTTATTGACGATTTTACGTACTTTGTGCAGACGACCACTCTAAGTCCAAGCCTAGCATGGGTTGATCGGACATAGGCGAGCCTATACATATTCGGGGTCTATTCGAGTCATATGTTGGATTTGATTCATGGCTTCGGATCCCGTATCTGGACTTCCGTTCAATTTCAAATACGCGGACAAATACATTAAATAATTATTTATTTAATTTTAGAATCTGTGATTTATGAACTTTGAATTTTTAGACAACTTCTTAATGCTGAATAAATTCTAGAAAAATTACTGTAAAATACTATGTTAATTAATCTAATTTAATATAATTTTTTTATGATTTAATTTAGTGTTTTGACACTATTTAAAAATAGTAAACCAGAACTCATTTTCAATGTACACTTGTATTCTGATTTTTAATAAATACTTACACTGGATTATAAATTCCAAAACATTTATACTAAATTACTATAATTAACAAGGATCAATTTGGTATATTATTTCATATAAAATAGGACTGTATAACTATCTTAATAATTATTGGAACACAATGTACAGTCTGATTAATTAATTAATTAATATTGACTTGTGTGTTTTTGTGTGTTTTTGGGATATTTTAGTATCGGGACCTTACCCTACCTTAGTGTAGAGACCTACTTGTTAGTCTACATGTTGTAACACCTCACTTTGGACTACTAGCGCTTCACCTAGCTAGTGTCCTATTAGGAGCCGTGTCACAACACTAGTGTAATCTTAATCATAACTTTGAGGCTGAGTTGTATATCATTTTGACAGGACACCGGACATCTGTATCTTCATATTCTTATTCTTGCTTTGCTCGAGACAAGTACCCCTACAAACTTATTTACTGCATATGATAATGAAATGTGAATGAACCATGTTAAAATACTGCTTTATGGAAACTACAAAGTCATATCATTACATGCTTTATACGGATTCTCAGTATCTTCACATGCTTAGAAGAGCTTTTATATATCTCACATAATGGTTACTGGGACATGGGGAAAACTGATAGTTGAGTGCGTGATCATGCCCCCTTCTCCTGTACGTATGTACCGAGCAAGGTTGATATTTTATATGTATATCTTGTCGTAGGCGCACCAGCTGTATCTGTACGTATGTACATCTGTCGCTTGCTTACTTGTACGAAAGTACATTTTATATACTTGTGCCATAATACATTTTACACCTATTGATGATCACGTACCTGCTCCAGTTTTAAACTATATATATGCATGTGTCGCCATGACAAATGCATCATTGCCATGATAGTTGTGATTTTACATGATAGATTGTGCCATGTCAGGATTACAGTCATTTCATATCTTACTATGTCATGATCAGTATTATATATTTGTAGTACAAGTACTTGTCCCCGTCATGACAGGATAACATTATAGGTGTACTTTCCGAGAAGGAAATGCTATGTGACACCTACTATGGTGCAGCTTTTGAGGACCTGGCCTTAGCTCCAGAAGAGGCCCCAGTGGAGAACCTTGCTTAGATATCTTTCATGTGTTTTGAGACTTAGACTTTGGTTTGAACTTATATTTGGATACTGGACTTTGTCTCTAGTATTATACATTTGAAGTGTAATAACTTTTAACACTTGTTTACTTTCATTAATAGAAGCTGTGTTGTGATAAAATTTTATTTGGCTTAAATGTTAGCACACTTAGTATCATTCATGTATAAACTCTTAGAACAGCTTACTACGCTTTTACCAAGCGTAGGCTGGACATGGCTCGGCCCGGCCCAACAATTTGGGTAACGGGTCGTGACATCTAATCTTTCTGAAATCTTGGCCTGGTCACATGCTTATATCCTTGATCTATCTTGGTCCTTCCTTAATGTTCCTCATGTCATTTTTTTTATTAGCATTGCTCCTGGACCTGCCGATCAGCCGAAAGGAGAACCACCAGTGAACCAGCCTCAACAAGGAGACCAAGCCCAGCTCTCAGGAGCAGCCTTCCGAGTTATGCCTTCCGAGAATCCAGAGCCACCAGTTCAGCCAGCTCATCCTGCAGAGCCTGACAATGGAGTCTTGGTTAGACTCATCCGGGAATTACTCGCCTTTCAAGATCGTCGGGGCGATACCCTGCACCAGACAGTACAAGATGCTATGGGCAGAGTGGGTTACCAAGGTAAGAGTGCAGCCAACAATTTTAAGTGCTTAAACCCTCCCTTCTTTGATGGTAGTGAAGATGCTATTGCTGCCGATGCTTGGCTTCAGGACATAAAGGTTATCCTTGAGGCATCAAGGACTCCAGAGGAAGAGAAGGTGGCTGTAGTGCGCCTACAGTTTTTGGACTTAGCCCGCACCTAGTGGGCGATGTTAGCAGTTGGATTGGCCACGCCTGTACCATGGGCGACATTTAATGACAAGTTTCAGATCAAGTACTTTGATGTAGTGGCTCGATATGATCTGTAGATGAGATTCACTAATTTGAAGCAGATGAGCAGGATGCTCGATGGATATGTGGTCGAGTTTTCAAGACTGAGTCGGTTTGCTCCCACCTTGGTGGCAACCGAGTTGGATCGAGCGCAGCGGTTTCAGCAGGGACTCCACCTAGAAATTATTCTAGCTGTGGAGCAGTTCGAGCATCGGACTTTTGATGCTGTCTTGAGGGTAGCTAGGAGGCACGAGTATACTTCGCATAGGATCATGGACTGAACTGGAAGGAGAAAGAGGTCCCATGGGTAGATGAGTCTGTCCTCAGCACCAGTCCCGACAGCTAGGGCTTTGTCGATTGGAGTTCCCCAAAGGGCGAATTCAGTTACGTCGGTTCAGCATTCAACACCGACATACCCTCAGAAATAGAAGCGGAGGCAATCTTCCGCAATAGGCTGCACTCATTGTGGGAAGCCAGGACACGTTATTTCAGAGTGTCGCAGAGCACAAAAATTATGCTTGGCTTGTGGGGCACCGGACCACATGATAGGGTCCTGCCTGAATAGAGCCAGTTCATCATCGTCGAACCTAACTAGTCTATCGTTAGGGGACCAGCCCCAGCACCAGTGCAGCAGCAGCAGCAGTACCAGCCTCCGAGGCCATTGCCGTCTCATGCACAAGCCTTCCAGCAGCAGAGACCTCAGCAGTATGCCCAGACCCAAGCTCAGATGCAGAACCGGCATAGAGGTTTCCAGCGGAGGGGACCAGCACCCAGAGGGCAAGGTCAGGCTTTGGTTCTGACCGTAGAGGAAGAGTTAGCTTCAGGTGAGGTGGTGGCAGGTACCATTATCGTCAACTCTTTTCCAGTATCATTATTATTTAATTCGGGTGCATCGCATTCATTTATGTCTGCACGATTCGCTATACGGATAGGACTGGAGTCCGAGTCATTATCAGTAAGGCTCAATATACTTACTGGTAACGGTCTTATGGGACTAGATAGAGTATTTTTCTCGTGTCAAATCGTAGTTAGCGGTAGAGAGTTTTTCGCTAGGTTGATAGAATTTTCGATGGCCGACTATGATGTGGTCCCAGGAATGGATTAGTTGAAGGAGCAATACACAAGAATAGACTGCCATATTGGCATGATTATTTTTGGTATTTCCGGTGATGCAGAGTTTTCATTCTCTAGGGGCGAAGTAGAACCTTCTCCCCCAGTCTTGTAGATGGCAGTAGCAGAGGCAGTTCAGTTTCTTCTGTACTTTGTGTACACATTCTTTCCACCAATCCTCTCAGACTCCGTCTCAGTGCCGCAAATAGAGCATGCTTTGTAACCATGTGTTACACAACCTGATAAAGTTCCAAATGTCGAAAACTCATGGATCCCCCATAACAACATGGCTCTCAAAGTAAAAAGCATCCCTCTGTCCAAGTCAAATGCCGATACTCCTTCCCAAAATTGTTTCAACTCATCTACAAGAGGCTGCAAGAAAACATCAATATCTTGACTTGGTGCTTTAGGCCCAGGAATTAATAAACACATCATCTGAAACTGTGATTTCATGCAAAATGAAGGAGGCATATTGTATGGTATAACGTAAACAGGCCAACAACTGTAATTATTAGATAGAACACCATGTGGGTTGAATCCATCAGTCGCTATACCAAGCCAAACATTTTGTCCCTCATCAGCAAACTCTGGCCACCTGCATTTAAGTGTTCTCCATTCAGCTGAATCGCAAGGATGTCGCATTAAGTCCCACGAAGGCTCTACTTCCTTGTGCCACTGCATTTTTTTGCAATCCAAGGTATTGTATACAACCTCTTTAATCTTGGAATCAAAGAAAAGTGCCTCAAAACTTTTCTTGGTTCTTTTGATTTCCTTCCAACCTTTTCTGCCTTCGTTTTCTCCTTAACTTTGAACCGGGACGTCTGACATTGACGGCACTCAGTCGCATTTGCATACTCCTTCCAATACAACATGCAATTGTTCTCGCATGCATGGATGCACTTCACCTTCATTCCTAAATCTCTCATCATTTGCTTTATTGCAGGATACTTTTGAGGGAGTGTGTTCCCCTTAGGGAGCCATTGAGTCAAACACTAACAATTCTGTCATACTATTTCCCGACCAATTGTACTTCTTCTTTAAGTTATGCAACTCTATAATTACAGATAGAGTTGTGTGTTCATCTTCACAACCGGGATATAATTTCTCACTAGCAATTCTCTTATATTCATAATACTTATCAATATGATTAAGATAAGGAGCAAAAGAATTTTCGGGCACTACATTTGCTTGAGAATTATTTACACCACTACCTTCACCACCAGGAGCTTCATTGTGTACAGCATAAGCATCATCAACAAGGTTCTCCAGCGTACCCTCATTGATATTGGTATCTTTGCTTAGAACTTCATCATGGATTTAATCTTCTTCAATAAATTGTTCTTCATAATCTGCTGCCATATCCATGCCCGGCTTCTCTCCATGAAGAGACCATTCATCGTATGTCGGAAGCATACCATTGACGATCAAATGCCTTCTAACTACTTCAAATGAAGCTCTTTTTTCATTTTTGCATATTTTACAAGGGCAACTACATGTTGTAAGCCCCGGGGGTGAGTGTTTCATTGCAAAATCCATAAAAAATCGAACCCCTTATTTGTATTCAACGTTATTTCTACGTGGATATTTAATCCACCCTTTTGAAATCGATCGTGACAAGATAGGAAGAAAAAATATATCCTCTCAAACAACAAACCTAACAAACAAAGAAGATGAATATTAGTAAGAATTTATATCATTATACAAACTGCTAAGAAATAACACAAAAAAAAGAAAAGAAAAGAAAAGAAAAGAAAAGAATATATTGATTTCTTTTCTTGATTTCTTTTCAAGTTACTTTCTAAGTCATTCTATTGGCTTCATCTGTTTATATAAGATAACAATTTAATGAAGGCAAAGGATATAAACAAAGGTAATCAACAAAATTATAATGCATGAATCATAGTACCCCATGGACAACAACACATTCTTTGTGTCTTCCTTTTTCAAAAGGGAGAAGAAATTAAAGAAGATACCATGCTCTTCCTTTTTCAAAATCCTGGAATATTTTGCTTCCTATCATATGCTCCCTATCAATAAGAAAAAAGAAAAGGAAAAAAAAACAAAAGGGAGAAGAAATCAAAGAAGATACTATGCTCTTCCTATTTCAAAATCCTGGAATACTAGAAGCACTTACTTCCATACTTTCTATTGGTACATTCTTAAAATTTACATTTTTTAAATATTACCATCTTGCTGTTGTCTCAGCAACTTCTAAATAGAAATATCATCTTATAGATGCATCTTGGTTGTCAGGGAAGCTATGATTCCATGCATTTTGCTCGCTTTGGGTGGTAATATAGTTGATGGTTAGCATTTATCAACACATATCTATTTTACCTTTTCACAAGTGTTGTATTACTGTAGATTTGTTTCTTCAATCTATATCTTAGATACTGGATTCTGTATAGCTAGGTATATGGTCTTCTTTTTAATTCATGAATTGTATTACCCTGTTATAGATGATCTAGTATACAGAATCCAGTATAACAGGGTATTAATTCGTTTAATTCATATATAATAGCTGATAATGAGTGCAACATTATAGATGGTTTGATGTTTCACTGCATGGTAGAATCTAGATGTTTAATATGCTTTTCTCATTCATGTACTTCACAGATTTGAAATTAACCTAAATTTAAGAGATTTAACAATTAAGAACAAGAAGTTGGGTGGAAGGTATGAAGCAACTCTTCTTTTTGTACTATGTTATGAGAAAAATAAACTCTTGACAATCAAAATGGTAAAATACCAAACTGCAACATAACAATTCAGCTTTTTAAACTGGAATGACACATCCAAAACGGAACCAAATGCTAAAAGATAAGAAGATACAGGTTATCAAGTATAATAGTTGTACAAATCGACATACATCACCATTTCAAGGTACGGTGTGGATCCAAATCCGAATAGATCTGTACAAATCAACATACATCAACTTTCTATGTAACATAGAAATACAAACAACAACAACAATAACAACAAAAACAATGTAGTAGTGGAGACAAGATCAAACTTCTGAAATATTCTACCATACAAACTTCTGAAATATTTTACCATCAAACACAGAAATACAATGAATGAGAGAGAGTATGAGGGAATTACCATACAAATCGACATACATCAAACACATAAATACTTCCTCATTTGTTTGAAATTAACATACAATTAACAAAATCCAAAAATTATTAAAACCCAAAAAATCAGGGAGAGAGAGAGTATGAGGGAATTACCTTCCTTACTTCGACAATGCTCAAAATCTTCAGATTGTAAGAGAAGGAAACCCGAAACCCTAAGAAAAACAAAACCCTAAGAGATTGTGAGAGAGAAGGAGAGGTCATACCTTCGTAATAGGAGATGAGGGAAGCGTTCGACAGCGGAAAGAGGGAAAAATTGGGGGAAGCATTCGCAGGAGAGAAGAAGAGGGAAGGGCGCGCATCCAGAAGAGTAGTGCGGGAAAATTTTGGAGAATTTTTTTCCTTTTGGCACTTTGTAACACTTTTCTCTTGGCACATATTTTGCATGTGATCTAAGCTATAAATTGGTCACAGTTTTAACTGTTACAAATAATATAAAAAATAAAAATTATAGAACTAGAATTTTCGTAATGGATTTTTCTTATAGTCACGGTTATAATTGTTACTATCTTGTAACGATAATAACCGTTACTATTTGTAAAGTGACAAATTGCTTGCTTTGGTGTAGTAGATTTTGAAAGTAAATTGTACGACTTATCTGGAAGAGTGCGATTATGTCGCAAGCCTTCGAGATAGGCACAAACTTCGTGCTACGAGGGATAGGTCTTCAGTACGTACTTGGACCTCTTTGAATATGGTGCACAACTTCGTGTCGAAGGAGAAGACTGTACACGCCACTTGCGAACATCATACTCAATCCGGAATTGACTTGGGTTCGTAGAAGTTGATTCGTGGACATCGTCGTTGTCTTCGGAGAGTCTTTGAGTGTTCTTCCAAAAAGGAAGCGGATCCTTCGGCGAAGACGTCAGTAGGAATGTATTTAGAATGGAAGAAAACTCACTCAACTCTTATAGGCTTCTCACCAAAGTTTTAAAGTGGTTTTATTCTCATTCATTTTGTGTCTCTTCTACAAGTTTTTGGCTCTATTTATAGCCATGCACTTAACCAAAAGATAACAAAAAATAATTTTAAAGAAGATAAACTTCTTATCTAAACTAATCTCCCAATAGATAAAAGAATCTAAACTCCTTAACTAAAGTATCATCCAAACTAACCTCCCAAAACAAACAAATAAAAATAAAGATAAATGACATCCAAACTCCTCAACAAAAATATATTTTGTAGATATTTTCAAGCTAGTTAGTCCAAGACTCGGGCTCGTCTATGTCTCGTTTCACGTCTTAGTCGAATCTGGTCTCCATCAACTCTTCCTGACTTAGAAGATTCACCACCTGGTGAATGACGTTGAAGATACTCTGTCAATACATCTGGGTCTAGCTTCTGGAGCTCATCCATAGTCAACCACGAGTAATCAGAATCTGGTCGTCCGTGCCAACGTACTATGAAGCGTTGGTAGCCTCCGTCTGTAGTAGAAACTCTCTCGTCATCAATAACATCCTCAATCTCAAGTCTCGTGTGCCTCCAATGTGGTGACGACGGTGGAGGCGGTATTACTGGTTCAGACATGGTATCAGGCTGCCCACCTATCAATAGTAAATCTGGAGAACCTGCAAAATCAGAATCATGGAAAGAATATGCTATAGGCTCATGAAACAACATTAGGTCCTCCACATTGAATATGGGGTCCCATATCTTGCGGAATGTCCAACTCATATGCGTTCGAACCGATCCTCCGCAGAACTCGATGAGGACCTGTCCGTTTGGCATGCAACTTTTTTACAGTTCCACTCGCACAAGTACTTCATCACCAATATCAAATTCCTGCAATCTCCTATGACCATCAGCTGCCAATTTATACAAAATTTTGCTCACAGTTAATCTCCTATGAATCTCAATACGTAGATCATGGATATGTTGTTTAAAAGTCTCAACAGACGTGCTAGACTGGGATCCTAGAGGTTCGGGTAGAAGATCTATAGGTTTTTTAGGTTTGACTCCTTTGACAACCTCAAATGGACTCAATCCCATAGACCTATTGACTGAACTATTGTATGCAAACTCCGCCATAGGTAATATAAGGTCCCAAGTAGCTAGGTGGTCACCAAGTAACTAGGTGGTCACCAACTAAACACCTCAACAAGTTGCCTAGACTCTTATTGACCACTTCAGTCTGACCATCCATCTGTGGGTGATAAGCAGTTGAGAACTGAAGTGTCGTATTGAGCTTTTTTCAAAGTGTCTTCCAGAAATAACTCATGAATCTAACGTCCCTATCAGACACGATAGTCTTAGGCAACCCATGTAACCTCCAAACATCCCTAAAGAATATGCTTGCTATATGTGACGCATCACTCATTTTACTGCAGGGAATAAAATGTGCCATTTTAGAAAAATGGTCCACTACAAAAAAAATATAGTCATGCTTCCATAAGGTGCGTGACAAACCTAATACAAAGTGTCACGACCCACACCCTAAGTTGGGGTACGAGCACGTGGGTACGTCCAGCCTACGCCGCAGTGTCGGCGGTAGAACGCTGTATAGGTCATCTATAACATCTAACATCTAACAACAAGATATATAAACCTGTCATCTCTGTACGGAGGTATAATATAATATCTCTACTATATAATCTCAATCACAAGTCTAAGGAAGATAGAGCACGATATGGAATCAGATAAAAGGAAGAAACTGAATATAAATAGAGTTATCACACCACACAAAATAGATGTCCAACACAAATAAATACAAGTCCTGAATATAAATAAGTCTCAACTAACAATCGGAATAATCTGATACAAACTGAAAGCTATAAAGTACTAAGCTATAACTAAGCACACTCTGCTGGGCTAGGTCCTCCTCTGGCTGCTGTGTACCATCCTCATAAGCCTCATAGAAGGTAGGACAGTCATCTATATCATCTGTAATATTTGTCAACATATCTAGTCATGAGGGAACAAGCACATCACCTCTAACAGTTCAAAATAATTGACAAGTGCTATGAGTATGAAATAATAATAAAATTCTTGATGATCAAGTTGTAGAGGTAATGTATAATGAAAAGGCAAGTGTACAAGATCATATGAGAATAGGTAGATATGTAAAAATGAGTAAACCTGTCATGCAAGATATGTTGTAGACAACTCAGACAAACTGTGTTAAGACTAGTGATTTGAAATACCAAGTTTGACATGTGAACGGCTAGAGGGATATCCGGCAAACCATACACGTACGTGTGTGGCCGCTATTATTCACGAAAGACCAATGGGATAGAAAAGGGTATGTTCACATGTCTCCTAGGTATTTCTCCGCCCGACTAGTACACATGGAATCCAGGTTCTTCGACACGCATTTCATTAGTCACGATGGATGCATTAGTCATGATTACATTATTCAAGATAGGCATGAAACCACGTATCTCTAGTCAAGGAATCCATAAAATACCAATCCGTGAGTCCATCATGTCAGAATCAAGATAGAACACTAATATAACATGCATCATAAGATATATCAACATAATAAAACTATCAGAGAATGTACTCGTCTTTCACCCTGTACGACTGAGATGAATAGATGTCCGAACTGGTGTCATAGAGTCCTATTAGAGTAAAACAGGTTATAAAGTACTCAAATTATAATAATAGAAATCTATAATACAAACTACATGATTCTAAGTCAAACTAGGTCAAGGCAAGTCAAATAAAGTCAAATAAGGTCGATTTAAGTCAAAGGTTGACTTACAGTTGACTTTTGGTCAAATGGTCAACTCTGGTCAACCATGGTCAACTCATAGTCCACTCTAGGTCAACTAGGTCAATGGTTGACACACAGTTGACTTTTGGTCAACTGGTCAACTCTGGTCAAGTTTTGGTCAATTTTAGGCTAAAGTTGACTTTTGGTTGACTTTTAGTCAAAATGGTCAACCATGGTCAAACGGGGTCAACCCTAAGTCATTTACCATATTCCTAACTATTACCAACCAAGCTATCCTATTTCTAACCATATCTTAAACATATTAAACTCATATCTTAGTTATAGGTATTACCTTAACTATTATCCCATTACCCTACGAAGGTAAACTCGTTACCTTAGTCTCTAATCCATACCCTTGCCTACATTACCCTCACCCTGCTTATCCTTTAATATCCTACTAAGGTGTTCTAACACTCTACCCTCGTATCTCGATACCATATCTTGGTATCTTGATACCTTACATTGGTTATAAGGTAAACTCATTTACCTTAAAGGTAAAGGTAAATCTCATTTACATTGAGATACTAACTTGAGTATCTTACTATACCCACTATTCTAAGACCCCACACTTAGTATCTTAAGATACTAAGATAGGATACTAACTATCTATAGGTTTCCAACATCTAGACACTAGTTAATACTAACATATCATAGGTATCTAACATATCAAAATCTAACAAATACCTCAACTAACAACATTCTAACATATAACTTTTATCCATCTATTCTAACTTAGAAACCTAACACAACTAACATCCACTAACTAATATCTAACCATAACATATATGTATATATATCCATCTCTAACTCTAACCAACTAACATATGTCATCTCTAACTAACAATAACATAGACTAACACAACTAACTATCTAACTTATATAAGATATCACCATCTAACTTCTAAGATACCTCTAACCTCTACATAGATTCTAACATAACCACTAACATACTAACATATCCATACATACAACATCTAAATTCCTCTCCACTCTAATACTAACACACACACACACTACACTACCATCTATACAACATTAAATACACACTAGCACATATCCTCTATCAATCTCACTTCTCTCCACTAACCACACACATCCTTATCTCATTCAAACACACACACTATACTAACATATATTACATAACAATAATATATATATATATATATATATATATATATATATATATATATATATATATATATATATATATATACATATATGTACTATATCATACATATTCTTGACAACCTATGATACCTACATTCACATGATATCCATACTACATAGGCTCATAGGTTACACAAAATGCCTATGTCGTATAGTCACTCTTCTACTTAAAATGAATACTGTACCAATTGGGCCTTCACTAAATTCTAGGATTAAAGTATGTTCGTATTAGCTTTCCAAAACTTTAAACGGATCGCATTTTCGTGTCCGGAAGCTCACGGAATCGCAAAAACACCTAAACGAGTTTGTCTTTCGAACAACTGACATTCAAATAATTTTACAGAAAGTTCCAGAATGATTTCGGCTTATTAAAATATATATTTGGAAAGCTAACTTCGATACGCTTCTTATAAAAAAATGGAAGATAAATCAGAGTTCTAAGCTAAAAGTTATGACATTTCTAAGTTTTGGTTAATAAAAATGTGGATGAATATTATGACGAATTTGAGTTGTTTTGGTCAAAAGAAACACATGTAGGCCAAGATACTTGGATACCAACATAGGTATCCAAATGAAACTTATTCTAACTATCCTAAAACTGAATTTAAATATCTATTTAAACTATTAGTATACATACATACACATGGGGTGTCCAAATTTGGGATCTATCAAGTAGGACACAAGACACATATCTAAAATCCTCAAGAGAGCTCCAAATGGCCTCAAATTTGAATCTAAATGGGGTACATGCATGGGATGGATCCTATGGGTTCAAAACTAACTAATATGCATAGGAAATCAATTTAGAGTGTTGGTTTTACCTATTGGGAGTGGAATCTCAATGATACTCCCAAGGACACGGCTTCGACACGAAGATCTTCCAAAAAGGACACTCCTCCTTGCACTTTGCTCCAAATCTTTGCTAGAACCTCCCTTGGTAGTATGAAAAGGTTGGATGGAAGTTTTGGTGGAGGGATGTAAGGATTTGGAGATCAAATCAAAGATGGAAGCTCTCTAATTTGGGGAAGAACACTTAGGGTTCTATGTAGAGATAAAAAGAGGCAAGAATTTTCTCAAGGATTCTTTATAGGAAGGGGGGACACTTGATGGCTGGTCATTAGATGAATTAGGGTTAGTTTTACATGTAGATGAGTGGCTAGGGCTTGTCCACCCAATTCCAAGGCTTCCTATTGGTTCAATTAGTCATAACGCTTTCTTTTTCACAAATATCCCAATAGGTAAATATCCTACTATGAAATATCTAGATATTGTTAATCTAACTTAACCATTAAGTCTCTAACCTTCTAACTAAACCTCATGAGCATCAGTAACATCTCGGTTTAGTCAAAACTAGGTTGGTCTCTAACAATTCAATTAGCACAATATTAATTAATCAAAATTCATTTTCATTAATAAGTCAAAAATGACCAAAATACCCTTAGGCTAAAAAGTCACAATTAGTCATCCTAATCACATGGTTAGGTCCCCATGGTCATGGTTAGTCTCTAGGTCATGCAGTCTCTAGGGTTACACTAATTAACCATCAAAATCATTATTCAACATTTTAAATAGTTTTAAAATAATTAAAAATCACCAAAAATTATAACATGGTTTAAATATTATTATTAAATGATTATAATTACAAAATTTTAAAATTACCCCCATTTTAGAAATTGGGTGCTACAAGTCTTCCCTCCTTAGAAAAATTTCGTCCTCGAAATTAAGATGGTCGTACTCCTTCTAGGTTAAACTCCCAACAATCAAGGTCAAAAAAACTATATCTAAAATATGCAAATTATGGTCCTACTGGTCGTGATATCACGGTCTTGATTAGGGTCACTATACTATCTATCATAGCACAAAACATCCTGATAGGTACTAACGGAATCACACAACAAGATGGTAAGAAGAACAGAAAAGAAAGACCTGCTAACCTGTCACCTGTAGCGTCGGTCTACTCAACTGTCAACACAAAAGTCCTGCCCCTCTGGGGTATATCCTTCTGATGGTGCGGGGCACGGTGCTGTACTACAGGTGGTCTAGCTTACTCTATCTAATCCATGATACTCAAGTAACATCCACACTGATATTCTACTCCATTATACTAGGGCACCATATATATGGTATCTATTCTGCAATCTGATAATCATATCCGTCTATCCAGAACTATGTTACCAGAATCCTCGTCACACCAATAAGTATGGCTGCGATAATCCATAGAGTCTGCAACTAATGTACATACCTCTAGAATCATGGTATTTAAAATTTTTGTATTGCCGCTAGCTTGGCTGCAAAAATTTTAAATTTCCACACCCGAGAAATATATCCAAAATCAGACTCTATCTCATCGCCAAACCAGCTAATATGGCTGTAGAAGACTCTAGATTCCATGACTGAGGCAACCTAGCCCATAATATTATCTTGGTAGAAAATCAAGTCAATAATGAATACCAAGAATCAATTTCAACGATGGACAAGGAAGTAGACAGAAACTGTCGGAATTGAATTTTGAGATAGTTTATAATAAGATTCTCAAAGGTCATCCCAGGAATCTTCTCAAGTAGTCCTAACTGTGATTGAATAACTCTTTATACTGCCTAATCCTATATCCTAACAGCAGGCTCGTAGCAGCACTCTAAGTCGAGCACCACTACAAAATCGTACTAGTTGCGACTCTGACCTGCATGGGCCACCACACAAAGTCTATGCTAATGTCCTGCCATGGGGTGAAAGGAATAGGTAAATGAGTATACAAGCCCGTGTTGTTCTTCCTACCCTTCACCATCTGACAAGTACGACAGTGTGCAACTACTCTAGCGACATCGTGCTTAAGTCTCGGCCAATAAAACCTATCCTCCACCAAAAGGATGGTCTTATTTCGTCTGAAATGTTCTGCAGCGCAGCCAGCATGCATTTTCCAAGTCAAGAAGTCTATGAGGGAAGTAGAGGGAATGCATAGCCGTTTGCCCCTAAACAAGAAACCATCAACTATAGTGAAACCATCAAGGGAAGTAGAGGGATCTCTACACAATTTAGCATAGATTTTACTAAAGTCTCGACAAGTAGGATACTCATTAATGATACGGTCAAATCTAATGACTTGAGTACTCACTAACCGCATTGTATACAATTTTCTACTCAATGTATCAGCAGGTTTGTTCTCAGCACCTGCGCAGTGCTTGAGGGCAAAGGTGTACTCTTGAATGAATTCCACCCACTTAGCATATCGAGGTCCAAGCTTCTTTTGAGAGCTCAAATAGCGTAGGGCCTGATAGTTTGAAAATAAAATAAAGACTTTTGGAAGCAGGTAGTGATGCCAATATCGTAAACTCTGTACGACAACATAAAACTCTCGATCATAGTTTGAGTAGCGTTGTTTAGCCTTATTCAACTTTTCTCTAAAATAAGCGATTGGATGGCCCTCTTGGCTCAACACACCACCTATTCCTACGCCCGAAGCATCACAAGCTACTTCGAAGACTTTTGAGAAATCAGGAAGACGAAGGACCGGTGCAGAGGTCAACGTCTTTTTGATTTCTATAAATGCTTTCTCAGCGGCTTTAGTTCATACAAACTCTCCTTTCTTAAGGCAATTGGTAATGGGAGCCATAACGGTACTAAATGCCTTGACAAATTTCCTATAAAATGTGGCCAGTCCATGAAAGCTCCTGGCCCCAAATATATTCGTAGGAGCAGGCCAATCCCTAATGGCCTTAACCTTGTCAAGGTCCACTGAGACACCTTCAATGGGCACGACGAACCCTAAGAATTATACAAAGGAGGTTATAAAGGAATATTTCTTTAAATTGATAAATAACTTCTCCTTTCGGTGCACATCCAAAACTTGTGTCAAATGAAAGAGATGATCCTCTTGGGTTTGACTAAATACAAGAATATCATCAAAGTAAATGACCACGAAGAGTCCTAAGAATGGGCGCAAAATTGGGTCATAATCCTCACAAACGTGCTAGGGGCATTGGACAACCCAAATGGCATGACCATCCACTCATAGAACCCATCCTTGATCTTAAACGCAGTCTTCCACTCGTCACCTTCACGAAGGCGAATTTGGTTATAACCACTACGTAGATCTATCTTGGAAAAGATACTAGCACCTGCCATCATGTCAAAAAGGTCGTCAAGCCGAGGAATGGGGAACCTATACTTGACGGTTATCTTATTGATGGCACGACTATCTACGCACATCCTCCAACTGCCATCTTTTTTTGGAGTGAGTAGTGCAGTAACGACACAATGACTCAAACTTTTACGAATAAATTCCTTTCGTAACAACTCGTCCACTTGGCGTTTAAGCTCTGTGTGTTCTATGAAATTCATTCTATAATAAGGTAAGTTAGGTAAGGTGGTACTCGGCACTAAGTCTATGACATGTTGGATATCTCTCAAATGGCATAAACATAACCCCCTTTTATGAAATGAATTCAAAACATGACCATCAAATTCATTTCATAATGATTGGATAAGGTTCTGCCAGTAGCCAAATATGTACAATCAAATATAAATAAACAAGGATTGCAATCTATCTAAATAAAGAAAACACAATCAGCTAGTACAACTTTCCTTTCCTTACTAATCTCGAACACAAGTGCATACAGATTGAATACAATTATATAAAAAAAAGCTCCATTAACATTAAAGAGCATCTCCTATATGAAGGTTTCCGTACTAGCACAAACATATTATGTTGTAGAAAGGTTTGTAAGAACTAAGCAAATAACACCATTACACATTGAGTCTGTGAGAGTTGTTACTTGTTTGCATTATGTGAATATTTGGACCTAACTAGTTACAAATTAGGCATGTTGGGTTCTTTCAAATTGAAAAGTGCACCGGTAGCTAGCTACAATGAACCCCAGAAGAACACCAAGTCTAATAGTAAGATAATTTCTAAGCATACTAGACCCAAAAAAATGTTGCCAATAACATAAGGTGGTTAGGGAGTCTGAAAGTAACTACTATGTTGATCATCTCCACCAGGCTTGCAATGTCTAGATTAAACTGCTTAATAATAAGTGCTTCTATTACACAGAAATAGCATAGGACATGAATAATTGCTATTATGACATATATATACAACCTTGATATATATGCACATGAAACCAAAACCCACTTTTGCATTAAAATAGATATTACAGATCATCTAAAACAATGGTTGTTGTAAATGATGGTGGTTCAATGGTCCAAATTTGATCTGCAATAGAAAGACAAATAAGAGATAATTAGTCAAAAATTAGATTATCAGTTCCTATTTTTAGTGCCTAAAAGAATCCTACATAATTAACAAAAAAAATAGTCCCCATAAATCCAAACCACCCCTTGCAAATCCACAACAACCCTTCGTCCTCCGATCATAATTTACGGTCTCCCTAATCCACATGAAGCCCAACGACTTCATGACCCTAGTACAGTGCCTCACGGTCTGACTCCGTAGACTCCCCCTCCGCCCTCTTCCTCGCCATCGATACCTCAATTCTAGAAGAAAAAAAAGGGATCACAATCTCTCTCATTTGTCAACCCAAAAAACCCCTAAAAAATTAAAAATATAAAGAACAAAAAAAATTGCCTAGATAGAAAAAAAACTCACAATAAAGATTTCAACCTTTCATCCTCTAAACTAACCAAAATCACATATTTCTCTAATTCCCACGAAAAAATCATTAAAAAACAAACTTTCCTCAGAACCAACGTCGACTTCTTGATTAGTCCCCATAATATTCTATTCGCGTCCATTGTACCTTCACCCGGAGCCCGCATGCAAAATAAAACAATAGAACATGCCCTAAAAAAATTAATTTGGATCTCAAGAATATAGGGTTTTCTTTTATCTTTACGAGATGAAGTTTGGGTAGGAATTAATAGTGCAAGAAAGTTTAATTACTTTGGAGAGAAAATGGAAGATTAATGGTGGAAGAAACCTATAGATTCAAAATAATTGATACATTGATACATTGATGAGAGAGAGAAAAGGCACGGGGGTTGCAGGAGTATTTGGAGAGAGAAGGGGCGGGAGTACCTGGAGAGAGCTCTGGAATCGCTCGATCGAGAGAGAGTGAGGGTTAAAAACTATGTGGGGGCGGGGGCGGGGAAGTAATTGGAAATTTTCGGGCATCGTGAATATTTTTGCTAGGAAATATATTAGCGCCAAAAATTTTCTCTCCCACACCATTTTTTTGGTATTTATCACGGCCCATCAGGTTTAGCCATCATATTTGAAGACCTAATTGGCACCAAAAGACTTATTGTCCCAAATGAACAGTTTATATCTTGGAGAGGTGGTTAACCATAAATTTATTTGTGACGGCTAAACCAGTAACTATTGAAGCAATGTCGTCATAAAAGACGGACTATTTGTTACTACTTGAAAAATTCTGTCACAAATAGTAATTTGTTTGGGACAGTATTTTTGGCCGTCACTAAAAGTTCGTCACAAAAGGCCAACTTTTTTGTAGTGAAATGGAGATTTGGGGTGCTCGTCCACAAGAAAATCTAAGAGAAAGTTTGTACTTTGCTTTTAGGACTTTGCCATCTAAGACAGAAGGAAGAAGAAGATCTAATCGAGGAGTCGTCAACTTCGGTTAGGGAGATTGCTACAGGTTGGTGAGTGATCTCAATTGTAATCTTATGTTTTTCTTCTTGAGAGTGGTGAGGGGATTCAACCTATTAGGGCAAATAGCTCAACGTGAGTTCTGTCAATCTTGTAATTTCATCTGAGTTATAAAGGTTGGGATTGTTCCATGTGACGTATGTCACTGCCATATACTTGTCTTCATCTTGTGCTTGGTGTCCGTTAGACGGGGGTTGGTTTTGATCAGGTGGGTTGGCAAACGCTTCTGCACGTGCCCAACAATTAGTATCAGAGCTTTGGAGGATCTGACAACCATGTCTACGGAGCAGATAAACACTCGTATGATTACCCTCACAGAAAAAATTGGACGATTTGGAAGCCAAGGATGGAGGATCTACTCTGGTGCAAGGACTTGCATGGTCCGTCGGAGGGCGACATCGTAAAGCCAACGGACAAAGCTGCTGAAGACTGGAAATGACTGAATCGGAAGGCCGTTGAATGATTCGGTGTTTCACCACTAGCAAAAAGAAAAGTTCATTTAACCAGCAATTTGCTTGTTTTTGCACCTTCAGAAGACATGCAGTCTCAATTCTTCTCCATAACCAGGATTTTAACAACAAATTAGCAAAAATGTAGTGTACATAAAAGTAGAAAAAACCAAATATAAATTTTTTGATACAGGATAGATCTAGGTGGGATGTTCACCTTCCACTAAAAAATTGACACTTGTATTTTCTTTCCACATAAACCATTTTGTAAATGGTTTTATTCACCCACCAAAGTGGTTTTGTGCCAAGTGTCAATTTTTTAGTGGAAGGTGAACATCCCACCTAGTTCTGATGAGTGAACAAAAATGGACTCCTACCTAGTGTATTACGGAGATAACTATCCTGCAATCCTAAATTGGAACCTGCTATAAGACAGTCGGGATTACCTCGTCTAGAAAACATAATTGCTTCTCTAAAAATATCTTCCAACGATTTGATCAACCCCGAACATCCTGAAGAGTCTGATCCAATTATTATTTTTATCATATAGATTAAGTCAGGCCAAGCCTATGGCATGGTTCTACTATGCTCAACTCTAGAAGCCAAGCACTTGGGATGGAGAAGCAACCTTGAATTGACAATGGCCCAGACATAACTCTAATCAGGGTGGATTCTGGTGGTGCTAGTAGCCTAGTACTGGTCCAGGACCCATTACTCCTACGTGTCTAGATTTTGGATCCAAATCCTTAAGGGGGCATTTGGATCCCATTTGGTATACTATAATATTATCATACTTGGAATGTAATCAAATAAATTCCGATTCCGATTACATTATAGTGTACCAAACGAGGCCTTGGTGCAAGTTATGGAGGCTTGAGAATGTATTTTGAATTTCTTACCTATGTCTGAAATGTCTAGGATTGGGAATTAGGAAGAATTATGAGGAGCTTCATATTCCCACTGCAAGCCCCCCATTGGGAATAGTTTTGCTTTAATGGGAATGTTGTTTGGGTATTTTATTTGAATGGTAACCCTCCATTTACTTCCAAAATTTCAACTTATATCCCAAATATGTGAATTTAGGCAATAGTAGCATCATAAAATTAATGAAAGGGTATTTATAGAAAACTAAACAAATTAAGATTCGTATCCCTGTGTGAAGGAATGAAAAAATTAAATTTTTTTGGACTACATATTTCTCAACCTAACCAAACATGAGTGTGGAAATGTTGAGTCCTTTCCCGTGGAAAATGAATAGAAAATAAATTTCTAAAAATACAAAAACTTTAACTAAACGAGCCCTTAATGTATAAACTGTTATTCCCGGAGCGTGATTTTCGATGGAACACTGAGAAATGAAACGATTATAGAAATAACATTTCTTAGCAACACTTCAAGGAAGGTGAACGACAGAGATCCTTGGAGGATTCTGGGTAACAAAAATCTAAAAAGATTTCGTCACAGCATCAAATGAATGTAATGCTTCTAAAAAGAAGGTACAAATCGAATTGCTAGCAGCAGCAGCGACGAAAGCCTACAAGTGGTTTCTGATTAGATCGGAGAAGAAGAGAAGGAAAGAAGAAAGAGAAAACAACTTTGCTGGGGTGATCAGATCACCGTTGCTTAAAACAAGATTCACATATATAATATTCGCTTCCAGGAACCAGTAAGTTCTTAGAGAACTTATGAACACTCGTGAGTCAATTTTGAGACTGGAACGAGCTTCCTGAACTTTACGGACTCCCTTAACTCTCTTCTTTGGTGCCTCTTTCAAAGGAGGCCAAGGGACTCTATTTATAGAGTGGAGTGAGACTTCACATTTTCTCTTATCCGATGTGGGACAAAAATACCAATACTCAAAAATAGAGTTTAATATTTTAGATCATCCCATAATTAGCATAGTCGTGTGCAAGTCCATGCCTACTCCCGAATACTCCCGTGCATGCACGAGACATCTTGGAGTCCGTGTCCAAGTTCGAACAACAAAAATCAACTTGCATCCTTGTTGGAATTAATCCTTTTTTCTTCTAGGAAAATACTCCCATATGGCACACATTTGTGCCCCACCACACGTTATGTGCACGCCTCAATACAAGCAATGCATTATATTGAGATACTCACCATTTGGTGTAGCGGACATGGGACTATCTTTCCTAGTCTAAAGGAAAAAACACCAACAATCCCCTATATATCTCAATATATGGGTTGAGCGCTCTCCACAGTGACTGCCTATCGTGCATTAGGAGAGATGTCGCTATGACTTGAATTTTTTTGCATAGGTTAAATAACAGCATGATACAAGAATAGACTATGCCTTGAATTCTGTACCATAACTGTAATTTTTTCCACTCACATAATGACATCAATGTGCTTCTGGCTGCACATTAAAGGCCCTGTGCCAACCTGGTTTCGATGTATGTATATTGGGTGTCTACAAAGTTTTCCTCAAGAGATGGCCTATATCTCTATCCATACACTCTAGGTGAGTTCTTTTAAAGAGTCTTGGCATGAAGCCTTTCGCTTCCTTGCGGTGCTACGCCGCTATGACATAGCCCAAAGCCGAAGCAATGCCTCATGTGGTGTCATACCACTGTAGCACAAGGCCCAGCCTCTTTGTAGTGCCAAACTACTCAGCATGAAGCCTTTCGCTTCCTTGCGGTGTTACGTCATCGTGACATGGCTTGCAAAGCTGAGGCACTGTCTCATGTGGTGTCATACCACTATAACATGAGGTATAGCCTCTTTGTAGTGCTGCCTACCACTTTTTATTCTACAACATTAGGCCCACTTGCCTATGTGTGGTGCTACACCGCTATGACTTGGCTCGAAGCCGAGGCTTTACCCTCACTAGGTACCTCATGTGGTGTCACCCTACTGTAGCATAGAGTACTACGCTCCTTTGTAGTGCTGTGCTACCCGTGCTTCCTGTAAAGCATGTCGGACATCCTAAATGTCCGAGAACTCATTAAGGCTTCAAAGCCATCCTCCTACAGGACTTTGTTCTATACAAAGAACAAATAGTACACAACAGTGGTTTTGGGTTCATAACCCCGCAGAGTCCTAAAGGATTGCCTACTTACAGTAGTTCTGGGTCTGAGACCCCGCCATATTCTAAGGGATTGCCCACTAACAGTGGTTCTAGGTACGAGTCACCCTCACTTTTCCAAGATAGGGGTAAAATAGTAATTTTCCATTTTAGAATATTTTTGGGAATTTTATTTCATGAATATTAATATTTAATGATTATAGGAGTAGGGTTCGAATTTCATCGCATTCCGACTTAATTCGGGACTCCGAGGAATTTCGACTTGAGTTGTGATTAGCACATTAATTAGCCAAGGTCTACCAAACTTAACATTTAGGTTTAGGAGTTTGGACTAGTCCCCCATGAGTATTTAGGCTTAATTATGATTTTTATTTAGTTTTAACTAACCCCAAAACCAAATTAGGAAGCTAACTTAGCATAGAAGTAAAGGGAGGGGCAAACTTGTAAATAGCAAGTGCCCCAAACCCCCTTATTAGGGCTGGCCACTTCTTCCCTCTTTCCATTCTTTCACTTCAAATATTTCTTCTTCTTCTTCTTCTTCTTCTTCTTCTTCTTCTCCAAGTTTCTTTCAAAAGGAAAGAAGTGATTTCCTTACAAATCATCTCCAAAATAATCTCTTCATCCCATTTTTCTTCCATCCAACCCTTCCTCTACCCCAAGTGAAGCTTTTCCAAGCTTTTGGGAGCAAGAAGTGCAAGGGTGTGTCCTAAATAATTTGTTTTGTGTCAGAGCCGTGTCGGAGAATTTTGCTTTGGATCCATCTCCCGATAGGTACAATCCATCCTCGAATCTATTCTTTTCATCATGTAAACTAGATTGGACCCCGTAGAATTGATTCCCGTATTTGTGTCCCTATTCGTGTCAAGTTTGAGTCCGTTTAGAGTGTCCTAGGAGAAGTTATGATTTGTGGTTGTGTTCTTGAGTTTTCTCCCAATTTGGACACTTCTAGAATAATTAGGTTTGCATCTAAGTGGGTTAGGCACCTTAAACTTCATTTGTATTAGTGTTATGTGGAGTATAATATTCATACTTAGTGTGTGTGTGTGTGTGTGTGTGTGTGTGTGTGTTCATATATATATATATATATATATATATATATATATATATATATATATATATATATATATAAAATATATATATATATATTTTATATATATACATATATATATATATATATATATATATATATATATATATATATATATATATATATATATATATATCTGTGTGTGTGTTCATATATATATGTGTGTGTGTGAAAGTGTCTATATATATATATATATGTGTGTGTGTGTGTCTGTATATATACATATATATTATATGATATTGTGTCTCATTTATGTGTTTGGGTAGTGGAGGAATTCGGCCAAGGGAATGGTTATTGATATGTCTATTGATATGGTTGAGAGAGTGATAGAGAGTTTATGAGGAATTAGAGAATGGGACTAGAGGGATTGGGAGTGAGTGATTTAGAGTATAGAAGGGGGAGGAATTGCTGTGTAACAGCAGCTGAAATCAGCAGTTGTAGTGGGGGGATCAACCACCATGGCAGCCCCCTTAAACCACCCAATTTCAGTCCCTATTTTGCTGTCCATTTCAGTCCTTATTCTAGCCCATTGGCAGCCCATTACCTGCCCTTAAAATCAGTCCTTAACCGCCCCATAGTTCAGCCAACATAGCCCCACAAAACAGCCTCCTATAGCTGTCCTTAATAGTCCATAACAGCCCCCATATAGCAGTCCTTTACTGTCCCAAATATCAGTCCAATAACTGTCCATTTCAGCCATAAATAGTAGTCCTAAACCCAGCTTGGTTCAGTCCTAAATGGCCCATTTCAGCCCCCTTAACCCACCACTAAACATCCTATATAACACCATAGATTTAGCCCCTATATCTAACCCACATGACAGCCATATGATGTCCCAAACCTGTCCATAAATCATCCCCCAAATCAGTCCACTACATGCCCATATGTGTATATATATAAGTGTAAACCTATAAGACTATGTGTGTGTGAGCTTAGAGTTTGTGTGTGTGTGTGTAAGCCTATAGGAGTGAACCAAATCCATATGTGTGTGAGTCTATAGAAGAGCCTAGGAGTGAGCCTATGAGTGTGGTATCATGGGTGTTATAAGTGAGTGAGTGAATGAGTGGTTAAGTGAGTTAGAATTTGGTGAGAGGGTAATTTTGAGATAGGAGCGTCGGAACGCGTCCAAACTTGGAGGGGACTTGGTTACTATAAAATAGAGTTTGTGGGTAGGCTCCTAGGTTAAAGTCGGGGCTTCATGTGGGATTAGGAGGATAGTATCACACGATACCATTGAGCATCTTGAGATATTTAAGATAACGGGTAAACGGGTAATATGGACTGTAAGATGGACTGGATGTCCACTTACCCTAGAGAACTTGGTAGGTAATGATTGTATAGGCTAGTATCCTACTACCCTAGGAAGCCGGAAGTGAAATTCCTAAGGGAAGGCCACTTGGCGTAAATATTAGAGTGGTTTAAGGGTATGTGTATTAAAGGGATAATCGGGTAAATTCAAGATACGGGGTTCGGGTATTCGGATTGACTTGAAACTTAGGTGACTTGTTAGGTACACCCTACAAATGTCATTTTTGAACCAATTTTGGCTCGGTTGACCCAGAGTTGACTTTTTAACCAAAAGTCAACGATGAGTCAACACTTTGTCTAAATTTGACCAAATCCAAACCAGAGTTGACCAGTTGACTAAAAGTCAAATGTTGGTCAACATTTGACCAATTAGACCAAGGGTTGACCTAGAGTTGACCAGAGTTGACCAGAGTTGACCAGATGACTAAAAGTCAACTGTAGGCCAACTCTTGACCCCGTTTGACTTGCTTCGACTTGTTTTGACTTGCTATGACTGGTATGACCTAGGGTTGACTTAGTCTGACTTAGATTAACTTGATATGACTTAATTTGACCTAGATTGACTTGACATGACTTAGTGTGACTCAGTGAGACCTAGTTTGACCTAGATTTTATATCATTCATTATAAATTATTCTTAACTTGTTAAACCTAAATTAACATTAGGGGTGCAACTCGGGCGGATTGGGTCGGGTTTAAGGTCAACCCGAGTCCAACCCGATAGATCATAAGCCTAGCCCAAGCCCAAGTCCGAACCGACTTCGGGTTCAACATATGAAGTCCAAGACCAAGCCCGGAGGATCGGGTTGGGCTCGGGTTGGGTCGGGTCCATCGGATTTATCGGACTCTAATATGATATTTGAAATAATTTTAAACAAGAGTAATATTAAATGCATAATCAAATAGCAATCAAGCCTCAATCATTACAAAATAAAACTGAAATGAGATTTAGGATAAGGAATTGAAGAGTTTGGGTGAAAAAAATTATAGTTTAAACTTTTTATTTAAGTAGTATGAAACAATATATATATAAATTATATATATGTCGGGTTTCGGGTTCTTCGGGTTACCCAACACATGAACCCAAGCCCAACCCGATTTTTGATCGGGTTCAAATATTTTAACCCGAGCCCAAGCCCGAACCCGAATATCTTCAACCCTAACCCAATCCATTAATGGGTTTACCCGATTGGGTTCGGGTTTAGCCCGCCCGAGTTGCACCCCTAATTAACATGAAATATCTCATCTTTAGGTTTATGATTACCACTCTGAGCATTGATATACCCTACAGCTCAGGACAGCAGGCGAGTACATTCACTGATAGTTTTTATTGTCTTGATATCTGCTATATTCGATTCAATTATAGTGTCTTACTTGATTCCTAACACGATGATTCACGGACTAGTATATGTCGGATCCTGTCATGAGATGTTGTTTCTGGGTTACTTGGTATATTGGTACATAACTCGACTTGTTACTTGTACTTGTATAGACATGGACTTGGGAGTGGGCTGATCACCTGCTTTTGAATCCCGTGTCATGACGTTTTATGTTCGGATCCTTTATACTATTCGGGGATAGAGAGTTATTAGTGGTTGTGTGATCAAATTTCCACATTGTTCTACTGTATACATTGTTCATAGCTATACCCTCGTCTTACGATGGGTGAAGCCTTACCCTACATCGTTCATAGCTTTCTATGGTGACCGGCCTTACCGCTCTATTGTACACATTGTTCATAGCCGGTCAGATGGAAAACCTGAACATGTTTCCCAAGCCGATCACATAACGCTATAATAATTCAAGGCACATTTTATATTTACTTATCTTATCATATATCCTGTTCTGTTCTACATTCAGTACTTTCTCACCATGCTATGATATTCAGTACTCACATGTTCTACATGCCTTTATGTTATACCTTGATTGGAGACTAAGTTCTGCTCGGAAGAAGGGTTACAACCCCGGTCCTTGTTTGGTTTAAGGGTTGTAACTCAGCTTCCGAACGGTTCCTAAGTCTTCATATATCTTTGTCTTATAGTTTATTATACTGTCTCTTATAGAATTTGTCAATTCACATGGAACTGCTGTTAGTGTTTGTACTTGCTCATTTTTCTGATAGGATATCGTTGATATATTACAGATGATTCTAAGGCAGATTGCCTGACCTATTATGGGATCGAGTCTGATGGAGTAGACCTGGACCATGGCTTGTTAGTAGAGCCATTAGACTTTGCTCACCCTGAGTAGAGTAGCTTAGTTAGGGTTGCCTGGCCTGCGAGCCAGTTAGTACTTTCAGACAGTAGTATTTTATATTATATTCTGTGACGCAGTGGTGTTGTGTATAGCTTTGGGCTTGTGTGGATCTCGAACTTATTTCCTGCTTTCATCTATCATATTTCCTTTCATGCTATCTATCCTAGTTTGCTTTGTGGTTGAGATTGTATTGCTATGTCACCTCCATTCGGAGTGTATATACCGTACATGTACCTTTATCTATTTAGTTGTAGTATTTATAGATGACCTAGACATCGTTCTACCGTCGATGCTGCGACGTAGGCTGGACGTAACCACGTACTCGTGCCCCTAATCAGGGTGCAGGTCGTGACATATTTTTGTGGTGGCCCACGCAGGTCCGGTGTCACAATTAGTATGATCTCGTAATGGTGCTCGACTTAGAGTACTAATTACGAGCCTGCAATTAGGACGTAGGATCTAGGATACGATAAGAGATTCTCAATCACACCTAGGAAAAATTTTCGATCTTTTGATTATCATGATTACTCCCCTTGTATTAAATTAACTGTCCTTCTTTGATAATATCTTCTCATGTGCCATATTGATCTCCTTGTTTCAATTCGTCTCCAGGATGATGAAGACGCACCTGCAGGCCACTGGATCGAGTAGCTTGCACGAGAGATCTGACCAGGCTGAGGAGGAGGTTCACGAGACTGCCTCCAGTGATTCCACTATCTCGGAGGCCATGGCAGTTGCACAGGGAGGTCTACCACCTCCCCCCAGAGGGTTTCGGTCGTTGCTCCAGAGATACTGCCGCCACCACCTTTGATACCGACGGATAGACATCATATGTTCCTTCTCCTTCTGCAGATGATGGAGATACAACGAGCCCAGACAGAGGCGTCGAAGCGCCAATGGAGGCATCATACCGTCAGATTGAGATGCTGAGGCAGAGCATAGAGAACTCGTATCAGCTTGCACTGGCAGCCGTAGAGAGAGTGGTACCGGGTACGATGCAGGGCCCTATTGGCCATCAGCCGTACCAGTAACAGTCCAGGCCAGGGACAATATTAGACTTTAGGAAGATGAGCTCCAGGGACTTCACAAGCACGAAGGGCATCCTTTATGCAGACGACTGGCTATAGGACGTGCAGCGGAGTATGGAGCTAGCAGAGCTTCCTAGAGGACTTTGGGTTTCAGCAGCAGCCAGCCGATTCTTCGATATCGTGCTGACATGGTACCGTACGGATCCTCGTGCGTCGGTGAGAGGGCTGACATGGGAGAACTTTTGGAGGCTCTTCAAGGAGAAGTTCTTCCCGGACGTGGCTTTTACAGCATTGGAGGGCCAGTTCGTGGGTTTAGTACAGGGGAACTCGTCGGTGGACGAGTATGCAGCAGAGTTCTTCCGCCTTAGCAGGTTCGCTCTCGATATGATCAAGGATGAGGGACAGAAGGCTCGTAAGTTCCGTAGAGGACTTATTCATGCTGTGCGCACCCGCACCTTGGGTCGCCGTGACGCGACGTTCGATCAGATATTGATGGACGCACAGATTACAGAGGAGGACTTTGGTCTCAAGCCGAAGAGGAGCGGTGATACCTTTGGGACGAGTTCCAGTGCGGGACTGGCCAAGCGCCCCCACTTTCAGCATCATCATAGGCCATTTCAGCAGCAGCAGCCTCTGTTGCAGATTCAGCAGGCACCAGCGCATGCCCAGCAGCACCAGGGATAGGGCCAGAGGCAGGCCATCCAGTGTGCCTTCTGCAAGAAGATGGGGCACACCCTGAAGGTTTGTAGGATGAAGCAGGGAGTTTATTTATTCTGTGGAGCTCCAGACCACCAGGTGAAGAACTGTGCTGCCCGTGCAGCCAGACAGGCAGGCCAGGACAGAGTGCAGCAGGCTAGAGGAGGCCAGCAGGGGCGAGCTTTCGCCATGACAGTTGAGCCCACTCAGGCAGTAGCAGAGCAGATAGCAAGTTCCAATCCTTAGATCTTATTTTCGCGTTTGCCGTCTTATAAATTGTCTTGAAATTCGATTCCATCTGTTCCTTGATCGTTTGATAAAATTTTGTCCTTGTGATATGATATTCTTCTGAGATAAGTCGTATGGGCTAGGTCGCCTCGATTATGAGATTTTAGAATCCTCTAGGGTCATGCTAGCAGGCAAAGTGAGGACATATAGTCGGATTACGGACGTATTTCTCGGGTGTAGGAATTTAAGGTTTTTGCTGCCAAGCTAGCGGCAATGCAGAAATTTTATATACCATAATTCTAGAGGTATGTACCTTAGTCGAGGACTCTGTGATTATTGTAGCCTTTCTCACTGGATGATGGAGATTCTGAGTATCATGATGATTGGACAGACGCATACGATTATCGAACTGCATGATTTTCTGTGTTTACTTTGTTTTAATTTTTGGAGGATGAATTCTTTTAAGGTGCATAGACTTATAACACCCAGTTTCTATTTGAGATTAATTTTATATTTTATTATTTTAATCATTTAATTCATGCTTTAATTTTTGAGATTTTAAATTATTTTAAAATTTTAAGCCATGACTTGTGATTTTGATAATTTACTATTGTTTGGTTTTAATTTCGAGAACGAATTTTTTTTAAGGTGGATAGACTTGTCACCCTCACTTTTCCAAGATAGGGATAAAATGGTAATTTTCCATTTTAGAATATTTTTGGGAATTTTATTTCATGAATATTAATATTTAATGATTATAGGAGTCGGGTTCGAATTTTATCGCATTCCGACTTAATTCGGGACTCCGGAGAATTTTGACTTGAGTTATAATTAGCACATTAATTAGCCATGGTCCACCAAACTTAACATGTAGGTTTAGGAGTTTGGACTAGTCCCCCATGAGTATTTAGGCTTAATTATAATTTTTATTTAGTTTTAACTAACCCCAAAACCAAATTAGGAAGCTAACTTAGCATAGAAGTAAAGGGAGGGGCAAACTTGTAAATAGCAAGTACCCCAAACCTCCTTATTAGGGCTGGCCACTTCTTCCCTCTTTCCATTCTTTCACTTCAAATATTTCTTCTTCTTCTTCTTCTTCTCCAAGTTTCTTTCAAAAGGAAAGAAGTGATTTCCTTAGAAATCATCTCCAAAATAATCTCTTCTTCCCATTTTTCTTCCATCCAACCCTTCCTCTACCCCAAGTGAAGCTTCTCCAAGCTTTTGGGAGCAAGAAGTGCAAGGGTGTGTCCTAAACAATTCGTTTTATGTCGGAGCCGTGTCGGAGGATTTTGCTTTGGATCCATCTCCCGATAGGTACAACCTATCCTCTAATCTATTCTTTTCATCATGTAAACTAGATTGGACCCCGTAGAATTGATTCCCGTATTTGTGTCCCTATTCATGTCAAGTTTGAGTCCGTTTGGAGTGTCCTAGGAGAAGTTGTGATTTGTGGTTGTGCTCTTGAGTTTTCCTCCAATTTGGACACTTCTAGAATAATTAGGTTTGCATCTAAGTGGGTTAGGTACCTTAAACTTCATTTGTATTAGTGTTATGTGGAGTGTAATATTCATACTTAGTGTGTGTGTGTGTGTGTGTGTGTGTGTGTGTTCATATATATATATATATGTGTACGTGTTCATATATATATATGTGTGTGTGTGAGAGTGTCTATATATATATGTGTGTGTGTGTGTCTGTATATATACATATATATTGTATGACATTGTGTCTCATTTATGTGTTTGGGTAGTTGAGGAATTCGGCCAAGGGAATGGTTATTGATATGTGTATTGATATGGTTGAGAGAGTGATAGAGAGTTTGTGAGGAATTAGAGAATGGGACTAGAGGGATTGGGAGTAAGTGATTTAGAGTGTAGAAGGGGGGGAATTGCTGTGTAACAGCAGCTGAAATCAGCAGTTGTAGTGGGGGGATCAACCACCATGGCGGCCCCCTTAAACCACCCAATTTTAGTCCCTATTTTGCTGTCCATTTCAGTCCCTATTCTAGCACATTGGCAGCCCATTACCTGCCCTTAAAATCAGTCCTTAACCACCCCATAGTTCTGCCAACATAGCCCCACAAAATAGCCCCCTATAGGTGTCCTTAACAGCCCCCATATAGCAGTCCTTTACTGTCCCAAATATTAGTCCAATAACTGTCCATTTCAGCCACAAATAGCAGTCCTAAACCCAGCTTGGTTCAGTCCTAAATGGCCCATTTTAGCCCCCTTAACCCACCACTAAACAACCTATATAACACCCTATATTTAGCCCATATATCTAACCCACATGACAGCCATATGATGTCCCAAACCTGTCCTTAAATCACCCCCCAAATCAGTCCACTACATGCCCATATGTGTATATATATAAGCGTGAACCTATAAGCCTATGTGTGTGTGAGCTTAGAGTTTGTGTGTGTGTGTGTATAAGCCTATAGGAGTGAACCAAATCCATATGTGTGTGAGTCTATAGAAGAGCCTAGGAGTGAGCCTATGAGTGTGGTATCATGGGTGTTGTAAGTGAGTGAATGAGTGGTTGAGTGAGTTAGAATTTGGTGAGAGGGTGATTTTGAGATAGGAGCGTCGGAACGCGTCCAAACTTGGAGGGGACTTGGTTAGTATAAAATAGAGTTTGTGGGTAGGCTCCTAGGTTGAAGTAGGGGCTTCGTGTGGGATTAGGAGGATGGTATCGCACGATACCATTGAGTATCTTGAGATATTCAAGATAACGGATAAACGGGTAATATGGACTGTAAGATGGACTGGATGTCCACTTACCCTAGAGAACTTGGTAGGTAATGATTGTATAGGCTAGTATCCTACTACCCTAGGAAGCCGGGAGTGAAATTCCTAAGGGAAGGCCACTTGGCGTAAATATTAGAGTGGTTTAAGGGTATGTGTATTAAAGGGGTAATCAGATAAATTCAAGATACGGGGTTCGGGTATTCGGATTGACTTGAAACTTAGGTGACTTGTTACGTACACCCTACAAATGTCAT
Organism: Iris pallida; assembly: GCA_029216955.1. Lineage (NCBI taxonomy): Eukaryota > Viridiplantae > Streptophyta > Magnoliopsida > Asparagales > Iridaceae > Iris > Iris pallida. Next base: position 27,840,416 of record JANAVB010015400.1, read on the forward strand.
TTTTGAACCAATTTTGGCTCGGTTGACCCAGAGTTAACTTTTTACCCAAAAGTCAACGATGAGTCAACACTTTGTCTAAATTGGACCAAATCCAAACTAGAGTTGACCAGTTGACTAAAAGTCAACTGTTGGTCAACATTTGACCAGTTAGACCTAGGGTTGACCAGGGTTGACCAGTTGACTAAAAGTCAACTGTAGGCCAACTCTTGACCCCGTTTGACTTACTTCGACTTGTTTTGACTTGCTATGACTGGTATGACCTAGGATTGACTTAGTCTGACTTAGATTAACTTGATATGACTTAATTTGACCTAGATTAACTTGACAGGACTTAGTGTGACTCAGTGAGACCTAGTTTGACCTAGATTTCATATCATTCATTATAAATTATTCTTAACTTGTTAAACCTAAATTAACATGAAATATCTCATCTTTAGGTTTATGATTACCACTCTGAGCATTGATATACCCTACAGCTCAGGACAGCAGGCGAGTACATTTACTGATAGTTTTTATTGTCTTGATATCTGCTATATCCGATTCAGTTATAGTGTCTTACTTGATTCCTAACACGATGATTCAGGGACTAGTATATGTCGGATCCTGTCATGAGATGTTGTTCCCGGGTTACTTGGTATATTGGTACATGACTTGACTTGTTACTTGTACTTGTATAGACATGGACTTGGGAGTGGGCTGATCACCTACTTTTGAATCCCGTGTCATGACGTGTTATGTCCGGATCCTTTATACTATTCGGGGATGGGGAGTTATTAGTGGTTGTGTGATCAAATTCCTACATTGTTCTACTGTATACATTGTTCATAGCTATACCCTCGCCTCACGATGGGTAAAGCCTTACCCTACATCTTTCATAGCTTTCCATGGTGACTGGTCTTACCGCTCTATTGTACACATTGTTCATAGTCGGTCGGATGGAAAGCCTGATCATGTTTCCCAAGCCGATCACATAATGCTCTAATAATTCAAGGCACATTTTATATTTACTTATCTTATCATATATCTTGTTCTGTTCTACATTCAGTACTTTCTCACCATGCTATGATATTCAGTGACTCACATCTTCTACATGCTTTTATGTTATACCTTGATTGGAGACTAAGTTCTGCTCGGAAGAAGGGTTACAACCCCGATCCTTGTTTGGTTTAAGGGTTGTAACTCAGCTTCCGAACGGTTCCCAAGTCTTCATATATCTTTGTCTTGTAGTTCATTATATTGTCTCTTATAGAATTTGTCAATTCACATGGAATAGCTGTTAGTGTTTGTACTTGCTCATTTTCCTGACAAGATACCGTTGATATATTATAGATGATTCTGAGGCAGATTGCCCAACCTATTATGGGATCGAGTCTGATAGAGTAGACCTGGACCATGGCTTGTTAGTAGAGCCACTAGACTTTGCTCACCCTGAGTAGAGTAGCTTAGTTAGGGTTGCCTGGCCTGCGAGGCAGCTAGTACTTTCAGACAGTAGTATTTTATATTATATTCTGTGACTCTGTGGTATTGTGTATAGCTTTAGGCTTGTGTGGATCTCGATCTTATTTCCTGCTTTCATCTATCATATTTTCTTTCATGCTATCTATCCTAGTTTGCTTTGTGGTTGAGACTGTATTGCTATGTCACCACCATTCGGAGTGTATATACCGTACAGGTACCTTTATCTGTTTAGTTGTAGTATTTATAGATGACCTAGACAGCGTTCTACCACCGATGCTGCGGCGTAGGCTGGACGTAACCACGTACTCGTGCCCTAATCAGGGTGCAGGTCATGACAGTACGTGACCCTACAATATCCAGAGGACTGCCCACTAACTGTGGTTCTAGGTCCGTAACCCCGCAGTATACCAAAGGATTGCCCACTGTACCTGATATTCTTTCAGTCAAATCATCCGTTGAACCAAAAGCTAGATGCTTAGTAGATTTTTCTTTGAACTAATAGCATAAAACTTTATGGAAGCATTGCAGAGACACAATATCAGAACGTCTTCAAGCCTATTTTTCTTGTTGAGTCTGCAACCAGCTGGTGCTTGAGACCTTTGGTGAACGGATTCGCCAGATTCTCCTAGCTCCGAACATCCCCTACGACAATGACTCATTTTCTTAATGAGACGATTCACCGACCTGTGCCTTAATCGCACAACCCTCTTCTTGCCATTGAAGAGGTTATTTGATGCCACCGCTATAGTAGCCTAGTTGTCGCAATAAATCGGCACTGCCTGAATATGAGCACCACCCATAGGAAGATCGTGTCAAGTTGTCACAATACATCGGCATCACCCGAATTTGCATACCAACCACAGAAAGATCCTTTCTGAGCTCCTGAAGTAATTCTGCTTCATCTACTACAACTAACAGAACTCAAATCCTATAGTGAGAGAAATGTCTACTTCTTCGACTTCTTTGATATAGCACCATTACCCATAGATCTACTTTTTTGACTTTCTCGATATAGCCGCCTTATCCATGTAGAAGATATAGCCTCTTCTTTCGCTCCTTCTGAGCACTGACTTGCATCACTGAAGCCTTCTACCCCTGCAGGGTAACTGATGTAGTATATTTTTCTGAGTCCCTGGGAGATATCCAATTACTCGCTTCACAGCTTTCCAAATATCAATACACGGCTTGCTCGTGAATTGACTCGTCATGCCTACAACAAAAGCTATGTTAGGCCTGGTAGTACTTGTAGCCTACATCAAACTTTAAATGGTGTTCGAATATACCAACTGTATAACACTTCTCCATGATTTGGCTTCAACCTTTGATCACACCTGTAAGGAGTATCGATCCCTGGAAGATCCTAATATCTATAGTATGTGAGCAACTTTTTACGTAGTGAGCTTGTGACAGGGCAAGCTCAACTTTCGTTTGGATTATTTAAATCCCCAGGATGACATCCGTATCTCCTATGTCCTTCATACTGAATTTGGACATGAGGAACATCTTTGTTCTAGTGACACATTATTATGTCGTCCACATAGAGATAAACGATGACTCCTCTCTCTTCAGCGAACTTCGTGTAAACATACTTCAACAGTCTCGCTGATACTGTAGCCTTTTGACCTACTAACCTGGTGAAACTTCTCGAGCAATAACTTGGGAGTGTACTTCAAATTGTACATAGAATTCACCAACTTGCAGACCTTGTCTTCAATATCCTAAACGAAAAATCTATCTGGCTGTTGTATGTAAATCTCTTCTGTCATTTTTCTATCCAAAACTACTGTCTAGACATCCATCTGATGATAGAACAACTTATGAATAGTAACCACGACCATCGTCATCCTGATAGTTGACATCTTAATCTCCTGTTCTTGAGCAAGTCCTCTAGCCTTGAACTCATCTTTAGTTCCTTCGAATTTCATCTTTTTCTTCTCAAAGATTCAATAGGTTTAGCTTCTTTAGGCAGATTAACTAACATCCACTTATACTTGGATGTTACATAGTCAACCTCTTCATTGAATCTTTTCTCCAGAAGATCGTATCTCTGGACTTCATCACCTCATCAGCCTCCACGTGATGGATGATAAAGTTTATCTCCAAAATCTTTCGTCCTTCTCACTCGTTTTGCTTACTGCTTAGCGAATACTTGTTTAAGTGTTGTCATTAATGACAACCACCTTCTGGACTACTATATTTTTGAATTACTTGCTCCTTTGGTACCAACAATATTCTCCGGAACATCCACGAGAATAATGTTCTTGTCCCTAGCAATTTTATCTTCAAAGAATTCTGCCTCGCGAGACTCAATGATATGATTGATACAATATCAAGTGATCTCCGAGCATAGCTTACACAACTAATTCTAAAAATGCTGTCTTCTTGGTCTTCATCCCTGACTTCTGAATCTTGATATTCGGAAGCATCACATACACCAGACACCCCTACACTTGAATGATATTCAAGTTAGGTCTAACCTTGAACCAATACTGATGAGAATCATAGTCAGATATACGAACGTTACTTTATTCAGCAATAAACGTAGCCGTACACGCAATCTATCCCCAGAAGCATATTGGAAGATCTGCAGTATAGATATCATCATCTTTGACAGCATCCTGATCTTCCTTTTTGATAGTCCATAGATTATATATACTACGGAGCAGTCGTTTCATAGCCAATTCCATATTTATAACAGAATGATGCAAATCCAAGAAATGATACTCTCCGTCTTGATCAATCCTGAGTGTATATGCAAGGCATTCGTTTCATAGCCAATTCGATGTTCATAACAGAACGATACGAATCCAAAAAAAGAAAAGAAATGACACTCTCCACCATGATCCCTTCTGAGTAGTTGTAGACCGGTTTAATGTTCAGGTTTAGCCTGAAGTCCTTGAACTTCTCGAATGCTTCATCCTTTGACTTGAGAAGACATTCAAATTTGCATTTCGAGAAACACTTCAAACCAGCCGCCGTGGAGAATTGATAAAAGTCACAGATATCTGAGTGTACTAACTCCAAAAGATCCGTACCTTAGTTTAATTGTCTGAGCAACTTTCTGACAGTCTTGTCTCTGCGCATATTTTTGTCACTACCACTTTTCTAGCTTGAGGGTATTTTTGTCATTTTTAAAATTTTGGAATTATTAGTATTAATTATATTATTAGAATTTTTAAGTGATTTTTAGTATTATTGATTTGGTGCTATTCTAGACTTTGACTCATGTTGACTTAGGAGACTGTCCTAGAGGCTAACCTAGGTCATGACTACTTGGTTAGGTTATGAAACCCTAGCTTGACCTAAGTTAGTGAAATCAAACCCATTAGAATTATTTTGGAGAAATTAGGATTTGATTTGAATAGAAATGACTTGTGATTTCACAAGTCATAATTAGTGATTTTGGCCCATGGAAGCCCATAGATCACTATTGGAACCCTAACCCTAGCCCAATCCAGCCCATGGCCGGCCACTAAGGTCTCTCCCCTCTATTTAGTGCTCCTAGAAATTAGGGCTAGCCTCCTTAGAAATATTTACAAAGTTTTAGAAAGAGGTTAGTCTCCATCTTCTTTAATTCATAGAAATTCCTATTTAATTCCTTTTCCACCCAAACCAATTGCATTAGGTTTTAATTCTTCTATTCTTGCTGTTTATGTAAGAATATTTCATAGTTTGGACAATTTGGAGAAGTTTGGCTATCAAGAGGAACACCCCTATTTGGAGTTTTATTGAGGATTTGACACCTATAGGTAACTCCTTCAAAACCTATTGTAATTGCTATTGTTATTGCATTCTAACCTAGATCTAGGTGTCCCCTAGCTAACCCTAGATTTCTGTAGGATTTCGTGTCCTATTCGTGTCGCATTTGGACACGTATCAGTCCCTTATGTAAGTGTTTGATGAAATGCCCAAAAGGGTATTTCGATTTGTTTTTAGGAAATTATTTGAATAGAAATTTAGGTTTTGTGTTTGCTTATGGGTTTTCAATGGACTGAACATGTATTGGTGTCGTGTTGTGTCGCCACGGACACGGGAACACGCTGATGCACCTCACGTGCACGCACAGTTTCCCTCCTCTGCTACTCGGGTGCATTTGCGCAGCGGATACGCAACTAGGACACGTGAAATTGGACACACACTATGGGGCACTGACTGACACCACGTGTGTCAAGTCTTAAGGCCTTTCGTGCCGCGTCGGACACGTACGAAGCCATGCACTGGATTTATACTGCATCGGCTACAGCAGATTTTTGACACTGATACATGTGTCGTATCGTACACATGCGTGTCGTGGACACGTATCAGGGTGTCCTCGACCTAGCCCTAGTCCCCCTCGATACTGGGACACGATCACGAGATCTGTGTCGTGTCGTATCGTGTGCACGAGCACTGGAACCACATGCACGTGGATTGGTCCAGTTTTGTATTATTTTGGGTTCGGGACTGTTTGGACACGTTTGTGTCCACTTGGGTGGACACAAACACGTTGCTGGACACGTACACTATTAGTGTTACATTACCAACCTTTAGTTTCGTGTCTTAACTTGTTTTCGATACTCATTTCACATTTACCCAATTATTTCTGATACCTTAATATCAGTCCTATTTCTGTGTGTTCCAGATTTTAAATATGAACTTTGGCAACTGTTTTAATCTAAATTGATACTGTTAGTTATATGTTTTATATTCTAATATTGTTCACCTATATGTAATCCACATGTATATCCAATCTAGGCTGTTTTGATGGTCTATTGGTTTTGATAATTGGGTTTGGAAGTTGGACTGAAAAACTGAGTTTTGTGTTCCTTAATGAACTGAGTTAAATGATTCTTTAATGCTAAAATCTGAGTTGAATGGTTTCCATAACCTGAGATTCATTGTTTTCCTAACGAGTTGTGATTGAACTGATTTCCCTTTTGATGAGTTGAATTGATTCCCACTGTTTCTCTTTAACATCTTGCTGTTTTTCTTCCCATTTGTAACTGTCATTATTCCCAGATTTCTTGATGATAGTTAGCTCTCTGATTTCATGAAACACTACACTGTCAATGTTTTCCAGGCTTGCACTTATCACTGCACACATGATTCACTAGACACTTTCATTTTCTGTCTCCCTATAAACACAATGTGCACAGGTTATATACAAACACACAGGTTGCCATTCCCTTTTGTATTCACTGTTTTGCACTTCACTGATTCCAGGATTAGTTAGTTAGCACACCTACATGTTTACTAATTGTATGTAGAGTTTGGGTTAAATTGGTATTGGATTTGGTTCAATTTTTGGTTAGGACTGTCAGGACTGAAAATTGGGTTTTGGGTTTTCTGTTTTGAACTGGAAATGCAATATTGGTTTCCTTTTTCTTATGAGCATAGACTGAACTGATTCCCTTCATTCCTGTATTCCATTTCTGTGCAATACTTGCTAAACTTCCACACTGTTCACTGTCCTCATGACAGTTCACCCATTCACTCTCTCATATCACACACACACACACACACACACACACACACACACACACACACACACACACACACAGGTTTGCCATTCACTGATTTCCCATTTGACACATGCCACTGTTTTACATGTTCACATGCCTTACACTAATTCATTTCCCTGTTTTTCCTACAAACACATCCTCACTTGACACCACACTCACATGTCCATGTCTAACACACACACACACACTTGGACACATACATGTGTCCCCCTTTCTCTATACATATGTATATATATATATGTATTGATATATATATATATATATATATATATATATATATATATATATATATATATATATATATATATATATATATATATGAGTGTGTTCTATTATATATATTAGATATATATGTATGTGTGGTATACACATAGGAGCCTATATGTTAATATGTGTATTCTATATTAGATTGTGTAGTATAGCAATATGTGTATTATATTTTAGAGATAAATATGTCATGTGGTCATGTGATTTATGGTTGGGCTTATAGGCATGATATAGCCTATGGCCTATGTGTGTGTCTGCTTGACTAGTGAGCCTAGATTGGACTTGTATAGCCTTGTTAGACCTAGAATAGACTTGCTAGACTAGTATAGACTTGTTTGACTTAGGTTTGACCTAGTTGACCTAGTTTGACTTCTAGGGTTGACCAGAGTTGACCAAGAGTTGACTTTGGTCTAGATTAACTTAGATTCATGTAGAACGCATTGTAGTGCATCTTATTACCATTCTGGACTTGTTGTGACTTGTACTGTTTTAAATAGGAGCCAGACACCACTCCTCGGACAGTACTTTCATCTTGGACATTCAGATAGCAGGCGAGTACATTCTCTGATCTTTTCATACCTGTTTGGACTATATTATTGCTCTAGATTACTCTACTTGATGCTGACATGTATTTTCACGGATTAGTACTATATGGATCCTTTCCTGAGATGTTATCCCTCTACGGGTGCATCGGGTATTTCATGTTCATGTACTTTATCATGTGCATCAGGTACTCCTTGTACTCGTACTAGTTCATGTATTTACATGTTCTCATGTGCTTTCATGTACTATTATGTGCCTCATGTACTACTCATTACATGAGTTCACGTATCTTGGCTGTATTCATGTGCCTATAACGTAACTTGAATAGATTATTGTGTATTGATTGGGGCGGGGTGAGTAGAATTGGTTATGTGATCATTATCCTCAGTAGGTATTCATGTGCTTCTTAGTTGTATTCATGTGCTCCTAAGCCGTTTACATAACCATATTGTACTCTAAATCACTTAGCCACTTACAGTCTCTACTTATCATGTATTTACTTTCAGTACAAAATATCTCCTATTTTTTCTGTACTTCCTTTTCAGCATTTCCTGTATTTTACTCTATTGCATGATTTATACTCCTAACATGTTATGAACTGTTTTGAGAGATATGTGCTCGTTTCCGTCCTGACTGGACCTGTTGAAAATTTTACAGAGGACGAGGAGGAGGCCTGCTTAGATACTTTCTATGGGACAGCCTTAGAGGACACTTGCGATCCGGACTTCCAGTCGGATCCCTTAGCTGTAGAGACTGTTGCTCCATAGATGTATTTATCTTATTTCATAGTTTTGGAGTTGAGTTGTATATATTTGGATCTGTATTATTCTGGATGTTAGTGGAGTTTATCTAGACACTTAGCTTCCTCTCTATTTGTATTTCCTGTGGATTGGATCTTGCATCTTTTATATCATTCTATCTTATCGTATTCTACCTTAGCTGTGATTGAGATATATTCTGTTATGTCACCCCCATTCGGAGAGTATAACTGTTTATTACCTTAAACTGTTAGATGTTGTGACCTAGGACAGCGTTCTACCGTCGACACTGCGGCGTAGGCTGGACGTACCCACGTCTCGTGCCCTTACTCTAGGGTGCGGGTCATGACACGTTTTTAGTGGGCCCATGCAGATCAAGTTTATGTAGTGGTATTCGAACTAGAATATCACTACAGCCTGCAGTAGGATTAGGATATTTTTGAGGGTACTCAATCACATTAGGAAAACTCTTAATCAGATTCATTTTATCTAAATTTCCTGTTTATTGTCTTCCCTTGAAGTATAAACTGTCCTCCTTTGAATTTTTGTTTCATTCTCAGAAATTGTTTTTTGTTTTGATCTGTCTTCATGATGGTTATGGAGACGCGATCTCATCGCTCCGGTTCGGAGGATACTATCGAGAGGCTGGCCACCTCTCGTCCTGTTCATCAGGGCCTCGAGATCGCAGCTCCTGTTGTGCCTACTCAGGTTGGCGTTTCTGCTACATTAGAGATGCACCTCTGTCTGTACAAAAACTTTTTCCCGTCATTCCCGATTTCTTCCAGTATCAGCAGCTACAGAGGCCAGTTCACCAGTATCAGCAACAGCATCAGCAGCAGGGTCGGGCATCTTTTCAGCAGGTGTAGCATCAGCAGCAGAGAGGGCAGCAGGTACCCCGTCAGCAGCAGGTAGTCGTTTGTGCCTTCTGCAAGAAGCCGGGGCATATGATCCATGAGTGCAGGAAGAAGCTAGGCAAGTGCCTGTAGAAGCATGGAATTTCAGAACCCGAAAGTCTATGTGCCAGACTACATGTGCCAAAGCTTGAACAAAGTGCTTCACAGCAAAAAGCAACAAATATAGACATTGAAAGAGAACTTTTATTTCACATATAAAAGTCTATTACATGTCTAAGAAAGACTGTACAAGGGAGAATTTCTACAAAAAAAGGATCCTACAGCCAGCAACCACCATGCGCCTCCAGTCAGGCACAGCAATCACCATACGCCCTCAACCAGGCACATCCCACCAAGCGCACTCAGCAGGGCGCATCCTTTCAGCAGCTCAGTTATGTGCATCCCCAGTTATGTGCATCCCTTCAGCAGCCCAGTTATGTGCCGCTCTTCCAGCCAGGTTCACCTGATAAATGCTTCGACTAATGAAGCATTTAACCCTCTGGCTGGAACCAAGGAAGAGAAGAGCACCGCAAAATCTGTGGCCAGGAGAGGCTTCGAAAGAGCCTCCAAAGGCGAAGGAAGATCGTGATCGAAACCACGGCTAAAGGAGCAGCTTTCAACACAACCAGAATGGGCTACACCCATTTTGAAGGAAGAAAGAGCTACCAAAGCCGCAGCACCGCCATTCCGATCTACGGCTCTTCCGGAATAACGGAAACGAGGCCCGAACATCCCTATCTTTGGATGCAACAGGCACCTTCCGCCTGCCTCGGAAGCCCTCGACTCCGTCTTTTGGATGTAACAGTCACCTTCAAGTGCATCAGCGAAGATACTGCATCGCATCTTCACCCTCGGGAGCATCTCGTCAACAGAATGCATTCGAGTAAACGAGTTCATGTCGGAAAGACGTGAGAGAACGAGAAGCAAACCTTTTCTCCATGCCACTATTTATAGGCCGGGAAAATCAAACCCATGCGCCAAGTGGATGGCTCTCCGAATTCCGTGCAATAAATTTGTATTAAATGGATGAACCAGACGCTTCGAATTCAGCCAAGTCAAAACGGCTATTTAAAACACTCGAAGAACGTAACAGTTGCACCATCAAAGACGTCTCACGAAACGGATGCGCCGGCCAGACCGCGCATCACACAGACGCGCCCTTCTACATCAAAGCGCATCACACGAACGTGCCTTTCAGTACCAAGCGCATCATAGGGGATGCGCCCCCATGCATTCCCATACGACGAGTGGAATGCCAACCGACGCGCCCACTCAGCTGTCCATCGAATGTCACAAACATTAAATGCTGAACTGACAGAGTTGGCAGCACGCCTCCCAAAGTCTGAGCAGTCGGCAGCTTTTTCAGAAGACAAAGCATCGCCAACGTCAGCATCATTATTACTCCTCTCCGACGGCTACTGCCACGTGGCCATCCAACCATCTCGCATGCGCCTCTGCGGTCATGCGCCCGAATCTGCATACGCCTCAAAAGCTGTGCGCCTCAGACTTTTTACTGATCCCTAAAGACAGAAGTAAAGTCACTGATTACAACTCTGCATGCGCCTCAAAAACCATGCGCCCCAGACTTCTCCCTGATCCTAAAAGACAGGAGTAAAGTCACTACTGAAGCTCTGTATGCGCCTCTAAAGCCATGCGCCCAGAATGGTTCGTGACTCCTAAAGGTCACGAGCCAAAGTCTCCTCATGTGCCCAATCCTAGGCGCATCTTATCAAGTCATTCCTCCCACCAAATCCGAGATCTCCAAACCATGGGTTGACGACACGTGTCCTTTGACTCAACTCATCCAACATCTCAGCAACAGAAAGATCTTCTTCTTCGCTACGTGCCGGTTCACAATAGCAACATGAAGAAGTCAACCCCCTCGAATCAGGGTGCATCGTCCATGTGCCTCCATCAGCAATCAATACGTGGCGTCCCCGCGTACAGGCGCATCCTACATATGCGTGCATGAGCAGCCAACCTGCAAAACTATAAATAGAGGGATTATTTCCTTCTTTTACACACACAGACGGACCAATCGACGTACATACATATCAACCTCCACAGCGAACAGACAGAGACTTCGCACCACCAAAGAGGCAGATACAGACACTCAACGTCTTCCTCCTCTCAGTAAGCTCCAGCACCCAGAGCAATCCAGACCTTCAGAAAATCGATAATCGTCGTCATATCGTCAACGGAGTCAACGTATTACCACTCACTCCATTGGCACAAGGGACCCAGATTAAACAAAAGTATACTCCTAGGACTACGTCTAAGTCCTATATTGTAACACTGTTCTGTTTGTATTGAAATTTACAATCAAGGAATTTTAATGGCAAACAGTGCCTACTTTGTGGTGCGGGGGATCACCAGTTGAGGGATTGCCCTAGGGCTTTTGGACGAGGAGCTCAGGAAGGTGGAGCCAAGGCTCCAGCAGGCCAGCAGAGGGGACCAGCCCTGCAGACCCAGCAGCAAAGGTTCCAGTAGTACCAGCAGCAGGCACGAGGTGGACAGTAGGGGCGAGCTTTCGCCATGGCAGCTGAGGATGCCGAGGCCATCGGAGAGCTGATAGCAGGTTCGGTTCTTCTCGACTCCCTTCCAGCATTTGCACTCTTTGATTCTGGAGCTTCCTACAGCTTTGTGTCAGTATCGTATGCTATTAGACACAGTCTGGTTTCTGAACCATTGCCTAGGACCTGCAAGATTACTACCGGAGGAGGGGACATCCTCGTGAGTGATGTTTGCAGAGGACGGAGCATCATATTGGGAGGCCGAGAGTTGGGAGTGAGTTTACTCGTCATGCCACTACCGAACTACGACATTGTATTAGGTATGGACTGGCTGATTAGACACCACGCCCGTATTGATTGCCGAGGGGGTAGAGTTTTGTTTGGGGTGCCAGGAGAGCCAGAGTTTGAGTACACCCGGCGGCAGGCAGAGCAGGACGGTGGAGTCTTCTGTGGAGCTTCAGTTGAGGAGCAGGTATCTCCGCATCCCTTGATCGTAGAGTTTATGGACGTATTTCCAGAGGAGTTGCCTGGGCTTCCACCGGACAGAGATGTAGAGTTCTCGATAGACTTGGTTCCTGACACAGAACCGATTTCCCAGCATGTCTATCGAGTGAACAACAGTGAATTGGTGGAGCTGAAGAAGCAGGTGGATGAGCTGCAGGACAAGGGCTTCATCCGATCGAGTTCTTCACCTTGGGGTACACCGGTACTTTTCGTACCCATGAAGGATGGGTCGGTATGGATGTGTATCGACTACAGGGCACTTAACAACCTGACAATTAAGAACAGATACCCACTGCAGCGGATCGATGATCTCTTTGATCAGTTGAGCGGAGCTCGGGTGTTCTCCAAGATTGATTTAAGGTCAGGTTATCACCAGGTGAAGGTGAAGAGGGAGGATATTCCCAAGACCGTTTTCAGGACGCGGTACGGGCAGTTTGAGTTTTTGGTTATGCCGTTTGGGCTGACCAATGCACCAGCAGTATTTATGAACCTAATGAACAAGGTGTTCCACCAGTACTTGGACAAGTTTGTGGTGGTATTCATTAATGATATCCTGGTGTATTCGAAGACGGAGGAGGAGCATGAGGAGCACTTGAGAGTGGTGCTGGAGACACTCCGGAGGAAGAGGCTGTATGGAAAGCTCTCGAAGTGCGAGTTCTTCCTAGACAGAGTTGACTTCTTGGGTCATGTGGTGACTGGAGATGGTATCTCAGTGGACCCAAAGACGATCACAGCAGTTGAGGCTTGGACAGCGCCGACTTCAGTGGCAGAGATCAGGAGTTTCCTGGGGCTGACAGGATATTATAGAAGATTTGTGCAGGATTTCTCCGGGTTGCAGAGCCGTTGACTCGGTTGACCCGGAAGGATACTAAGTTCGTTTGGTCAGAGGAGTGTCAGGCAGATTTTGATGAGTTGAAGAAGCGGCTTACGACAGCTCCGATTCTGACATTGCCTTCAGGATCAGGTGGATTTACTATTTATAGTGATACTTCAGGGAAGGGGCTGGGTTGTGTCTTGCAGCAGCATGAGAAGGTGATTGCCTATGCTTCCAGACAATTACGTCCCCATGAGAAGAACTACCCTACCCATGACCTGGAGCTGGCAGCGGTAATTTTTGCTTTGAAGTTGTGGAAGCACTATCTGTATGGCGAGAGGGTGGAGATTTTTATAGATCACAAGAGCTTGAAGTATTTGTTTACATAGAAAGAGCTCAACATGAGGCAGCACAGATGGCTAGAGTTGATGAAGGACTTTGACATCTCAGTTTAATATCACCCGGGGAAGGCCAACGTGGTTGCCGATGCCTTGAGTAGGTATCCGACAGCCATGTGTTTGACTATGGATCAGCACTTGCTTGCAGACTTGGAGAGCCTTGGGATTGAGGTGATTGTGCCCGGAGTGCAGATGTAGTTATGGGGCCTTCAGATACAGTCGGACTTGATGGAGAGGATCAAGGCGACGCAGTTTAAGGATGTGGCTCTGTAGTGTATCCGAGAGCAGGTTCGTGCAGGGTTGGCAGATGGCAAGTTTTCACTTGCAGAGGATGGTGCCTTGAGGCACGGTTCCAAGTTATGTGTGCCTAGCGGGGAGCTCAGGGAGCAGGTCATGCAGGAGGCTCACAGATCGCAGTACTATATACATCATGGTGCCAACAAGATGTACAGGGATCTGCGAGAGCATGTCTGGTGGTACGGGATGAAGCAGGAGATAGCTCATTTTGTCGCTAGATGCTTGGTCTGTCAGCAGGTCAAGACAGAGAGACAGAGGCCCGGAGGATTATTGCAGCCATTGCCCATTCTAGAGTGGAAGTAGGAACATATCACCATGGATTTCGTATCTGGGTTGACGCGTACACCAGGAGGAAAAGACGCGATTTGGGTCATCGTTGACAGGTTGACCAAATCGGCCCACTTCTTGCCATTTAAGGTGGATACGTCTACAGAGAGGCCTGCGGAGTTGTATATGAGGCAGATAGTCAGGATTCACGGAGCTCCCGTCAGCATTGTCTCAGATCGGGATTGTCGCTTTACTTCCCATTTCTGGAGGAGTCTGCAGACTAGTTTGGACACAGCTCAAGTTTAGTACTGCATACCACTCCTAGACGGACGGACAGTTAGAGAGGACTATTAAGACGCTTGAGGACATGCTACGGATGTGCATCCTGGATTTTGGAGGTTCCTGGGAGGATCATCTACATTTGGTGGAGTTTGCTTACAACAACAGTTATCAGGCCAGCATTGAGATGTCACCGTTTGAGGCTCTCTACGGGCGTAGGTGTCGTACACCCTTATTTTGGGATGACGTTGGAGAGCGAGCTTTACTGGGACCAGAGATGGTTGTTGACGTAGCCGAGAAGGGGAAGCTCATCAGGGACAGACTTCGCGTGATGCAGGACAGACATCGGCACTGGGCCGATAGCCACCGGAGGCCGTTGGAGTTTGAGGTACAGATTTAGAGAAAGGATTAGAAGTAGGTTGTATTTTGTTTTGTTTGATTGATCGTGTTTGATTTTTTAGTAACTTGAGACCTTGCTTGTGATTAGGTTGGAGACATGGTTTTTCTGCGAATATCTCTGACACGTGGTACGATACATTTTGGTGGAGGTGGAAAGCTTAGCCTGCGCTTCATCGGCCCTTTCATTATCAGCGGGAGAGTCGGTGACGTGGCATACAGGCTAGACTTGCCATATGCACTAGTGGGAGTTCACAACGTATTCTACGTATTCACAGTTGAGACGGTACGTGGCTGACCCTAGCCATGTGCTCGATCATTCGAAGATTGAGGTTGGACCTACTCTCAGTTATCCAGAGCAGCCTGTGGAGATTCTGGATCGCCGGGAGAAGGTACTGAGGAACCAGATGATACCCTTGGTACGCGTCACATGGAGGCATCATTCTCCAGGAGAGTCTACCTGGGAGCGGGAGGATGAGATGCGCGAGCGGTACCCCTATCTTTTTGGACCTTGAGGTATACTTTTCTATCCTTGTCAGCAGTTAGTTTTGCCTTTAATTTTGAGGACAAAATTATTTTAAGGGGGGTAGATTTGTCACTACCACTTTTCTAGCTTGAGGATATTTTGGTCATTTTTAAAATTTTGGAATTATTAGTATTAATTATATTATTAGAATTTTTAAGTGATTTTTAGTATTATTGATTTGGTGCTATTCTAGACTTTGACTCATGTTGACTTAGGAGACTGTCCTAGAGGCTAACCTAGGTCATGACTACTTGGTTAGGTTATGAAACCCTAGCTTGACCTAAGTTAGTAAAATCAAACCCATTAGAATTATTTTGGGGAAATTAGGATTTGATTTGAATAGAAATGGCTTGTGATTTCACAAGTCATGATTAGTGATTTTGGCCCATGGAAGCCCATAGATCACTATTGGAACCCTAACCCTAGCCCAATCCAGCCCATGGCCGGCCACTAAGGTCTCCCCCCCTCTATTTAATGCTCCTAGAAATTAGGGCTAGCCTCCTTAGAAATATTTGCAAAGTTTTAGAAAGAGGTTAGTCTCCATCTTCTTTAATTCATAGAAATTCCTATTTAATTCCTTTTCCACCCAAACCAATTGCATTAGGTTTTAATTCTTCTATCCTTGCTGTTTATGTAAGAATATTTCAGAGTTTGGACAATTTGGAGAAGTTTGGCTATCAAGAGGAACACCCCTATTTGGAGTTTTATTGAGGATTTGACACCTATAGGTAACTCCTTCAAAACCTATTGTAATTGCTATTGTTATTGCATTCTAACCTAGATCTAGGTGTCCCCTAGCTAATCCTAGAATTCTGTAGGATTTCGTGTCCTATTCGTGTCCCATTTGGACACGTATCAGTCCCTTATGTAAGTGTTTGATGAAATGCCCAAAAGGGCATTTCGATTTGTTTTTAGGAAATTATTTGAAGAGAAATTTAGGTTTTGTGTTTGCTTGTGGGTTTTCAATGGACTGAACACGTATTAGTGTCGTGTCGTGTCGCCACAGACACGGGAACACGCTGATGCACCTCATACGCGCGCACAGTTTCCCTCTCCTGCTACTCGGGTACATTTGTGCAGCGGACACGCAACTAGGACACGTGAAATTGGACACACACTATGGGGCACTGACTGACACCACGTGTGTCAAGTCTTAGGGCCTCTCGTGTCGTGTCGAAAACGCACGAAGCCATGCACTGGATTTACACTGCATCGGCTACAGCAGATTTTTGACACTGATACGTGTGTCGTATCGCACACACACGTGTCGTAGACACGTATCAGGGTATCCCCGACCTAGCCCTAGTCCCCCTTGACACTGGGACACGATCATGAGATCTGTGTCGTGTCGTGTCGTGTGCACGAGCACTGGAACCACGTGCACGAGGATTGGTCCAGTTTTGTATTGTTTTGGGTTTAGGACTGTTTGGACACGTTTGTGTCCACTTGGGTGGACACAAACACGTTGCTGGACACGTACACTATTAGTGTTACATTACCAACCTTTAGTTTTGTGTCTTAACTTGTTTTCGATACTCATTTCACATTTACCCAATTATTTCTGATACCTTAATATCCGTCCTATTTCTGTGTGTTTCAGATTTTAAATATGAACTTTGGCAACTGTTTTAATCTAAATTGATACTGTTAGTTACATGTTTTAGATTCTAATATTGTTCACCTATATGTAATCTACATGTAGGTCGAATTTAGGCTATTTTGATGGTCTATTGGGTTTGATAATTGGGTTTGGAAGTTGGACTGAAAAACTGAGTTTTGTGTTCCTTAATGAACTGAGTTAAATAATTCTTCAATGCTAAAATCTGAGTTGAATGGTTTCCATAACCTGAGATTCATTGTTATTCTAACGAGTTGTGATTGAACTGATTTCCCTTTTGATGAGTTGAATTGATTCCCATTGTTTCTCTTTAACATCTCACTGTTTTTCTTCCCATTTGTAACTGTCATTATTCCCAGATTTCTTGATGATAGTTAGCTCACTGATTTCATGAAACACTACACTGTCAATGTTTTCCAGGCTTGCACTTATCACTGCACACATGATTCACTAGACACTTTTATTTCCTGTCTCCCTATAAACACAATGTGCACAGGTTATATACAAACACACAGGTTGCCATTCCCTTTTGTAATCACTGTTTTGCACTTCACTGATTCCAGGATTAGTTAGTTAGCACACCTACATGTTTACTAATTGTATGTAGAGTTTGGGTTAAATTGGTATTGGATTTGGTTCAATTTTTGGTTAGGACTGTCAGGACTGAAAACTGGGTTTTGGGTTTTCTGTTTTGAACTGGAAATGCAATATTGGTTTCCTTTTTCTTATGAGCATAGACTGAACTAATTCCCTTCATTCCTGTATTCCATTTCTGTGCAATACTTGCTGAACTTCCACACCGTTCACTGTCCTTATGACAGTTTACCCATTTACTCTCTCATATCACACACACACACAGAGGTTTGCCATTCACTGATTTTCCATTTGACACATGCCACTATTTCACATGTTCACATGCCTTACACTAATTCATTTTCCTGTTTTCCTGCAAACACATCCTCACTTGACACCACACTCACATGTCTATGTCTAACACACACACAATAGGACACATACATGTGTCCCCCTTTCTCTATACATATGTATATATATATATATGTATTGATATATATATATATATATAGGTATCCTATATATATGAGTGTGTTCTATTATATATATTAGATATATATGTATGTGTGGTATACGCATAGGAGCCTATATGTTAATATGTGTATTCTATATTAGATTATGTAGTATAGCAATATGTGTATTATATTTTAGAGATAAATATGTCATGTGGTCATGTGATTTATGGTTGGACTTATAGGCATGATATAGCCTATGGCCTATGTGTGTGTCTGCTTAACTAGTGAGCCTAGATTGGACTTGTATAGCCTTGTTAGACCTAGAATAGACTTGCTTGACTAGTATAGACTTGTTTGACTTAGGTTTGACCTAGTTGACCTAGTTTGACTTCTAGGGTTGACCAGAGTTGACCAAGAGTTGACTTTGGTCTAGATTGACCTAGATTCATGTAGAACGCATTGTAGTGTATCTTATTACCATTCTGGACTTGTTGTGACTTGTACTATTCTAAATAGAAGCCAGACACCACTCCTCGGACAGTACTTTCATCTTGGACATTCAGATAGCAGGCGAGTACATTCTCTGATCTTTTCATACCTGTCTGGACTATATTCTTGCTCTAAATTACTCTACTTGATGCTGACACGTATCTTCACGGATTAGTACTATATGGATCCTTTCCTGAGATGTTATCCCTCTACGGGTGCATCGGGTATTTCATGTTTATGTACTTTATCATGTGCATCAGGTACTCCTTGTACTCGTACTAGTTTATGTATTTACATGTTCTCATGTGCTTTCATGTACTATCATGTGCCTCATGTACTACTCATTACATGAGTTCACGTATCTTAGCTGTATTCATGTGCCTATAACGTAACTTGAATGGATCATTGTGTATTGATTGGGGCGGGGTGAGTAGAATTGGTTATGTGATCATTATCCCCAGTAGGTATTCATGTGCTTCTTAGTTGTATTCATGTGCTCCTAAGCCGTTTACATAACCATATTGTACTCTAAATCACTTAGCCACTTACAGTCTCTACTTATCATGTATTTACTTTCAGTACAAAATATCTCTTGTTTTTCTGTACTTCCTTTTCAGCATTGACTGTATTTTACTCTATTGCATGATTTATACTCCTAACATGTTATGAACTATTTTAAGAGATATGTGCTCGTTCCCGTCCTGACTGGACCTGTTGAAAATTTTACAGAGGACGAGGAGGAGGCCTGCTTAGATACTTTCTATGGGACAGCCTTAGAGGACACTTGCGATCCGGACTTCCAGTCGGATCCCTTAGCTGTAGAGACTGTTGCTCCATAGATGTCTTTATCTTATTTCATAGTTTTGGAGTTGAGTTGTATATATTTGGATCTGTATTATTATGGATGTTAGTGGAGTTTATCTAGACACTTAGCTTCCTCTCTATTTGTATTTCCTGTGGATTGGATCTTGCATCTTTTATATCATTCTATCTTATCGTATTCTACCTTAGCTGTGATTGAGATATATTTTGTTATGTCACCCCCATTCGGGGAGTATAACTGTTTATTACCTTAAACTGTTAGATATTGTGACCTAGGACAGCGTTCTACCGTCGACACTGCGACGTAGGCTGGACGTACCCACGTCTCGTGTCCTTACTCTAGGGTGCGGGTCGTGACAATTTTAAATTCCTCTACCTTCTTACCCCCACATTCTGGAGATAAGGCCCAGATATGACATCTTGAGTCTGCTTCTATCATAGACCAACTCTGTCCATTCAATGAAGCAGCTTCATCGCACTCAGCAGAAGTTCGAACATCCCTTTAGTTTCTAATATCTTTTTGAAGCATGTTCCTCGCCAAGAAATTACCATATGGCTAGTACGAATGTCCATCTTTTAAGTCTGTATCAGACAACAGACTTTCTAAGATCAGATCTTTGAAAATCTCTGGTACGTGTAACACGCATTCGAGTGTCCTTGCCGGTGGTTCATAACCACCGTCTCGATCTTCAGATCTTCTACTAGATATATGTTCACCATCGAGACCTTCGTCATAACAAGGCTCGTCTTCGGTGAATAGCTCCTTCGAGAGCACACGTGGTCAGATGCACTAGTGTCCGACCACTAGTCAGCTACCACGCTAGATAACTCAACCTGTGCAATAATAGCAACCAAGTTAAGTAATCAAAATAACCAAGGTTAGCCATACATTCTATTTTGGTTTGGGCTTGGCCCTTCTTGCCACAGTTGAAGCAAGCCTCATGACCCTTAGGCTTTGGCTTGAATAGAACTGACTTTACCTTCAGCTGGTGAGAGTCCTTAGTTCGTCTTTAACATGAATCCAGTCAAGAGGCGTTCAAGATCCACTTCCATCTTCTTGCGATACATGTCCTTGATAAAATTGCTCCACCCAGGTGGGAGCTTGGTGACAATGCCCCCGACGATAAATGAATTGACCAAGGGCATGCCGTCATATGCCAGCTTCTGATGTAACTTGAGGAACTCCTTGGCTTGATACAGCATGGTCTTGTCATCCTCAAATCACATCCTCCAGACCTTTTCGGTTACATGGATCTTGTTTCTATTTTCATCTGCCTTGTAGAGATTCTCTATAAATTTCTAGACGTTCTTGGCATAGACCGTCCTGCTGTATGACTCGGCCAGAGAGTCCTCCATAGAGTTTAGGATAAGCAACTTACAAAGTTTGTTATCTCTCCTCCACTTGGATTGCGGAGCAGTGGCCTCAGCAACCCTTCGAGCATTTTCACATTCTGGAATTAAAGGCTCAGGATCTGTCAACACGTAGGCAACACTCACGAGTTGAAGATTAAGGCTGACCTTTCTCTTCCAGACGTTGTAATACTCCCCATCAAACTTCTCAAGTTTGTTAAAACTTGTGTCGAGAAGGTTTGCACGGTTGTTCTCCATCGAATCTAAATCTTGCTTTGAGATTGTTGTTCCCGGAGAGTGATTTTCGATGGAAAACTGAGAAATGAAACAATTTTAAAAACAATATTTCGTAGCTTCACTTAAAGGAATGTGCACGACAGAGGTCCTTGGAGGATTATGGTAACGAAAATCTAAAAAGATTTTGTCACAGCAGCAAACGAATGTAATGCTTCTAAAAAGAAGCTACAAATCGAATTGCTAGCAACAGCAGCAACGAAAGCCCACAAGTGGTTTCTGATTAGATCAGAGAAGAAGAGAAGGGAAGAAGAAAGCAATTTTGCTGGGGTGATCAGATCACCGTTGCTCAAAGCAAGATTCGCCTATATAATATCCGCTTCCAGGAACAAACAAGTTCTCAGAGAACTTCTGTTACGCTCGTCAGTCAATTTTGAGACTTGAACGGGCTTCCTGAACTTTACGGACTCCCTTAACTCTTTTCTTTGGTGCCTCTTTCAAAGGAGGTCAAGGAGCTCTATTTATAGAGTGGACTGAGACTTCACCTTTTCTCCTATCCGATGTGGGACTAAAATACCAATACTCAAAAATAGAGTTTGATATTTTAGATCATCCGACAATCAGCATAGTCGTGTGCCAGTCCACGAATACCCCCGAACACTCCCGTGCATGCACGAGACATCATGGAGTCCGTGTCCGAGTCTGAGTCCGAACAACAAAAATCAACTTGCATCCTTATTGGAATTAATCCTTTTTCCTTCTAGAAAAATACTCCCACATGGCACACACTTGTACCCTACCACACCTCATATGCACGCCTCAACACAAACAATACATTATATTGAGATACTCATTATTTGGTGTAGTCGATATGTGATTATCTTTCCTATTCTAAAGATAAAAATACCAACATAAACCTCGGTCCGATAAGGTACAAATTTCTTGTACCAAATACGGTCAGTACAAAACTCAGATCATGTCCAGGATGGGTACAAAGTGACCAATAAACATTGGTCGGGTGAGGATTAGGTCCACGTAGGATCCAGGTATGTGTCTGCAATCAATATGAAAATACATTAAAAGTACGTAATTCTTGTTTTTCTTTCAAACTTTTGCACAACAACAGGATCCTTGTCCACTTTTGATATTTGTTAACCCAAACTATACGCATGTTTCGAGGACTTGGTGAACTTTAGAGACCCATATGGCCATATCCTAGTCGTCAAAAGCCTCTGGACCGAATCCAATTCGGTAGAAAATCAGTTTACGTCCAAATCTTGGGTCAAATTAGTTGGGTGCCATTTGTAGGACTATGGCTGTGCCCGTGGCTGTTATAAGTGAGAGTTTTTGCATTATTCTTTGGGAAGGGTATTGATGGAGGGTCATGTCCAACAAGAATTAATTAGGATTTGTTTTTCCTTCTAGGATTTTGTTAGGACCAGGACTAGGCTACTAGCGACCAGGGTCCAACTTGATAAGATCTCTTGTTGTACCATTACAAATGCAAGTTTTTCGCTCCTTCATCCCAAGGACTTGGCTTCCAAGTTCTTTAGAGCATAGCAGAACCATACCATAGACTTGGGATTTGATCAAGTCTTCCGGTGAGAATTTTGAAAACGCATTTCATGGTTCCCAAAAACAAAAGGAAACGAAGTTATTTTAAAATTTAGAAAAATATTTAATAAATTTAGACATAACTGTTTGTATTATTTGTTGGTTTCAGTTACCTTTGGATGGAATAATATTGAACATATGTGTTCAACCGTAATGTTTATTGTTTATTTTATTCGTTTTTAGAAAAAAATCAAAGTTGTAAAAGGCGTTAGTTGGGCGGGCACCAGACGCCTAGTCCGCCTACGCGACTGCGGCTCAAATAAAATTCCTCCAAAATATCTATTGAAAATTGCAGAAAAACTCCATAAAACCCAAAAACGAGGGTTTGGGGGGGGGGGAGGGGGGGGGGGGGGGGGGGGAGGGGGGGGGGGGGGGGGTAGGGGCTAGGTGGGCGTCTTGCTAGGCAGACATCAGATGGGCACCAAGCACCTAGCACATAGACGCCGCCTTGACAGATTTTTAGAACAGTGGACATTGTTTTTTGCCATATACAATAATATTAATATGTATGAATGTTTTATAATATACAACTTCGACAAATGATAACGGTTACAGAAAATTTAAAGAATTTTATTGTGTCGACATTTTTTTTGCCATATTCCTAGCTTATTTTAGAAAAGGTTCTTTATTGCATTGGCTGAGAAAGAGACCTCAATTTCATTATCGGGCTTGGTATATAGTGGTGGTAGTATCAGATCAACAAGCCAAAACAAATCAATATTGGCCGAAACCGCAAACCTTGAAATGAAGGTGTTCATGGGTTCCCCTCAAAGTTAACCAACCCCTCCATTGAGAATGTATCAACATGCATTATAGCCAAATCTTATGGGCTCATCCACATATCTTATGGTATATGATAATGAAAAGGAATCATTTGTCAAAGTAATAAAAAGACATGAAAGTTGGTCGGTCACCATCATGCATTAGAAGTTTAGAACTACAATCCCATATTAAACATTGAGGACAAGGTTTGTTATAAGGGGAGATGAATTTTATGGTTTTGAATATTCTTATGGATTTGTTTTGCTATTTAGGTTATTGACTTTGTTCTGAAAATGAGTTTGTTTTAGGACTTGTTATCCAAGTTATTGATACGAAGTTATTCCTATGGTCTAGTGGTTGTTTGTTGATAACAATTTTTGATTCATTTGTATATATTCCTCCCATTGC
Organism: Iris pallida; assembly: GCA_029216955.1. NCBI lineage: Eukaryota > Viridiplantae > Streptophyta > Magnoliopsida > Asparagales > Iridaceae > Iris > Iris pallida. The sequence continues at coordinate 27,864,155 of JANAVB010015400.1, forward strand.
ATGAGATAATCAGTGTTCTAAATGTCAGCACCTAGGCGGTAGGCGGTCTCTCTCCGTATCGCTTTTCGGTAGACAGTGGAGTAGGCAGCCAACGGAGATTGGCAGCATAGACAGAGGTGAGACGGCGTAGGCGGACGCCTAGGCGTAGCAGTACCTACCAAGATATTTTAGTCATAAAAGTTTTGTAAGCATTATGGACCTATGGTTCACTTTTACAAAACTAAAACTTTATAAATTTTCGTTCTACAACTTAGTTATGCATGAAACACCCTTAAAATATCCATATTATGCAAAAAACAATATAAAATAGTAAAAAAAAATTCAAAATGTATCGATCGCTTAGGCGGCATCCAGGCAGTGCCTAGACGGCATAGGCGGTAGGCGGAGTCTCTCTGTCGTGCACCCTTCTACCGCCGTTTAGAATATTGGAGATAATGAGAAGTATATTATCAAGAAAACTTGGGATTCTGTTAGTGGAGATCTGAGTCCCAAAGGAACAAAAAACAGGGGGTTGTGGGTTCCCCTTGAAGGCTGGAAGCAAAGCCACCCCCGATACAAACACTTATCAGAATCTATCATCCAACATATAGAACATGGTGCTGAGTAGATCTAAGAGTTTCCCTAATCAGTACTGTTGCTACATAAATAAGGTATATTGTACAGTGCCCTACTTGATCATGTGACACACCTTCGATCTACTTTTAGTTCAGCTCCATATCTATGACAAAATTAATTTCTGACACCATGCAATAATTTAGTAGAAGAGAACATTTCTCATCACCATCTCCTAAATTGTAATATATCTTATTTTAGATTCTATATTTCTCCTGTATGCCAGGAACCCGCATAGACCCAAAAAGTACAATAAGGGAGTACCTCAGTCTTTTACTTTCTAAGTGAAACTACCTCCACCCATACTAAGTCTATCATGAGCCTTCACATGCATAGGCATACCATGGAAGCCCTCGTATATAAAATATTCAGTCCTCTGTATGGGCAATTAAACTATTTTTTCTTCCAATGAACTTGACCTCGGCAAGCTGCCTATATATGTATGACTCATCATTTTCCATTGTTGTAGCATGCACCAAAACTAGTCTTTCACAACTGACTCTTTCCTAACATTTATAACACAGGCTAGATGGTTCTACAAACTACTAATTGCTCTACTGCATGCTGTATATGCCTTGTTCTAACACTTCTGATATCAAATAGGAAAAAGCTATTTTGGTGGCCCGTTTGTCTGCGTGGCACTTTTCCATTGACTTCCCTGTTAACATGGAGTCCACGCCGACAACCTGCCAATGGGAGAGTGCCACGTGGTGGACGACCCGCCCGTGGGCCAAATAGCAGGGTTGTATCAAATATTCTAGTACCAACTCTCAACACTTAGTCAGTATGCTATATTGTTGTTTCAAAGTTCTCACAACTTTTTCTATTGTTTCAATGTTGTTGTAGAAGAATATGGGGATTTTTCTATTTCTGGATTGTTCTGCTGCTGATGTCATTCGTCGAGTGTTTTGAGTATATAGAGTAGAATAGTGTGATAGCTTTTATTAAAGAAAGACTTAAATAAATATAGGAGGCTAACCCTTCTCACTATTATTCTAACCAATGTGGGACTAAAGTCCAATACTACTTAATACTTCAATACTACTTAATACTTAACACCCTCCCTCAAGCTAAAGCATATATGTCAATCATGTCCAGCTTGTTACAAAAAAATTTAACCCGAGGACCCAATAGTTACTTTTTGAAGATATCAGCTATCTGATCACTGGTCCTCACATGGTAAAACTTTATCATCCTCTTTGTATACTCATCACGAACAAAATGGATGTCGGTTTCAATGTGATTTATCCTTTCATAATACACGATTAGTAGCAATATGGATAGCAGACTGGTTATCACACCACATATCCGCTGCTTTAGATCTGGCTTTTTCTCCCAATTCTTGTAGAAGATGCTTAAGATATAATATATGTGCCATGAGCAATAACTCGATATATTCTATTTCTGAACATGCTATCACACTCTGCTTCTTGCTCTTCCACGATACCAAGTTTTCTCCAATAAATACCGAGTAACCAGATGTAGACCGTCTATCTGTCAGACTTGCACCCCACTCAACATCAGTAAAGCATTCAACATTAGTATGTCCATGATTCTCTATTCGAATCCCTTTTTCTGGATTCTGAACTAGATAACACAGAATTCTAAGAACTGCCTGCCAGTAAGAAACTCTTGGAGAAGCCATAAATCTACTTGCGACACTTATAGTAAAGGAAATGTCCAGTCGAGTCATGTCTGCCAAGTAGTTGAGTTTTTCAACCACTCGACGATACTGATCTGGATTGGTCATCAGGACCCCCTCATCTGGAAGTAACTTTGCCCCTGGATCCATGGGTGAGGTTGCTCCCTTGGCTTGCATCATCCCTGCATTATTCAGTATGTCTGGCACATACTTCCTTTGAGATATGACAATATTCCGCTTATTCCGTGTGATTTCAATACCCAAGAAGTAGTTCAATGATCCAATATCTATAGTCTAAAATTATTCTTCCAGGAACTTCTTTAGTTCTGCAATACCCTAGCTGTCGTCTTCCGTGATCACAATGTCGTCAACATAGACACAAAGTAGTATCCTACCAGCTAATGTATGTCGGTAGAATATCGAATGATCCTTCTTTGATTGATAGACGCCAAATTGAGTGACAACATGTGTAAATTGACCAAACCATGCATGGGGTGATTATTTGAGGCCGTAGAGGACCTTCCGCAAATAACACACTTTATCCTCCCTTGCAACAAACCCGAGAGGTTGCACCACATATACTTCTTCTTCAAGGTCACCATGAATAAATGTATTCTTAATATGCAGCCGAAGCAATGGTCAGTCATAGCGAACAACAAAGGCTAAGAGTATGCGCACATACGTTATTTTAGAAACTGGAGATAAAGTCTCAAAGTAGTCCTCATCATACGTCGGAGAATATTCTTTAGCCACCAGATGGGCCTTTAGGCGATCAAGGGTCCATCTGGTTTCACCTTGATCGCAAACACCCATTTACATCCGACCGCCTGCTTACCAGTAGGTAAATCTACCAAGTCCCAAGTATGGTTCTCCAGGAGTGCTTTTATCTCCTCTTCCATAGCAACGCGCCAATCAGAATGTTTGAGACCCTCCTCGATAGTATTAGAAATCTAAATCCTATCAATAGTGGCTACCAAGGACTGAGTGTGGCTAACAAGTCCTTTGTAGTTGTCAAAATACAAAGGATGATCACGACAGGCACGACGAGGTCATGCTGGCGGAGCAGGCAGAGGCAAATCATTGGAGCTAGAGGAGGATGATGGCTTTACGGGCAATATTTGTAATGTTCTTTCGGATGAAGTCGGGATAGACTGAACCGATATTTATGGACCATCGAACCGAGATACTTGCTCGGTAGGGAAGGGCACTCTTATAGGAGGTTGTTGTATTTGAACAAGAAACAACAACAAAAATCTTCCTCTGGATAAATTTATGAAACATGATTCAAACTTTGTGGAAGTGGAGGAAATTTAGTTTCAACGAAGCGAACGTCCCGAGAGAAGAAATACCTCTTCAAGGTCGGCCTATACCCTTTTTGACCTTTAGGATATCCAAGAAAAATACATTGGATTGCCTTAGGATCTAATTTAGAAAGAGTCGGTCGAGTATCTCGAACATAGCACAAGCATCCAAAAATTTTGAGAGGGAGAGGAAACGGTACTTTTTCAGGGTATAATCGAGAAAAGGGAGTAGTACCATTGAAAACCGACGAAGACATGTGCTTAATAAGATAGCTAGAGGTAAGTATCGCATCCGACCAAAATCTTTTGGAAGTACGGGCTTGAAACATAAGAGCACTCGTTGTTTCCAAGCGGTGACGATTCATGCGTTCAGCCACACCATTCCGTTGTGGTGTGTAAGGACAGAAAGTTTGGTGGATGATGCGAGACAGATGAGTATTTAACTCAAGAGATAGATACTCACGACAATTGTCACTTCGAAGGCATTTAATCGAAACACCAAACTACGTTTTGATTTAGGCATAAAAAATTGCAGCATATGTCAAATAATTCTGAACGAGTTTTTAGTAGATAAACAAAAGTAACACGTGAGTAGTCATCAACAAAGGTAACAAAATACTTAAAACCCATCATTGATTCAACCGGACAAGGTCCCCAGATATTACAATGCACTAACTCAAAAGGAGCGGATGCAATTTTATTTTGACTCACTGGATAGGGAACTCGGTGATGCTTAGCCAAGCTACAGGACTCACAATGAAAATTGACTAGAACATCTAATGATGGGTACATTTTCTGGAGAGCTTGGACTGAATGATAACCTAATTGACAATGTAATTTGAAAGGTCGAGTTTCACGTCGACCCAAGCAACAGACAAATGAACGTCAAACATGTACAAGCCTCCAGTCACTTGCCCCTTTACTGACTGTCTTTCCAGTTTTTAGGTCCTGAAAAATACAAACATCAAAAAAAATATTACCGAGCAATGCAAGTCGCGAGTAAGTTAATAATTGAAAGCAAATTGAACGGGTTTCTCGGTGTATGTAATACAGAATGAAGTGACAATCCGGAGGAAAGACGGACACTTCCTCGTCCACGGACTGTTAGTGAACCACTATTGTCAACAGTAATATCGAAAACCCGACCCACCGATACATAGTTACGTATCATACCTGCGTCGCCAGTTGTCACTCCCATTTTTCGTTATACGTATTTTCAGTATACGTGTATGGATTTCTTAGATTAGTCAGATGACCCATATTTTGACTTGTCTTACTTATGCCTTGTCTTGGTTTAATCTTGACTTGGCTTGGCTTGGCTTGGTTTGGTTTGGGTCAAGATGAGAGGGTTGATATAAAAACCAACTCTTTTCTCTCTCCTCCATTAATTTCATTTACTTCTTCATCTTCTTCTTCATTTACTCCTCCACCAACCCTAGGTAAGTACAACTTGCTTCATGATGGATCTCGAATTTTATTGTTCCATTGTCTTCCTTGCTTGATTCTAAGCTTCTTTAGAACTTGGAGTTTTTGGTTTTGACGTTTACATTTTTGTAGATCTAAGTTTGTAGTATTCATAATTTTTCTTGGTTTTGATCTCTTAAAATTTATTATTTTCGAAAACTAATGGTTCCATGTTGTGGAGAATTTAATTCTACCCAATTTGGGTTTTGAACCGGTGGATTTTGACTTATTTTGAAGAAGTTATGACATTTTTTGTGTTCATGGGTTCCTGCACATCTTTATTGCTGCTGGGACGATGAACAGTATCGCGTGCACGATTCGTTTTTTGTACGCCTGCACGACGTGCTCTCGCGCTCCGTGCATCGTGCTCTCGCGCTCCGTACGCGGTGGATAATTTTGCTCGTACGTGCCACGCGTGTCACGCTCCGATTCCGTCGAATCGATAGTCGTCCCCCGGACGCGATGCCGTGCGAACCTAATTTGCGATCGCACAAGGCATAGTCATAAGGTTATCCGAGACACAAGATCTAAGAGAGTAAGCAGACAAATTTAATCACACATTAAGTAAAGGAAACTTTGATCTTTATTGATAATGAACATCGTTTACAGACTCTAGTACAGGACTCATGCCGCACAGGCTACAACGTGACTCAATTACAAAAGATTACCGATGAGATAGCCATTCCATACATTGCATACATCCCTCAATATACATCAGAGTATTCCAGTGACCTAGAATGGAGAGACGCTGAGCCATCTTTCTTGGACAGTCGAGAGCCTTCAAAATTGGAGTTACAGGGACAAGTCTTCGACGCGCGGCCGAAGCTTCAAAATCATGAACGTCGTCGAGCTATTTGGCGCATCCTTCCTGATTCACGGACCTGCAAAGAGCGAGGATCAGTATGATCACATGTACTGGCGAATGGCTAATTAAAATCCAAGCTCTGTATTTGATTCAAGCAGTTTTATAAACATGTTAGGTAGATATTTTTGTGATCATTCTAACCATCCTGATCGAATTGCAAGTTAACATGTTTTGAGGCAATCATATGAAATTGTATAACATTAAGCAGCTATCATATTCATCCCGTGTCACGTGCATTTGTTAAGCAGTGAAAGGGTGTGAAGGTCACTGGCAATGTCAAGCCATCACGGATTATAGCCAGGTTAGACGACGACCCTTTCGCGGCGGATAGCGAGCCCTGTGCGAAAGTTCTCGAATAACCCACGCCGATGAAAAGGCTGGCGCTTGCTATACTCGTTCCTTCCGGGCCGAATCGGTCCCTTGGCCTAGGCAACCGTTCGAAGAAACTACACCTTGTCGACAAGTTGTCCAATGACCATTTTACAGAGTCTTGAAATATGCTCTATTTTCTAGAACCTTATCCTTTCTCTTTTATGTGCGAAACTTAACCTTTGTTTTGAACTTAGTCAAATTACTCACTTAGCCATATCATTGCGATAAACGTTAATCGATTCATTCATTGTTTTGCATAGGCTGAGTGGACTTGCATAAGAAAGCATGTTTTTTATTTTCAATATCGGCAGTTTGATAGCGAGTGTTTTGTGAAAAATTGTGCCATGATTTTTTTGATTCTACACTATTATGACAAGCATTCATTTAACTTCATTGATTTTGAAATAGAGGGACGAGGTGAAGAAGGTCAGCCACTCGCCTTAGACTTTCTTCAAGCGAGCGACTGGTTGGCTGCGCTGATGTAACTCCTCTTTTCGGATTGGTATATATATATATATATATATATATATATATATATATATATATATATATATATATATATATATATGTGGTTATCGTACAAAAGATAATTGATTAATACAGAAATTTGTCAATATATGATTTTATTTGATGAACGACTTATTAATTACTTTCAAGATTTGTTATTGAGTGTTATTTCGAAAAATTATTTTAAAGAAATAAGTTAGGTTTAGTTAAACGTATTTTAAATGATTTTAATAATATCTAGTTTATTTTTTTAAAAAAACATTATAGATTGATTTAAATATAGAATTTATTTGATTTAGTATTTATTTAGATTACTTCTAAAAGATTTGTCCAATTGTTTTAAAATGAATTTTTGTGAAAACATACCTTTAGAGTTATTTGATGTATTACTAGCAGTTACAATTGAGATTTGTAATTACACAATGAAATCAATTGATAATAGCATCCTAAAATTTTATATTAATCGCTAAAACATTTATGGATTTAAATTCATATGATTTAAAATATTTGATAATATAGAATGTAATTTTAAACTATTATTGTGATTTGATTTATCCAATTTTGATTTAGAATTACGAAACGCTACTTTTAAAACTATTTGATAAAACTAAATAATAATTTGAACTACTATTGTTACCAAATAGTATATCTAGATTTGATTAAAGTAAAGTTTAAATATTTATTTAGGATTTAAATTATGGGAGAGAGATAATCATTAGATTTTGACTCTTATCGGTCTAGGAACTCTCTATCCATTTAAGGAGACCTCCTTCTCCTTCTCCTCTCATTTCTTCTCACAATATCAAACAACACGTGCCTTGTGTCCGTGTCCCCCATCCCTTTTCCACTATTTTTTCCTTTTACAAATACATTTTTGTCGCATCCGACAAACCCGGACGCACCCTTTCCCGCTGCCATGCTGCCAGACCCACTGGCATCCCGTTCACCACGAAACTTCGCCCGACACCGTGCCTGCCGATAGAACCCCCGTCCCCAAAATATCTCCGGCCATACTACCGTAGTAATAACCACACTTCCGCAACCCCGACGTTCTGCTACTGTTGTTCGACCGACCCAACAACCAACCACAACCCCTTCCAATCTTCTTCCCCGCAACCGGCCATCCGCCTGTTCCAGCCATCACCCGTCAAAACCATCACCACCAGGAGCTCCACCATCCGCCAGTATCCATCGGCCCCGTCACCATTGTTATCACCACCACTTAGCTAGCCTCCGGCGTGCCCGCAATCTCGCGTCCGCTGCGGCCGTGGATGCCGCACTCGCCTCGAGCCCCGACTACTCCCTGTCGATGCTGTGTCGTTTCCCAGTGCCGTGAGCAACTCTGCTCGTCGCGGCCACCACTCGGGCTACTCGGCGCCCGGCGAAGCCGAACCCCGCCAGCGCCGACTCGACCTCACCTACCTATCGGTCAGCCGCCCGGCGTAGATGCACGACCACCAGCTGCGCACGTGCCTCGGTGGAACCCTCTCCCTCTTTTTCATCTCTTTCGTAGGTGTCATGCTTCGCCAGCATCGAGCTCGTGAGCGGCATCGAGCTCAGGAGCGGCACCGAGCGCCGACCCTCTCTAGTCCCCAATCTCTCTGACCGGCCACTGGACCGATCTGTCGTCGGGACCAAGGCGACCAGTCAGTGTCGTGCGCACCGCCGTGCCCCATGTGTCCCTCGTCCACTGACCGCCATGGTCTTCCCCGCAGCGCAGTACTGCCCGACCCTCTCGAGAAATCCGGCAGTACCACGCCGGCATGGCCTACACCCCACCCGCCGTTGAACCGCACCGCCGTGTGCCGTCCAGACCGCAGCGAGCGACCCGTCGGAGAGCCACTTCCACGGTGCACGCCCATCAACCCGCGCTCCTAATCTGCAGCCGACGCCGGGATTTTGTGCCGAGTCTCGGTGAGCCCCCGCGTCGCCCCGTCCTGCGCCGCCGAGCGCTGACCGTCGCGAGCTTGGCGAATGCTGCCGACATCAAACCCTTGGGCGGCGAGCCCCTTCGAAGAGAACTCTGTGAGTTTTCTCTCTCTCATTTTCATTTTCCCCCTTTCTTAGTAGGGATAAGAACAAGTAGATATTTTGTAGGTGTAAGAGGATTATGATGGGCATTTTATATTATTGATTGATTGGGCTTAGAGTATTATATGGGTTGACTTTGGTACCATACAATATTATTGGGCTTGGTCCTGGAGCTTAGCTATTGAGGATTTCAGTTCCCGAATTATTTCTATATTGGGCTGTATTTTCCTTAATATTCTGGGTTATGAGATATATTAATTAACTTGGCCATATGAATATTTGGGTAGGCTAAGTGTATTAATGTATATTTAAATAACATATATGCTTAAAAAAATATGTATATCTAGACTTTGGAATATTGGGCTATTAGGCCTAAGAATTTTACAACAAATAAATTAGACTTTAACAAATTCTTATAAAGAACTATATATATGGTTTTTGGACTTATCAAATAAAAATACTTTAATATTCTTGCTATTTTCCAAATGTAGCTTTTATCTTAAACTGGTATTTTGATTTTAGCCTACAAATATTGTTATACTACTTTATAGTCTTGGCCTAAATATATATTCCTAAATAAGAAATATTTTCTAAATGATTTTCCATATCTTTAAGTAGTTATCTAAAATAATTGGACTAATAAGAAAATATAGTTTTGATTAAAAACTATATATTTGACAAATTATTTTTTTGCCCTAAAATATTTTCTAGATTTTCGGTTATTTATCTAAAGTATTTTGGCTAATAGAAAAAAATATAGTTTAAAATAATATAGTAATATTATAAATATTATTTACGCAATTCCTTCGAATATAAGTTATAGATAGTGACTAATCGTATTCTTATTTCTTCTGCAAACCCGAACTCCTTCACTCCTAGCCAACTGGACTATACTGAACTAAACGGAATTATTGGTTTCACCAGCTAAGGACCTCAGGCAAGTACACTTTCTGATTGCTTTTCGATTCATAGTAGTCTATACATTTCATGTTTATACATATGTCTTGCTGCTTGTTGACACGCTCGTCACACGGAGTAGTCGGGAGGGAAAATATCTTAGTAGACATGTGGACTATCCAGAACTATCTTCCGTGTCTTTCATGGAGAATAGCAGCTGCACACGACACGTACAGGGTGCCGGATTTACCCCCTAGCCGTTCACATGTCAAAACGGATATTTCAAATCACATAGATAGTTGTATTTTATTTATTTTTCTTGTCTCCTCCACCACTTGCCATGTCATCAGTACTTTTTAGTTATCATCTCTCATATATTATTTTCATGTCTTGTTAATCCTATTGTGTTCTCGTATTGCTGTCGGTTTGTGTGCTTGTTCCATTCCTGACTGGAAACCAATATTTTTCAGGTTAGCCGTGGATTCACTTAGCTTTGGGAGATACGGGTGTACTTGCAGACATAAACCTAGAAATAGATAGCAGTGGTATTATTTTCATTAAATGTGTAAGAACATTGTATTTTCTTTCCAATATAAATCTTGTAATTGTTGTAATAAATCTTAGAAATGTGAATGAGCAATAAAATTGTTATTTTATGATTTTGAGCATCATGGCCATGACAGTGTTCTACCGCCGACTCTGCGGCGTAGGCTGGCTTGGACACGTCTCGTATCCAGAAAGCGGGTGCGGGTCGTGACAGCTGACGTCGCCTACGCGATCACCTGCAATCGCATAAGCAACTGATTAGAATACTGTGTAATTCAAGGAATTTCGATATGAATGCGAAGCTCGAAAATGCTAGTCACGAAAACCCATCGGAAACATTCATGAAAAATGCATTCACGAAAACCAAAACCAAAACCAAAGCAAATCAAGTGCGACATAAAAATTAGAGCAATGGGAGGTCTCTCCCGACTCAGCCGCATAGCCAATCCTTGAGGCGCAACCCGCTGAATATGGGACTTGGTTCTGAAGAAGCCATTCCATTACGTGGAATGGATCTTAATTCAACCGTTCCCGTTCGATCGACTCGGCCGATTCCGACCTATCGGTCCCGAACAAATTGATAGTGACAGTGTTCCTTTCTCGCGCACCCTGTGGACGGAAACGGGGCACGATGTAGGGACGGAACACTACACCATAACCAAATAATAAAAAGTTTCGTCCTCAAAACTTAAGGATAGAACCTACCTCTACGAGAATAATGAAGGAAATTTCTCCTTCATTTTTGATTCAAGCTCCCACGTCGACTCTTCGGCCGAATGGTTACGCCAGAGTATGCGGACGAGAGGGATCGCTCGATTTCGTGGAATCTTATCCTTGCATTCTAAGATTTGAACTGGCTCTTCAACGTAGGATAAGTCGGACTTCAGTTCCAGCTGGCCAAAATCTACCATGTGGCTAGGGTCGTACACGTACTTTCGCAACTGAGAGACGTGGAAGACAATGCGTACACCTTCAAGCGTCGGCGGTAGGACAATTTTATAGTCCACTGGGGCAACCCGCTCGAGTATTTCGAATGGCCCAACGAATCTCAGACTCAACTTTCTCTTCGTGCCGAACCGAGTAACTCCTTGCATCGGCGACACTTTAAGAAAAATGTGATCGCCTTCTTGAAACTCGAGGGGTTGACGATGAACATCTGCATAAATTTTTTGACGACTCTATGCGGTCTTTAATCTTTTTTGAATGAGCCAAACTTTTTGTACAGTCTGTTCTACCAATTCCGGGCCAAGAATCTGCCATTCTCCGACTTCGAACCAGCAAATGGGTGCTTTCGTCCGTACAAGGCTTCATACGGCACCATTTGGATGCTGGATTGATAGCTATTATTGTATACAAATTCAGCCAGAGGTAGATGAACATCCCAGCTTGATTTGTAGCCAATTGTGCAGAGTCGTAGCATGTCTTCGAGAATCTGATTGACGTGCTCCGTTTGGCCGTCGGTCTGAGGATGGTAAGCCGAGCTGAACTGCAACTTGGTACCTAAAGCCGACTGAAGGCTACTCCAGAATCGCGACATAAACCGTGAATCCCGATCAGAGACGATGGATACTGGAACTCTGTGCAACCGTACTATCTCTTCAAGATAAATCTGCACCAGGCAATCAACGCTCCAAGTAACTTTAATGGCAATGAAGTGTACTGACTTGGTTAGTCGATCGACGATGACCCAGATGGCATCATTTCTCTGTGGCATCTTCAGAAGACCAACAATAAAATCCATGCACACATGCTGCCACTTTCATTCCGAAATCGCCAGATTCTGCATCTTCTCGCCCGGTCTCTGGTGCTCAGCTTTCACCTGCTGACAGGCCATGTATTGCGACACGAAGAGTACCACACCTCTTTTCATTCCGTGCCACCAGAAATTTGTACGGAGGTCCTTGTACATCTTCGTGCTGCCGGGGTGCAAGGTATACTTCGCATAGTGCGCCTCCGATAATATCTCCTTTCTAAGTTCTGAATCGTCAGGAACGTATAGCCTACCCTTCAATCGAAGCATGCCGGTATCGTCTTTCGCAAAGTCGGTCATCCTACCCATCGAGATTAGCTCTCATATTTTCTTCAGGTACGGATTGTCCTTCTGAGCGGTCTTGATCTTTTCTTGCAAGTTCGGCTCTAACTGCAACTTTGCCAACTGCACATTCCTGAATCGGACTTGAAGTTCGATGCCCATCTCTTCTAGGTCGCGTAGCAGTCTGCGGTCGATAGATAGAGAGGTAATATACTTCCTACTCAGAGCGTCCGTCAAAACATTTCCCTTTTCCGGCGTATAGTCAATAGTCAAGTCATAATCCTTGATCAGTTCAAGCCAACGCCTTTGCCGCAAGTTCAATTCCTTCTGCATGAATAGATAATTGAGGCTCTTGTGATCGGTATAGATCGTGCACGTCATGCCATAAAGATAGTGATACCACAATTTCAACGCAAACACAATCGCCGCTAACTCCTGGTCATAAGTAGGGTAGTTTTTCTCGTACGGCTTTAGCTGTCGGGAAGCAAAAGATATCACATTGTTCCTCTGCATCAGCACATACCCCAAGCCCTGACCAGATGTATTGTTGAATATCTGAAAACTCTCAGTCCCTTCTGGAAGTGCGACTATCGGGGCCGAGACGAGCCGTTGCTTTAACTCTTGGAATGAAGCTTCACAGTCGTCTGACCATTTAAATGTGACTCCTTTCTGGGTGAGGCGAGTCAGAGGCGATGCGATCTTTGTGAAGTCTTTCACGAAGCGTCGTTAGTATCCCGCTAAGCCAAGGAAACTTCGAATCTCATCGACGGACGTTAGCCGTTTCCAATCGACAACGGCTTCAACTTTCTTTGGGTCGACTGCAATGCCTTCAGCTGAAATGATATGTCCGAAGAATGCGACGCTGCTCAGCCAGAATTTATATTTCCTTCGCTTCGCATATAACTGATTTTCTCGAAGGGTCTGAAGCACGGTCCATAGATGCTCAGTGTGTTGCTGCCTATTCTTCGAGTAGACGAGTATATCATCGATAAAGACTACTACGAACTTATCGAGGAATGGTCGGAACATCCGATTCATCAAATCCATGAAAGCGGCAGGGGCGTTCGTTAGGCCGAACGATATTACCAGGAATTCGTAATGGCCATATTGAGTACGAAAGGCAGACTTCGGCATATCGTCCGGCTTGATCTTGAGTTGATGGTAACCCGAGCGCAGATCAATTTTAGAGAACACTGTAGCTCCTTGCAGCTGATCAAACATATCGTTTATGAGGGGCAGGGGATATTTGTTCTGGATGGTGGCTTTATTCAGCTCGCGTTAGTCGATACAAAGATGCAGTGAGCCATCCTTTTTCTTGACGAACAGCACGGGCGCTCCCCATAGCGAGACGCTAGGTCAAATGAAGCCCTTATCGAGCAACTCTTGCAACTGTACTTTGAGTTCATTAAGATCTGTAGGGGCCATTCTGTATGGGGCTTTAGAGATCGGTCGGGTATCGGAGAATGTATCAATAGTGAACTCAATCTCTCGATTCGGTGGCATGCCGAGCAGTTCGTCCGGGAACACATTTGGGAATTCTGCCACAACGTCGGTCTGACCCGCGTTTATACCATCCTGTCGTATGTCTCGAACGGACGCTAGATAGCCTTTGCACCCGGCATACAGCATCCGTCGAGCAGATATTACAGAGATCACCATACAGGTCGGCGATGCCTCCCCATACGAATAGCAGAATTCAGGCACTCCAGGTATACGGAATATGACCCTTTTTTAGCAGAGTCTATGGTTGCGTTGTACGGCCCGAGCCAATCCATCCCCAGAATGATGTCGTAGTCTTTAATATCTAGAACTATTGCATCAAGACTGATCTTTTGACCACCTATACAGATGATTCCGTCTTTGCAAACTAAATTTGCAAGTAGTGGCATGCCCGATGGTATGTTAACAGTAAGATCGTGACCCAGCGGTGTCAGGAGAAACTTGTGCTCGGCGGTGAAGTTCGCCGATATAAAACTATACGTGGCACCAGAATCAAATAATACACGAGAAGGTTTATTATTGAATTGCAGTATACCTGTCACGACTATGTCAGATGCGAACGCTTCATCTCGAGTCATGGCGTAGACGCGGCCCTGAGCATTGGGGCGACGGTTTTGGCCATTTTGTTGTGCGGTCGGTGGAGCCCGAGGTGCTTGGCCTTGGTTTCGATGATGTTGTTATGGGCGCTGGTTTGGCTTCTCCAGACAGTTATATTGAATGTGGTCCATTCGGTCGCACCCGAAGCATATTCCGTTCTTCAATCGACACTCGTTGGCCATGTGCCCCTCTTTGTGGAAGAAGTTGTAGACTATTCGATCCTTCATCTAGTTGCTGCCTCCGTTGTCGCAGTTTTGACGCTTGTGCGGATTGTTGCCTCCCGCATTACTATGACATTTGTTATTAAAGTAAACAGCGCCAGTAGTAGCAGGAGGATACTCAGACTCCAGACGGAGGGCATGGTTGAGTGCCTCGCCCATGGTTTTGTACTCAGGCATCAAAACGTGAGCACGGATAGAGGAACGCAGGCCTACTTCGAATCGTCGATGTCACGCCCCAGAACCAGAATACTGGAGAGCGGGGGAATGACTCAGCCAGCTACGTATTACGGGTAGATGAATACCGTATAATACGATCAATGTTGTCTAACCAGACGAGGGGGTGCATACTACATAAAAGTCTCACTATGGTCATTTCGCATCTATTGTCTCAATCATTCAAATAAGAAACAGTAATACAGAACATGTAAGATAAAGCAGTAAGGCGTCCCAAACGCTTAGTCAAAATGTCCTTGAGATCTGGCTTTACAAAATATAGCCAGATGATATAGCAAGTGTACACAATTGTTATCAGCTGCAGTCTGACTTAATTACAATTATGTAAAAGTAAGTACAAGACAATCCGACTAACATGTCGGTACCAAACAGCTAAGTATAAAGGTAAATAACAAAACGAGCGGTGAAGTAAGGAACCCACTCGAGTCCTCCTGCAATCATTCTCCTAGTGTTGACCATCCTGGAGGTAGAAGTAAGCTGAGTCCTCGGGAACCGGCTCTAAATTTGGCCATACAAAACCAGAGAGGTTAGACCTCTAATAGCAAGTACCACAAGAAAGGACGATATGAAGGACTAAACCAGTAAGTAAAAGAATATAATGATAATAGATCTCTGCTTTCCACTAGGATTCACATCACATCACGACACTTCGAACCAACCTCCCAACCAAACAGGGACAGAAGTTGGCCCGTCATGTCCTGACATTCTGATCATCCCAGTTAGGTAACAGAGTAGTATAGTACACAAACAAATCATCTTGAACGGCCAATCAACTACCACGGCTTGCTAATGTGAGTTCCAAGTTATCCTGGAATTATGCAATTAAGGATTCCTCAGTTCTTACTATGTGCGAGCAAGGCTAGTCTATCCAGTTAACCATGTACGCTATGCATGAATTAGACGAGTCCTAGCAGGACGCCCGTCAATATACAATATACAATAATAATAAAAGCAGATACTGCTCCCTGCCCGTGTGGCAGGTTTACAGTATCTGTGGGAACCAGCCGGCCCGTCGGGTACTACTCGTCCCAAGGGGGCTGCCATGTAAGAACTCGGGAATCCATTCTCTCCATGCCATCATTATTTTATTTAACTTAATAGTCTCTATGTTAAGCGAAATCCCATGCCGTAGATCATGGTCATTCAAATGAGTACTTTTGTACGGGGTACGATATGCGCAACTCTACAACGATACCCGTGCGACTATGTTGTAGGTCTTACATAGCGTGATGCAACAATCAAATCTAACCACGGAGTAATCATGCCTTGACCATAAAGTACACATGCTGGTTTTTGTAAGAAAATAAATAACTAAATAAATAAATAATTTGAAGCCTGTATGTGCCTGTATGCCAATATTCGGGATCGGCTAATCGAGTACAATAGTTTATTACATGAACGTGTCTCATTCATTCAATTCAATAAGATGACTAGCCAGTCTCTTAGTTCCAACTAGGAACGCATGATCAATTATTAGTCAATGTCACAACCATTATCAATGGTGATAAGGCATGAAAGTCAATTAGTATTACATGGGGTCGAGCCTATAACTCCTCAGAGTTAAGTTCTAGTCATACTGGGTATCCATGGATCAATCAAGACATATGACACATTCCACATAACAATCTGTATTAACAATATTAACATATCATGATTTATCAAGTTCATGCAAAAAGGCGTAAGGATATAATAGAAGAATTATCATGCCATCATTAAATGAATAATTATAGGACAATTAAAACACCTAGGTCAAGAAAGTCACGCTGACAAGTCTAAGCTAAGGCCAAAAGTCACACCAAGTCTAGTTGGAGTGAGCGTGGAAAATGGGCGTGAACAGTGAGCGTGAAAAGTGATACACGCACGCACAGCGTGACTAAAATACACGCACTCATACAAGATGTGTGCGTGACAAGAAATACACGCAGACTCGTGGATGTGTGCGTGACTAAAAATACACGCAGACTCGTGGAGACGTGTGCGTGACTAAAAATACACGCAGACTCGTGGAGACGTGTGCGTGACTAAAAATACACGCAGACTCGTGGAGACGTGCGCGTGACTAAAAATACACGCAGACACAGAGTGAGCGTGACTAAAATACACGCACACACACACACACAGTGTGAACGTAACTCAAAAGTCACACAGACACGCACAGTGTGAGCATAACTCAAAAGTTACGCACGCATGTAAAGACATGAGCGTGACTAAAAATACACACAGACACGTAAAGACGTGTGCGTGACTGGGCTGATGTTTTACGTGAGCATGTAAGAACGTGTGCGTACAACATTTCCCGAACTCCAAGTCCTATGGAGCCTTCGCTCCAGTGCCAAAATACACGCTAAGGTGGTGGACCAAAACCCATGAACAGCCGAAATACACAAACTTAGATCTAGGGAAATTAAGCCACAGAAACCAAAGATGCCAAGAACTAAACTCTCTCAGGATCATGAGAGGAAGAGAAATGAACCATAAAAATGGGTGATTGAGAAGCAAGTTTGCACTTGCCTTCTCCTGCTGCTGGTAGGTGGTGGGGAGTAATGAGAGGAAGAAGAAGAAGTAATGGTGAGAATGAAGTAATGAGGAGAGAGAAAGAGATGGAAGCTTTAAATAGGAAGGGTGGTGGTAGGTGGGGTGTTGGGCCGGGTTTAAGAGGATCCAGCAAACCGAAACACAATAACACTAAAGTAGCAAATAAAATGCAGGTAATAAAATTATAGAAATATAATTACAGAAATAAAATTTACAGGAAATTAATTAACATAAAAATTTAAAGAGCAGATAATTAATTAACATGAAACTAAAGGAATTTAAATACAGAATAATACATGATAAATACTAAATAAATACACATGAGTTGTACATATATAAAAATACGCATTCCGGGAACGGGGAGTGACAGTCGAGCTCGACTTACAGTTGTAGGTAGATAGGCTCCAGCAAATTTGGACAGTTTGTTGAATTCGATCGCATATTGTCGCACTGTCATATTCCCTTGCCTCAACTGCATAAATTCTTTTTCTTTTTCCTGTCGCACGGCTGTAAAAAGATATTCAGTCTCGAACGTATTTCTGAATGTAGCCTATGAGATCGCCGTCGTCCCATCTTCATATCGAATAGCCTGCTTCTGTACAGCCTACCAATCGTGCGCGTTCATTCGAAGTAGAAGTTGAGCACACGCGACTTTCTTCGAGTCATCGACACCCAGAAGCTCAAACTTGTTTTCCAGCTCCTCCAACTAGTCGATCGCTACGGAGGGATCTTCTGTGCCGTTGAAGGAAGTATGGCAGCTTTTCGTGAATTTTGACACGTCGAAGTTAAAACTTTTTGGTGCCGCAGGTGAGAGAACGGGCGCCTCCGGTTCAGCTTCGTTGGATCGTACTGCAGGCTCGGTCACGGCAGGCATCATCGTTGAATTATTGTTGACCACGACCGATGGCACGATCTGCTGGAGTGTATTCAGCTGCTGCTGTTGCAGCTTGAATTGAGCCTCGAACCGATTTTCAATTGGGTCTGATGAGCCTCTGCTTGCTGATGATGGAGCTCCTTTTAGCGTTGCTGCATTTTGAGCATCTGCAGCATCCGTTGCATCGGGTCGCCAAAAGATCCGGCTACGGTAGACGTTATCCCCATTGGGATGACGGAATGCTCGGGTCTGGAACTACTCGAGCCGTTTGAAGCACTCATTTCGTCCTCTACCCGAGCTCCTGCAACTGCAGGGAAAAGAAAGGCAACTCTCGTTAGTTTCAGAAATGTCCTGGGTTCAACGTATGGAACAACTCATCTCATCGACACGAGGTCAATGATTTGAGACTAGAAACTCGACACTGGAGGCCCCGGGCGTGATGTCGTGCGAACCTAATTTGCGATCGCACAAGGCATAGTCACAAGGTAATCCGAGACACGAGATCTAAGAGAGTACGCAGACAAATTGAATCACACATTAAGTAAAGGAAAATTTGATTTTTATTGATAATGAACATTATTTACAGACTCCAGTACAAGACTCGTACTGCGCGGGCTACAACATAACTCAATTACAAAAGAGTGCCGATGAGATAGCCATTCCATATATTGCACACATCCCTTAAAATACAACAAAGTACTCCAGTGACCTGGAATGGAGGAACACTTAGCCATCTTCCTTGGACAGTCGAGAGCCTTCAAAAGTGGAGTTGCCGGGACAAGACTTCGACGTGCGACCGAAGCTTCAAAATCATGAACGTCGCCTAGCTAGTTGGCACGTCCTTCCTGATTTGCGGGATCTGCAAAGAGCGAGGATCAGTACGATCACATGTACTGGCGAATGGCTAATTAAAATCCAAGCTCTGGATTTGATTTAAACAGTTTTATAAACATGTAGCTAGTTATTTTTGTGAACTTTCTAACCATCTTGATCGAATTGAATGTTAACATGTTTTGAGGCAAGCATATGAAATTGTATAACATTAAGCAGCTATCATATCCATCCCGTGTCACGTGCATTTGTTAAGTAGTGAAAGGGTGTGAAGGTCACTGGCAATGTCAAGCCATCACAGACTATAGCCGGGTTAGACGGTGACCCTTTCGCGGCGGGTAGCGAGCCCTGTGCAAAAGTTCCCGAATAACCCACGCCGATGAAAAGGCTGGCGCTTGCTATACTCGTTCCTCCCAGGCCGAATCGGTCCCTTGGCCTAGACAACCATTCGAGGAAACTATACCTTGTCGACAAGTTATCCAATGACCATTTTGCAGAGTCTTAAAATATGCTATCTCTTTTCTAGAACCTTGTCCTTTCTTTTTTATGTGAGAAACTTAGCCTTTGTTTTGAACTTAGTCAAATTACTCACTTAGCCGTATCATTGCGATAAACGTTAATCGATTCATTCAATGTTTTGCATAGGCTGAGTAGACTTGCATAAGAAAGCACGTTTACCATTTTCAATATTGACAGTTTGATAGCGAGTGTTTCGTGAAGAATCGTGCTATAATTTCTTTGATTCTACACTATTATGACAAGCATTCATTTAACTTCATTGATTTTAAAATATAGGGACGAGGCAAAGGAGGTCAGCCACTCGCCTTAGACTTACTTCAAGCTAGCGACTAGTTGGTTGCACTGATGTCGCATACGCGATCACCTGCAATCGCATAAGCAGCTGATTAGAACACTGTATAATTCAAAGAATTTCGATGTGAATGCGAAGATCAAAAACGTAACTCAGGAAAACCCATCGAAAACATTCACAAAAAATGCATTTACAAAAACCAAAGCCAAAGCCAAATCAAGTGCGGCATGAAAACCAGAGCAACAGGAGGTCTCTCCCGACTCAGCTGCAGAGCCAATCCTTGAGGCACAATCCACTGAATATGGGACTTGGTTCCTAAGAAGCAATTCCATAATGTGGAATGGATCTCAATTCAACCGTTTCCATTCGATCGACTCGGCCGATTCCGACCTATCGGTCCCGAACGAATTGATAGCGATAGTGTTCCTTTCTCGCGCACCCCGTAGACGAAAATTGGGCACGATATAGGGATGGGGCCCTACAACGCACCCACGCACGAATACATCTAAATGACTGTTTTTGCCTGTTTAAGCTATTTTGTAGCTGAAATCTTGTAAAACTCAAAATATGAATGTTGTAGATCTTCATCTTGACTTCAAAAAATATTTTTGTTTCACCTTAAATAGAGTTCATATGCGACTGATAGTTTCAATCACAGTTTTTGATCTTCTTTGCATGTTTTATGTACTTGGCCTAAATTGTGACGACCCGACTTGATGAACTTGAACTTAAACTTGAACATAATAATATGATCCCGTCTTGATAATCATGATAGTGGACCGTTGAGGCGCACTCCTGACAGTACTCCTAACCAGTGACAAGTAAACATGACATGACATGTGTAATCTTGATCGATGTTGCGATAGCTAATCCTGACGTGCTAAGTGGAACTCTTGTCTTGACTCCGTGTTGATTTTCCTTATTATACCTATACAAGCTACATGTCCTGTCTTGTATTATGTCTAGGGCATAGATTCCTGTTTACCACGGCCAGGGATTCATAATGAATCTGGCTAGGTTAACGACTAGATTGATCAAGTAGTTCATATAGAGAGATTTTCCAATTATAGGTGATCCCGTTATCCCGGCCGCACCTGTGGACTTGTAGCCTACCGTCGAATAGGGCGCATTTCCAGCACACTGTCATGTGTTGCATTCTAAGTTATCTAATAATTCTCTTAATTCTTGATAAACTGTTGTAACCTCGCCTGAATAACCTGGGTAGCCTGCAGGGCATGTGACTGCGGGAACATCTCAACTGCATCTTGTAGTAACTAGGCATGTGATAACCCTAGTTAGCTAATAATAGCAAGCCGTAGGACTTGATTGGCTATGCCTGAATGATTGTCTCCTGATTAACTTGGGAATTATATTCCACCTCTTATTTTATTAATGTAAGCTAGTATGTTCTTTAAAGCACGTCTTACGCCATTTAATTATGTTCATTTATCAGTTCTTTTATTCATTTTATGCTGGTTTTAGTTCCTAAGTGGAGCCTCCCTTGTGGCACTTGCTTTTTTTGGGTTCTGACCCAGCTGGTTTTGTGTGGTCAAATTTTGGAGTAGCAGTCGAGGATTTACCTGTCTTCCAGCCAGATGGTGAAACTAGAAGTAACCGTGGCAAAGAGTTGGTTTCTTATTTTGCTCTCCCACTCTATTATAAATTATTCTTTTGATGCGTTTAGCCGTCGAACAAGTGTTAACTCGTGTTGGAAACTTTAGTTTCTGTCTGCCTAAGGGCTATTACATGATTGGCAAATTCTAGAGTTGATCATGTATGACTTAACTCTTGCTAGTCTTCAAATTTTGTATGACTAGCTTCATGATCATCTAAATATATAATGTTTGGGACGTCTTACTTTGTATGTCTGATGATGTAACATCTTGTAACATTTATTTGCTTGCTTGAGATTGAAACACTACGCTTGTTCTTGACTATAAGAGACTGATGGGTTGTAGATAAACCCTCATGCATCTAGACAACCGTGGCCATATTGTAAGGTGGGCTGTATCTGTCCTCCTCTCTCTAGTATTCTGGTTCTGGGATGTGACACGGTTTAAGTGGTGGCCCATGTAGGTCTTTAAATCAAGATGTGTGAGGGTTTTACCAAATAGATGTCTCAATCAGCATTCGTCCTTGATCTCTACTCGTGCTTTCTAATCTTCCTGAATCTTGACCTGATAAGGTGCTTTATCCTTGATCGATCTTGGTCCTTCCTTATTGTTCCCCATGTCATTTTCTTCAGTGACATTATTCTTGGTCCTACCGATCAGCCGGACGGAGCATCTCCTGTTAACCAACAACAGCCTGGGGACCAAATCCAGCACGATGGGACAACATCCTGAGTCATGCCTTCCAGGAAACAAGAGCCACCAGTACAGCCTGTAGTGCCCCGTCCCTACATCGTGCCTCGTTTCTGTCCACGGGGTGTGCGAGAAAGGAACATTATCGCTACCGATTCAGTCGGGACCGATAGGTCAGAATCGGAAGAATCGGTCGAACAAAAACGATTGAATTAAGATCATTTTCTCGTTATAGAAAGGCTTCTTCGGAATCAAGTCCCATATTCAGCAGGTTGCGCCTCAAGGATTGGCTTTACGGCTGTGTCGGGAGAGACCTCCTATTGCTCTGGTTTTCATGCCGTACTTGATTTGGCTTTGACTTTGGTTTTCGTGAATGCATTTTCGTGAATGTTTTCGATGGTTTTCATGCCTTGCATTTTTGAACTTCGCATTCGTATCGAACTCCTTAAATAGTACAGTGTTCTAATCACTTGCTTATGCGATTACAGGTGATTGCGTAGGTGACGTCTAAGCGCAACCAACCAGTCCCTCGCCTGAAGCAAAGACTAAGGTGAGTGGCTGACCTTCTTCGTCTCGACCCTCTGTTTCAGAATGAAATATGAAACACAAAAACAATGCTTGTCGCCGTAGTGTAGAATCAATGAAATTATGGTACGATTCTTCACGAAATACTTACTATCGAACTGCTTTACATGAAAAATTGATGCCTGCTTTCTTATGCCTTATTTACTTAGCCTATACAAACCAAAGGATGAATTGATTAACGTTTATCGTATCGATACGGCTAAAGTGCATAAATGACTAAGTTCAAAGAAAAGGGTCAGTTTCACACCAAAAGAGAAAGTTAAAGGTTCTAGTAAAAAGATAGAATATTTCATGAATCTACAAAAATGGTCATTAGACAACTTATGCATAAGGCGTAGTTTCTTCGAACGGTTGCCTAGGCCAAGGAACCGATTCGGCCCGGGAGGAATGAGTATAGCAAGCGCCAGCCATGAATTGACGTGGACGATTCGAGAACTTTTGCATAGGGCTCGCTACCCACCGCGAAAGGGTCGACGTCTAACCCAGCAATAGTCCATGATGACTTGACATTGCCAGTGACATTCACTCCCCTTTTACTGCTTGAACTAACGCACGTGACACGGGATGATTATGATAACTGCTTAATGTATACAATTTTATATGCTTGCCTCAAAACTTGTTAACATGCAAATCAATCAGGATGGTTAGAAAGATCACAAAAATGGCTAACATGTTTTATAAAACTCCTTGAACCAAATGCAGAACTTGGTTTTAATTAGCCACTCGCCAGTACATGTGATCGTACTGACCCTCGCTCTTTGCAGGTGCCAGGAATCAGGAAGAATGCGCCAACTAGCTAGGCGACGTTCGTGCTTTTGAAGCTTCGACTGTGTAACCACCACTTTTCTAAAATAAGGATAATTTTGAAATTTTGTAAAATTGATCATTAAATAATAGGATTTAAATCATTTTAATATTTTATTGGTAAATTTAGATTATTTTAATACCATTTAAATTGATGTATTGTAATTATGGTCTTTTACTAGTGTAACCTTAGAACTACTTAGCCTAGAGACTAACCATGACCATGGAGGCCTAACCCATGTGATTAGATTAGCTAATTACCACTTTCTAGGCTAAGGGTATTTTGGTTATTTGTGACATTTGAATTATTTTCGATTATAGTTAATTAATAATGTGCTAATTGAAATATTAGGCCTTAACCTAGAATTGTCCTAATCTAGATATTGATCATGAGCCTAGATATTTCATTAGTAGCTTCCAACTAAATGACAAGGTTTAAGAATATTTAGATATTAAGTTAGAATGGAGATATTTGTAGGAAATCCTAATTTAGTTGGACCTTTACTTGAAAGGCTTTAATTATGCATGTAGAGGCCTATACTTGAACTAAATATCTACCCAAACTCTAGTAGCCACCTTGTGACAGCCAAGGGCAGCCCCCTCCCCTATATAAACATCATATTAGCCCCCTCTTGCCTCTTTTCTTATAAAGTTAAACCCTAATTTGTGTTCTTTCCTAAATTCACCCCCTTTATCCAAATCAACTCCAAATTGAGCCTAATCAATTGTAATACACTCCCCTAGTGTAGAGGAAGCTTCTAGAAGCTAGCTATCAAGGATTTGGAGCAAGTTGACCATTGGAAGTAGAGTGATTTTGGTCTCAAGTGCATTTATATTGAGATTCCAACTCTCAATAGGTAATGGCCTCTAACCCTATTAATTTCCTAATTTCTTTCCGTAGATGCATTCATTTAGGGTCCCCCTATCCCTAGGCCAAGTTTGGGTTCAAATCGAATCCATTTGATATGCGTATCAGAGGCGTATCGGAGTGTAGTGTAAAGTATTTTGTGAAATGCCTCTTAGGAATTAATATTCTTAATTTACAAAACTAAATACATGATTTTGTAGCTCAATATGTGTAGATCACAGATCCTAGAGACTGAGTCAATTTTGGACACATTTCGTGTCCAAAACCGGACACAGGGTGCCCGTACATGTTGTGGTGTGTTGCTCTGATGACACGAGTCTCGTACTCACTGTATACGCCACGTGGATGTAGAAGCATGAAAATTTTAGCAATGAAGCCTTATGCGCCCAAGCCAATGAGGACATATGCGCCCAAATGAACTCATATGCGCCTAAGTCACCCTGTGAAGCTCTATGCGCCCAAGTCACCCTGTGAACCTCTATGTGCCCAAGACAAGCTCCCCCAAAAGGGGGGCACATAGCCCTGTTTCAGGCTATGCACCCAAGCCAGAACATCCCTGTTTGCCATTAAAATTGTTTTGATTGAAATCTTAATACAAACAGAACAGTGATACAATATAGGACTTAGATGTAGTCCTAGGAGTACACTTTTATTTAAGCTGGGTCCTTAGTGCCAATGGAGCGAGTGGTAATGCGTTGACTCCGTTGACCGGCTGACGGCGGTTATCGGTTCTCTGAAGGTGTTGATTGCTCTGGGTGCTGGAGCTTGCTGAGAGGAGGAAGACGTTGAGTGTCTAGGACTGCCTCTCTGGTGATTCTCTGTTGTGGATTCTTTTTGAGTCTTATGTGTTCTGAGTCTCTGTATGTGTGTGAAGGAGATGACCCTTCTATTTATAGTTTTGCAGGCTGGCTGCTCATGCGCGCATACAGGATGCGCCGGTATGGGGATGCCACGTGGAGGTTGCTGATGGAGGCGCACGGATGCTGCGCCCTGATCGAGGGGGAGAACTCTTCATACTGCTGTTGTGAGCCGGCACGTAGCAGAGAAAAGATCTTTCTGTTGCTGAAATCTTGGACGAGTTGAGTCAAAGGACACGTGTCATCGACTCATGGTTCGAAGATCTCGGATTTGGTGGAGAGGAGTGATCTGGTGGGCTGCGCCTTGGATTGGGCGCAGGAGGAGGCTGCGGCTCATAACCTTTAGGAGTTACAAACCATTTGGGGCGCATGGCTTTTGAGGCGCATGCAGGCGACTTTCCTTCTGTCTTTCGGGATCAGAGAACAGTCTGAGGCGCATGGCTTTTGAGGCGCATGCTGATTTGGACGCATGGCCGTAGAGGCGCATGCTGATTTGGACGCATGGCCGTAGAGGCGCATGCTGATGGTGGAGTGGCCACGTGGCAGTAGCCGTCGAAACAAAGTCATGATGATGCTGACGTTGCCGACGCTTCGTTTTCTGAATAAAGCTGTCAACTGTTCAGACTTTGGGAGGCGTGCTGCCAACTCTGTCAGTTCAGCATTTAATGTTGGTGACGTTCGATGGACAGCTGAGTGGGCGCGTCGGTTGGCGTTCCACTCGGTATGGAGATGTGTGGGGGCGCACCTTCTGTAATGCGTCGAGTATTGTAAGGCGCGTCTGTGTGATGCGCCTGATGCCGAAGGGCGCGTCCGTGTGATGCGCTGTCTGGCTGGCGCATCGGACATGTCTTTCAATGATGCGGCTGTCTCGCTCTTCGAGTGCCATAAATAGCCGTTTGGCTGAATTCGAGGCGTCCGGTTCATCCATTTAATGTAAATTCATTACACGGAATTCGGAGGGTCATCCACTTGGCGCTTGGGTTTGATCTGCCCGGCCTATAAATAGTGGCATGGAGAGAAGATTTGCTTCTCATTCCCTCACGTACTTCCAACATGAACTTGAACATGCGGGTGCATTCTGTTGACGAAGTGCTCCCGAGGGTGAAGATGAGACGCTGTATTATCTTCGATGCACTTGAAGGTGACTGTTACATCCAAAAGACGGAGTCGAGGGCTTCCGAGGCAGGCGGAAGGTGCCTGTTGCATCCAAAGATAGGGATGCTCAGGCCTTGTCCCCGTTATTCCGGAAGAGCCGTAGATCGGAATGGCGGTGCTAGGCTTTAGCTGCGGTTTCGATCACGGTCTTCCTTCGGCTTTGGAGGCTCTTTCGAAGCCTCCCCTGGCCACAGCATTTGCGGTGCTCTTCTCTTCCTTGGTTCCAGCCAGAGGGTTAAATGCTTTGCTTGGCGAAGCACTTATCAGGTGAGCCTGGCTGGAAGAGCGGCACATAACTGGGCTCTGCTCGGCCAGGTGAGCCTGGCTGGAAGAATTTGGCTGAAGGGATGCACATAACTGAGCTGGATGCACATGACTGAGCTGCTGAAGATATGGTGGGATGCGCCTGGTTGGAGGCGCATGATGTCTGCTGCGCCTGATGACAGCGCATGGTGACTGGCAGCGCATGATGACTGCTGCGCCTAACTGGAGGCGCATGGTGGCCGTTGGCTGTAGACTTAGGATCTTTCCTTTGTAGAAATTCTCCTTTGTACAACCTTTTCTAGACATGCCATAGACTTTTATATATAAATAAAAAGTCCTTCTTCGAATGTCTATACTTATTGACTTTGCTGTGAAGTTCTTTGTCTGAGTTCTGGCGCATGTAGTGTCTGGCGCATGGGCTTTCTGTTTGTGAAATTCCATGCTTCTACAATCCCCTGACTCGGTTAAGCCACGATCAAAATGTGCACTGAAGTGTACGGCCATGTCAGTCTCCACGAGTAGTCGTACACCAAAGCATGCGGCCACGTCAGCACCATAATCAACCTACGACCACGGAGCCTGCATGCGCCTACATCCTATGCGCCCAACCATGCGCCCACATGAAAACCAGTATGTTTCCTCATGTGGGCGCATAACATCATTCCAGCTCAAAAACTACTAGAAAAAGGGGTCTCATCCCTCTTCAAAACACAGAATAGAGAGCATTTTCAAGAGCCAAATTGCTGCATTTCTTGCCAGTGAGCCGAGAGTTTACAATTTTCTTAGGTTTCCTCCCACTTTTGTAATCGAAGTGTCAACGGAGTAAAGGAGCAACTATCGCTCGATCTCCATCATCCCATTCCCCAGAATTCTTTTTTGTACTCGGGGATCATCAGCGCAGGATCTCTCAGGCGTACTTGATTTGTGGTGCCTTGCGCCAATAAAAAAAAGACAGCATTTCTTCTTCTTTTTGTGTGTGTCCACAAAAATGGTGACTCTGCTGGGGACTATCTTTTCCTCTGACGAGAAGGTGGTGATGCAATCCGATATCGACAAAGTGGGAAGCACTCAGAAGATGCTGATCGTAAAGTTCGATCAGCAGACGTTCGAAGAGATGCTCTCGATGGACGGCTCTACTCCCTCAAAATCAGCAAAGCTAAACAAGTCTTGCAAGACTTGGCTTTCGAAGGCTCGCCCTGGATATCCTGCCAGTGTCATAGCAGATATACAACTGGAAGACTCTGTCACATGGGCGTATGGCTCTGCCACAGAAGCTCCCCAAATGAAGAAGGCTCACACCATTCTGGGCTGTACTAGCCCAGCGACTTCTCTCTTGTGTAACCAATAATAAAGTGTTCGACGCTCGAGACTTGGCAAAGAAAAGCACTACGATGCCAAGAATCGGAGTGTGCGACACTCTGGGCAAACCCAGCGAGGCTCACAAATGAAGGAGACAAAGCTGGAAGAAAACAGCGCTGCTCTACCAAGCATGCGCCCAAGGGGGTGTGTGGGCACATAACTCTAATCAGAAGGCTTTTGTCTTCAACAGATTGGGCATCCAGGGTCATGAGCCCAAGGCTATGCGGCCAGGCTCAACCGATCTATACTATGCGCCCATATCGAGGAAGCTCAGATATGCTGCCAAGAAGTATGCGCCAAAAACCAGTCTCCAAGGCCTATGCGCCCACAACAGAAAGACAGGCCCCAACGCGTATAGTACGGGGCTGTCTTCAAGGACATCACAGAACTTAGGTGTGGGGGTTGCCCCTACACATGAACTAAGTCTGGATGTGCCAACTCTTCTTACAAATCCGCATGCAAAGCTCGACGATGCATGCAATATGGGTTTTAAGGCAAAACTCCCTTCCGCTGACTTGCGCGACATGATAAATCATAAGCGTAAAGCGAGGGAGGACATAACAATTCATGGTGCACATCCGTGCACTAATATTTTCATCAACTGTTGCTGCTTCAAAGCAACAAGAGTGCTTCAGAGACAGTCCGTGTTTCGACGACAATATTTCTCTGACGATGAAAAACCGCTGTGTGTTTCATCCAACATGGCTTCATGGGGTCCCCCTTATGGAAGCCCCAATCAAAGACGGTGGACCACGAACCCAACTTTCTCTCTCAATTCCGTGAAAAGAAGAAGAATAAGTCTAGAAACAGATGGCCAGTAGGCTGTCACATCTGAAGGAGTCTATATGGGTACTCGGTCAAAGGCGAGATTTCGTATAGATGACGAAGACTCCCAGGCCGGGGGTAGTATTCCTTCAGAGTCTGAAGCGAATGATCTTCACACTGGGGGTAGCCTTCCAGAGGACGAGAATCCCTCCGAGTCTGATGGCGACTATCTACCTCTTCTACCTGAAGATGAGGGACATATCAACTCAGAGACAGATAGTATCAGCACCAGTTGTACTGTTTCCTCTATTCATCCTCGCATGTTATCTACATACATGGCAGACGAAGAAAGACCTGAAGAATCTAGTGATCAGACCAGCAAACGGCTAGAGGGTCTTGAAACAGCATTCGCCAAGATCACTGATATGCTTACCAGTATCATGGCGGTCCAAACTGCTGGGGCGGTCCCTCCACCTCAACAAAACGTCTCGGCTCACGCTAGTCCGGCTCGTAGCAACAACCCTCCTTCACTATAAAAGGAGTATCATTCCATTGTACCTCTCCCAAATCTTGCAAATACTGGGGGTGGTTCTTCGCCAACGACGCCTGATAACCGTTCAGCAGCCGTTTCCCAATACCTGCTTAATCAACAGGATGAAATTGATTCCCTGGTCGTCCGTCTCGACACTATCTCACACAAAGACAAGCTTTAGAAGATGGGAATATGTCAACCTTATCCCCCAGAATGGGAGAATGCTACTTGCCCTCCTAACTACAAACTGTTGACGCTAAATTCATTTGACGGGTTGACTTCTCCTTGTCAATACATGACATACTTTAACACGCAGACTCTACACTTACCCAGGGACGATCCGTTCTTATCAAAGCTGTTTATTAGCACCTTGTAGGGGGGAGCTTTTGAATGGTTCTGTAGTCTGCCTGACGGTTGTATCAATTCTTTTAAAGACTTGGAGAGGTTGTTCCTCAACAGGTTTTACGAGAGTGGCATGCATATTAGTATGTCCACCCTCATCGAGACCAAGCAATGGAAGACTGAGTCTGTCATTTCCTTCATCGAATGCTTCAGACGGCTAGCATTAAAGATGCCCTTCGGCATACCAGACTCAGAACTTATGGATACTTGCCGACATAACTTCCTTCCTATAGTAAAGTTTTGTCTGGGTATACATAAGTATGACACATGGCCCACTTTTATTGGGGTCGCTGATGCTGCTAAAAATGACGTTCCTAATTTGGAACTACTGGGGTTGAAAATACCAAATCTGAAGACAAGGGCAAGCATCCTCAAACTATCCCTGTCCGTGGGAGTAAAGGAAAAGAAGTCCTGAAGGTAGACACTTCCAAAGGAGCTTCCAATTCTCAGGACGCCTCCGACAAGTCTAAGGAGACCTCCTCCTTTGACGAAGACGATGTTATTACCATTTTTTACACATTGATGAAGGGTAATAAACTGACATTGCCTCCACCATGACGTCCTACAGAGGCGAATCAACTCAACGATCCCAAGTACTGTCTCTATTATCAGTACGTGCATTATTCTACTAAGGACTGCATCATCTTGAAGAAGAAGATACAACAGCTTATCAACAGCCAAGTGATCAACCTCGAAGCTGAAGACAAGGTCGTATCTTCTAACATGATCTCTCTTCAGTTTGGTGACTTTCCGTCCACAGAAGTCCCAGACGGCGTGGTCTCGATCCCCAAGGTAATCTACTACCTCAGCTGCACAATGGTGGGTACCGAGCACAGATATACACCTATGAAAAAGAAATGCCTTGCACTGGTATTTGCTATCCAGAAGACACACCACTATGTGCCTGGGCAGACTATCCATATCATATCTAAAGTTAATCCTCTCAGAATACTCATGACTAAACCGGATTTTCTCAATTCTCGTTTAGCTACATGGGCAATACTGTTGACTCCATACGATATGCTTTTCGTTCCTCAGAAGGCAGTAAAAGGCCAAGCATTAGCTAATTTTCTAACAGCTCATACGGTGCCAGAATCTTCCAAACTCTACGACGAAATCCTCGATGAAGTAGTGGAGTCTAATACTGCAACTGAAGAAATCCCCATTTGGCGAATGTTCTTTGATGGTGCATCAAGAACAGGACCTAAAGGAAATATTATGGCCGGAGTAAGCGTCGTGCTCGTGTCACCTGATCATCTGGTTATATATCGTACATATTCTCTCGTGGAACCATGCACCAACAACTTGGCCGAATATAATACCCTATTAATCGGCCTGCAATTGGCAAAACAACTGGGAGTTGACTATCTAAAAGCTTACGGCGATTCCAAGCTAATAGTTAGTCAAGTCTGAGGGAATTATGAAGATCGTCACGAAGATATCATCCCCTATCACAGAGCAACAATTGAGTTGGCATCCAATTTCGCTGGATTCTTCATCGAGCACGTGTCTCGACTACAGAATATAGAAGCAGATGCTCTAGCCGGTCTCGCTGCTTCCTTGACCGTCCCTATCAATACTCAACAGTCGATCACAGTGTATGGTCAAAAACTATTCTGTGTGAAAAATGTCTTGCATGTTCATCCCAGTTACACAACGGAAACAAACGTCGATATTAAAGACTGGAGATTTTCTTTCATAGACTACGCCGTCTATGGAATCCTCTCCGAGGATCCGAAGGAAGCAGTGTCTATCTAAAGGCGATCCCTCAGATTTTACTACGACACAACTACCAAGATGCTGTACCGACGCTCTTACGACGGGCTACTGTTACGATGTTTATCAGACACAGAAGCCAAACATACACTCTGAGAGGCTCACGACGAAGTTTGTGGTACACATCAACCAGGTCCCAAATTACAAGATCGCCTCAAACGAATGGGTTATTATTGGCCCACGATGATAGCATATGCTGTTGAATATGCAAAAAAGTGTAGAGCTTGTCAGTTCCATGCCAATTTCATTCATCAGCCTTCGGAATTTCTACACCCGACGGCAGCATCTTGGCCTTTTGAAGCCTAGGGCATGGACGTCATAGGACCAATCAGCCCGCCATCTTCCAAAGGACATCGGTTCATCTTAGCCATAACTGATTACTTCTCCAAATGGGCAGAAGCTATACTGCTTACCGAAGTAAAGGCGTCAAACATGATCAGTTTCATCAAATATCATATTATCTACCGCTTTGGCCTACCTTGCAGGATCATCCATGATAATGGTCCATAATTTACAAGCCATGCATTCTATCGGTTCTACGATAGGAATCGAATCCAGAATGTAGCCTCTACTGCCTACAATCCAGCGGCTAATGGGCTAGCAGACGCCTTCAATAAAATCATCATTAAACTTTTCAAGAAGTTCGTGTCTTCAAATAAGCACGATTGGAATGAGAAGCTCGACGAATGTCTATGGGCCTATCGTACAACGGTCAGTACTCCAACAGGCAGTACGCCATTCTCTCTGGTTTATGGGAGCGAAGCAGTTCTTCCCCTAGAAATCCAGATTCCTTTTCTTCGAGTAGCCTTAGCCAGCGAGTTGACTACCGAAGGAAGCTACCGTCTGCGTCTACAGGAGCTCGAAGCACTAGACGAAAAATGCTTGTTATCTCAGCAGCGTATTGAGCTACACCAAGCACGTCTTTCCAGAGCCTTCAATAAAAAGGTGAAGAAAAGAATCTTCCAAGTCAGTGATTTAGTCTTAGCAGTGAGAAGACCAATGGTCATGACGCATAAAACAAAAATAAAATTTCATCCTAAATGGGAAGGTCCTTTCATTATAGAATCAGTGTATTCTAACGGTGCGTACCGACTAACCAAGCCTGATGGTGACTTGCTCATGATGCCTATCAACGACAAGTTCCTAAAAAAATACTATGTGAAACCTTTTTATAAATAATGTTCACATATGTTCAGCCATGTAAATGTACAGTGCGATGTTTATGTGATTCGAAAAAATTATCTAACTATTATCCGTATTTCAAGAGTCTTGAATACGTCTTGGATATTAGGTCCTCTAAAATATTTCTCCAGTGAAATCATTCCCATTTTTGACTCTGTCCAAACTCGGTTTGACGAAAACAAGTCACGTCCCTATTACCTCTGAATTATTTTTCGATAATTATTTTCCTAGTGGAACGATTAAGAAATGTTTTGCCATGTCCATATAACCTCTGAGCAAAGCATTCATCAAGGATAATCACGTCCATATTACCTCTGAATTATCCACTTCCACCTCATGTTATATATCTTTCCATGTCCATATTACCTCTGGTCAGATATAGAACATCTTCTGCTATTACGTCCATGTTACCTCTATTAGCTGCTTCATTCAACTTATTATCTATATTAAAAAAACTTGAATATAAAACAGATAATAGGACCACATCAAATTCTCCAGCGGAATACCCACCAGAAATATCCTTACTGCGTCCATATTATCTCTAGTTTCGATATTTCACAAAACTACATTTATTTTGAAAAGATTCTTTATTCTTTACTTGAACGTCTATCAAGAGAGGGGAAAAAAGGGGTCCAAGAGCCGTGACGGCTGGAAAAAAAATAGTTTCAAACAAAAAATCTAAAGGATACATAGGCGATTGATATTGTCCCTTAGGGCCGCGATTTCGACTTCAGACTTTGTGGTAGCCCGACGGCGTGCCTATTCTTGACGAGCAGCTTCATCCTGGAAGAGGATCAGACTCATATGTTCTCCCTCCAACTTTGTCAGCTATTCTTTTAAATGGACAAAAGTGGTGGTAGTCATGGCAGCCTAAGCCAAGTAGTCCTCCTGCTCAGACGTTGCTGTTCTCAAGTTGGCTTCCAGTTGAGTGTTCTCGTTTTGGATTTGTGCGATGTGATTATAATTCTCGGTAATCTGCGCAGCCAGTTTATTCTTCGAGGCAGCACGTGCCTCACTTGCAGCGTTGAACTGACCATACTGGTCAGCCAATTCGCCGATCTCTCGAACGAGGGCATCCTTCTAGGCCTGGAAAGTAGCCTTTTCCTCTGCAAGATCCGTGATCAAAACCTCATCTTCTGCACGGAACAGTGATGACGGGCTCCATTGCTTGACATCCCAGAATCGGGCCACCAGGTCATTCAAAACTTTTTTCAGAGTATTAGCCCGCTCTTCATAGCCGGCAATGCTCTCGAGGGCCGCCACTTGACATTCGGCAACAGCCTTCACAGGGCCAAAGGCAGCATTCTTATTAAGGACTCCAGGAAGCTTTACTTTCAACACATAGTATAAAGCTTCGAGGACTTCCTGGGCCATTTTGTCGTCTTCAGTAGAGGTCGTCGGGGAGGAGGCTTGGAGATTTTCTTCCGCTCCAGGAAGGGATACCTGATAAGAAGCCAAACCTGACAAGAAAATGATATATACGTCAGTAACCAAAAAAGAAGAAAATGTGAAAGAGTTGTAATTTCGTACCTTCGGCTTGCTCAGCGCCAGCCTGGGCTACGCCATCAGTCTTGGCTTTAGAGAAACCAAGAACAGGCCCAGACTGTTCAAGAAGCACTATACCAAGGCCCCGAGCGGCATCGGGCCTGGTTTTTTTCCATAATCCCAGCTGGAACGGGAGCAGATTCAGCAATAGCCCCCTCAGTAGGCTATTCAACCTCTCCTTCTGTAGCTGATACCGGCTCACTAACAGCTCCCTCAGCACCAACAAATTTGGAGGAGCCGGGGACAACTTCTGTCCCTTCCCCAATGCCTGGGGCTATCTTCGCGAGTGGTCCCTTCTCCTTGTCTATAAGGGAATATACAGTCGTGGTCAGCCTCACGAGGAGCACGCAAAATCGAAGTCGAAAAGCCTCATTCGAAGAGAGGTATAAAGATAACGTACCCGTAGGAGGATGAGCCGATTGGACTTGATTCTCGTCCAACTCTTTCATCACAGCTCCTATTGCAGACATATCCTCCAAAGATATTTTGTAGGAGGGACTAATCTTTTTATCGCCGTCATGGTCTGGGCCTTCGCCCTGATCTTTCCGTCGCTCAAGTCTTACAGCTGAAGAAGATCCGCCCTCATCCATCGGTCGAGGACGAGCAGGGGACACTGTCGTCACGTCCACCTCCTCAGACCCTACCTCAGCTGCAACTTTGGGGTCCTATACAAATGACAATCGTAAGGGTGAGAAAGCTTCTAAAGGCTTGACCAGAACGGCTATAGAGTCTAGGAAGGGATCTACCTCCCGAATGGTAATGACCTGCAATGCCATCTACCGAGAAAACCTTCTGGGAGGAGACGAGCCGGAACCCACATCCGCGACCTTCTTTCTCCCCTGGGAAACAACCACCTTCTTTCTTTTGGGCCGTGGCACCAGCTCGGTGAAAGCCTTCCTCTTATGAGGAACGGCAGAAAGAGGTTCTTTAGTATCCTCTCTCCGAAGTGCTGCAGTGATAGGCTCCTCAACGATAACTCTCTACTGCGGCGCTGCAGTCGGTTCAACTGTGGATGCGGCGCCTCTCTTTTTGTTACCCCCCATTACGCGTACTCGTCCTATCTCAGCAAAAGTAGGGGCAAACCTAGTCCCCGATATAAAACTCTGCTCTCGGTCAAACCGAGAACGAAGGGTATTGACCTGAGTATAGAACTTAGCTGCAGCAAAGAGCATGTGGGTGTCAGGTTTATCTTCTGGCTAGGTAAAAGCTGTCCCCGTACACCCAATATTGTAGTAACTCCATGTACGTGCCCTATCAATCAGACTCCCTATCGACTGGAGATGAGGTTGCCCAAGAGAAGCTGCCTATAGCCGAATTGTCGTACAAAACGACTCGACAAATAAGGTTCCAGGAAACTGTGGTTCCTATTCCTGAACACCAAATGGAAAGGCCTAATAGATTGGAGCCAGCAAAATGCCCCAATAGAAAGGCTAGTAGTGAGTGCCCCCTCATCTACTAGGGTGTCTCCTGTGCGACCACTACCAGACGAAGGCGATACTCTGATGAATTTATAGTTCTGCAGAAAACTCAAAGCCCTCCTGCAAACAGGTACCCCTGTAACGGTCCAATCCGTGTCCCTGAATATCCGAAGAAAGGTGTCCCCCGCCAAAGAGTCTTCCATCAGCCCGGCGTTCATCAATCTGGGACAATGCAGCACCAGCCATCCCATCAGATAGTGGAAAGGAAACTCAGTCCTAGCAAAGTCCTTTTTTCCTTTGGGTGTTATCGCGTTCACAACAAAATGTCCCAAACCCCGTTGGATGGCACAGACCATCGCTAGAAGCAGAGAAAGTAGGTGTCCAAAGGCCAGCTTTACAGCCGAAAGTATCATACCCATGCTGATTCTCTCAATAGACCCTGAACTAATAGGGACTACACAGTCAGGAAGCCATATCATCAGGAAAGTGGCTAGCACCGTCTTTTCTGATATCTTGAACTCGGCTTGCCTAAAGAAATGATAAATCGGGGAGTTTCCTTTAGGATCATCACTATCTTCGGCATCCGCAGCTCCGTGATCTTCCATCAGCTGCTCTATCTCAGAGCTCGTCAAGGGCTTACGAGACGAGAAGAAGACTGGGCTGTCCCCCCTTCTCTGGTGAAAACATAGTTAGTCCAGGCCCTCGTATGCGGAAGGGACCCCTCAGTCTTACCCTTCTTTGTAATCTGGTGACAAATAAAAAAGTAACAGAGTAATGCTTTGTACACCTCCGTCATATCATGGTTCTCCTTCTCCAAATCTAAGACCTTTGCATCACTAGGGATGTATTCTGCATATGGCTCCGTCCCTCAGGGAAGTTTGGATGTCGTCTGTATATCGTGTAGAGCCAAACCCATCTCCCCATCCGGAGTGAAGAAGGTGCATGTGTGATAGTTGTATAACTCTGCCAGGGAGATAAACACTGGCCAGTTGACCTTGATGCCATATTGGATAGCTCTAACGGCATAAAGAAGATCGACAACTTTTAGAGTGGCCTCGTAAGTCGAGAGCACCCATCCAGTAAGGTCACTCCAGAACAAAACAGAATGCCTCCAACTTTCCATCCGCAGCTTCCCTTCCGTGTACGACTTTCTTTTTGACAACATCAAGTTAGAGAGAGTCTCAGTCGTATAGGGGTGAAGATCAGTCGGGACATCGTTCATTATGACACCAGGGTGCAGCCCCCTCATGGAGTAGGACGTGGAACACTTAACGCACTTGAGCGTGTCCTTCTTTCGGTCACCAGAATTGAATTAGATCCTGCCAGAAACAACCCCTTGCAGTTCAGGGGTCAGGTCCCATTTCATCTGCCTCTGCACAGCCAGATCAGCAAACGCAGACAGAGGATATTGGTGTTTCATAAATGGCAACCCTATTCTTTGGTCATTTAACTTAACTACCAGAGGGTCCTCTAGACATATCATCTCGTCATTCTTAAATCCTATACTGTCACTGAACAGGAAGTACGGCTACTTAAAACGGTGTGTCCCTCCAAGCAAAAGTTCCTCATCATTAATCATTTGCTTCAGAAAGGTTCTGTCCTATTCAATTATGGCGATCGTTCGTTTTGTAGGTTGATCATGACTAATCTTGGCCTGAATATTGCTGACCACGTCGGTTATGAGGCTTGTGCCGAGGATGTGGCAAGCAGAACCGAAAGGGATACCGCCAAGTTCCGAGACAAACATGTTTACTGCAAGGACAGAAGAGAAAGTCAGACTCAGAATCTGTAGGAAAAACTAAGTGCTAAAGGGCTCTTATGCGCTCAAAGGACTATACGCCCAAAGGGCTATATGCCCAAAGGGCTATGCGCCCAAAGGACTATGCGTCCAAAATAAACATACAGGCGCATAACGTACAGCAGTATGTGGGCGTATAACATACAACAGCATATGGGCACATAACATGGCAACATGTGGGCACATAGCACACCACAGTATTGGCGTATGACTTCTGTGGGCGCATAAGAATTCTCACAGAAGTATGTTGCTTTAGGCGCATGCGCCCAGGCAGAAAAAAGTTTGAGCGTCATAAATTAACGCTGGAGACTTTGTTTTTGTGGTGTAGCCTCTCCCAGAATCAGGTCCTGGACTGGTGAGGACGCTGCCGCAGGAGGAGAGCCACTCGGTGCAGCCCCTTGCCCTTTACAGATCTCTTGGAGACCTTGGGAGACATGGTTCGTAAAGAAAGGAGAAGAAGAGTCTTTTGAAAGTTCTAAGAGAAATGAGAATAATAAACTTTCTCTCTCTTTCAAAGACTATTTATAGGCATAGGCCATTTTCTATGCGCCAACTATTCCTATGTGCCTACTATTCCTATGCGCCTATGCGCCCATTGCGTACTATGCGCCCACCATGGCTTATACGCCTACGTGAAGATCCAGCCTCTTGCACACTATGCGACTGCCATTTGCCGACGTGGATAACATATGAAGGATGGACCTCTTCAAATTCCATCCCGATGAATCTGTCAGTTCAAATTTTCGAGGAAGATCTCAACAGCCGTCTCTCTGACAGGCTGGCCAAACTCTATGCGCCCAAAGAGAGAGCCGTGCTATGCGCCCACTGTATCACGAGAAGACGGTCCATGCTTCTTTTAAAGTATTTTAAACTCGTTCAAGTATCGAAAACTTTGAAGGGGGTCTTGTAGAAGCATGAAAATTTTAGCAATAAAGCCTTATGCGCCCAAGCCAATGAGGACATATGCGCCCAAGTGAACTCATATGCGCCCAAGTTACCCTGTGAAGCTCTATGCGCCCAAGTCACCCTGTGAAGCTCTATGCGACCAAGTCAACCTGTGAACCTCTATGCGCCAAGACAAGCTCCCCCAGAAGGGGTACGCATAACCCTGTTTCGGGCTATACGCCCAAGCCAGAACATCCCCTGACTCGGTCAAAGCCATGATCAAAACGTGCACCGAAGTGTACGGCTACGTCAGTCTCCACGAGCAGTCGTGTACCGAAGCATGCGGCCACGTCAGCACCACGATCAACCCACGACCACGTTGCCTGCATGTGCCTACATCCTATGCGCCCAAAGAAGTACCATGTGCCCACCTGAAAACCAGTGTGTTTCCTCATGTGGGCGCATAACATCATTCCAGCTCAAAAACTACTATTAAAAGGGGTCTCATCCCTCTTCAAAATATGGAAGAGAGAGCATTTTCAAGAGCCAAATTGCTGCACTTCTTGCCAGTGAGCTGAGAGTTAGCAATTTTCTTAGGTTTTCTTTCATTTTTGTAATCGAAGTGTCAACGGAGTAAAGGAGCAACTGTCGCTCGATCTCCATCGTCCCATTCCCCAAAATTCTTTTTTGTACTCGGGGATCCTCAGCGCAGGATCTCTCAGACGTACTCGATTTGTGGTGCCTTACGCCAATAAAGAAAAGACAGCGTTTCTTCTTCTTTTTGTGTGTGTCCACAGTAGACACTTGGTATTTGACACAAGGGTGCCGGCAATGACCGACTGACCCCTCCCAAAGTTTTATGGGATTTGATCGAGTGGTTTGTGAGAAATTGCACTCGCAGTGATTCGACCGCTGCACACATGCACAAGATTTTGACTCTGATACGGGTTTTGTTTGTGGACACGACACGTCTAGGACATAATATAATGACACTGACACGTAGCCCTAGACCTAATCTACCCTAGGACACGACCACGAGACCAGAGCTTGGACACGCTGTGTCCTAGAGCTCTCGACACACGTGCACGAGCACTACACATGCCCAGTTTCTGACACCAGTGTCTTGGCACTAGTTTGGACACTGTCTGGACACGGCTTTTGGATACTATTTTGACACACTACTAGACACGTGTGGGACACAGTATCCCCTTCATATTTCATATATGTATGTTAGTATATATATCTATGTATCTTATGTGTGTGTCTAAATATATATATATATATAAATATATATATATATATATATATATATATATATATATATATATATATATATATATATATATATATACTGTAGCTGCTGGATTAGTTTAGAGGTTGAGCTATAGGTTGATACATATGCATTGTGAGTTTGGTTCCAGGTTAATACATTTGAGAGTTTGTATATATGTTAATTTGGTAGATGTTGGGTGATATATATATATATATATATATATATATATATATATATATATATATATATATATATATATATATATTTTTTTTAGTAAATATATATATATATATATATATATATATATATATATATATATATATATAGTATATGTTAAGTATAGAAGTAGGCTTGTATATGTATGAGAGGTATGTTGGGGGATGCTTGGTATCTCAGTTTACTGAGATATTGAGATACCTATATATATATTGTGTAGGTATTGTTGATATGATATTAAGGTTAGGCTATATATATATATATATATATATATATATATATATATATATATATATATATATAGGTTGTATATATATGAGATTTTGTCTGTTCTCAGTCTTTCTGAGATTAGGAGTGTGGGGTTGGTTATGAGTTTACATGTAGATAGGGATATATATATAGATATATGTTAAGGTTATGTATATATGTAATGTTATATATAAGTGTATAGTTATGTCTACCTATATATGTAATGTATATAGCTATGTTAGATACCTAGTTAAGGTATGTATATGTTAATACCTTGGTATCCTAAGGTATCCTAGTATAGTGAGGTAACCTATATAATGACTTAGTATTTCACCCTATAGGCCTAGCATGACATGTAGACTAGAGTTAGACCAAAACCTTAGACTAGTTGACTATTTTGACTAGAATATTGACCATAGTTGACCAAGAGTTGACTTTGACCTAGAATGACCTAGAATCATGTAGAATGCATTGTACACTTCAAGTATTATATCTTGAACACTTCATAACCTGTGTTGCTCTAAATAGGACTCACTTACTCCGGTTTGGGCATCTGTTCTCATCAGTCATTCAGGATATCAGGCGAGTACATTCTCTGATCGTTTTATACTTGATAGGACTTATATTCTTGCTCTAGACTACATTACTTGATGCTGACACATTGTTATCACAGATTGGTACTATATAGATCTTTTCATGAGATGTTATCCCCCTTAACGGGTGCATCGGGTACTTCATGTCATGTATTTCATGTACATCCTGTGCTCCATGCATTCGTGTTATTCATGTACTCTCATGTACAATCATGTATGCTCATGTGATCTCATATACTTTCATGTGCTCTCATGTACGCCATGTTCTTATATGTGACTCGTGTATAACCCACAAATCATGTACGTAACGTAACTTGACTGGATCCTTGTGTATTGATTGGGGGTAGTGGTGTGTATAAATGGTTAAGTGATCTTTTTCCATCATGTGCAACTCTGTTACTTATTCATGTACAACTCAGTTAAATTAGGCATGTGCAACCCAAGCCGACTACATAACCATCTTATGCTCTAAATTACTTATATTACTTACAGTTCTTATTTTCTTATAAAACTCTTGTGTTCATTCATCTGTTTTACTATCATGTACTTCTCTTACAA
The DNA here is from genome assembly GCA_029216955.1 of Iris pallida. NCBI lineage: Eukaryota > Viridiplantae > Streptophyta > Magnoliopsida > Asparagales > Iridaceae > Iris > Iris pallida. Next base: position 27,905,414 of record JANAVB010015400.1, read on the forward strand.
CACTTTATGTATATTATTCTATTGCTTGTTTTATATTTCCTGCCATGATATGAACTGCATAAGAGTTATGTATTTGCTCCTGTCCTGACTTGACCTGTTGAAAATATTACAGAGGATGAGAAGGAGTTCTGTTCTACTTATTACAGAGCCAGTTTAGACGACACATGCGACTTGGACCCTCAGCAGGATCTAGCAGTAGCTAAGGATGCTACCCCATTGCCTAGGCTAGACTGCTAGGCTACTTATCTTATTTCATTTGCGTTGTCTTTGATGTATTATTCTGGATATTGAAATTTTGGTGTTGTTTAGACACTTGGACTTAATTTCCCTTCTGTTTGTATCTTCATTTATGATTTCCTATCTATCTTATCGTGCTATTTCCATCTTAGAATTGTGATTGAGTTGTACCTTTTGTGTTGTCCTCCGATTAGAGAGTATATCCTGTTCAGGTACATTTATACTGTGTTAGATATTGTGATATAGGACAACGTTCTACCGTCGATACTGTAACGTAGGCTGGACGTACCCACGTCTCGTGCCCCTACACTGGGTGCGGATCGTGATACGTTTTTACTGGTGGCCCATGCAGGTCGAGATTTACATTAGTGCGAAGTCGTGGTAGTGTGACGAATAGTTGTACTTCTGTGCACCTGCGGTTAGAGATAAGGAATATGATTTAGAATGAGAGGATACTCAATCACAGTTAGAATTCCTTGAGAGATTCCTGGGACGACCCTTGAGAGTCTCATTTGAACTTCGATTTGAAATATTTTTTCTTGTTTTGTTTACCCTTACTCCTTGTTATTGAATTTAATTTTGATGGATCGTTGTTGATTTTGAACTTTCCTATCGAGACGAATGTTATGACCTAAGTTACGATATCTTCTGTTAACATATGTTGACAGAATAACAGGGAAGGTAAAACGTCTACTTGGTTATGGAATCTAGAGTCTCCTACAGTCATACTAGCTAGCATGGCATAGAGTCTGGTTTTGGATGTATTTCTCGGGTATAGGAATTTAAGGTTTTTGCAGCAAAGCATGTAGCAATACAAAAATTTTAAATACCATGATTCTAGAGGTATGTACCTTAGTTGTAGACTCTATGGTTTATCGCAGCCTTATTTACTAGTATGGCGAGGATTCTTAGTATCATAATTTTGGACAAACACATATGATTATCATATTGTATCTTGAGAAGGTTCTTAAACATATCATCTCTATCTTTCGTTTCATTTATTATAAAATTGTTTTCCATCATCAAATAACTTAGGAGTAGAAATATTTTAGTTCTTGTAAGGCTGATTTATATGTAGTTCTTTCATAGTGTAATGATTTGATGACCTGTGTTAGGCCTTTATCTTAGAGATATAGTATAGCTCTGGCATTAGAATAGTAACCCTTGTAGCTAGTTCTCTGCTGATTATAATTACCAGTTTTCATATAGGATGTTAGTCTGGCTTACAGCCTTTGATGATTTCCTGTTTTCCTTTTCTACTTCTAGTATGGCACCCATGACCAGAGCCTGTCCCCTGAGCGTAGCTGTAGTTTCAGATATGACTGAAAGCGTGTTTCCACCTCCTATTGCTCAGGAGGTAGTGACCCCTCCGGCTGACCAGATGGATAGTAGGATGTATATATTGATGGTTAGAACAGTAATATTTCGTAGGTGCACTTTAGAAATAACAAAGATATTCGAGGTCGGTTTATTTTTGATGAACTTGAATAATTTTAGGGTATTGATTCTCGAGATATTTCACTTAAGGTTGTGATGCTAAATTTAGGAATTTAGAAATAGAGAAGAGAATTTAACTGTCATGCAATGATGATACAAAATTAAATAAGATGTTGGTAAGAGGGTGACTAGAAACAGAGTGAACACAAGGATTTTTGAGTTAAAAAATATTAATTAAAGATTTTGTGGAGGTTTTAAAAATTTACGAAGGATAATATTTAAAGGTGTACGTGAAGGAAATACGAAGGTTGATTTTTTTAATGGAGAATAAGTTCCTGCATGCATAGAGTATTAGCTTCGAATAATTTCGAGGACAGTGATTTGAACAAGTTTGAGAATTTCATAAACTTTGATTTAGATATTTCGGAACCAAGTTAGGACAAGGTGTAGGAATTTAAATTTTGGGATGATTAAGTTGATAGATGAGAATAAAATCAAAAAAAAGAAGAAGGAAGAAGAGGTTTAAGAAGAGCATGATTCATGAGAAGTGCCTTGGGGATTAAGGCCCCATCTCCAGGAGGGAGTTCTAGTCACCAGACCTAGTTGGAGGTGAGTTCTTGACCTAGACCTTAGCATGTCTTGATTTTTGCTGCACCCTACCATATTGCTTGTTCGCTTTGACACCTTATGACTGCTTTTGATCTAGTATGACTAGTATGGCTAGATGAGACCCCAGACTGATATTGCTAGCCATGACCCTGTAGGTTATTCCTTCAAGTTGCATGACTTAGATAAAGTTTTCTTAAGACCATAATTGTTGGGAACGTGACCTTAAGAGGAGTACGACCAATCTAAATTTCGAAGATAAAATTTTTCTAAGGGAGAAAGACTTGTAACCACCACTTTTCTAAAATGAGACTTGTAACCATCACTTTTCGAGGATTTGGAGCAAGTTGACCATTGGGAGTGGAGTGATTTTGGTCTCAAGTGCATTTACATTAAGATTCCAACTCTAAATAGGTAATGGCCTCTAACCCTATTAATTTCTTGATTTCTTTCCATAGATGCATTCATTTAGGGTGCCCCTAGTTCTAGGCCAAGTTTGGGTTCAAATCGAATCCATTTGATATGCATATCGGAGGTGTATCAGAGTGTAGTGTAAAATGTTTGGTGAAATGCCTCTTAGGAATTAATATTCTTAATTTACAAAACTAAATACATGATTTTGTAGCTCAATATGTGTAAATCTCAGATCCTAGAGACTGAGTCGATTTTGGGCACATTTCGTGTCCAAAATCGAACACAGGGATGTCCACATACGCTGTGGTGCGTTGCCCTGATGACATGAGTCTCGTACTCACTGTACATGCCACGTGGACACTTGGTATTTGACACAGGGGTGCGGGCAATGGCTAACAGACCCCTTCCAACGTTTAATAGGATTTGATCGAGTGGTTTATAAGAAATCGCACTCGCACTGATTCGACCACTGCATACACACGCGAGATTTTGACTCTGATATGGGTTTCGTTCGTGGACACGATACGTCTAGGACACAATACAATGACACTGATACGTAGCCCTAGACCTAATCTACCCTAGGACACGACCACGAGACCAGAGCTTGGACACGCTGTGTCCTAGAGCTCTCGACACACGTCATCGAGCACTGCACATGCCCAGTTTGTAAACCCCCTCGTTTTTAAAAAAAAGTTATTTATTTGTTACCATTTAAATAAAAGGGTTTTATATATTAATTTCTTAGTAGTTTGAAATTTATTGTGATTATGATTTTCCATTATATAATAAATTGAATACTAATATTTTTATAGGTAAAAAGGGTTTTTCTATGATTATTAGATTGTTGGAAAGGTTTGGTTTTAGAAAGAAAATCTTATAAAGTATATTTTTATTATAAATTGTTTTTTTTTCTTTTTCTGAATTTAGAGATGGATACTAAAGATATGAATTATATACAAGGATTTTTATAATTAATATTCTATATATAACATGTGAGAGGAGACATTTTTACATAAATGATAATTAGTTATTTTGTTTTATTATTTTGCCTTTAAAATTATATCAGAAATTATTTTTGACATTGCATTTATAATATCTAATTATAATTTGGAAATATTTTTCCAAAGTTATGACTAATTTAACTAAAATACCTTTTATACTGTTTTAGTTTTTATTTGAGCTTATTGTCATTTTTAAAAAAAATGGGTATTAAGAGTTAAGGCTTATTAAGTTTTCATATATATATATATATATTTTTTTCATATATATATATATATATATATATATATATATATAGACAAGGAAAAAAAAGAAATTTTTTGAAACCTCTACTGTTCCCCACATGGGGGAACAATAATGCCCCCAGCCCGAGCAAGGGGACAGGGGAACCCGACTGTTATAAAACTCGTAGGATCCTCTCTTTCAAATATTTCAAAAACGAGATCAAATCCTCCCAAATTCGGTTCTATACTACTACAATCCAAGTTCTCCTCTAATCACATCAAATCCAAATTTTATCTCGTTTTAAATTGGATAGGAATTCATCCTAAACTAGGCGAGTCTCCGAGTATATGCGTACATAGGAAACTCGATCAACTCCCTGCAAAACTCAGAGGAATCCCCTCACAACCACCTCCGATACTTGTACCTGAATAGCCGCATCGTCGTCGACCGGGAAGCCACCGGAGCTGCGGCCAGCCCCGTGTACAACAGCAGCAAACTTTCGCTGCAACGGCTGCAAACCATTGCTACAACAGCAACAAATTGACTCAGGTACCCAACTTCTCCCGCATATTCATTCTCCTTCGCTTAGTCAATCGTCAACCTAGAAATTCCTACTTAAAGACTATGTAACCCTCTCCAAATCCCAGTAGATAGATTCGATTATAGGAAGGTATTGACCCAGAAAAAATGAACCAAACCTGTGAGAAAAATTGTTTAAACAAGTAGTTTATAGGCAGTTCAGATGCCCTCTTTGGAAGGCAGAATTCGAGCAAACCAATAGAAATTTTTTGCAACTAGTTGTAAACAGTCCAAGACAACCTATACACAATTAAAACCCTTTTTATGGAAATTGATTTCATCGACCAATTATAGAGAAATCGATTGTCCAAATTGACATAAAACCGTTTTCAAAATTGTATAAATTTTTTAAAATTTCACCGATACGGCGCGTGCCCCGACAAATCGGACGACGTGGTCACAAACTATGTACATCGAAAGGCGCGGATGGATGTTGCCGACGTATGGGAACTGACAGAACTCGATTTTGTTGCGTGTGCGCGACAAAATCGGTGCGTATTCGTCAAGATACCCCCGTATCGACCTTTTGCACACTTGGCCATAACTTCATGTACATTTATCATATTACGATGAAACTTGCGCCAACAGGACCGTATCAAATCATTTTTCTGGTCATGTATGCCAAGTTTGGTCCAATTTTGAGAAGGTCGACTGGAACGCCTTTTTGGCGGGCCCGTGACCCGATCCAACGGACGAATTTGTGCATGACCCACCGGAATCCTACTTTGGATATACGGTTGGGATCATCTCGTCAAATCGGACCCATAGAAATATAGTTTGGCGACTTTAGAGATAGTAGGTGCTAGCACGCTTTTCGGTGTAAAATAAGTCCAACGACGGATATCGTTTTGACCCAAAATTACGATTTGTCCCTGTGTCCATAATTGGACTTATGGGTAGTCTATACTAGCTATTTTTCCTTATTTCAGAAATATTCGTGGTTTTTATTTCAGCATCCGAGGAAGTTTGTGAGATTTGACTTTCTATGCTTCACTAATATGTCGATTCGAGCTATTGGACGTTGCCCTTTCTGCACACAACCTCAGGAAAGATACCTTACCATTTGCTGTCTATTTATTTTAGCTCATATTTTGTGCATTTACTTATTATTTACTTTTTACAAAATAAACTGTGATACATGGCAAAATTAGATAGAATTTTACTATTCAGTTCTATTTTCAGCTAGATACTATTTTTATACACATTGAACTTAGATTTAAGGGACCACCCTTTGTGTGTTGCAATCATAGACCTTGACATATTTGTACCACGGAGTTGCGAGTCGCATATAGAACTCGGACATGTATGACTGGCTGGCCACCAGTACGTATAAGCTGTGCGATAGGGTTAACCGTTAATAGTATTTCATGATAGTTTCACTTAGCGGTTATAGAGGTTTTGTGTTGTTAAGGAAACATATATGCATTGGGTGGGGAGGACATTTCCGTAGCATATGGGATACTATACAAATTTCCCTTGTGATCGTACGCTCCGTCGAAGATACGGGTTGATGACCCATTTATTTCATTGCTTGCACGTTCGAGAAACGGTTATGCTTGAGGCCCCTGGTGCCCCAAGTGGGGACTATGCCGATCCCATTATTAGGAAAAAAAACCCATGCGTAGGAGACTGCATTCACTTAGAACGGTTAGGCTCCCTTATCCGTTAGGTATGAGTACTTTCGGTTTGGGTACTTATATCTGACCGTGGCTTGGAACAGTAACTTGTCGTGGACTAGTTTCCCACATCTTGTCCTTGTTTGGTTGTAGGTGTAGTTTACTACTCCGATGAGAATGTACTGAACCTTGTTGTGGTCCGGATACCATATTAGATTTATGGCATAAAAAGATACTACTTCGTGGGTTAGTATGCCATCTTCTGTCTTTGTTTGGTTGGGGGTATGGTACACTAATTCAAGGATAGAGTGTTGGACTATGTTAAGATCTGATTGACTTATTATTGAGCAGTATTTATTTAGTTTATATGGCATGATATTATGTATCTTGTTACATCCTTCAGAGGACCTAGTAATCTCTCCAGTGTGTGTTCTTGTCTTCCGCAGGTATTTTAGTCGAGATTGTGATCTTCTCTATTCCTTCAAAGATGACGTGTCTTAGATCTTTCTTGCTACCTTCGCTAAATCATTTCATGTGTCATGTACTTCTTTTCTTTTAAATAGTTGGTAGTAGATTTGTCTCCGTCCAACATCTTGTACAATGATTATTCGAAGTTGATTTATGACATATCTTTTATTCTTTCAATTTATGGATGAGATTAGATTACTCTTGGTTTACTGAGCTTATGTATACATACGAGAATTTTATATATTGGATTATACTTCGTATGTATACAGTTAACATGTCTACGTACCTAGTCCTACGAATTTTGGGACTAGAGCGTTGCATATTTTTGTGGTGGCCCATGCAGGTCAAGATAAATTGTTTGGTTACTTTACCGTACCAAGCAAGCCTGCGTATAGGATTAAAGTCTAAGATCTCATCCACATACTTGACCTTCTTCATCGATTCCATTTTTGAACTCTCACTTGACTCATTGATTGTATCTTGATTGCTTCCTTCTATCGTAAGTCTTATCTTTTCTTCATGCTTGATAGGAGTTAGAAGAATGACTTGTAGGCCTTATCGGTTCAATTACACTATTAGTTGAACTTTTATAAGTTGGGTAGAGTACCTCACGACCTAGTATTCACTTCGACCTTACGGCCCATTATAGATGATACTAAAAGGATTACATAGACTATAAATCCTTAGAGGACCATAACTCATTTGACCAACCAAGGCCTTGGACAAGAAGACAATAGACGTTTTTATAGGCACGAACCCCGGACAAAACATAGATTCTTGAGGTACTTGAATCATTTATCTTTCTTTCATCATTATCTCGTATACTCATATTTTACTATCTTGACCAATACTGCTATTAGCCTAGTTTTGCAAGCTTACCTTTTTATCGAGCTTGTTCAAGACATATATTATTTGGGCACGTCCACTAACATATTGTCTAATCAGAACCGGTGCATGATGATCTGATCAACCTAGTGCACTTGGTTCGCTCTTCATATGATTACTCTACGTGGATTGAGATATAGTTAAACTTGTCCTTTAGGATCTCATCCACAATGGTCTTGACAAGCTTCCTATTGAACTATTCAATCGCCCTTGAAACCAATATTTGCACTTCGATCCCATCTTCCTCGAACTCATATTGTTTTTCATCACCCATTACGAAAAACAAACGCTCGTTGACGTGAAATATTCTTCTATGGCCATGAAGGCTATATACACACAATCCTTTTTCATGTATTCAAAATCAGAGAACTATCTTCAAATTTGACTAATATCTACCATATGATATTATTTATTACGTCGTCTAGTATTCCTTTATAATCAAAAGTTGTGGTACAACATCACGACTTGGAAGATTTTTCTAAGTAATCCTAAACCCATGCCTTAGTTCTGTAGAGTATAGATTGTAAGCCATCTAAATTTTAGGATTTATTAGGACTACCGATTGATTAGAATAAGTGGTTTCTGTTAGGGTGATAATTAGTGCCTCATGCACTCCCACTTTTTATCTAGATCATTTGGTTTCCCCGACCGTGATATTAAGATTCGGAGCACGAGACCAGCTGTTACCTTCCAACAAAGTTTATATACAAGACCTAGAGGTCTACCTTCATTTAGGCATATCATGTCCCATTCAAACACGTCCCTTGTACTCTATTTTCATGATACGACTTTCAGGTCAAAAAGGCTAGCTATAACCCCTACCATAATACCATTGTCCTTTCTGACTTCAGTTAGAGATCCAACATCGACTCAAACCTTTTGACCTAATATATGGTTGTGATCTACTTGAAGCCCACTACACATATGCCACTAGTGTGCCACTCAATACACTACTAAAATAAGGCAAATTAGCGACGTCATTATACGTCGCTAATAATGGAAAATACGTCGCTAATCATAATTAGCGATGACTTTAGCGACGGAAAATGAAGGTCGCTTTTAAGCTAGTCGTAGATGTCACATTCGTCGCCATACGTCGCTGTTTGCAATGTCACCGCCGTGTCGCTGGATCGTCGTAAAGTTAGCGACGGAGAGCGACGAAAACATTACGTCACAGAATTGGCGACGTAGTGCGACTACTTAGCGACGATTAGTTCTATTTATGTGATGACGTGGCATGTCTGCCACGTCAGCAAGGTGGCGACGTACAACGACGTAACGCCGCTAATTAGCGACGTCCCGCTTTCGTCGCTATACGTCGCTATCCGTCGCAGAATACTTAAAAAAATAAAAAAATATAATGTGTATTTTTGTTATGTTGTGTATTTGTATTTACAGTATGTGTGAAGTGCAGTGTTCGAACCATCGACAGTTTCACTTACTGTTCTATGTTTTATCTTGGATAAAAAGAGCAATAGTTCAGGGTGCACTTCTCAGAGCTTCCTCTTCACGTCCTTCACCTTCTCGGGATTCTGTACGACGTCCCGAGAGAGTAAATGATGTGAAAATGAAGCTCTTAGAAGTACACCCTGAATAGTTGCTCTTTCTGTCCAAGATAAAACATACAACAGTAATCGAAACTATTAATGGTTTCGAACACTGCATTTCACATACACTGTAAACACAGACACACATTATTACAAAATATACATTATTTTTTTAAAATTTGGGCAGCACCTCCTTTGTATATCAGATCATCGCTTATAACCCAGCGTAGGTATATTTGTCATCCCCGTCGCAGATATCATCATAATTAACAATCTCCCATCATAACAGTCTACAACTAATAGATGAATAACAGTCTCCCATCATAACAATCTACAACTAAATATCATACATGTACTCAATAAAAATACCAACAAATTAAATATCACAAACATACATATCCAACAAACATACATGTCCAACAGAGTCAAATAATAATAAAAATCAGAGTACAGAACGGTCAATGGGCCCATTGGGCCAATAAATACAAAGATGATAAAAAAATCTACTGGATCACTAAGGACCCCTACCGTGCATCTGAGATAGCATGTACTCATACTACTCCTGTGTGAGCTGCACCGTAGGGGCCGTAGGAGGCAGTGCAATATCCGGAGTCGGTGCAGTCGATGGACCGGGAGGACGTATCTGCTCCAGCTCTCGCCGTCGCTCACCATGCGCAGCAAGGGTACTGACCATCCTCTGAGTACTCTCCTCAATCGAAGTCGATACCTGAGTGAGTGAGGCAGACATGGTCCTCTGCGATCCCTCTAGCTCGACCTGTCTACGCTCTGTGCGCTGCGTAGACTCGGTAAGCGTGTGCAAGCTAGCAGCTGTATCCTGATAAGATGTGTAATGAGGAACTTCCGTCGTGTCCACTTCTATAATATTTGTTACAAGAGGTACTTCATCCTCCTGATAAGCTATATCGTCAACCTCAAAGGTATTTCTAGCTTTGGTCTTGCATACTGCCCACCAGTCCGACCTTGTTGTTCCCGTTTAGGATAACTTGTGAAGTACACGAACTGTGCCTGACTTGAAAGGACAAATGGTTCATAGGCTTGATATCGACGCCGATAGTTTATATCCACAAGACCGTGCTTGTCTACTTTCCACCCTTGACCTTCAATTGGATCGAACCAATCACACCTGAATAACACAATCTTAGCAGGCTCTATTCCATAACTATATGTCAGCTCTACAATCTTCCGTAGGACGCCATAGAAATCGTTGCCCGCATCAACATCTTTGTAGTTCGAAGATCTGATACACAAACAACTATTTTTGGTAGAATCGAGATCCATAAAGTTGTCTCTGATCGGGCAAGTTGTTGACTTGAACCTAAACCCATTAACACAGTAGCTTGGCCATATTTTTGCAGCATAAATTGGTCCCTTGGCTAGCGTTCTAATAGACTCATTCTCAAGTCTTGCGTATGGACGATCGACCTAAATACCATAAAAAAATAAATTAAGCTCATTCTCAAGTGTATGTACAGAAAGGTAATTACAGAGTTCTCAAGTCTTACATATGCACTCAACCATGATGGAAAATAATGCCTCATTTCTTGTTATAGTTCTTCTTTTGTTTTGTGTGGCCTACTTGACCTCACATCATCATTAAATATACTGAAAATAATATCGTTCAATTAATTTAATAGTATAATAATCAACACTATTAAAATAATATAGACGTATTAATTACTTACCCCTTCAGCTTTTCTACTTCATCATCGTCGCAGTTGAGTAATACATACACCTGAGCAGCCCTTAGCTCATCATCGTTCAGATATCTCTTCTTCATTTTACCCGATGGCTTTCCTGGGGCATTGAATACCTTCAGTATTGTATCATTACATTCATGATCTCCGTCGTCGTTTCTGGAAGCTCTCGTTCTATTAGTTGCAACATGAGGCTTGAAATACATCTAACAAAAGTTTGTGATCTCCTCGAGAACATAGGCTTCACAAATAGAACCCTCGACCCGTGCCTTATTTTTTACCTTTCTTTTTAGGTGATTCAAATGTCGTTCGAACGGGTACATCCATCGATATTTGACGGGTCCACCAACACGTGCCTCATAGGATAGATGAATCGGCAAATGCTCCATAGAGTCGAAGAATCCATAAGGAAACACCCTCTCTGGCTTGCACGGTGTTACCGCAATGTCCTTCTCTTGCTTTTCTAGACGATTAACGAGCAATTTCTTAGAACAAAGATCCCTGAAGAATATGCTAAGCTCCGTCAATGGATCCCAAACTGCCTGCGGTAAGAATTCCCAAAATGCAATTGGAATTAACCTCTCCATGAATACGTGACAATCGTGGCTCTTCATACATATCAATTTGTTTTCCTTCGGATCGACACATCTTTTCAGATTTGACACATATCCGTCTAGAAATTTTAGGTCCTGGATCCACCGACAAAGTCTCACTTTATCCTCCTTGTCCAGTGAGAAAATTGACTTCGGCAGGAACTGTTTTCCATTCTCCTCTATCAAATGCAACGTAGGGCATTTGTATATTTCTTCTAAGTCCAACCTGGCCTTGGGATTGTCTTTCATTTTTTCCTTTACGTCCATCACAGTATTAATTATGTTATCAAACACATTCTTCTCAATATGCACGACATCAAGATTATGTCTGATCAGATTGGTACTCCAATATGGCAGATCCCAGAATATGCTCCTCTTTGTCCAGTTATGATCTTTACCAAATCCATCGCACTTGTACCCAGTTGTAGGATCTTCGATAGCACTTAGAAAATCTCTAACCTCCCCCCATATCGTGGCTCCGTACCACCTTGGCGGTGGATCACCCTTCTCTATAACGCCGACATGGAACGCATTCCTGTTCCTTCTGAACGGATAATCTTTTGACAGAAATTGTCGATGACAATCAAAGAAGCACGGTTTTCCTCCGTGTTTCAAGCAGAAAGCCTTAATACGGTCCATACAATATGGACATGAGAGACGGCCATGAGTGCTCCATCCAGATAATATTCCATAGACCGGAAAGTCGTTGATGGTCCACATAAGAGTTGCTTTCATCTGAAAATTCTGCTTCCTGAAAACATCATACGTGTTAGCGCCTACTTCCCATAACTGATTCAACTCATCTATCAAAGGCTGTAAGTACACATCAATGTTCCTCTTGGGATTGTTCGGACCATGAATTATAATAGTTAGAAACATGTACTGAGTCTTCATGCACATCCAAGGCGGTAGGTTATACGGAGTGACAATCACAGGACAGCACGAATACTGGAATCCCGAAAGACCAAAAGGAGTAAAACCGTCAGAAGATAGCCCCAACCTGATATTACGCAAATCTGAAGCAAAATCAGGATACACTCGATCAAAGTACTTCCATGCTTCTCCATCGGATGGTTGATCCAACACTCCTTCAATCTGTTCTCGCATGTGCCAACTCATATTTTCGGCCGTCTCTTTCACCATAAATAATCTTTGAAACCGCGACGTTAAAGACAAGTAGTATATTGAATCGGTCGGTCTTCTTGCACCGGTAGACCTTCCTGTACTAGTGGTCTTATAGCGATCTGTACCCTAAAATCTGCACACATCTGCGTCCTTGTCGTCTTTGTAGTACAGCATGCACCCATTGCGACAAGAATCGATTTTTTCGTATCCCATCCAGAGCGATCTCACCATCCTCTTAGACCGATAGAAGTCTTTAGGTAACTTAGCACCCGCCGACAAGATCTCTATAATCAACTCCAACACTCGGTTGTAGCATTATTGCGACATGTTAAAATCTGACTTAATGCTCAACAGTCTTGTAACCACCTCCAACGGTGAATGATCCTTACAACCAGGATACAATGGAGTTCTTGCATTCTCCAGCAACTCCATAAACTTTACAGCATCGACATTCGGTGCCTCCTTAGCTGCATCATGAACGAAACTAGACCCCGCAGCGTCGAAAATCATGTTCACGCACCCGTTGTCGTATGCATGATTATCTGAAACAAAATTAGGTCCCGCATGCATATACGGCTCAACATAAGGCTCCGGCTCTGATGCTAAAGACACAAGTTCTCCGTGTGCGGTCCACTGATAGTAATTAGGCGTAAAATCCCTCGAGTACAAATGATATGTCACTTCCACTTCTGGATAATATTTCACGTTATGACATTTCACACACGGATACTTAATTTTGGTGCCGTCCATGTACTGAGGGAACGCCTTAGCAAACTGCAGGAACTGCTCTACTCCCGCTATGTATTCATCCCGCACACCACATATATCATCAGGACGACGATTGTACATCCATGAACGATTTCATAAGTAGTAATTCATATCCATTTGGAAATAATTTTGCAAAGATGGACACACATTATCCAATAGGCATAAATTCGTATATTATGTCTTATTATGGGACACACATTAGTAGCGGACAGTTACTAATAACCATGCTATATCGCACATAAATTTTTGTGTATCCAACGTGTACACATATGCTATCGATTCTTACTGATGCCAATCTCATTCAGACATACTAGATTCGTTTCGATATCGCCAGGGTCAAGTTGAAAATTGTCTTAATTAACATCAATTTTCAAGACTTGAATACAATGTCACCTACAACTGATATCTAAGACCCCATGACAAAGTCAAGTAGACCCCATGAATATAATGTCACCTACAACCGATATCTCATTCAGACACACTAGATTCGTTTCGATATCGCCAGACCATATATATATAATGTCACCTACAACCGATATCTAAGACCCCATGACAAAGTCAAAGACATTATTGACAAGACTTGAATATAATATCAACCAATATCCTAAGATACTACTTAGAATGCTAGGATACTATCTTAACTCTAACATATTAACTGGCTAACTTAGGATACTAAATGTATCCTCTAACATCTTATGTATCCTAGATATCCTAACATCTATCTCTAACACATATATATATAGGAACTAGCTGCTGCCGCTGCCTATTGCAGCTGCTACTGCTGCAATTGCTGCCTAGCCGCTGTCGCAGGTGCACCCTGCATGCTGCTACCCTGCTGTCATGTACTGCAGCTGCCACTGCAGCTACTTGTAGCTGTTGCTGCTCCATCCTGCAGCCATTATGCTATGATCCCCCCTTCTATCACACATACTAACACCCTCACATCCCATATCTAAATTCCCCCTACATCACATACACTCACAAGCACTCAAACACACATACTCTTCTCTACAACACATAACACACTTAACTCTCTCACTTCTCACTAACAAAACACACATACAAACTAACACCACTCTCAAGCATACTCACAAGTGCACTACCACCTCAAGGCACTACCAACACACACACACCAATATATATATATATATATATATATATATATATATATATATATATATATACACACAATAACCCCCAAATCAGTCCACATATATAATATATACCAAAATTCATGTATCCACCTACAAAAGTGACTTGTAGGCCAAAAATACATAGATACTAACACATGTATTCAAATGAAAACCACTTGGGACATCCTAACCATGGCTAATCTATTCTCTAACTTATACAAATCTGAAATTAGAAGACAAAATAGCCTATTGGGCATAAACCCATCCTAGCCACTCTCGGAATTTCTCCATGGGTGATATCAAACCCATCCTAACTTCCTAATGAGGACTCAAAAGAGCCTCAAAATCGAACCAATGGATTCAAAACACACACAATAGCTGTGTGTGTGTCCGTGTGTGTCTCTATATGTGTGTGTGTGTCCGTGTGTCCGTGTTTGTGTGTGTGTCTGTGTGTCTGTGTGCGTGTGTATGTGTCTTTGTGTGTGTGTGTGTGTCTGTGGGAGAGAAGGAGGAGGAGGAGGAGGAGTGTTAGGGTTTACCGGAGAGAAGGAGGAGCAGCTCGGATTGGGGGAGAAGGAGCTGGAGGAGGAGGAGCTCGACGGAGGGGGGGGTTGGGGTCGCTGGGGGAGGAGGGAGTCGCCGGGGGGAAGGGAATCGTCGGAGGGAGGAGGGAGAATGAAAATATAAAATTTTCGAGTGAGGGGGAAAAAGGAAACCGAATCGTGCCCTAAGTAAAAAAATTAGCGACGTCAACAGCTGACATCGCTAAACGTCATAACCTTTTAATATATGGCGACATATTTTAATAATATGTCGCTGAACGTCGCTATTCCGCGACGTAATATATCTACTGTCACTGAACGTCGCTATTCAGCGACGATTTGCGATGTCAATAGAAGGGAGTCGCTATATTACATATTTAGCGACGGTATTTTGTTCCGTCGCTAAACGATGTCGCTAATATAGCATATTTTAGTAGTAATAGAGGCCCCTCGTGCTAATTAGACACAAAAGTCACAGAAGGTGCATTTTTGGACTTAACGAACCCAGTAACCCATCCGACTGACAATTAGCTCAACAACTTGAGTTGAAACCAATTCTAGGTTGCCCAAACCTAATAAGGATGGTTCATTTAGATGGCAATAAAAGAAGCAAAATAACAAAGGCGGACAGTTAAAAAAGCGAAATAACAAAGGCGGACAGTTAAAAAAAATTCAAAAGATCAGCTGACAATAAGGATTTAGATGGCAATAAAAGAATTTTTCCTAAAGTGATTGAGTACCTTAAAATTAATGTCCTATATCCTACTGCAAGCTGTAGTGATACTCTAATTCGAATACCACTACACTTCTAGTCTGGACCTGCATGGGCCACCACTAAAAACGTGTCACGACCCGCACCCTAGAGTAAGGGCACGAGACGTGGGTACGTCCAGCCTACGCCGCAGTGTCGGCGGTAGAACGCTGTCCTAGGTCAACATACATCTAACAATATATATCTGAACAGTTTATACTCCCCGAATGGGGGTGACATAACAGTAAATAAACTCAATCACAACTAAGGAAGGGATAGCACGATATGAAATAGAACTCAAGGAAAAAAATAGATGATAAAGTAGTCTAAGATAATCCCAGCAAATATCCAGAAGTACATGGTCTCAGATATAGAATGAAGGAATATATACAACTCAGAACAGAGTAAAGTCTAGCTAAAACATGTCTCAAGACTACATAAAATACGATAAGCCTAACTAATCTGGTCTAGCCAATGGGGGTGATGTCCTCAGCTAGAGCTGGGTCCTCCTGAGGGTCCAGCTCGCAAGTATCATCTAAGGCTGCCCCGTAGTAAGTATCCAGACATGCCTCCTCCTCGTCCTCTGTAATATTTTCAACAGGTCCAGTCAGGACAGGAGCGAGTACAGTACATCTCAATAGTTCATAGCAGGTTAAAAAATATAATCATGCAGTAAAGTAAGATACAGGTGCTAAAGAATACAGTATGTAAACAGAGAGAGAGAACTGTAATAGAAATATCTACTATAAGTAAGAAACTAATAGTGGCTAGTGAGTCAGAGTACAAGATAGCACATGTGAACAGAACAGATTTGTACATGATCTACACGAAGGAGTTTCACATGATCTACACTACTATGGAATTGTTCACATGACTACTAGCACTGCCCCGTTTCCCCAATCAATACACAAGGATCTAAGCAGGTTATATTATTATACATGATATCACATGGGGGCCCATGAAAGGGTGCACATGATAGTATACATGAGGGCTCTGTGAACATGAGAGTACATGATTCACAAGAGTACATGTATGGTGAAAGCACAGGAGTACATGATGAAAGTGAAACGCACATGACACAATGTACCCGATGCTTCCGAGGGGGATAACATCGCATGAAGAGATCCATATAGTACCAATCTGTGATAATGTCATGACAGCACAAGTAAAGTAATTTAATACAGAAAATAATTCGAAGCAGGATATGAAATGATCAGAGAATGTACTCGCCTGGTATCTGAGTGTCCAATATGAAAGTACTGTTCGAGGAGTGGTGTCTGGCTCCTAATCAGAACAGCACAAGTCACAACAAGTCCAAAAAGGTATAATGAAGTCCTACTATGCATTCTACATGATTCTAGGTCAATCTAGGCCAAAGTCAACTCTTGGTCAACTCTGGTCAACCCTAGAAGTCAAACTAGGTCAACCAAGTCTAAATTAGGTCAAACTAGTCTACACTAGACTACATTAGTCTATACTAGGTCACTCAACCTATACAAGCTAGTACACCACACTACTAGGCTATCTAGACCAACTACACATGTTAGTTGGCAAATCTACATATTACCTATATGTAGTAAATACACAAGTGGTATTTATATGTGACATATATATATACTTGTATATTCCATACATCCTATGTAGGTATCTAAACTAGATACCCAAAATATACTCAACTACCATATATATATATATACTCACATTACCTATATATATATATACTCACATTACCTATATATATATACTCACATTACCTATATATATATAAAATCTATTAGCACATAATCACATAGAAAAATAGGACACATATAGAGAGGGAATGATACATATAGATTGAGAGGGAAGATAAGAGTGTGTGTGTGTATAAAATCTGTGTGGGGAAAACTGTGTGCAGCAGTGTGTGTGTGTAGGGTGAGTGATCGTTGGACATATGTGATCATGTGTCAAATAGAAGTGTGCTAACAGAAAAATAGAAAGCAGTGAAGTAGGAAAAGGGCACTGGACTGAACAGGGAAGTGAGCTATGCACAGGAAAAACAGTAAAGGGTCTGTCCCATTCCCAGTTTAAACCCAGACTTCAATCTCTGATCAGTCTTATACAAATTCTCAGAATTCATTCTATAGGACCAATTCTCAGATTTGAAGAACAATGCAAATCAAATGTAAAGTAACTCAGGTTTTCAAATAACTGGGAATGAAATCCCAAGACAACTGTTCCTGGAGACTGAACTCAGTCCCAGGTTTCAGTCTCTCAACAAAATCTCAGATTTAGTCTTAATACAAATTCCAGGTTTAGTCTACATATCTAACATTCCCAGATTTTGCAGAACCACATTGCAATAAAAAGAAGAGTTAAACTCAGGTATAGAAACTGATTTCAGTTATCAAGAAGTAATCCAGGTTTTAAGAAAACAAACCCTACAAATCAATGAGGAGGAAATCAGTAAAAACAGTGTACATTCTCAGGTTATGCATAGGAGAAATCAATTTAAAACCATTAGCCAAAACATATCATTCAATCATGCTAATTAACAGGAACAAATCTCATTTTAATATTTAGTTTAAAAAGGATGAACTAAGTTATCAGTCAACAGAATTCGAATTTCAAATCAATGCTTAATTTCTTATTTACAACCCAATTACCACATTCGAATGTAATTACTGAATTAACCTAAGATAACAATCATGTGGGGATAACCAACAGTGAAAAACATGAATTAACTATGAATTTATTGGTTAGGATAGACTGAACAAAACGTGTATCAGGCTAGTATCAAAAAATAGCATTCCAATCCTCATTCGAACCACATATTCCACATAAAAACCTAACTTAATCATGCAGCCTAATTCTACATACATTATTAGACATGTTAGGATCTATCTAATCAATTAAGACACAATTTAAAAGCATTTAAAATAATTTAACACAGGAGCACAATTTAAGAACACTGATACACACAGTGCACGACACGTGCACAGGCAAATGCGTGTCCGATACGACACGAGAGCTCATGACACTTCACGAACCTCGTGTCAGTCACGGACACGACACACGTGTCAATGTTCGTGCGTCGAAGTGGAGTGTGCACTGCACACCAAGCCCCGAGCAGCAGGGGATCCAACCCGAGCGTGCGTGCGTGTCAACAGCGCGTGTCCATGCATCGAATCCGACACAAACAGACACTAATATCACCTCAGTCAAGAAGAATCCCATAAACGACATATAAACAAACATTTCCATTCAAAAACATTGCACAAATGAAATCAAAATGCCCTTTGAGGCATTTCGACAAACACCTAGGGACAGTCTCTGATACGTATCCAAAATGGACATGAAACTTATGTAATCCGACACGAAACCAATGCAGACACTTAGGGGCCTCCTAGGGCTTCCTAAATATGTAAAGAAATCGGAATTTCATGGAGAAATGAGGAAGTTACCTATACTTGAACTTTCAAGAAAAACCCCCTTTCTATAGCTCTTCTCCTTGATGTTCCAATCCAATCAAATCACCACAAACTGCAATGAAACTTCAATAGCAGCAAGAATAGGTATATTAAAACCTAATGGAAGATATTTGAATGAAAAAGGAAAAGGAATGGAAATCTAGGGATTAAATGAAGTAGGGAACAAACCTTTCTTAAACTTTGAGCTTTTCAAAGAAAGAGGCAACCCTAAAATTAGAAGAGTATTTATAGGGTGATATTCCCAATGTTGATAGGGTGTCCGGCCACTTAGTCTAGGGATTAGGGCTTTTCAATGTCTTGGGCTTTGGGCCAACCTACAAGGCTATGGTTTGAATTGATTTATTAATGGCTCTAAATCATAAGCCATGACTTATGACTATCTAATTCCTATTGCTAACTAGAGTCTAATGACCAAACCAAGGATTAGCCTAGGTTAGACTAGAGTCATATAACCTAACCAAGTCCATACTAACTAGGGTTAGCTCCTAGGTTGGACTACAAGGGTCAAAACTAGGCAAAGTCAACCTAGTCTAAACAATTCCAAAATAATCCCTAAAAATTCCCATAAATTCAAATAAATTCTAATAAATTTAAATTACCCCAAAAATGTTAAAAATACCCTCATACTAGAAATATGGTAGTGACAAATCTATCCTCCTTAAAAGAATTTCGTCCTCGAAATTGAAAGGCGAAATACAACTGATGAGAAGGATAGAAAGTATACCTCACGGTCCAAAAAGATAAGGGTAGCGCTCGCGCATCTCATCCTCCCGCTCCCAGGTTGACTCTCCTAGAGAATGATGCCTCCATACGACGCGTACCAAGGGTATCACCTGGTTCCTCAGAACTTTCTCTCGTTGATCCAGAATCTCCACTGGCTGCTCTAGATAGATGAGAGAAGGCCCAACCTCAATCTTTGAATGATCGAGCATATGGCTAGGGTCAGCCATGTACCGTCTCAACTGTGATACATGGAATACATTGTGGACCCCTACTAGCGCAGGCGGCAAGTCTAGCCTGTATGCAACGTCACCGACTCTCCCGCTGATAACGAAAGGGCCGATGAAGCGCGGGCTAAGCTTCCCGCCTCCTCCAAAACGTATCGTACCATGAGTCGGAGATATCCTCAAGAAAACCTGGTCTCCGACCTAATCACAAGCAAGGTCTCAATTAATTATAATAACAAACATGATCAAAATCACAAACAAACAAACCTAAATCTAATCCTACTCTAATCTGTATCTCAAACTCCAACGGCCTCCGGTGGCTATCGGCCCAGTACCGATGTCTGTCCTGCGCCACGCAAAGTCTGTCCCTGATGAGCTTCACCTTCTCGGCTGCATCAACAACCATCTCTGGCCCCATTAAAGCTCGCTCACCAACATCATCCCAAGATAAGGGTGTACGATACCTACGCCCGTACAGAGCCTCGAAAGGTGACATCTCAATGCTGGCCTGGAAACTATTATTGTAAGTAAACTCCACCAAATGAAGATGATCCTCCCAGGAACCTTCAAAGTCCAGGACGTACGTCCGTAGCATATCCTCAAGTGTCTGAATAGTCCGCTCCGACTGTCCGTCCGTCTGGGGGTGGTATGCAGTACTAAACTTGAGCTGAGTGTCCAAACTGGTCTGCAGACTCCTCCAGAAATGGGAAGTAAAGCGGCTATCTCGATCTGAGACGATGCTGATCGGAACCCCGTGAATCCTGACTATCTGCCGTATATACATCTCCGCCAGCCTCTCTGTAGACGTACCCACCTTGAATGGCAGAAAGTGGGCCGATTTGGTCAACCTGTCAATGATGACCCAAATTGCGTCTTTTCCTCCTGTTGTATGCGGCAATCCTGAAATGAAGTCCATAGTGATATGCTCCCATTTCCACTCGGGAATGGGCAGCGGCTGCAACAATCCACCGGGCCTCTGTCTCTCTGCCTTGACCTGCTGACAGACCAAGCACCTAGCCACGAAGCGAGCCACCTCCTGCTTCATCCCTGACCACCAAATATGCTCCCTCAGATCTCGGTACATCTTGTTGGCACCCGGGTGTATAGAGTACTGAGATCTGTGGGCCTCCTGCATAATCTGCTCCCTGAGCTCTCCGCTGGACACACATAACCTGGAACCGTGCCTCAAGGTACCATCCTCTGTAAGAGAAAACTCGCCCTCCAGAATCCTGCTCGAACCTACTCTTGGAGACACCGCAGAGCAACGTCCTCAAACTGTGCCGACTTGATTCTCTCCACCAAGTCTGACTGAATCTGCATCCCCCATAACTGTATCTGTACCCCGAGCACGATCACCTCAATCCCAAGGCTCTCCAAGTCGGCAAACAAATGTCGATCCATGGTCAAACACATGGCTGTCGGATACCTACTCAAGGCATCGGCAACCACGTTGGCCTTCCCTGGGTGATACTGAAGTAGGATGTCAAAGTCCTTCATCAACTCTAGTCATCTGCGCTGTCTCATGTTCAACTCCTTCTGAGTGAACACATACTTTAAGCTCTTGTGATCTGTGAAGATCTCCACCCTCTCACCATACAGATAATGCTTCCACAGCTTCAGAGCAAAAATTACTACTGCCAGCTCCAGGTCGTAGGTAGGGTAGTTCTTCTCGTGGGGATGCAATTGCCTGGAAGCATAGGCAATCACCTTCCCATGCTGCTACAAGGCGCAACCCAGCCCCTTTCCTGAAGCATCACTATAAATAGTGAAACCACCTGATCCTGAAGGCAATGTCAGAATCGGAGCTATCGTAAGCCGCTTCTTCAACTCATCAAAAGCTGCCTGACACTCCTCTGACCAAACGAACTCAGCATCCTTCCGTGTCAACCGAGTCAACGGCTCAGCAATCCGAGAGAAATCCTGCACAAATCTTCGATAATATCCTGTCAGCCCCAAGAAACTCCTGATCTCTGTAACTGAAGTCGGCACTGCCCATGCCTCAACTGCTACAATCTTCTTGGGGTCAACTGAGATACCATCTCCAGTTACCACATGCTCCAAGAAGTCCACCCGATCCAAGAAGAAATTACACTTGGAGAGCTTTCCGTAAAGCTGCTCCTTCCTGAGAATCTCCAGCACTATCCTCAAATGCTCCTCGTGCTCCTCCTCAGTCTTGAAATATATCAAGATGTCGTCAATGAATACTACCACAAACTGATCCAGATACTGGTGGAACACCTTGTTCATAAGGTTCATAAACACTGCTGGTGCATTGGTTAGCCCAAACGGCATAACCAAAAACTCAAACTGCCCGTACCGCGTCCTGAAAGCGGTCTTGGGAATATCCTCCCTCTTCACCTTCACCTGGTGATATCCCGACCTCAGATCAATCTTGGAAAATACTCGAGCTCCGCTCAACTGGTCAAATAGATCATCGATCCGCGGCAGTAGATATTTGTTCTTGATCGTGAGGTTGTTGAGTGCCCTATAGTCAATACACATGCGTACTGACCCATCCTTCTTTGGCATGAACAACACTGGTGCACCCCATGGCGACGAACTCGAGCGGATGAAGCCCTTGTCCTGTAGCTCATCCACCTGCTTCTTCAGCTCCACCAGCTCGCTGTTGTTCACCCGATAGACATGCTGAGAGATGGGTTCCGCTCCTGGAACCAAGTCTATCGAGAACTCTATGTCTCTGTCTGGTGGCAATCCCGGCAACTCCTCTGGGAAAACATCTATATAATCTGCTATCAAGGGGTATGGAATCGTCTGCTCCTCGACCGAGACTCCACAGAAGACTCCGCTGCTCTGCTCTGCCTGACGTCTGGAGTACTCGAACTCTGGCTCCCCCGGTGCTCTGAAGAGAACTCTACTCCCTCTGCAATCAATACTGGTGTGGTGCCTGCTCAACCAATCCATGCCTAGTACTATATCGTAGTTCGGCAATGGCATTACGAGCAGGCTCACCTCCAACTCACGGCCTCCCAAAACTACTCTTCGACCCTTACAAACATCACTCACGAAGATAATGCCACCCCCGGTCGTGATCTTGTAAGTCCTAGGCAATGATTCAGCTATGATACCGTGTCTAATCGCAAAACATACTGATATGAAGCTATGCAAAGCACCGGAATCGAATAATACAAAAGCTGGACTGGAGTCGAGAAGAATCGAACCTGCAATCATCTCTTCGATGGCCTCTGCATCCTCTGCTGCCATGGCGAATCCTCGCACCTGCTGGCCTCCCCTGGCCTGCTGCTGGTGCTGGACGAACCTCTGCTGCTGCGTCTGCAGGGCTGGTCCCCTCTGCTGGCCAGCTGGAGCCCTGGCTCCTCCTCCTTGGGCTGCTCGTCCCCCAGACCTAGCACAATCCCTCAGCTGGTGATCTGTCGCTCCGTAAAGTAGGTACTTCCCGAGCCTCTTCCTGCACTCGTTTTATCCATGCTCTGGCTTCTTATAGAAGGTACAACTGACTGTCTGCTGCCTGGGTGCCTGATGCTGAAACTGCTGCTGGTGAACTGGCCTCTGCTGGATCGGCTGCGACAGGAACTGCCTCTGCTGCTGATGCTGAAAGTGGGGCCTCTTGGCCTGGCCTCCGCTGTTGCTGCTACCCCCAACTGGGTCTCGCCCCCTCTTGAGCCTGAGCTCAAGATCATCCTCTACTAGCAAGGCTCCCGTTAAGATCTCCTCGAACGTGGCATCCCGGTTGCCCTTGGTCAAGGACTTGACCTCCTTGACTAGACCCTTCCGAAACCTCTGGGTCTTCGCCATCTTGCTCAAGCCCTTTACAAACCTGCCGAGGCGGCCAAACTCCCCGGTATACTCCTCCACTGTAAGACTCCCCTGGACTAGGCTCTCGAACTGCGACTCCAAGGCTCTGAGTGCTGAATCTGGGAAGAACTTCTTCTTGAAGAAGCCCTTGAACTGCTCCCAAGTCTGTCCAAGTACCCCCACCTTGGGGTCTGACTGATACCAGGTGCGAGCAAGATCTTGCATTCGACTAGCTGCGGCCTCGATCTGAAGATCTGCTGGTATCCTGGCCAAGCGGAAGATCTCCTCTATATGCTCGATCCACTCATCAGCATATAGGATCCCTTCTGTCCCCAGAAAGTCTCTGGGCTCATCTTCTGAAACTGCTCGATCCCTGGTGTCCTCGACTGCGGTACCATCGGTCGAGCTGCAACCGTCGTAAGGGCCAGCTCTATGCCTCTTTTCTATCGAGCCTGCTGCCGGTCCATGAACTGCTGAAAGTACGCGAACATCTGCGCTGCGTCCACGTGTCCTGTAGGCGGCGGCAGCTGGAAAGGATTCTCTGGAATGACAGGGTCCTACCTCCGAGCCGGTGGAAGCATACCCCCTGCTGCTACTGCCGATGTCTCAATACGAGCAGAGGTGGCAGGAGCTGCAGTCCCCTGGCCTCGCTGTACTGGCTGGGAGGTAGCAGTCCCCTCCATAGCGTCCCCATGAATGGTACGCTGCGATCGAGTCTCTACCATCCTGAAGATAGACAAACAAGAGTATCACTTTCTGAGAAAGAAGCGAAATAACAAAGACGGACAGTTAAAAAAATTCAAAGGATCAGCTGACAATAAGGATTTAGATGGCAATAAAAGAATTTTTTCTAAAGTAATTGAGTACCTTAAAATTAATGTCCTATATCCTACTGCAGGCTGTAGTGATACTCTAATTCGAATAATACTACACTTCTAGTCTAGACCTGCATGGGCCACCACTAAAAATGTGTCACGACCCGCACCCTAGAGTAAGGACAGGAGACGTGGGTACGTCCAGCCTACGCCACAGTGTCGGCAGTAGAACGCTGTCCTAGGTCAACATACATCTAACAATATATATCTGAACAGTTTATACTCTCCGAATGGGGGTGATATAACAGTAAATAAACTCAATCACAACTAAGGAAGGGATAGCACGATATGAAATAGAACTCAAGAAAAAAATAGATGATAAAGTAGTCTAAGATAATCCCAGCAAATATCCAGAAGTACATGGTCTCAGATACAGAATGAAGGAATATATACAACTCAGAACAGAGTAAAGTCTAGCTAAAACATGTCTCAAGACTACATAAAATAAGATAAGCCTAACTAATCTAGTCTAGGCAATGGAGGTGATGTCCTCAGCTAGAGCTGGGTCCTCCTGAGGGTCCAGCTCGCAAGTGTCATCTAAGGCTGCCCCGTAGTAAGTATCCAGACAGGCCTCCTCCTCGTCCTCTATAATATTTTCAACAGGTCCAGTCAGGACAGAAGCGAGTACAGTACATCTCAACAGTTTATAGCAGGTTAGAAAATATAATCATGCAGTAAAGTAAGATACAGGTGCTGAAGAATACAGTATGTAAACAGAGAGAGAACTGTAATAGAAATATCTACTATAAGTAAGGAACTAACAGTGGCTAGTGAGTCAGAGTACAGGATAGCACATGTGAACAGAACAGATTTGTATATGATCTACACTAAGGAGTTTCACATGATCTACACTACTATAGAATTGTTCACATGACTAACAGCACTTCCCCGTTTCCCCAATCAATACACAAGGATCTAAGCAGGTTATGTTATTATACATGATATCACATGGGGGCCCATGAAAGGGTACACATGATAGTATACATGAGGGCTCTGTGAACATGAGAGTACATGATTCACAAGAGTGTACATGTATGGTGAAAGCACAGTAGTACATGATGAAAGTGAAACGCACATGACACAATGTACCCGATGCTTTCGAGGGGG
The DNA here is from genome assembly GCA_029216955.1 of Iris pallida. Classification (NCBI taxonomy): domain Eukaryota; kingdom Viridiplantae; phylum Streptophyta; class Magnoliopsida; order Asparagales; family Iridaceae; genus Iris; species Iris pallida. The sequence goes on from JANAVB010015400.1 coordinate 27,931,224, forward strand.
ATAACATCGCATGAAGAGATCCATATAGTACCAATCTGTGATAATGTCGTGACAGCACAAGTAAAGTAATTTAATACAGGAAATAATTCTAAGCAGGATATAAAATGATCAGAGAATGTACTCGCCTTGTATCTGAGTGTCCAATATGAAAGTACTGTCCGAAGAGTGGTGTCTGGCTCCTACTCAGAACAGCACAAGTCACAACAAGTCCAAAAAGGTATAATAAAGCCCTACTATGCATTCTACATGATTCTAGGTCAATCTAGGCCAAAGTCAACTCTTGGTCAACTCTGATCAACCCTAGAAGTCAAACTAGGTCAACCAAGTCTAAATTAGGTCAAACTAGTCTACACTAGACTACATTAGTCTATACTAGGTCACTCAACCTATACAAGCTAGTACACCACACTACTAGGCTATCTAGACCAACTACACATGTTAGTTGGCAAATCTACATATTACCTATATGTAGTAAATACACAAGTGGTATTTATATGTGACATATATATATACTTGTATATTCCATACATCCTATGTAGGTATCTAAACTAGATACCCAAAATATACTCAACTACCATATATATATACTCACATTACCTATATATATATACTCACATTACTTATATATATATATAATCTATTAGCACATAATCACATAGAAAAATAGGACACATATAGAGAGGGAATGATACATATAGATTGAGAGGGAAGACAAGAGTGTGTGTGTGTATAAAATCTGTGTGGAGAAAACTGTGTGCAGCAGTGTGTGTGTGTGTAGGATGAGTGATAGTTAGACATGTGTGATCATGTGTCAAATAGAAGTATGCTAACAGAAAAATGGAAAGCAGTGAAGTAGGGTAAAGGGCACTGGACTGAACAGGGAAATGAGCTATGCACAGAAAAAACAGTAAAGGGTCTGCCCCATTCCCAGTTTAAACCCAGACTTCAATCTCTGATCAGTCTTATACAAATTCTCAGAATTCATTCTATAGGACCAATTCCCAGATTTGAAGAACAATGCAAATCAAATGTAAAGTAACTCAGGTTACCAAATAACTGGGATTGAAATCCCAAGACAACTGTTCCTGGAGACTGAACTCAGTCCCAGGTTTCAGTCTCTCAACAAAATCTCAGATTTAGTCTTAATACAAATTCCAGGTTTAGTCTACATATCTAACATTCCAGATTTTACAGAACCACATTGCAATCAAAAGAAGAGGTAAACTCAGGTATAGAAACTGATTTCAGTTATCAAGAAGTAATCCAGGTTTTAAGAAAACAAACCTTGCAAATCAATGAGGAGGAAATCAGTGAAAACAGTGTACATTCTCAGGTTATGCATAGGAGAAATCAATTTAAAACCATTAGCCAAAACATATCATTCAATCATGCTAATTAACAGGAACAAATCTCAGTTTAATATTTAGTTTAAAAAGGATGAACTAAGTTATCAGTCAACAGAATTCGAATTTCAAATCAATGCTTAATTTCTTATTTACAACCCAATTACCACATTCGAATGTAATTACTGAATTAACCTAAGCTAAAAATCATGTGGGGATAACCAACAGTGATAAACATGAATTAACTATGAATTTATTGGTTAGGATAAACTGAACAAAACGTGTATCAGGCTAGTATCAGAAAATGGCATTCCAATCCTCATTCGAACCACATATTCCACATAAAAACCTAACTTAATTATGCAACCTAATTCTACATACATTATTAGACATGTTAGGATCTATCTAATCAATTAAGACACAATTTAAAAGCATTTAAAATAATTTAAAATAGGAGCACAATTTAAGAACACTGATACACACAGTGCACGACACATGCACAGGCAAATGCATGTTCGATATGACACGAGAGCTCATGACACTTCACGAACCTCGTGTCAGTCACGGACACGACACATGTGTCAATTTTCGTGCGTCGAGGTGGAGTGTGCACTGCACACCAAGCCCCGAGCAGCAGGAGATCCAACCCGAGCGCGCGCGCGTGTCAACAGCGCGTGTCCACGCGTCGAATCCGACACAAACAGACACTAATATCACCTCAGTCAAGAAGAATCCCATAAACGACATATAAACAAACATTTCCATTCAAAAACATTGCACAAATGAAATCAAAATGCCCTTTGAGGCATTTCGACAAACACCTTGGGACAGTCTCTGATACGTGTCCAAAATGGACACGAAACTTATGTAATCCGACACGAAACCAATACAGACACTTAGGGGACTCCTAGGGCTTCCTAAATATGTAAAGTAATCGGAATTTTATCGAGAAATGAGGAAGTTACCTATACTTGAACTTTCAAGAAAAACCCCCTTTCTATAGCTCTTCTCCTTGATGTCCCAATCCAATCAAATCACCATAAACTGCAATAAAACTTCAATAGCAGCAAGAATAGGTATATTAAAACCTAATGGAAGAGATTTGAATGAAAAAGGAAAAGGAATGGAAATCTAGGGATTAAATGAAGTAGGGAACAAACCTTTCTTAAACTTTGAGCTTTCCTAAGAAAGAGGCAACCCTAAAATTAGAAGAGTATTTATAGGGTAATATTCCCAATGTTGATAGGGTGTCCGGCCACTTAGTCTAGGGATTAGGGCTTTTCAATGTCTTGGGCTTTGGGCCAACCTACAAGGCTATGGTTTGAATTGATTTATTAATGGCTCTAAATCATAAGCCATGACTTATGACTATCTAATTCCTATTGCTAACTAGAGTCTAATGACCAAACCAAGGATTAGCCTAGGTTAGACTAGAGTCATATAACCTAACCAAGTCCATACTAACTAGGGTTAGCTCCTAGGTTGGTCTACAAGGGTCAAAACTAGTCAAAGTCAACCTAGTCTAAACAATTCCAAAATAATCCCTAAAAATTCCCGTAAATTCAAATAAATTCTAATAAATTTAAATTACCCCAAAAATGTCAAAAATACCCTCACACTAGAAATGTGGTAGTGACAGGGTATTAAGAGCTAAGGCTTATTAAGTTTTCATATTTATATATATATATTTTTTTTCATATATATATATATATATATATATGTATGTATGTATCATATATTTTTGTCTCGGGAAACCCTAGGGCGCCCCCTTCTCCACCATTAACCCCGGTGTGGCCTTGCGGCCGTACCGGTACCCCTTTCGGGGTTGCCACACCGCTTGGGTGGCAACGCCGTCCCTGTGCTTGCTTTGCGCCCTTCGGCTCCTATGGCCACTAGATCTTTCGCAGAAGTGGTGGGAGGCACGACAACTCCGTCTGTGCCTCTTATCTCTCCTCGATCGATAACCACCTTCAAGGGTGCCCCGTTAATCTCCTTCTCTGAGGAGGAAGAATCAGCGCAAGCTTCCCCACTACGTTTTACGTTGGTCGGGAAGTTCTCTCATTATCGTCCTTCTATAGACAAAATTCGTAAGGCTCTTGCAGAGTTTGTTTTCAATGGATCTATTAATGTGGGTCTCATTGATTCCAAACACATACTCATTTGGCCTTCGTGCAAGTCAGATTTTCTGCGTCTTCGTTCGAAGGACACATGGTACATAGCTCGAGCTCCAATGAGGATCTTTAAATGGGAGCCAGATTTCTCTCCACTTCATGAATCCCCTATCACCCCGGTATGGATAAATCTTCCAAATCTTCCCCATCATTTCTATGCAAAGGACGCTCTCTTCGCTATTGCAGGAGCCATTGGAACACCTCTGAAGATCGACAAAGCTACAGCAGATTTATCTCGCCCTAGCCTTGCTAGGGTTTTCATTGATATCGATGCTTCTAAAACCTTACAACATAAGATCCGAACTAATTTGCCACGTAATAGGAGTTTTTGGCAGCACATTGATTATGAAACAATTCCTTTATATTGTACTGTATGTCGTCACCAGGGACACGCCACAGAATCTTGCAAAACTAAAACAAATGACAAAGGGAAGGCCATCATTACGGAGTAGGAGCAACATACAAAGGTGACTAGAATTTTGGCTAGGGAGAGCAAGATAAGCCTCAAGAAGAGCCGCAGATTCCTAGTAAGGATACTTCCATCCTGGGAGAGCCTTCAACCAATGCACAACAAAGAGTGGATTCAGTGCCCAATCAAGAATTGCCAATTCAGCAGCAGTTATCAGTTGAACCTCATAATGAAGCCAACCGCCAAATGGAGATTAACACTACATCCCATGCAGACGACGGCCACATCCAATCAATATCTAATCCTACTTTAAGTCCTGACCCTCCACTAAGTAATGAAGCTTCCCATCCAAGTTCATCGGAGCCCGCTGCATTAGTGGAAGAGGATGTTGCTCATGAAGACGATACAGTGGAGCCGGAAGAAGGGGAGATTATTGGGAGGACTTGGGCAGACGTAGCTGAAGAAGAAGACGCTCGTGCCTTGGCAGAGACATCCAATGTTCAGGACAAAGAAGCGAAGACTATTAAGTCTCCAATCTCGAACAGAAAGAAGAAAGCTCCTCCGCCGCCGTCGGACTGAGTCCTCCGGTCAGTTATTGCTAGCTCCTCATCCAGACCAAATCATAATGTTTAAACTCTTGATTTAGAACGTTCGGGGAATTATAAACAAGATGACTCTTAAAAGAATCAAAAATCTAGCCAGGATTAATAAGGTTCAACTCATAGCTATCATAGAACCCAAGGTTTCGCCGAGCCAGCTGACTACATTTCAACTTAAACTGGGATGCTCTCATGGCATCTCCAACGTGAAAGGTAATATTTGGATCTTCACTAGAGGAGGATCTTCTCTGCAGTTGGTGGACTCCATTGATCAAGCTGTGACTGTTCGATACTCAATAGTTTCTTACCGACTGAAACTCTTGTTTCAATTGTCCATGGGGACAATGCAAAAGAAGGTTGGGTTATGATATGGGAGAGATTACAAGACCTATAAACTTCCTACAATCTTCCCTGGGAATAGGGCTGAGAAGACAGGGCTGAGAAGACAGGCGGCTTGCCTCCTAACACCCAGGCTATGAATGATATTAATAATTTTATGATGACTATGGGATTAACGGAGCTCCAATATACTGGTAGTATGTTCACATGGATAAAATCAGAAGGGGATAAAAAGGGCTCTCGTCTCGATCGTATGTTGCTGGACAAAGATTGGCTCTCCCTCCTGCCATTGTCGATGGAAGATCATCTAAACAGAAACGAATCGGACCACATGCCATTGCTTATTACTTTCAAATCTGCTAATACACGGGTCCGTAAGCCTTTTTGTTTTCTGGATTTTTGGACCACTCATGAGGAGTTTAGCTCTGTTGTTGATACAGCTTGGAACTCTGTACATCATGTTAATGCTCTTGTTAGAGTATCAGAAAGATTGGTAGCATGTCGCAAAGCATTATCAGCCTAGAGTCGTGCTACCTACGAGGATATTTTTCAACAGGCCAAGATGGCAGAAGATGCAGTGTTGGCAGCTGAGATTGAGCACGAGCTATGCCAATCTGATTCCTCCAGAACAGAGCTTCATAAGGCTCGTGCCTTCTTAAAACAACGCCTCTCATATGAAGATTCCTATTGGAAGCAAAAAGCTCGACTGCGTTGGGATCTGGAAGGGGACCGTAATACGGCCTATTTTCATGAGTGTGTCAATAACAAACAAAGAAAACTGAGAATTCACTCTATCAAGGTTGATGGGGACTCCCTTACTGAGCTCAAGGATATTCAAGACTCTACAAACGCATATTTTGCCACTCAATTCATGAACACCACTACGGCTGATGATGACAGCTTTCTTGATTGCATTCCTATGCTTATTATAGAGGAGGACAATCAGGCTTTGAATCTTTGTCCTACGAAGGAGGAGATCATTCAAATCATTAAGAGCATTGATTCGAGAAGCACCGGGGGCCCGATGGATTCACTGCTAAATTCTTCACATCTGCTTGGCACATAATAGAGGATGACATTCTAGAGGCAGTCCACTTATTTATGGATGGTTTCTCTCTTCCTAGAGCTATCTCGAGCACATCTCTTGTTCTCATCCCAAAAAACAAGAGCCCTATGACATGGTCTGATTATAGGCCTATTAGCTTATGTACTGTCATGAATAAGATTATCTCTAAGCTTTTAGCTAATAGACTGGCGCTGCTCTTACCTAAAATCATATCCCCAGAGCAGAGTGGTTTTGTGAGAAGCAGGGAAATCATTGACAATGTTGTACTAGCTCAGGAAATGATGAGTATGATGAAGATCAAAAATATAGGAGGGAATATAGCAATTAAGCTTGACATGGCAAAGGCTTATGATCGGGTAGAATGGAGTTTCCTGATGAAGGTTATGAGAAAATTTGGCTTCAATGAAACATGGATCAACCAAATGTATCGGCTCCTCAGCAATGTTTGGTATTCTACCATCATCAATAGAGAGTCCTCGGGGTTCTTCCATGGCTTTCGAGGTGTTCGACAAGGTGACCCTATTTCTCCAGCCCTATTTATCATTGCAGTTGAAGCTTTATCCCGCAATCTCAAAAAATTAGTGGATCTCCCATCCTTTAATCATTTTTATTCTCCAAGTGGTTGTCCTGCAGTGACTCACCTAGCATATGCAGACGATATTTTGATCTTCTCAGCTGGGGATGTCTCCTCTATACGGGCTTTGAGGTCGGTTCTGATAAGGTATGAAGCTGCATCTGGTCAACTTATTAACAGCCACAAATCATCAATATATGTTCATCAGTCATTCCCATCCGATCGTGAGGCTGAATTGAAGGATATTATTGGATTCAGATCCACGAAGCCTCCTTTTGTTTATCTTGGCTGTCCATTAATGTCAGGAAGGAAGAATGTTGGTATGTTTGAAGAGCTGATTTCTAAAATTAGACATCGGATCGACGGCTGGCAGCAGAGACTCCTATCTTATGGGGGTAAGTTAGTGCTTCTCAAATCAGTATTAACATCTATACCGATGTACACTCTTGCAGCTTGCAGTCCTCCTAAAGAAGTCCTTAATCAACTTGAAGTTATGTTCTTAAAGTTTTTTTAGGGCTCGAAGGATGGTCTATATAAACACTCTTGGCTAAGTTGGTCAAAAATGGCCAGGCCTCAGGACGAAATGGGTCTGGGACTGCAAAGTTTAGAAGAGGTTATCAACACATTCTCAACTAAACTCTGGTGGAAATTGAAGACACAGGAAGGGCTCTGGTCGACCTTTATCAAGATCTGATATTGTAAGTACACTGGAATTGATGTTGTTCAAGCCAATTCAAATGCTTCACAGATTTGGAATAGGATTCTTCATGGGAGAGAAATCTCTAATCATCTTATTGATCCCCATCCTTCGGATCCTGGCTTCTGGACTTGGGCTCCATCTCGATCGGGTGCATTCTTCTTAGCCTCTGCCTGGAGCCACACTAGAATTCTTTCTCCCCGAAATACTAATTTTTGTCACATATGGAACTCGTGTATTCCTATTAAGTGGTCTGTATTGGAATGGAGAATTTTGCATGATCGGCTCCCGACGGATGATAGTGTTCAAAAGCTCGGGTATCAGCTTGCATCTCAATGTCATTGCTGTGTGCAACCCCAACAGGAATCCATTAGTCATGTGTTTCATGAAGGCGACTTGGCGAAGGAAGTATGGCGACAACTACAACAATCCTTCCGGATTTGCAGTACAGGGGACTTGTTACATAGACTTAAGAAATGGTGGCGGAGGCCATTGATCCATCTTCGAGAACTCGTGGTCGGAGCAGCTTGCTGGGTTATCTGGAAAAATAGAAATAATTGGAGATATGAATCATACAAGTATACGGCTGATCAACTTGTCGGTGAGATTCGAAGACAAATTTTGAAAGCTCTTAGTAGATGCAAGCATTTGAAGACTTTACCTCCTTTTTTGCAGTAATTGTAATCATTAAAACTCTCTTGTAATCTCTTTTTGAGGAGTTGAATAAACAGTAGTCCTTTATTAAATATATATATATATATACATATATAAAATATATATATATATATATATATATATATGTATATATATATATATATATATATATATATATATATATATATATATATATATATAAGTTATATATATAGATAAGGAATCTGTTACCCACATGGGGGAACAGAAATGCCCCAAGCCCGAGCAAGGGGACAGGGGAACCCGACTGTTATAAAACTCGTAGGATCCTCTCTTTCAAATATTTAAAAACCAAATCAAATCCTCCCAAATTCGATTCTATCCTACTCCAATCCAAGTTCTCCTCTGATCACATCAAATCCAAATTTCATTTCGGTTTAAATTGGATAGGAATACATCCTGAACTAGGCGAGCCTCCGAGTATACGCGTACATAGGAAACTCGAATAACTTCCTGCAAAACTCAGATAAATCCCCTCGCAACCACCTCCGATACCTGCGCTTGATCAGCCGCGTCGCCGTCGGTCGAGAAGCTACCGGAGCTGTGGCCAGACCCGCGCACAACAGCAACAAACTGCCGCTGCAACGGCAGCAAACCATTGCTACAACAACAACAAATTGACTCAGGTACCCAACTTCTCCCGCATATTCATTCTCATTCGCTCAGTCAATTTCGACCTAGAAATTCCTACTTGAAGACTATATAACCCTCTCCAAATCCCAGTAGATAGATTCGATTATAGGAAGGTATTAACCCAGAAAAATTGAACCAAACTTGTGAGAAAAATAGCTTAAAGAAGAAGTTTATAGGTAGCCAGATGCCCTCTTTTGAAGGCAGAATTCAAACAAACCAATAGTAATATTCGAAAACTATTTATAAACAGTCCAAGACAACCTATACACGATTAAAACATTTTTTATGGAAATTGATTTCATCGACCAAGCGTCGAGAAATCGATTTTCCAAATTGATCTAAAACCGTTTTCAAACTTGTATAATTTTTTTAAAATTTCATCGATATGGCGCACGCCCCGACAAACTGGGTGACGTGGTCACAAACTATACGCATCAAAAGGCGCTATGGATGTTGTCGACGTATGGAAACTGACGGAACTCGATTTCGTTGCGTATGTGCGACGAAATAAGTGCGTATCCGTCATGATACCCCCGTATCGACCTTTTGCAAACTTGGCCATAACTTCGTGTACGTTCGTCGTATCGAGACGAAAGTTGTGCCAACAGGATCGTATCTAATCATTTTTCTGGTCTTGTATGCCAAGTTTGGTCTAATTATGAGAAGGTCGACCGAAACATCTTTTTGGCGGGCCCGCGACCCGATCCAACGAACGAATTTGAGCACGGCCCACTAGAATCCAACTTTGGACATACGGTTGGGTTCATATCATCAAACCAGACCCGTAGACATGTAGTTTGACAACTTTAGAGACCGTAGGTGCTGGCACACTTTTCGGTGCAAAATGGGTCCAACGGTGGACATCGTTTTGACCTGAAATTACAATTTTGCCCCTGTATCTAGAATTGGACTTGTGGCTAGTCTATCCTAGCTATCTTCTTTATTCTGGAAATGTTTGTGGTGTTTATTTCAGCATCCGAGGACGTTTGTGAGATTTGACTTTCTATGCTTCACTAATATATCGATTCGAGCTATTGGACGTTGCCCTTTCTGCACACAACCTCAGGCAAGATATCTTGCCATTTGCTGTCTATTTATTTTAGCTCATATTTCATACATTTACTTATTATTTACTTTCTGCAAAATAAACTGTGATACATGGCATAATTAGATAGAATTTTACTATTCAGTTCTATTTTCTGTTGTGTACTATTTTTATATACATTGAACTTAGATTTAAGGGACCACTCTTTGTTTGTTGCATTCATAGGCCTTGACACATTTATACCACGGAGTTGCAAGTCGCATATAGAACTCGGATATGCGTGACTGGCTAGCCACCAGTATGTATAAGCCGTGCGATAGGATTAACCGCTAATGGTATTGCATGATAGTTTGACTTAGCGGTTATAAAGGTTATGTGTTGTTAAGGCAACATATAGGCATTAGGTGGAGAGGATATATCCTTAGCGTATGGGCTACTATACACAATTCTCTTGTGACCGTACGCTCCGTCGGAGATGCGGGTTGACGACCCATTTATTTTATTGCTTGTATGTTCGAGGAACGGTTATCCTTGAGGCCCCTGGTACCCCAAGTGGGGACTATGCCGATCCTATTATCAGCCAGAAAGCCCATGTATTGGAGGTTTGTTCTTAAAACTGCATTCACATATAAGGTTAGGCTTCCTTATCCGTTAGGTATGAGTACTTTCAGTTTGGGTACTTATATCTGACCGTGGCTTAGAACAGTAACTTGTCGCGGACTAGTTTGCCATATCATATCCTTGTTTGGTTGTAGGTATGGCTCACTACTCCGATGAAAAGGTACTGAACCTTGTTGTGGTTCGGATACCATATTGGATTTATAGCATGGGAAGATACTACATCGTGGGTTAATGTGTCATGTCTTGTCCTTGTTTGGTTGGGGGATGGTACGCTAATTCAAGGGTGGAGTGTTGGACCATATTATGATCTGATTGACTTATTATTGAGCAGTATTTATTTATTTTATATGGCATGATGTTATGTATCTTGTTACGTTCCTTTGAGGACCTGGTGATCTCTCCAGGTGTGTGTTCTTGTCTTTCGTGGGTATTTTAGCCGAGATTGTGATCTTCTCCATTCCTTCGAAGATGACGTGTCTTGGATCTTTCTTGCTACCTTCGCTAAATCATTTCATGTGTCATGTACTTCTTTTCTTTTAAATAGTCGGCAGTGGATTTGTCTCCGTCCAACATCTTGTACAATGATTATTCGAAGTTGATTTATGACATATCTTTTATTCTTTTATTTTGTGGATGAGATTATATTACTCTTGGTTTACTGCATTTTACAACTTATGTATACATACGAGGATTTCATATATTGAGTATACTTCGTATGTATACAGCTGGTATGTCTACTTACCTAGTCCTACGTATTTTGGGACTGGAGCGTTACACAGTTTCTGACACCAGTGCCTTGACACTATTTTGGACACTGTCTGGATACGGCTTTTGGACACTAGTTTGACACACTACTAGACACGTGTGGGGCACAATATCTCCTTCCTATTTATATATGTATGTGAGTGTGTGTGTGTATATATATATATATATATATATATATATATATATATATATATGTATATATATATATATATATGTATATATATATATATATGTATATATATATATATGTATGTATATATATATATGTATGTATATATATATATATATATGTATATATATATATATATATGTATATATATATATATACATATATGTGTGTGTGTGTGTTTGTGTGTGTGTGTGTCTAAATATATATATATATGTACTGTAGCTGCTGGGTTAGTTTAGAGGTTGAGCTATAGGTTGATACATATGCATTGTGAGTTTGGTTCCAGGTTAATACATTTGAGAGTTTGTGTATATGTTAATTTGGTAGATGTTGGGTGATATATATATATATATATATATATATATATATATATATATATATATATATATATATATATATATATTATAAGTTGTTCTCAGTTTTGAGTATAGGTATATATGTGTTAGATTATATATATAGTTAAGTATAGAAGTAGGCTTGTATATGTATGAGAGCGTACGTTAGGGTATGCTTGGTATCTCAGTTTACTGAGATATTGAGATGGCCAATATATATTGTATAGGTATTGTTGATATGATATTAAGGTTAGGCTATATATGTTATATATACAAATAGGCTGTATACATATGTATATATATAGGTTGTATATATATGAGATTTGGTCTGTTCTCAGTTTTCCTGATATTAGGAGTGTGAGGTTGGTTGTGAGTTTACATGTAGATAGGGAAATATATAGATATATGTTAAGGTTATGTATATATGTAGTGTTATATAAAAGTGTATAGTTATATCTACCTATGTATGAATGTATATGTATATAGCTATGTTAGATACCTAGTTATGGTATGTATATGTTAATACCTTGGTATCCTAGTATAGTGAGGTAACCTATAGAATGACTTACTATTTGACCCTATAGGCCTAGCATGACATCTAGACTAGAGTTGGACCAAAACCTTAGACTAGTTTGACTAGAATGTTGGCCATAGTTGACATAGAGTTGACTTTGACGTAGAATGACCTAGAATCATGTAGAATGCATTGTACACTTCAATTATAATATCTTGAACACTTTGTAACCTATGTTGCTCTAAATATGACTCAGTTACTCCGGTTTGGACATCTGTTCTCATCAGTCATTCATGATATCAGGCGAGTACATTCTTTGATCGTTTTATACTTGCTAGGACTTATATTTTTGCTCTAGACTACATTACTTGATGCTGACACATTGTTAACACGGATTGGTACTATATGGATCTTTTCATGAGATGTTATCCCCCTTAACGGGTGCATCGGGTACTTCATGTCATGTGTTTAATGTACATCATGTGCTCCATGCATTCGTGTTATTCATGTACTCTCATATGCCATCAAGTACACTCATGTACTTTCATGTGCTCTCATGTATGCCATTGTAATCGCACCTTTCTACTTTTGTGAAATATCAAGTTTTCAATAAATTAAGTGTTTTGATTTAAGGAATTCTTATTTAAGAATTTATTTTAAGATTAATTATCTAGAGGGAAAGATTTGAATTTTTGGCGTGGACAGAATTCCTAAGTTGTTATAAGTAATTGGAATGGTCCTCGCCCTTTTCTAACCACTCCTCTAATAGATTTTTAGTAGATCTGGTAATTTATGAAAAGGGGAGGGACAATTGTGCTAAACTCCATTTTCGTGTAGGGATTTAGTTGGAAAATGGCTCACCTCCTTTTTAGTCTCTGTGAGAGAATTCATTGTTCATCCATTCATCCTCTTCTTTTCGAGAACTCGAGAAACCCAGAATTTTTTTCTCCAATTCCTTTTTCAGCCAAACCCTAACCCTAAAACATTGGAGCAGCCATGGCGACGACTCCCACCGACGACTAAGCGGTTCTCAATAGCAGCGAGGTGCACGACCCCTCTACAACGAGCCACGGCGGCGGCAATGGCAGCGCGACGGCTTCTTTTCGGTAACTTTCTCTTCTCTGGTGGGTTCGACGAGTCGAGCAATGGCACTGAAGCTTCTTCCTAGGACGACCTCCTTGGCGGTGACTCCATCTTCTTCTTATTGTCGACAGCGCGGTCCCGACCTCCAGCGGCGCACGACTTCCTCTAATAGCAATCGAGACCCCGATCTCTTCACCGACGACGGCAGTGGCTCGGCGCTCTTCTCCAATCGACGATCGGCTGATCCCTTCACCGAGAGCTCACCGTCCCCCTAATAGCAGTGGCAGCTCGGTTATTCCTCGGCGTCCACAGGACCACCACTTCGTCATCGATGGCTAGATGCTTCTTTCGACTCCGACCATCTTAATCCAAATCACCTCGTCGTAAATCGACGAGTTCTCCGTCAATCAATCCAATTTTTGGTAAATTCTCAATTGATCCTTCCCGCCTTCTTTAGAAGCTAGATCGAGCACAGACTGGTTCACTCTTCTCTGATGGATCGACGGATCCGGCATCGGCGCACGCAACAAGCTTCCCTTCTCAACATCGTGGATTCGTCACCCCCTCCGGTGTCAGTTCTCCACCTCAAACCTCCTGCGGTCAGCAGAATTGTCGTGTCATCCTTGACAATTGATCGCTATATGGAGGTGAGTTTGATTTCAATTTTTGTTCAATTGGAAGAATTTTGTTGTAGTGTTCTTGATGGATCGCTGGGTGTTGATTCTTTTCTCGTTTAGAAGTTGATCGGAGTGGTGATCGAATGGATCTTGGATCCTTAAGCTTGTTTTGAAATTCTTTTCCTAAATTCAAGAATTGTCTCTGAATTTTCTCTGTTGTCTGATGCATTCCAACTGTTTGTTGAAATACCTCAACTGGGATTCGATTTTGCAACTGGACTTGAGGAGATTGTGTCTGACTCTTTGAGCACGTCCTCATCTTAGTTGGATCCTTGTCGTCAGGTATCTTCTTCGCTCTCTCTCGATATTGTAGGGTTTTGCTACGAGTTTTGAATGTGCATAATTTATGTCCAGGGTGTGTTCATGTGGATCTGTGTCCAGGTGAGTTCGTGTTCAGGTGTTAATTGTGTATAACTTATCTCGTGTTCAGTTCGGGTTATGACCAGTTTCGTTCGTGATCAGTTATGACAGTTTTTTGTGTCCAGTACTTTGGCTCGTGTCTATTATTTGTGTTAATGCCCAGATTTGCCTCAGATGGAGTCGGGTGTTGTGGACTGGCCAAGGATTATGTTGCAGGGATGAGTAGCAGAGAATTGAGTTGTGTAGCTGCATAGTAATTAGGTTGTGCCTGTGAGATTAGCCTTAGTTGTATATGAAGATTTTATTTGTGTGTGTGATAGCTGGGTTGAAATCAGCAATGGCACGAAGGGGATATCAAAACTGGTAAGACCAGTACAAAAGTTAGGTGGAAGATGGTTAGATGGATTGGCTTGTATTCCTTGCAATAGAGTTGTATAATTAGTAGAATTGAGTTGTATGAATTAGTTTTGATTGGTACCTTTTGTTAGAATTTTGGGTAGGATGTTCTACAATTTTGATTTTTATGAATGAAGTTTCAGTATTCATATTGTCGCTAGTGTCGATGGGTTTTGTTCTGGGTTGCCAGTATATACGCAAATGGAGTATACTTAATGGGTAGGTGAGCCCAAGTTGTTCATTATGTTGCTTACAATTGTTGTGAATGTTGGTCCAGGCCTGTATGGTAGTTCGAAGGATTGAAATGTTGCTAAGTTGTGTGATAAGGTTTGCATATGCATACTGGGCTTAGTGTATGGGTTTGGTTGTATGGCTGAGCCTACTTAGATAGGCTTGATATCTGAATTTGAGAATAATTTAGTTCAAATTAATTTGTGGCTAAATATATATATATATATATCTTGGTTTGGGTAGTACTATAATTCTAGTATAGTTATTATTATTGTTAAATTTCATTAGCAATTTAGTTCATGTTCATGATTAAAAACCTATAATTTACTAAGTAGTACTTTGCAAATATTTTCTAAACAAATTATTTACATATAACATATACTATTTATAACATATACTATTTAAAGTTCTTATTCTTCTCTAGTCTCTATATATGATATCGATATAACAAATAGAATCAATGACTTTCTAAGATATTAGAGGTATGCCAATTAGTAAGAGAGTTAGTTAAAAATTAGTAAACAGTCGATTAGCTAGTAATATTAATCAATTGTCATAGATTAGACCTTAACCAACTTGTACTTAATTAAAATAAGAGGACATCCAGCTCCATTCATTACCTTGGTTTCTCGGAGCAAGGCAAGTACTTTTTATGATTTTGTGCATTTACTTATCTTGTACTTCTCTTGATGACACGATATGACATGATATCTTATACCTTTATACTTCCTGTTCTTGTACTTGTGTCGGAGAGGGGAAATACACTAGCTATGTGACCAAACCCAGGTTCTATTATTTATGTAGATAGCTTAGGCCTCGGATCGTGCACGTGGGTCCTAAGCCGTACCGATATTTATGTACTCCTGTATATATTCCTGTACTCACCTGAGCCGGTCACATAGGCTAGTTGTATTTTAAATATTGTGCACATGTCATGTCTTGTACTTCAGGTTCATGGTTTACATTCTTGTACTTTATTTCCTGTACTTTACATTCATATACTTTCATGTTCTTTCCTGTACTTTATATTTCATGTTCTCTTGTACTTATTTCATATCATGATGTTCTTGTTTATTACCTAGAACTGTGCTTTGCTCCACTCCTAACTGGATATGTTGCAGGTGTACTTGCAGGATATTGTTCTATATTATGGGCCCGAGCCCGGGATCTTAGCTGAGCAGGATGGAGACATGACATAGCTAGAGGCTTCAGGCTTAGACTACTTAGCTTTACTCCTAGATATTATTTTTAGAGTTCATAGCATATTTCATTCCTGTTGACTCTGGTACCTTCATGATATATGGATTTGTGGATTATGGTGATCTTTTTAGGAACATTTTTAGATGCTGTGATTGTGCACGTTTATGTCATATGGTTAGATTTCCCTAGCTTGGCACAGCTTACTTCATCGTATCTAACGACGAAGGTTGGGCGTGTCCGACTCGTGTCCGATTATTCGGTAGTGGATCGTGACATGTTTTTAGTGGTGGCCCATGCAGGTCTGTCCTAATAGTACCTAGGTATTAGAGTGCTATTGGAGGACTTGTTAAACAAGGAAAACATGACCACAGAATAGAAAATTGGGTACATCAGGTATATTGATATTCTATAAACACTTATTATTTTTAGGTTTAGGACATTTTAACAGTTTTCTGTTTTTCAGATAGTTCAAGCACGCAATACCGAAACGGTGATCCACCTACACTTGAGGGTTTCGAGCATCCACTACCTTCTATCGCCCCTATTATCCTCATGGGTAGTACGCAGTTGATGGAGATGTTTCAAGAATTCCTGGACACCCAGAGGGAGCAGACCATCCTTTTCCAAGCCAAACTTGTAGATGCACTTTTTGAGCTAGGGAGAACTTCTGACTTCCAGACTCTTAGATCTTTGGGTTTCCCCGACACCGAGCGCATATCTTGTACCGAGGAGCAGATCGAGAACCTGGAGCAGCCACTGAAGATCATCCAAGTCTTTGAGGATCCGATTCCTCTGGAGATTGGAGCCACCAGCCAAGAGACCCAGAATGTAGCACAAATAATAGGACGCGACGGGAAGCTAAAGCTCAGGAGGGACATGAAGACTTATGATGAAGATAGCAACTATTATGGATCAGCAAAGCGTCGCCACACTCAGACAGCTCCTCTTCAGCCGCGTCATCAGATTCAGATGATGGCCATTTGTGCTTTCCACCGCCATCTAGATATCGCTTCAAGGGTACCGCAAGAGACTTGGACTCTACCTGTACTGTGGATCATCTACCCACCGAATGAAAGATTGCCAGCAAGTTGCGGATCACAATAGCCGAGGAGCATCAGAATCTCAACAGCCAGCACGCCAACAGCCGTATAGTCCTGTGAGAGGCCCTGCACTCCAACACAAGTGGAAGATTCAGACTCAAATCCAGCCAGTAATCAATTGCAATTTCTGCCGCCACCTAGGACACCACTACAACAAGTGCCGCAAAAGATGGAGGCTATGCTTGTACTACGGATTGCCTGCCCATCAAGTCATGGATTGCCCAGAGACCATTGATCACATTGCCCAAGGACAAGCACGAGGAGCATCAAGACTACAACAAGGGGACCCACCTCTCCCGATTCAGCAATCACATGGAGCACTACCGCAAGGACCAGCCTATGTCAGGACAGCTGAAAAAATTGAAGTAATTCCAGTCCTGGAGGAATACTGAAGACGGACTGAAGACAGAAGGCTTCTTTTGCTTGGTTGTGAAAACCATGTATCGTGATTCGTAATCCAGCCTTCCCTTAAATTCCTTAAAGCACCTAGATCAATTCTTGAAACTTCTTGTTTGAAACCTTGGTTGATGTCGAAACTTACTTCGAGATATTGTTTCCTATTTCGGTAAACTTGTTTCAGATCCACAATTCGATAATTATTTGAAATCCATTATTCGATACCGTTTGGATATTCATCATTCCTGACCTTATTTCCAAGTGATGGCTCCTATTTGCAAATTTTGTTCCTTTATCAAACTTCGTGTTATTTAAGATTTTAATCGCTTCTCGAGATTTTATTTTGAAACCATGTTCCTCATTCAAACCTTGTTTCAGCTTCGTCCTATTCAGGACATTGCTGAGGATTCCTTTGAGGGTTGTGAAGATTTTGTTTCTTATTTGAGATTCGTATCCATAATTCGATGCTTGTTTCCTATTCACCCATTGATTTTTTTTCTACTCGTGACTTTGATTTCATTCGAGATTTTAAGACCCTATTTTCTATTTTGAGACTTTGCTTTTGTTCGTGATTTTGTCTAATATTCAAGATTTTCTAGACTTTGAAACATCAGTTCCTACTCGCGACTCGATGAGACCTTGTTCCCTATTCGATACCTTATTTCCTCGTCAAGATTTTCTATTCGAGATTTTATTTCCTAATCACGACTATGTTGATATTGGTTCTCTAATTGAGACCTTGTATCCTATTAGAGGTTGTTTTTCCTTCGAGATTTTGTCCAAGATTTCGTTGTTATTTGAGATGTTGTTGAACCTTGTTTCCGATACGAGATTTTATTCCTTATTTTGAGACTTTGTTTTTTGTCTGATACCTTATTTTTATGCCACCTTTGAGATTCGTTACCTACGCAGGATTACGTTCCATATACGGGATCTTGTTATCATTCCAGATTTTATTTGAGATTTCGGTTACTATTTGAAACTTTGATTCCCTGTTCAAGATTCTAAATCTCTCTGGTTTCCCTTTTGTACTCACTACTCTTTGATGGGATTCCGTGTTGCTTCATAGTACCTAATAAATCCTTGTATTCTAACAGACAGGTAACCTCACCATTTTTGTGACTTGGACTATTGAAACTTATTTTGATTCTTTGAAATTTTCTATGGATAAAGTTGAAAGACTGTTCGATGACCTACTAGGGTGTGGCAGTGCGCACGTAGCCGTTATCTGGATTACGGAGACCGAAAGTTTACTGCAGCCTGCAGCGCACTGGCGAGGCAGGAACTCTAAGTTGAAGTGATTTCAGACATTCATAGGTTTTCAAGTATTATTGAGACTTTGTCATATTTTTCATACCTTGATATCTTGGGTTGTTTCGTCAATGATTGTTGAAAAATGGATAAGGTTGACAGAATACTCGATGATATATTGTTATTTGAGTCACGGAGCCGAAAGTCCACTGCAGTCAGATATATACTGGCGGGGTAGGAATTTTAAGCAAAGTGATTTCAAATACCTATATGTTCTTGGGTATCATGGAAATTATATTTCCTTTTTCATATGATTATTGATTTTCGAGAATCACAAATCCTTGCATGATCACCTTGATTTGATATAAATACCTTTCGGGTAGTCCCATACGTTTTCTTAATCAACAATTTTTTCTTCTTGTATTTTATCGTTGGGCCATTTGATTACTAGATTTTGATTCCGTTCCACTGGATTTTTTTATTTTAAATCGTACTTATATTTTGATCGTGCTTTGTCTAAATCTTAATCATGCCAATCTAACCATGATTTTCTAATTGCTCCATTTCAATCGTGTTAAACTTTCGATTATGAGATCGTGCCTTCATGGTTTTATGCCTCTAAGTCGTAATTAAAACTTCATTCCATCTCTTGCTTATTGGATTTTTTATCATTATAGATCATGTCATATCAATTTCCTGCCTGAAATTTCATGCTTGGTCTTAACTAATTTCATTTCACTTCATGCCTGACAAATTTTGATCATTATCAATCATGCCTTTGTATCCATTTATTTTGTCAGGATATTCAAATCTTCATACCGGTCATTGACCGTATTCACACTCATGCCTAATTAATCTTAAAACCTTGTGCCATTTTCTGTACCATGTTTTACCTTTGAATTTCGAGGATAAAATTATTTGGGGGGGGAGATTTTTAACCCCACCTTTCTATTTTAGTGAAATATCAAGTTTTCTCTAAATTAAGTGTTTTGATTTAAGGAATTCTTATTTAAGAATTTATTTTAAGATTAATTTTCTAGAGGGAAAGATTTGAATTTTTGGCGTGGAGGGAATTCCTAAGTTGTTATAACTAATTGGAATGGTTTCCACCCTTTTCTAACCACTCCTCTAACAGATTTTTAGTAGATCTGGTAATTTATGAAAAGGGGAGGGACTATTGTGCTAAACTCCATTTCATGGAGGGATTTAAGTAGAAAATGGCTCACCTCCTTTTCAGTCTCTGTGAGAGAATTCATTGTTCAGCTATTCATCCTCTTCTTCCCGAGAACTCGAGAAACCCGAAATTTCTTTCCCCAATTCCTTTTTCAGCCAAACCCTAACCCTAAAATGTTGGAGCAGCTATGGCGGCGACTCCCACCGGCGACTAAGCAGTTTTTAATAGCAGCGGAGGCGTACGACCCCTCCACGACGAGACACGGCGGCGGCAACGGCAGTACGACGGCTCCTTTCCGGTGATTTCCTCTTCTCTGGTGGGTTCGACGAATCGAGCAATGGCACTGAAGCTTCTTCCTTGGACGACCTCCTCGGCAGTGACTCCATCTTCTTCCTGCTGTCGACAATGCAGTCCCGACCTCCAGCGGCGAGCGACTTCTTCCAATAGCAACCGAGACCCCGATCTCTTCACCGACGACGGTAGTGGCTCGGCGCTCTTCTCCAATCGATGATCGGCTAATCCCTTCATCGAGAGCTCACCGTCCTCCCCAACAGCAGTGGCAGCTCGACGATTCCTCGGCATCCGTACGACCACCACTTCGTCATTGATGGCTAGATGCTTCTTCTGACTCCGACCATCTGGATCCAAATTACCTCGTCGTAAATCGACGAGTTCTACGTCGATCCATCCAATTTTTGGTAAATTCTTAATTGATCCTTCCTGCCTTCTTTAGAAGCTAGATCGAGCACGGACTGGTTCACTATTCTCCGGTGGATCGACGGATCCGGCATCGGCCCACGCAGCAAGCCTTCTTTTCTCAACATCGTGGATTCTTCACCCCTTCCGGCGTTAGTTCTCCACCGCGAACCTCCTGCGGTCCGCAGAATTGTAGTGTCATCCTTGACAATTGATCGCTATATGGAGGTGAGTTCGATTTCAGTTTTTGTTCAATTGGAAGAATTTTGTTGTAGTGTTCTTGATGGATCGCTGGGTATTGATTCTTTTCTGGTTTAGAAGTTGATCGGAGTGGTGATCGAATGGATCTTGGATCCTTGAGCTTGTTTTGAAATTCTCTTCCTAAATTCAAGAATTGTCTCTGAATTTTCTCTGTTGTCTGTTACATTCCAATTGTTTGTTGAAATACCTCAATAGGGATTCGATTTTGCAACTTGACTTGAGGATATTGTGTCTGACTCTTTGAGCGCGTCCTCATCTCAGTTGGATCCTTCTCGTCAGGTATCTTTTTCTCTCTCTCTCTCAATATTGTAGGGTTTTGCTACGAGTTTTGAATGTGTGTAATTTCCAGGGTGTGTTCATGTGGATCTGTATCCAGGTGAGTTCGTGTTCAGGTGTTAATTGTGTCTAACTTATCTCGTGTTCAGTTTGGGTTGTGACCAGTTTTGTTCATGATCAGTTGTGACAGTTGTTCGTGTCCAGTGCTTTGTCTCGTGTCTATTATTTGTGTTCATGTCCAAATTTGCCTCAGATGGAGTCGGGTGTTGTGGGCTGGCCAAGGTTTATGTTGTAGGAATGAGTAGCGGGGAATTGAGTTGTGTAGCTGCATAGTAATTATGTTGTGCCTGTGAGATTGGCCTTAGTTGCATATGATGATTTTATTTGTGTGTGTGATAGCTGGGTTGAAATCAGCAATGCCACAAAGGGGATATCAAAACTGGTAAGTCTAGTGCAAAAGTTAGGTGGAAGATGGTTAGATGGATTGGCTTGTATTCCTTGTAATTGAGTTGTATAATTAGTAGACTTTAATTGTATAATTTAGTTTTGATTGGTACTTTTTGATAGATTTTTGGGTAGGATGTTCTACAATTTTGATTTTTATGAATGAACTTTCAGTGTTCATATTGTCGCTATTGTCGATGGGTTTTGTTCTGGGTTGCCAGTATATATGCAAATGGAGTATACTTGATCGGTAGGTGAGCCCAAGTTGTTCATTCTGTTGCTTACAATTGTTGTGAATGTTGGTCCAGGCCTGTATGGTAGTTCGAAGGATTGAAATGTTGCTAAGTTGGGTGATAAGGTCTGCATATGCATACTGGGCTTAGTGTATGGGTTTGGTTGTATGGCTGAGCCTACTTAGTTAAGCTTGATATCTAAATTTGAGAATAATTTAGTTCAAATTAATTTGTGGCTATATATATATATATATATATATATATATATATATATATATATATATATATATATATATATATATATATATATATATATATATCTTGGTTTGGGTAGTACTATAATTCTAGTATAGTTATTATTATTGTTAATTTTCATTAGCAATTTAGTTCATGTTCATGATTAAAATCCTATAATTTACTAAGTAGTACTTTGCGAATATTTTTTAAACAAATTATTTACATATAACATATACTATTTAAAGTTCTTAGTCTTCTCTAGTCTCTATATATGATATCCATATAACAAATATAATCAATGACTTTCTAAGATATTAGAGGTATGCCAATTAGTAGGAGAGTTAGTTAAAAATTAGTAAATAGTCAATTAGCTAGTAATATTAATTAATTGTCATAGATTGGACCTTAACCAACTTGTACTTAATTAAAACAGGAGGACATCCAGCTCCATTCATTACCCTTGGTTTCCCGGAGCAAGGCAAGTACTTTCTATGGTTTTGTGCATTTACATATCTTGTACTTCTCTTGATGACACGATGTGACACGATATCTTGTACCCTTGTACTTCTTGTTCTTGTACTAATTTGTGTTGGAGAGGGGTAATACACTAGCTATGTGACTAAACCCAGGTTCTATTATTCATGTAGATAGCTTAGGCCTCACATAGTACACGCAGGTCCTAAGCCGTACCGATATTCCTGTACTCCTGTGCATATTCCTGTACTCATCCCAGCCGGTCACATAGGCTAGTTGTATTTCAAATATTGTGCACATGTCATGTCTTGTAGTTCAGGTTCATGGTTTACATTCTTGTACTTTATTTCCTGTACTTTATATTCATGTACTTTTATGTTCTTTCCTGTACTTTATATTTTATGTTCTCCTGTACTCATTTTATATCATGATGTTCTTGTTCATTACCTAGAACTGTACTTTGCTCCGCTCCTAACTGGATATGTTGCAGGTGTACTTGCAGGATATTGTTCTAACTTATGGGCCAGAGCCCGGGATCTTAGCTAAGCAGGATGGAGACATGACTTAGCTAGAGGCTTCAGGTTTAGACTATTTAGCTTTACTCTTAGATATTGTTTTTAGAGTTCATAACATATTTCATTCATGTTGACTCTGGTACCTTCATGATATATGGATTTGTGGATTATGATGATCATTTTGGGAACGTTTCTATATGCTGTAATTGTGCACATTTATGTTATCGGGTTAGATTTCCTTAGCTTGGTATAGCTTACTTCATCGTATCTAACGACGAAGGCTGGGCGTGTCCGACTCATGTCCGATTATTCGGGAGTGGGTCGTGATAGCTATGTTCTCACGTGTGCCTCGTGTATAACCAACAAATCATGTACGTAACGTAACTTGATTGGATCCTTGTGTATTGATTGGAGATATGGGTGAGTATAAATGGTTATGTGATCTTTTCCCATCATGTGCAACTCTATAACTTATTCATGTGCAACCTAGTTAACTTAGGCATGTGTAACCCAAGCTGACTACATAACCATCTTGTGCTCTAAATTACTTATATTACTTACAGTTCTTATTTTCTTATAAAACTCTTTTGTTCTCAGATTCATCTGTTTTAATATTACGTACATCTCTTACAACACTTCATGTATACTATTATAGTACCTGTTTTACATTTCCTGCTATGATATGAACTGCATGAGAGTTATGTATTCGCTCCTGTCATGACTGAACCTGCTGAAAATATTACAGATGATGAGGATGAGATCTGCCCTACTTATTACGGAGCTGGTTTAGACGACACCTGCGACCTGGACCCTCAGCAGGATCCACCAGTAGCTAAGGATACTACCCCATTGCCTAGGCAAGACTGCTAGGCTACTTATCTTATTTTATTTGTGTTGTCTTTGATGTATTATTCTAGATGTTGAGATTTTGGTATTGTTTAGACACTTGGACTTATTTTCTTTCTGTTTGTATCTTCATTTGTGATTTTCTATCTATCCTATCGTGTTATTTCCATCTTAGAATTGTGATTGAGTTGTACCTTCTGTGTTGTCCTTCGATTGGAGAGTATATCCTGTACAGGTACATTTATACTGTGTTAGATGTTGTGACCTAGGACAGCGTTCTACCGTCGGCACTGCGGCTTAGGCTGGACGTACCCACGTCTCGTACCCTACACTGGGTGCGGGTCGTGACAGACCGCACGTCGAAGCCCCCGCCGCTGAACTTTTGAAGACTCTCCACAAGTCTAAGGAACATGCCTCGGCATCCCTCACATCTAGGTGGCTGGAATACTTTTGTTGTAAATGAGGGATGTATGTATGGAACGGCTATCTCATCGATAACCTAGGTTCACACGGCGTCATATCCGCGGGATGACTGTGAATTCTTCGGAACTGGGGCGTGACATAATGGTATCAGAGCACGGCTTTATGTCCTTGGCCTCCAGTCTCGAGTCTCTAGTCTCGAATCATTAACCTCGTGTCGATGATATGAGTTGTTCTATACGCTAAACACAAGACATTTTCTGAAACTAACGAGAGTTGCCTTTTTTCCAGGAGTTGCGGGACTACGGGCAGTGGGCTAAGCGAGCACTTTCAGCGGCTCGAGTATTTTCGAAGCCAAGCCTTCCGTCAACCCAATAGGGAGGATGCCTACCGAAGCCGGACCTTCCGACAGTCCTATGGAGCAGATGCCGCATATGCTCGAAAGAAAGCAGAGGCAGGCCGCAGTATTCCAACAAAAATCGAGAAGCTGCACCTGCAGTCCGAAAGGCGACATGCCCAATTTGAATCTCGGTTCGAAGCACAGTTCAAGATGCAACAAGAGCAACTTGACATGTTACGGTAGTTAGTGCAAACAGTCGTGACCAACGGAAACTCTGCAACCTGTACTGTCGAACCCGTGAACCAGCGCATCGAAGTCGCACCCGGGGAGCCTTCGTCTCAGCTTGCGCCGCCAGAGAATAACGCCTTCGACTAAACCAACTTTTAGAAGGCGTTTCGCACTTCCTTCTCCGGCACCGAAGACCCTTCCCTTGCGATTGACTAGTTAGACGAGATGGAGGACAACTTCGAGCTCCTCGGCATCGATGAGGCAAAGAAAGTCGCATGCACTCAATTTCAACTTTGATTGAACACGCACGAATGGTGGGCGGTACAAAAGCAGGCTATCCGCTGTGATGACAATTTATGACAGTTTTTTTGAAGCAGGCAACCGTCATGAACACGGGTGTTATAAAAGTTTACAAAGACCGTTATATATGACTTACACTTATATGACATCCATTTTATAAAAAATGAGATAATTAAGTCAATTATATATAACACTAAATTTGAAAACGACATTAATATTATCATTATATATAACACTTTATAAAGTTCTGTTCTGATTATTCATACATATATCATCTGTCAATGCTTATAATTCAATGTGTTATAAAAAGATATTAATTTTCTGAGACAACAGAAATATGAAATTTAACTAACATTTGAAACATTTCATTAAAGATGATATATATTCACACATATATATTCATACATATATACCATCTTAATTAAATTTCAAAATATATCACTCTCTTTTGTTTTACCAACATATCACTATTATATTTCAAAATCCAAAAATATATACATCTTTTCCTTTTAGGGCAGCCGGCCTCAAAACATCATTGCATTCACCAACACCAAATAGTAACATCTTTTCAAAAGCCAACACCCTTCAAAAATCAACATTGTACCCTACAAATAAAGAATAAAGAGATCTCCGTCAGAAATTCCATCAGAAATAAAGAGAGATTCCATCAGAATAAAAAAAGCAATGGCTGAATGAATAAAGAGATCTCCATCAGAATAAAAAAGTAATGACTGAATGAATAAAGAGAGATCCCATCAGAATGAATAAAAAGATATTCCTATAACCCTTGTGACTAATACAACCCAATTCTCAGAAATATCTTGCACTTACCCAATACACCAAAGCACAAGGCAAAAGAAAGAAGACTGATAAGAGGCTCAGATCGACAAATGGCTCCAGGAATATGCCTCGCCATCAGTTTATAGATTCACTCAATGAGAATTCTCATTGTTGTCATTATCCCATATTGATGAAAAAAAGAATGAATGAACAAAGAGAGATTCCATCAGAAGATAAATATTTCCAAATCACGTACATCTTACCAAATTAGCTGCAACTGAGCCACCATGCCATTAACTCCCAATTCCCAGGAATACCTTGCACTTACCCAATATACAAAAGCACAAACAAAAAGAAAAAAGACTGATAAGAGGTCAAATTGACAAATGGCTCCAGGAACATGCCTCGCCATCATTATCCCATTTTTTTATAGATATTATTGATTAAAAAAGAATGAATAAATGAATAAAGAGAGATTCCATCAGAATGTGGATTTTTAAATCACGTACATCTTACCAAACTGGCTGCAGCTGAGCCACCACGCCATCGAAAGACAGGAAAAAGAAAGCCAAACCTTATTCTTAAATGGAAATTAGCAAATTGATAAGGAACATCATCGCCTCTTTTAAAAATAGATAGCACAAATTGATAAGGAACATCATCGCCTCTTTTAAAAACATATAAGCCAAAAGAGCAAAAAGGTCAAGGAGTACGTGTACCTGGTCTGGAGGTCATCTAACTCCCAAAAGGAACTTATTTTTTTCATGGGTTATCCACTGTAGACTAATAAATACGACACATCCAATATAGTAATGTATAAAATATCTCATAATCACATTATAACTGGAAGAGAGCAAAATGAAAGGGAAAATCATGTTAGTGCCTTGCTTCAGTATGTATAAGGAGTAAAATATATGTTAAATATAAGAATCAATAACTTTCCACGAGAAATTGAAATATACCAGTCATATTCTTTGACAAATTGTATGCTGGTATTTTTCAGTAGGTCTGTAAATGTAGGTACTATTTCCCAGGCATCTACTTCTTCCATCCAATCATAAAGGTAGATATTAGGCAGAGACAAATGTAGGAGAACAAAATCATGAATATTAGGAATTATAAAGAATCTGAGCTCAAAAGTCTATACCTCATGAAAGAAGCTCATAAAGCATTGGTTTAAGAAGCAAGGCACATGCTCGAATAGTAAATTTTTTAAGAAATATCAAGATTGAAAATAAAGCAATCCATTCCTTTACATAAACAGGATACCAAGATTAAGAAATCCCAGCAAAAAGAGTTCATAAATACACCTACAAAATGTACTATTGTAAAATTGAGCATCTTTTTAGCTTATACAACATAGTTAGAAGAACTGAGTAAGAATACATGAAGGTTAGAAAGAAAAGTTTGAAGAAAAGAAAATGTTAGAGGGATAAATTTTAGATTACTTAAGCCCACATATTATGTTTTGCTTGTTCTAGGTACAGGGAATGTTCATATTTGTTATAGATGACCTTTGTCTAGAAATTATAACTGTTCAAGGTATAGAGAATGTTCATGTTCATATTCTTTAAAAATGCTACAGCCTGCTTCTACATCAGCTTCTTACATCATTCCAAAATTTGCTTGTTCTCTCATCTACTACTAGAGTTGAGCACAAATGGGAAAGAGAAATTATAAATATATTAAAGAGAAACTATTACCTTGTTAAATAGAGGAACTCTAGATAAGTAGATGCACTTCTAAAATCAGCATTTCATTCCAAAGATGATGTTCAATAATTCAAGGATTGCCTATTTCCGTCTTGTGGTAGTTGTTCATTTCCTGAATCACTTATGACTCACATGTTGTCACTTGCTTATTCTTCCTCTCTTCCTCTGGAGACTTAAAATTCTCAATGGTATAACTGAATACAGGATACAAGTGCAGAAATGATGCAACTGCAAGAAAAAAATAAAAATATAATCGCCTTAGAACTATATATACCTTACAAATTCCATCTTTCCAATAGCCTCCTGTAAACCAACAAGGGAAGAGAAACAAAAGAATGAAAAGTTAACCTTTTTTTCTTCCCCCCAATTGATCAAAGCAAGCATATAGAATACATTTACCTAAGAAATTAAGTATGATTCAATTAATTGTAGGAGAATGAATGAATATTCATGGAAAAAGGAAATGATGGATGTATGATCCTCTATTTTACTAGGAAATAGAGACAGAAAAAATGGAATTGTTTAGAGGAAAAAAAAGTAGAAATAATTGGGTACAAGCCAATTCAGAAGTTTTGGAGGGTAAAGAGAAGGAGGTGAAGCGAAACATAATGGTAAATAAAAAGCTTCACAGTGCCATGGGTGAAGCGGCTCACCTTAACAATAGATTCCCAGAGCTGCAGTAATCTCATCGACATGCATATGAGTCCTAACACAAGAATAAATATAAATATTTTCTTCAATTCCAACAGAAGTTAGTTTGAAGTTATTTTGAAGAAAAAGCTACTACAGGTAGATGACTGAAGGAAGAGTAAAGTCCATCTTTCAAGAATTTATTCCGAACACAAAGAACGTGAAAAAAAATTAGATAACATATATGATAATTTAATATAAACATAGCAGAAAACCAGTGCCATATCTCTCAATTGATTTAGATTTTGGGACTTATTGCTTTCATCT
This sequence comes from Iris pallida, assembly GCA_029216955.1. NCBI lineage: Eukaryota > Viridiplantae > Streptophyta > Magnoliopsida > Asparagales > Iridaceae > Iris > Iris pallida. The sequence continues at coordinate 27,959,784 of JANAVB010015400.1, forward strand.
TTCCATAAACTATCATACAATAAATTTTATGAAAGAAGAACCTCAAGGAACTTATTGCTTTCATCTTTCCATGAGAGGCATATTTCATAATTCATTTCAACCAAACCAATCAAAATCCACCAAACAAACACAAAATATTGAATATATAAAAAACAAAAACATCTAAAAAAATCCAAGTATATCCCGAACGACCAAACCAATTACCAACGGGTGCACGTATCGGATACTCCAAATACACTAGGATAAACAAAAACCAGTATCGACTGTGTTACCGTGTCGTATCCATGCCCGAACACCCCATAATACACTAGTATACACAAAAATAGGTATTGTGTCCGTCTCTCCATGTCAGTAAGACGCATGCATTCAAAGGTTTCAATGATATTTTGAAAAATAGGAAATAGAAAAGAAACCCTAGCCTAATGATAGAAATTAGGGCAGAAATTAGGGCTTTCACTAAAATCAATGAAATCAGAATTTTTTGAATAAAAATTAGGGCATAAATTATGAAATAATAAGGACATAAGTTAGGGCAAAACCTTATCACCGGTGGTGGACGCTACATCGGTGACGATGGAAGCAGTTGGGTGGTTGCTCGACTACGCCAACGAGAAAATACGGTTGCTCGGCTGTGTTGACGGCCTTACTTTGGTTGCCGACTCCTAGTGCTAAAGCAAGCCCTCATAGAGCTCCGGGGCCAATTCCAGCCATACGAGCCCGACTATGTTGCATATGATCTTATCGCTCTAGGGCCAGGTCCTCTTGAGTCCGGGTGACGGCCTGGGAGTACTATCCAGACCTCCTCCATCCCCGGCATCCGGGGCCGCAGGAGCGCGTGCCAGACGTAGATGTCGACCCGACAGGTAGTCGCAGAAGTTGCGTTCTCCTAAAGCTTGGTCAGCCAACATGAAAGACGAAGTAGTGGGGGGTGTTTCTAAACAAGTGGAGAAGGAGGAGAAGGGAGGAGGAGGAGAAGGAGAAGGGGAGAGGAGGAGAGGAAAACCGAGAGCGAAAGTGAAAAATGAGTGCAGGAAAGAGAGGAGGCATAGTTGAGGTCTTTTGTTAGTTTTTGGGGGGTGGTAAAAAAGGGAGCTGCTGGAGTGGAAAAACGAGCGGGCTGATTTCAGATTTTTTGGACATTTTATAACATTTGTATTTATAATTGTTATATACATATAAACAATATATAACATTTATATATGTAAAAACGTGATATTAGGCCAAAAACTACTACAACCCGTCATATTAAGAGGGGTTTCTAAAATTCTGTAACATTTTTATACATACCGTTATAATTACTTTTTTACAAGTGTTATAAAATGGTATTTTTCTTGTAGTGAAGGCCTTCGAAGTCGAGTACTTACCTGCCGCGGTCCGCCAGGCGAAGAAGAACGAGTTCATGCAACTGAAACAAGAAAACATGACATTGCGCGAGTATGCTGCAGAATTTAATAAGTTGGCTCGATTTGCAGGTGTCTACCTGCCGACGGCGGCGAGTCGAGCAGAAAGGTTCGAAGTGGGCCTGAGGTCTTAAATTTTTGCCCACGTGATTGTGCCCGAGTATCAAACGATAGGCGAGTCACTCAACCACACCATCCGCCTGGAGCCTCAGTATCCTCCTGCCACTACTAGCGTTGTTCACTTTAATAACAAATGCCACAGTTATACAGGAGGCAACAATACACATAAGCGTCCAAACCACGACAACAGAGGCGGCAACCAGGAGAGGAATCGAGTAGTTTGCAATCGTTGCCACAAGGTGGGGCACGTGGCTAACGAATGCTTAATGAAAATTGGAGCATGCTTCGGGTGCGGTCGAGTAGGGCACGTCGCACGCAACTACCCTGAAGGTGGGTCGAACCAACGCCTCCTACAACACCAATAGAACCGAGGCCAAGCACCTCGAGCTCCACAGACCGTGCCACAAAATGGCCGAGACCGTCGCCATAATGCCCAGGGCCGCGTCTACTCCATGACCCGGGACAAAACGTTCGCATCTGACACAGACGTGATAGTTATACTGTATTTCAATAACAAACCTGCTCGTGTACTGTTTGATTCAGGTGCTACACATAGCTTTATATTGGCAAATTTTACCGAACACAAATTCCTTATGTCACCGTTGGGCCTTAATCTTAGTGTCAACAAACCGTCGGGTACGTCACTACTTACAAACTTAGTCTGCAGAGACAGAATCATTTATATAAGTGGTCAAAAGGTAGGTCTCGATACGATAGTCCTAGACATTAAGGGCTACGATATTATTCTGGGAATGGATTGGCTCGGTCCGTGCAATATAACCATCGACTGTGCCAAAAAGACGATCACCTTCCGTATACCTGGAGTGCCTGAATTCTTCTATTCGTGTGGTGAGGCATCGTCGACCTGCATGGTGATCTCGACAATATAGGCTTGAAGGATGCTGCATAACGGGTGTGAAGGCTATTTAGCGTCTGTTCGAGACATGAGATAAGATGGTGCAAACGCGGGTCAGGCCGACATTGTGGCAGAATTCCCAGACGTATTTTCGGACGAGCTGCCCGGCATGCCACCTGATCGAGAGACAAAGTTCACCATTGGCACATTCTCCGATACTGGATCGATTTCTAAAGTCCCATACAGAATGGCTCCTGCAGAACTTAAGGAACTCAAAGTATAGTTGCAAGAGTTGCTCGATAAGAAATTCATACGGCCTAGAGTCTCGCCATGGGGTGTGCCCATTGTAGTGCCCTGTCCCTACATCATGCCCCGTTCTTTGTCCACGGGGTACACGAGAAAGAAACATTGTCGCCATTGATTCGGTAGGAACCGATAGGTCGGGATCGATTGAATCGGTCGAACGGGAACGGTTGAATTATGATCCATTCCCTATTATGGAATGGCTTCTACGGAACCAAGTCCCATATTCAGCGGGTTGCGCCTCAAGGATTGACTCTGCGGCTGAGTCGGAAGAGACCTCCCGTTGCTCTGTTTTTTACGCCGCTTGCTTTGGTTTTGGCTTTGGTTTTTCTGAATGCGTTTTCGTGAATATTTTCGATGGTTTTCATGGCTTGCATTTCGAACTCGCATTTTCTATCGAACTTCTTGAATAATACAGTATTCTTATCGGTTGCTTGTGCGATTTTAGGTAATCACGTAGGCGACTTCTAGCGACCAACAAGTTCTCTCGCCTCAAAAAAACTTAAGGTGAGTGGCTGACCCTTCTCTTCTCGACCCCTTCTTAGGTCAATCGATAATGTTTGTTGTGAATGAAAGGATAAATGCTAGGGCACAAACACGATAAAATGATCAAGTTTTCAAAGAAAATGTAGGCTATATCTTAATAACTTAAAATCTGTCTTTGTACGATCAGGGACAACTTGTCGACAAGGTAAGCGTTTTCCCGCACAGCAACCCGGGGCCACGGGACCGTTGCGGCCAAGAAAGGAAACTAGTATATAGCTGTGCTGGGCACGGGTTAGGCGGGGACTTACAGTGGGGCTCGCGACTCGCGCTGAAAGGGCCCCGACTAACAAAAGCTAAAGGAGTCCAAGATGGCTCTAGGAGCCAGTGACCAATCACACGTAGTATTGCACTTGGTATGAAAATGATAATAATTGATAGGAAAGAACATGGTAAGTCTCTTAATTCACGGCGCGGTCCGCCGTGGGTAAGTTCCAACATGAATTTTATTATGCTTGTCATATGTTTATCCAAATTTATTAGGATGGTTAGAAACATTCATAAAATATGTCATATAAACTCTTCAACCAAATGAGAGCTTGGAACTTAAGTAGCCACGTTCCAGTACAAAGTGTAATGTACTGATCCTCGCTCTCCATGTAGGTACCCTGAACTAGGAAGGGCATGCCACTTAAAGCTCAAGGCTGCATGAACACTTTTGAAGCCTCGTTCGTGAGTTGAAGGCTTGTTTCTGGAAATCCTTTTGAAGACTCCGTATTCAGTCCAAAAGAGTGGCATCTTTACTCCCTACTATTCCAGGTCCTTGGGAATGTTTTGTTTGTAAAGGGGGATGCAATGTATGGAACGACTATTTCATCAGTGTTCATTTTGTAATCGAGTCATGTTGTAGCCCGCACGACAACGATTGTAATGGAGTCTTGCAAATAAAGTTTTATTATCAATGAAAATAAAAGTTTCTCTCATTTTAATGTGTTCAATTTCTCTTCGTACTCTATTTGATGTTGTATTTCGGATAACCTTATGACTATGCCTTGTGCGATCGCAACTTAGGTTCGCACATCACGCCAGGGGGACGATTATTGATTCTTCGGAAGCGGGGCATGACATAATGGTATCAGAGCACGACTTTACATCCTTTGGCCTCATGTCTATAGTCTCAAACCTTTGACCTCGCATCGATGAGATAAGTTATTCCATACAATGAGTCCGTAATATTTTGAGACTGATGTGTTTGTCTTCGTATTGCAGAAGTGACGGAATCTACGGCCGAGCAAGAACAGAGCGCTTCTAGCGGCTCGAGCATTTCGTAGGCCGGAGCTTCTAACAATGCCATTGAGAGGATGTTACACATGATAGAGGCATAGCAGAAGCAGTCCAACCGATATCAACAGACGGAGGCACGACAGGCCCAGTTCGAAGCTCGCTTCGACGCACAAACTAAGCTGCAACAAAAATAGTTAGATACTCTGCAGCAGATCGTCTAAACAATTATGGCCAACGGAAATTCCATGATTGAGCCTACTATCACCGTGCTGATGGCCCAACCCATCAACGCCGATCAAGAGGAGCCCGAGAGTCAACTGGCGACACCGAAAAGATACAACTTTGAAGTGTCAGAATTCAAGAAAGCGTGCCACACTTCCTTCAGCGGCACCGAAGGCCCTTCTATTGCCATCGACTGGTTAAAAGAGCTGGAAGATCACTTCGAGCTCCTTGGTATTGAAGAATTAAAGCAAGTCGCCTAAGCAAAACTTCAACTACGGTTGAACGCGCACGACTGTTGGGCCGTACACAAATGAGCCATCCGACGCGACAACAACACAGCTCCGATCTCTTGGGCCACGTTCCGCAAAGCTTTTGAAGTCAAGTACCTTCCATCAGCCGTTTTTCAAGCGAAGGAAAATGAGTTTATGCAGTTGAAGCAAGGGAAACGGGCAATACAACAGTACGCAACGGAGTTCAACAGATTGTCTAAATTTGCTGGTACATTTCTCCACACAGAGGAGTGTCGTGTGTGACGGTTCGAATTGGGTCTATGGCCCTCTATTTCTGTTCATGTGGCGGTTCCGAAGTACGAAACCATGGGCGAGGCTCTGAATCATGCTCTCCGTCTTGAGAGCCAGTACCCTCCCGTCGATGCCGATGTTGTGAATCATTCCAACCACAAACGTCCTAGCTATACGAGAGGTAACAACAACGCGTCAAAGCGTCAAAATAACGATGGCTATAAGGGTCAGAAAATGATACCTCAGTGCCTAAATTGTAGTCAAGTTGGACACCATGTCAGCCACTGCTTTGCCCGCAAGGTAGATTGCTTCGTTTGTGGACAGAAGGGTCACTTCGCTCAAAACTGCCCAAATTTTTCACCGCATCGCAACATCCTACAACAACAAAACCATCAAGAGAATCGAGGACAGGCGCCCCGACCTTCTCATCCCACTCAGCCCAACAACTAAGACCGACATCTTAATGCTCAAGGGCGCATCTTCGCCCTGACTCGAGACGAGGCATTTGCTTCCGACACTTTTATGACAGGTATATTTAATTTCAATAATGTACCTGCTCGTGTGTTATTTGATTCAGCACTTCGCATAGTTTCATATCAGCGGACTTCGCCGTCGAGCATAAATTTCCTATAATGTCGTTAGACCTTGATCTTAGTGTAAGTACGTCTTCGGGCATGCCAATACTCACAAATTTAGCCTGCGGGGGAGGAATCATATGTATTGGGGGTCAAAAGATCGATCTTAATGTGATAGTTCTAGATATGAAGGACTTCGACATCATACTGGGTTTGGATTGCCCCAGTCCTTGCAACGCTACCATCGACTGCGCAGGAAAGAAGATCACCTTCCGCATACCTGGAGTGCCCGAATTGTGCTATTAGTGTGGTGAAGCATCGCCAACCTGCATGGTGATCTCGGCAATTTCTGCTCGAAAGCTGCTTTATTCCGGATGCGAAGGCTACTTGGCGTCCGTTCGTGACATGAGACATGATGGTGCAGTCGTGGGTCAGACTGACATTGTGGCAGAATTCCCAAACGTGTTCCCGGACGAGCTACCTGTCATGCCGCCCGATCGAGAAATCGAGTTCACTATCGACACATTCTTTGACACCCGGCCGATCTCGAAAGCTCTATACAGAATGGCCTCTACAGAATTAAAAGAACTTAAGGCACAACTACAGGAATTACTTGACAAAGGATTTATCCGTCCGAGTGTCTCGCCGTAGGGTGCGCCCGTGCTATTTATGAAAAAGAAGGATGGATCGATGCGGCTCTGTATCGACTATCGAGAATTGAATAAGGCCACCATCCAGAACAAATACCCCCTGCCTCGCATCGACGACTTATTTAACCAGCTCCAAGGTGCAATGGTGTTTTCGAAGATTGATCTACGATCAGGTTATCACCAACTCAAAGTCAAGCCAGATGACATGCCAAAGTCTGCCTTTCGTACTCGCTACGGCTACTATGAGTTCTTGGTAATGCCATTCGGTCTGACAAATGCCCCTGCCATCTTTATGGATCTGATGAATCGGGTGTTCCTTCCGTTCGTTGACAAATTCGTAGCAGTCTTCATCGACGACATCCTCGTCTACTCGAAGGATCGAGCGCAACATGCAGAACACCTACGGACGGAACTCCAAACCCTTCGAGAGAATCAGTTGTATGCAAAGAGGAGCAAGTACGAATTTTGGCTGAACAGCGTCTTATTTCTCGAGAACATCATCTCTGATGCAGAATTCTCGGTCGATACGAAGAAAGTCGAGACAGTTGTTGATTGGAAATGGCTCGCATCAGTTAGCAAAATTTGAAGCTTCCTAGGCTTGGCGGGATACTACCGACGCTTCATGAAGGACTTCGTAAAGATTGCATCATCGTTAACTCGCCTCACCCAAAAAGGAGTCACATTCGAGTGGTCGGACGACTGTGAAGCTTCCTTCCAGGAGCTCAAACAACGGCTCGTCTCGACCCCGATACTTGCTCTTCCTGAAGGGTCTGAGGGATTTCAAATCTTCAGTGATGTCGCTGGCCAGGGCTTGGGTGTGTGCTCATGCAGCAGGATAAGGTGATATATTTTGCTTCCCGACAGTTGAAGCCGCACGAGAAGAACTACCCCACGCACGACCTAGAACTAGCGGCGATTATGTTCGCACTAAAACTGTGGCATTACTATCTTTATGGCATCGTGGGGAGGATTTATACGGACCACAAAAGCCTCAAGTATCTCTTCACCTAAAAGGAACTTAATTTGCGACAGAGACGATGGCTCGAACTGATCAAAGACTACGACTTATCGATCGACTACACGTCGGGTAAAGAAAATGTTGTAGCGGATGCGCTGAGCCGGAAGTACTTAGCTTCGTTATGCATCAACAGTCGACTGCTGCGTGACTTGGATGGAATGGGCATTGAACTCTGAGTTCATTTTAGAGACGTGAAACTGGTACAACTGCGGCTAGAACCGAGCCTATTGGAGAGAATCAAGTCTGCTCAGAAGGACAACCCATACCTGAAGAAGATGCAGAAGCTGATATCGACAAGGAAAGCGTCTGACTTTGCAGAGGACGAGTCGGGAGTGTTGCGAGTGAAGGGTCGGCTATGCGTTCTGGATGACGCAGAACTTAGAAAGGAGATAATGTTGGAGGCACATTATGTAAAATATTCCTTGTATCCTGGTAGCACCAAGATGTATAACAACCTCTGTATTGTCTTTTGGTAGCATGGCATGAAGAGGGACATAGCGCTCTTTGTGTCAAAGTGTATGGCCTGTCAGCAAGTTAAAGCTGAGCACCAGCGACCGGGCGGGGAGATACAAAACCTTACCATTCCAGAGTGGAAGTGGGATCATCTCACTATGGACTTTGTTGTTGGCTTGTCGAGGACGTCACAGGGAAACGATGCCGTCTGGTCATCGTCGATCGACTAACCAAGTCAGCACACTTTATAGCCAATAAAGTTACTTGGAGCATCGACCGCCTTGCTCAGATATACCTTGATAAAATAGTTCGACTACACGGGGTCCCAATATCTATCGTCTCGGATCGGAATGGATGGTTCGTGGCACGCTTTTGGGGTAGTCTTCATTCAGCGTTGGGGACCAAGTTGAAGTTTAGCTCAGCTTATCATCCTCAGACTGACGGCCAAATAGAGCGGGTGAACCAGATTCTTGAGGACATATTACGACTCTGTGCAATCGACTTAAAGTCAAGTTGGGACGTTCATCTACCGTTGGCCGAGTTTGTATACAACAGCAGCTACCAATCCAGCATCCAAATGGCGTCGTTTGAAGCTTTGTACGACCGAAAGTACAGATCGCCCATTTGCTGGAATAAAGTCGGGGAATGGCAGATACTTGGCCCGGAACTGGTGGAGTAGACTGTGCAGAAGGTCAAGTTGACATGGAAGAGATTGAGAATAGCACAAACTCGACAAAAGAGTTATGCCAGTACGCATCGACGCCCCCTCGTGTTCTCGGAAGGCAACATGCCTAATTTGAAGCCCGGTTAGAAGCTGTAGTACTCCATCTCGCTCAGTAAATCGGAGGAATCGAAATGCCGATGGCGTTCGGACTTAGCCTTGTAACGGCTGCTCGAAGACATCGCTCGGTCGAGGCGACCGCTCGCTCAGGTGGGGTAGTTTCGGTGAACTTGCCTCATCTTAGCCTTCACATAATAATTCACATGTTTTCAACTTGCACAAGTAGGCTTGATAATAAAAGAGATGAATCCACATAGATAAGGGAATAATTTCGACGGGTCGAATTGAGTTAGAATATGAAAAGGTCCAACGGTCGGCTTAGAGTTGGTGTACGGCGTGCTTTGAAAATAACATTCGATCCTTCGTCCCGTGGCTTGGAAGAAGGAAAGTTGGTTGAGTAGGCAAATTTATGATCGTAGCCTAAGTCATAGGTGTCGTCCGCATGAATGCTTCATAAAGCATGCACGGTCCCATCGTCCAAGGCTTAGCATAGCCTTGGCTTGCCCATGAGTTAAGTTGCATTGAGCGGCTTATGACCTAAGTCTAGGCACCCGATTGACTTGGTCATTCAAGTCGAATGCGTGCACGGCACGATCCGTTAAGGCAAAGCTTGATGCAGCCTTTGCTCGTTAAGTTGTTATGAAGTTAAGTTAGACAAAGTTATGCCGGTCGTCCTGAGACATTACAAGTACCGTCCCGTTCTTTCGCGGTTTGTCAAAGTTAAGTAGTCCCACGATCTCAAGGCCCATCGACTTGGGCAGGAGTGTCGCGTAGAGCACGATGGGCCTAAGGCACGATGTACGGACTTAGTGTTTAAGGCAAGGACCACACTTGATTCAAGTAAGTTTTGGAGAAAGGACTATCAAATAGGCATTCATGAGTTGAATAAAATGATATGGTAACATGGAAACAATGCTTGCGACCGTGGGTTGTCGAGGGGTCTCAAATGATAGAAGTCTTGATATTGGTTTGAAGGAGATGGTAACATTAGAAGAGGAATGACTGTGTGAGATGTCAGTTTGTGTCGAGTCTTGCATGGTCATTGGACAACTTATCGACAAGGTAGAGTTTTCCCGTAACGGCAACCCAGGGCCATGGGACCGTTTCGGCCAAAAAAGGAAACACGGTGATAGATGTGCTGAATCGATAGCACCGGGTTAGTCGGGGACTTCCAGGGGGCTAGCTACCTTGCGCTGGAAGGGTCCCGGCCAACCGCAAGCTATGAGTCCAGGTATAGCTTGTTATGCTAGTGAACTCATATAGATAAGTCGGCATGGGCGGCGATTTGCGTATATGCCTTTGGACTGAGTCGAGTATCAGGTTAAGTGAATCAAGAGTCGGGAAGAATGCGTACGTAATAAACACAATGTTAGGCCTAAGATTTGGCTGCAGCATAGACACCGTGCTTCGACACGAGATGTGGCGTCGAGTCTTATGTTGTCAGCATATAAGTTGTATGTTATAATTGGGTTGTCTTAAGTTTAAGTCAGGAGATGCTGCAAGGCAAAGTTGGTCGAATGATATTTAGTCCACAAGTCTTGATTGGGTCAGTTGGTGATCAAAGTAGCATGGGCCACGAGGCGGTGATGTGGTTTAGTCTTACTGAAATACGAGGCATGGCCTCAATATGGGTTTTGTAGCACGGTCACACGGAAAATGAGTCTATCGTGTAGTTGTGTCTCTGATTTTGGACCGTAAGGCAAACACGACTTGATAGGTTAACGTTGATGTTGCAAGCACGGGATGGTCTAGAGACACAAAATAGGCCAAGGCGTCGGTCTTAAAACTGATCCTAAGGCAAGAGTAGAAAGATAATCATAAAGGGGACTATGTTGCACAAAAGTAAATCAAACGTGTTGGTTTTGTATGGGTGGGCGAGGAGCTCATTCCACCAGTACAGTTGAGTACTGACACCCACATATTTTTTATGTGCAGGCACAGGTAGAAGCTCGTGGCACGGAGCTCGCTTGGATGCGTCGAGGTACGGAGTTCCTTGGCGATTCGAAGCGTATGGCCGCATGGAGTCAAGACTTATACGGGACATAATGTTTGGACGTCGCCTTCCAAAGCATCCGCTGGTTCAAGACATGTATTGAAAGATGAGAGAGAGCTGGGTGACTTGTAATATGAGATGAGTAAGCTTGAGTGAGCTTGAGAGACTTATAATCTTGGCCTTGCGCCCCATTGTAACCTTTGTTTCAATATCAATAAAAGAGTGTTTTGTAATGACTTATGTTTTGCTTCAAATTTTGCAGCTAATATTCAATGTCTCTGCATGGAACTTCTGTGCGACGACCCCGTAGCAGCCGCTGAAATCGGTCGTTATGGAACCCACCTTGCACGAGCACTATCTAGGCTCGTGCGGCATCATGCCTTAGCAAGGACTGTCGCTCCTACGGGAGTGGGGCATGACAGAAGCATAGTTCAAGATGCATCAAGGGCAACTTGATACGCTACGGCAGTTGGTGCAAACAGTCGTGACCAACAGAAACTTTGCAACCCGTACTGTTGAACCCGTGAACCTGCCTATCGAAGTCACACCCGGGGTGCCTTCGTCTCAGCTTGCGCGCCAGAGAATAATACCTTCGACTATACCAACTTCAAGAAGGCGTTTCGTACTTCCTTTTCTGGCACCGAAGACCCTTCCCTTGCGATCGACTAGTTAGACGAGATCGAGGACAACTTCGAGCTCCTCGACATCGATGAGGCAAATAAAGTCGCATACACTCAATTTCAACTTCAGTTGAATACGCACGGATGGTGGACGGTACAAAAGCAGGCTATCTGCCGCGATGACTCCACCGCACCGATATCCTGGGCTATGTTTCGCAAGGCCTTCGAAGTCGAGTACTTATCTGCTATGGTCTGCCAGGCGAAGAAGAACGAGTTCATGCAGCTGAAACAAGAAAACATGATAGTGCACGAGTATGCGGCAAAATTTAATAAGTTGGCTCGATTTGCAGGTGTCTACCTGCCGACGGCGACGAGTCGAGCACAGAGATTCGAAGTGGGCCTGAGGCCTTCAAATTCTGCCCATGTGATTGTGCCCGAGTATCAAACGATGGGCGAGTCACTCAACCACACCCTCCGCCTGGAGCCTCAGTATCCTCCTGCCACTACTGGCGTTGTTCACTTTAGTAACAAATGCAATAGTAATACAGGAGGCAACAATACGCATAAGCGTCCAAACCACGGCAACAGAGGCGGCAACCAGGGGAGGAATCGAGTAGTTTGCAATCGTTGCCACAAGGTGGGGCACGTGGCTAACGAATGCTTAATAAAAATTGGAGCATGCTTCGGGTGCGTTCGAGTAGGGCATGTCACACGCAACTGCCCTGAAGGTAGGTCGAACCAATTCCTCTCGTAACACTAACAGAATCGAGGCCAAGCACCTCGGGCTCCACAGACCGTGCCACAAAATGGCCAAGTCCGTCACCGTAATACCCTGGGCCGCGTCTACGCTATAACCCAGGACGAAACGTTCACATCTAACACAGTCGTGACAGTTATACTGTATTTTAATAATAAACCTGTTCGTGTACTGTTTGATTCAGGTGCTACGCATAGCTTTATATCGGTAAATTTTGTCACCGAACACAAATTCCCTATGACACTGTTGGGCCCTAATCTTAGTGTCAACAAACCATCGGGCACGTCACTACTTGCAAACTTAGCCTGCGGAGACAGAATTATCTATATAGGTGGTCAAATGGTAGGTCTCAATACGATTGTCCTAGACATTAAGGACTACAATATCATTCTGGGAATAGATTAGCTCGGTCCGTGCAATGCAACCATCGACTGTGCCAAAAAGAGTCTCACCTTCCGTATACCTGGAGTGCCTGAATTCTTCTTTTCGTATGGCGAGGCATCGTCGACCTGCATGGTGATCTCAGCAATATAGGCTTGAATGATGTTGCATTCCGGGTGTGAAGGCTATTTAGCATCTGTTCGAGACATGAGACCGGATGGTACAAATGCGGGTCAGACCGACATTATGGTAGAATTCCTAGACATGTTCTCGGATGAGCTGTCCGGCATGCCACCTGATCGAGAGATAAAGTTCACCATTAGCATATTCTCCGATACTAGACCGATCTCTAAAGCCCCATACAGAATGGCCCCTGCAGAACTTAAGGAACTTAAAGTACATTTGCAAGAGTTACTCGATAAGGAATTCATATGGCCTAGCGTCTCGCCATGGGGAGCGCCCGTTGTAGTGCCCCATCCCTACATCGTGTCACATTCTCTGTCCATGGGGTGCGCGAGAAAGGAACATTATCGCCATCGATTCGATCGAAACCGATAGGTCGGGATCGATCGAATCGCCTCAAGGATTGGCTCTACGGCTGAGTCAGAAGAGACCTCCCGTTGCTCTGTTTTTTACGTCGCTTACATTGGTTTTGGCTTTAGTTTTTCTGAATGCATTTTCATGAATATTTTTGATGGTTTTTATGGCTTGTATTTCGAACTCGCATTTTCTATCGAACTTCTTGAATAATACAGTGTTCTAATCGGTTGCTTGTACAATTTTAGGTAATCGCGTAGGCGACGTCTAGCGCAACCAACAAGTTCTCTCGTCTCAAGCAAACTCAAGGTGAGTGGCTGACCCTGCTCTTCTCTTCTCGACCCCTTCTGAACAAAGCCACAATTCGAAACAAATATCTATTACCCCGCATAGATGACCTGTTCGATCTGTTGCAAGACGCTTTGGTGTTTTCCAAAATTGATCTTCGCTCGGGTTATCATCAACTCAAGATCAAGCCGGACGATGTGTCAAAGTCTGCCTTTCATACTCGATACGGCCATTACGAGTTCCTGGTGATGTCGTTCGACCTAATGCATGCCCCAGCTGCTTTTATGGATTTAATGAATCGGATGTTTCGACCCTTCCTCGACAAATTTGTACTAGTCTTCATCGACGATATACTCGTCTACTCTAAGGACAAGCGACAACATGCTGAGCATCTACGGACCGTATTTTAGACCCTTTGGGAAAATTAGTTGTATGTAAAGCGGAGCAAATAAAATTTTAGCTGAGTAGCATCGCATTTCTCGGACACATCATTTCATCTGAAGGCATTGCAGTCGACCCAAAGAAAGTTGAAGCCGTTGTCGATTGGAAACGGCCAGCGTCAGTCGGCAAGATTTGAAGCTTCCTTGGCTTAGCAGGATACCATCGACCCTTCGTGAAAGACTTTACGAAGATCGCATCACCTCTGACTTGCCTCACTCAGAAAGGAGTCGCTTTTGAATGGTCAGACGACTGTGAAGCTTTCTTCCAGGAGTTAAAGCAACGACTCGTATCAACCTCGATACTTGTACTTCCAGAAGGGAATGAGGGATTCCAAATATTCAGCGATACGTCCGGCCAGGATTTGGGGTATGTGCTGATGCAACGGAACAAGGTGATATCTTTTGCTTTCCGACAGCTAAAGCCGTACGAGAAGAACTATCCCACCCATGACCTGGAGTTAGCGGCGATTGTGTTCGTGTTGAAATTGTGGCATCACTATCTTTATGGTATGGCGTGTGCAATCTATACGGATCACAAAAGCCTCAAGTATCTATTCACGCAGAAGGAGCTGAATTTATGACAAAGGCATTGGCTTAAATTAATTTAAGATTACGACTTGACTATTGACTGTACGTCGGATAAGAAAAATGTTGTGGCAAACGCTCTGAGTCGAAAGTATATTGCCTTGCTATCCATCGACCGTAGATTGCTATGCGACTTAGAAGAGATGGGCATCGACCATCGGGTCTGATTCAGGGATGTGTAGTTGGCACAGATGCAGTTAGAGCCGAGCTTACGGAAAAAGATCAAGACCGCTCAGAAGGATGATTCGTACCTGAAGAAAGTGCGAGAGCAAATTTCAACGGGTAGTGCGACTGACTTTGCGGTAGACGAAACCGACATGCTTCGATTGAAGGTAGGCTATGCGTTCCGGACGATCCAGAACTTAGAAAGGAAATATTGACGGAGGCGCACTACGTGAAACATACCTTGCATCCTGGCAGCACAAAGATGTACAAGGACCTCAGCATGACCTTCTGGTGGAACGGAATAAAGAGAGATGTGGCACTCTTCGTGTCCCAATGCATGGCCTGTCAGCAGGTAAATGCTGAGCATCAGAGACCGGGCGGGAAGATATAGTACCTTGCTATTCCAGAATAGAAATGGGATCATGTCACTATGGACTTTGTTGTTGGCCTGTCGAAGACGCCGCGAGAAAATGATGCCATCTGAGTCATTGATGATCGACTAACCAAGTTAGCGCACTTTATTGCCATTAAAGTTACTTGGAGCATTAATCGCCTGGTTCAGCTTTATCTTGACGAGATAGTATGGCTGTACGGAGTCCCTGTATCCATCGTCTCTGATCGGGATGCACGATTTCTATCGTACTTCTGGAGTATCCTTCAGTCGGCTCTTAGTACCAAGTTGCAGTTCAGCTCAGCTTACCATCCCCAGACCGACGGCCAAACGGAGCGGGTGAATCAGATTCTCGAAGACATGTTACGGCTCTGCACAATTGACTTCAAGTCGATTTGAGACGTTCATCTACTATTGGTCGAATTTGCATACAACAATAGCTATCAGTCCAGCATCCAAATGGCACCGTACGAAGCCTTGTACGGCCGGAAGTGCAGATCACCCATTTGCTGGGATGAAGTCGGGGAACGACAGATTCTTGGTTCGGAGCTGGTGGAACAGACCGTGGAGAAGGTCAAGCTCATTCGAAAAAGATTAAAGACTGCGCAGAGTTGGCAAAAAAGTTACGCGGATGTCTATCGTCGACCCCTCGAGTTTCAAGAAGGCGATAACGTATTTCTTAAAGTGTCGCCTATGTGTGGAGTTACCCGGTTTGGTGGAAAGGAAAAGTTGAGTCCAAGATTCATTGGGCCGTTTGAAGTACTCAAGCGAGTCGCCCAGTGGCCTATTAGATTGTCCTGTCGCCAGCGCTAGCGGGTGTGCATAATGTCTTCTATGTCTCTCAGTTGTGGAAGTACGTGTACGACCCAAGCCACGTGGTAGATTTTGGTCAGCTGGAGCTGAAGGCCGACTTATTATATGTTGAAGTGTCGGTCCAAATCGTAGAACGTAAAGATAAAATGCTGCAGAATCAAGCTATCCCTCTCTTCCACGTGCGCTGGAGCAATCATTCGTCGAGGTGTCGACCTCGAAACTTGAATCAGAGATGAAGGAGAAATTTTCTTCATTGTTCTCGTAGAGACATGTTCCATTCTTAAGTTTCGAGGGCAAAACTTTTTATTAGTTGGATATGATGTAGTACCCCGTCCCTACATCGTGCCCCATTTTCATCCATGGGGTGCACGAGAAAGGAACACTGTCGCTACCGATAGGTCAGAATCGGTTAAATCGGTCGAACGGGAACGATTGAATTAAGATCATTTTCTCGTTATGGAAAGGCTTCTTCGGAATCAAGTCCCATATTCAGCGGATTGTGCCTCAAGGATTGGCTCTGCGACTGAGTCGGGAGAGACCTCCCATTCCTCTGGTTTTTATGCCGCACTTGATTTGGCTTTGGCTTTGGTTTTCGTGAATGTATTTTCGTGAATGTTTTTTATGGTTTTCATGCCTTACATTTTCGAACTTCGTATTCGTATCGAATTTCTTGAATAGTGCAGTGTTCTAATCAGTTGCTTATGCGATTACAGGTGATCGCGTAGGTGACGTCTAAGTGCAGCCAACTAGTCCCTCGCCTGAAGAAAAGACTAAGGTGAGTGGCTGCCCTTCTTCGCCTCGACCCTCTATTTCAGAATCAAATATGAAACACAAAAACAATACTTGTCGCCATAGTATAGAATTAATAAAATTATGTCATGATTCTTCATGAAACACTTATTATCGAACTATTTTACATAAAAAACTGATGTCTGCTTTCTTATGCCTTATTTACTTAGCCTATGCAAAGGATGAATCGATTAACGTTATTGCAACGATACGGCTAAAGTGCACAAATGACTAAGTTCAAAGAAAAGGGTTAGTTTCACATAAAAAGAGAAAGTTAAAGGTTCTAGTAAAAGGATAGAATATTTCATGAATCTGCAAAAATGGTCATTGGACAACTTATGCATAAGGTGTAGTTTTCTCGAATGGTTGCCTAGGACAAGGAACCGATTCGGCCCGGAAGGAACGAGTATAGCAAGTGCCAGCCATGAATCGGCATGGGTGATTCGGGAACTTTCGAACAAGGGCTCGCTACCCGCCGTGAAAGGGTCACCGTCTAACCCAGCTATTGTCTATGATGGCTTGACATTGCCAGTGATCTTCACTCCCCTTTCACTGCTTGAACTAATGCAAGTGGCACGGGATGATTATGATAACTGCTCAATGTTTACAATTTCATATGCTTGCCTCAAAACATGTTAACATGCAAATCAATCAAGATGGTTATAAAGATCACAAAAATAGCTAACATGTTTTATAAAACTGCTTGAACCAAATGCAAAGCATGGGTTTAATTAGCCGCTCGCCAGTACATGTGATCGTACTGACCCTCGCTCTTTGCAGGTGCTAGGAATTAGGAAGAATGCGCCAACTAGCTAGGCGACTTTCGTGCTTTTGAATCTTCGACTGCGCGTCGAAGACCCCGCCCCTGAACTTTTGATGTCTCTCCACAAGTCCAAGGAACATGTCTTGGCATCCCACGTATCTAGGTGGCTGGAATACTTTTGTTGTAAATAAGGGATGTATGTATGGAACGACTATCTCATCAGCACTCCTTTTATAATCGAGTCATGTTATAAAGTCCGCACGACACAATTGTAATAGAGTCTGTAAATGACGCAGCAGTATTCATAGATCTTATCAATCGCATATTCATGCCTTATATGGATTAGTTCGTGATAGTGTTTATAGATAATATATTGGTCTATAGCAAGAGTGAGGCAGAGCATGAGCAACATCTCCAAGTAGTCCTTCAGATTCTTAGAGAGCAGCAGTTGTATGTGAAGTTCAGTAAGTGTAAATTTTGGCTTGATCGTATTTCGTACTTAGGTCACATCATCACCAGAGGTGGAGTGGAAGTAGATCCCCAGAAGATAGTGGCTATAGAGATATGGCCAGTACCTAACACCGTCACATAAGTTTGTAGTTTTCTTGGATTGACGGGCTTTTACCGACAATTTGTATCAGACTTTGCTCGAATTTCAGCGCCATTGACGCAGTTGACCCGTAAGGATGTACAGTTTGCTTGGACGGAAGAGTGTCAGAGTTCATTCAAGAAGTTGAAGTTAGGATTGATGATGGCCCCCATTCTCATGCTTCAAGATGGGACTGGAGGATTTTTAGTTTATTGTGACACTTCAGGTAAGGGATTAGGATGCGTCTTAATGCAATATGGAAAGATAGTAGCTTATGCGTCACGTTAGCTTCGTGATCATGAGAGAAATTACCCAACCCATGACTTGGAGCTAGCATCGACGATTTTCAAACTCAAGCTTTGGAGGCATTACTTATACGAAGATCGGGTAGAGATTTTCACCGACCATAAGATTCTTAAGTATGTGTTTACCCAGAAGGATCTCAACATGCATCATAGAAGATGGCCAGAGTTACTAATGGATTACGACATCAACCTGCAGTATCATCTTGGAAAGGCCACTATACTTGTAGATGCGTTGATTAGAAGAGCAGGAGCTTATTTTCTAACAGCATAACCAGAGTTATTAGCGGATCTTCAAAAGATGGGAATAGAGATAGTTCTTCCTACCAACGTGGCATTGATGGCCAGTATGCAAGTTCAGTCCAGTATAGTTGAGAGAATCAAGATAGCTCAATCAACGGATTCCAAGCTTTAGCGGCTTAGGACAGAATGTGAAACGAAATAAAAAATAGATTTATGCATTCACGAAGATGGCATGCTCCGACATGGAAGGCGTCTTTGTGTACCCAGTGGTGACATCAGACAAGAGATCATGACAGAGGCTCACAATTCACAATATTCAATTCATCCCGGTGGTACGAAGATATATCATGATATTCGTCAGCATTTCTGGTGGAATGACATGAAGAGGGAGATAGCTCAGTTTGCCTTTCGTTGTTTAGTTCGTCAGCAAGTTAAAGCGAAACATCAGAGACTAGCTGGACTTCTTCAACGTTTACCGATCCAGAATGGAAATGGAAACATATTACCATGGATTTTGTAACTAGATTACCTAAATCCCCAGCTGAAAGAGATGCTATATGAGTTATAGTTGACCGACTCACTAAAGTAGCTCATTTTCTTCCTTTCAGAATTGGTCAGTCGACGGATCAGCTAGCAAAGATGTACCTCAGAAAGATAATCAGATTATATAGAGTTCCAGTCAGTATCATATCCGACAGAGATTCGAGATTTACATCGCACTTTTGGCGGAGTCTTCAAGAGAGTTTGGGGACTCGTTTTAAGTTTAGTTCAGCCTATCATCTGCAGACAGATGGTCAGTCAGAGTGCACGATTCAAACTCTTAAGGATATGTTACGATCCTGTACACTTGACTTCGGTGGTTCGTAGGAAGATCACCTATATCTAGTGGCGTTCTCCTACAATAACAGTTTCCAGGCCAGTATCCAGATGGTATCGTTTGAGGCACTGTATGGCAGAAAGTGCAGATCACCTTTAGTCTCGGACGATGTCGACGAGAGGCAGATGCTTGGTCCAGAAATGGTTACTCAGACTATCGAGGTGGTCAGACAAGTTAGAGGTTACCTTCGGTTTGCACCAGATCGTCAGCGCCATTGGGCCGATTCTTATCGGCGTCCTCTTGAGTTTTGTATCGATGACCACGTATTCCTTAGGATCTCGCCTACCCGTGGCATCATTCGAATCGGAGTACGGGGAAAGCTTAGTCCTAGGTATATAGGGCCGTTTGATATTCTCGAGCGAGTAGGTGATGTTTCCAATCGTCTCGCTCTTCTGCCATCGTTACGTGAGGTACATGACATATTCAATGTATCCCAATTGCGATGGTATATCCTAAATTCGAGCCATATCCTTGATCATTCGGAATTGGTGGTTGGTACCAACCTTTCGTATGAGGAAAGACCCGTATCTATATTGGACCGAAGGGAGAAGATACTCAAGAATAAGAATATTAGTTTAGTCCGTGTTGCTTGGGGTCATCACTCTTTAGGTGAGTCAACCTGGAAACGTGGGGATGATATTCGATCATAATATCCACATCTGTTTAACTCGTAAGGTATAATGTCTTCCTTATGCCTTATGTTTTTAATTCTTTTCTTACATGAATGATTACTTGATTAACTGCTAGTCATAGGTTGCCTGTAGTTAGTATTGCTTGCCCCGATACCTCTAGCCTCTTGATTAAATTTCGAGGACAGAATTCTTTTAAGGCGGGTAGGGTTGTCACTCCCATTTTTTGTTATACGTATTTTCAGTATACGTATACAAATTTCTGACATTAGTCAGGTGACCCGTATTTTGACTTGTCTTGTTTATGCCTTCTCTTTGGTTTAATCTTGACTTGGCATGGCTTGGTTGGTTTGGGTTGAGATGAGGGGGTTGATATAAAAACCAACTCCTCTCTCTCTCTCCTCCATTAATTTCATTTACTTCTTCATCTTCTTTTTCATTTACTCCTTTACCAATTAGGCAAGTGCAACTTGCTTCATGATGGATCTCGAATTTTATTATTCCATTGTCTTCCTTGCTTGATTCTAAGCTTCTTTAGAACTTGGAGTTTTTGGTTTTGATGTTTACATTTTTGTAGATCTAAGTTTGTAGTTTTCTCGATTTTTCCTGGTTTTGATCTCTTAAAATTTGTTGTTTTCGAAAACTAATGGTTTCATGTTTTGGAGAATTTAATTCTACCTAATTTTGGCTTGAACTGCTGAATTTTGACTTATTTTGAAGAAGTTATGATATTTTGTGTTCATGGGTTCCCGTACATCTTCGGTGCTGCTGGCACGATGAACAGTGCCGCACGTGCAATTTCTGTGCACCTGTGCGCCATGCACACGCGCTCCGCGTGCCGTGGCTAATTTTGCTCTCCCGCGCGCCCGCGCGCAAAACATCTAAATGACTATTTTTGCCTGTTTAAGCTATTTTGTAGCTGAAATATTGTAAAGCTCAAAACATGAAAGTTGTAGATCTTCGTCTTGGCTTCAAAAAATATTCTTGTTTTACCTTAACTGGAGTTCATATGCGACTGATAGTTTCAATCACAGTTTTTGATCTTTTTGCATGTTTTCTGTACTTGGCCTAAATTACGACGACCCTACTTGATGAACTTGAACTTGAACATGATAATATGATCCTATCTTGATAATCTTGTTAGTGGCTTGTCGAGGCGCACTCCTGACAGTACTCCTAACAAGTGACAAGTAAACCTGACATGACATGTGTAATCTTGATCGCTGTTGCGGTAGCCAATCCTGACTTACTAAGTGGAACTCTTATCTTGACTCCGTGGTTGATTTTTCTGATTATGATTGTACAAGCTACATGTCCTGTCTTACATCATGTCTAGGACATGGATTCTTGGTTACCACGGCCAGGGATTCATAATGAATCTGGCTATGTTAACGACTAGATTGATCAAGTAGTTAATATAGAGAGATTTCCCAGTTACAGGCGATCACGTTATCCCAGCCACACCTGTGGACTTGTAGCCTACCGTCGAGTAGGGAACATTTCCAGCACACTGTCATGTGTTGCACTCTAAGTCACCTAATAATTCTTTTATTTCTTGATAAACTCTTGAAACCTCGTCTGAATAACATGGATAGTCTGCAGGACCTGTTACTGCGGGAACATCTCAACTGCATCTTGTAGTAACTAGGCCTATGATAACCCTAGTTTGCTAATGATAGCAAGCCGTAGGACTTGATTGGCCGTGCCTGAATGATTGTCTCATGATTAAAATGGAAATTATATTCCACCTCTTGTTTTCTTAATGCAAGCTAGTATGTTCTTTAAAGCACGTCTTATGCCATTTAATTATGTTCATTTATCAGTTCTTCTATTCATTTTATGCTGGTTTTAGTTTCTAAGTGGAGCCTCCCTTGTGGAACTTGCTCTTTCTGGGTTCTGATCCAGTTGATTTTGTTTGGCCAGATTTCGGAGTAGCACCCGAGGATCTACCTGCCTTCTAGCCAGATGGTGAATACTAGAAGTAATCGTGGCAACGAGTGGGTTTCTTATTTTGCTCTTTCACTCTATTGTAAATTATTATTTTGAGGCGTTTAGCCAACGAGCAAGTATTAGCTCGTATTGGAAACTTTAGTTTCTGTCTGTCTAAGGGCTGTTACATGATTGACAAATCTTAGGATTGATCATGTATGACTTAACTCTTGCTAGTCTTCGCATTTTATACGACTAGCTTCACGATCATCTGAATATGTAATATTTGGGATGCCTTACTTTGTATGTCTGATGATCTAACATCTTGTAACATTTATTTGCTTGCTTGAGATTGAGACACTAGGCTTGTTCTTGACTATAAGAGACTGATGGATTGTAGATAAACCCTCATGCATCTAGACAACCGTGACCGTATTACGATGTGGATTGCACTTCAATATACGTAGCTAGCTGTGTCTGTCCCCCGCTCTCTAGTATTCTGGTTCTTGGACGTGACACTAGTCATGTGAGTAGACACACCAGAGTCAATTTCCCACTGCTTTGACTTGACCACATACATCGTTGAGTACCCGACTGTGGAACCAGATGTGGATGCTTCACCACGTCGTTGAGCTTGAAAGTCAAGAAAATCTGCATATGAAGCTACAATCATTTTGACAGATCGAACATCATCATCAGGAGCATCTGATGTAACGTTAGCGACAGATGCTTTAGTACATTGTCGCTAAAAATGGACCTGTTGACCATAGTTGAACGTCCTCTGTCACGACCACCATTGCCATTTTCTCTATCACGACCAACATTCAGGCCGCCACGTCGTCCACTACGACCACTATGAAATCCTGCTCGAGAAGCACCAAGAGCAGATCGATCAGCAAGAGGATCATCCATAGTAGTCTAAACGACTTTTTCTAGTCGAACTATACGATAATGTACTTCCATCAAACGGAACATCAGATCCAATAATGATCTCGGAGCGAGCAGAGTTTACAACAGGGCGAAGAGAGACAAGATATGATATGACATGAAGCAGCTCACATTAAACCCTCGCTTCATTGATATTTTTCGTTAGCGGTAAGATACGGTCAATCTCATCAGTCATAGCCTTGGATGCCTGAAAGTGTTTCTTGTGAGATTTGTCTCCCTGATTAGCTCGATATATGCCAACGATCGAGTCATAAATTTGAGACAAATCACATTTTTTATCAAACGCCGTCGCTAGGACCTCCCATAATTCTTTTACGGAATTCGTATTCTAACCATGTCTTCCACCAATGATTCAATGGAATTCATTAACTGTGTAAACAATCGACTATCATCTATCTTTCATTGCTCAAAAATGGGATCATTCACTGTTGGAGGATTGTCAGTCATATGTTTCGACAATCACATTCCCTGAGTGTCTTTTTGACCTTCTAACGCCATGTCGAGTAACCCTCTGGTCTGTCCAATCGTCGATAGAAGTCGAATCGATGAAATCATCACACTAGTGCCCGTTGGTCCCGCCATTACGTTTCCGACACAAGTGTCCGTAGCTGTAACCCCTCTTCCCAAAATTTTGAATTTTTTTTTAAATTTTACTAATGGTAATTCTTGGAATTTTTATAAGTAAATAAATAAATTATTATTATTTTAGAAGGTCTTAGTCATGGTTAAGTTTTGGAGTGCCAGACGACTGGAAATCATGGCACGGATAGTGCAGTTGCGTGCTTTGACTAGTGTTTTAGCCAAGGTAGGGAAGACCGAGCAATAGTTGCGTCCTAACTAGGAATATCAGGCCAAGTTGTGACATAACCATTATAAATAATTTAATTATTTAATATTAATATTTTGACTTTTAGGAATTTCGGTTGTACCAAACTAGCCCGGACTGGATCCGAACCAAGCCCAAGCCTATGTAGCCCTGCGGTGTATCCAAAGACGTCCGTGTCAATATATTTTTTAGGGTATGTCGTATTTTATTTTAATGATCTATTAATTATATTTTTTCTAAAAAATTGTTATATATAGTTTATAGATATCAATATTATTCGAGATTCAAGCAATAATTATAGGATAAATATTTCTTAGATATCCTCGGTTGCTCTTGAGATTTTATAGACTATACCTATAATGGTGTGTACCCCTATTTATGGTTTGCCCTAAATCGTTAACATTATTATGGCTATTATTATTGTTATTATAGTTATAAAAAAAAAACTTGGTGACTATGTATCCTGTATGAAAAAAATATTAATGGTATGCACATATTTTGTTTTGTAACCCTATACTAGACAATAATAATAATAAAATAATGTTAAGATTTTGGTTTTATTGCCTTTTTATTCATATATAGAAATATATCGAGAAATACACAAATCAATACACATACAGATATATTTATTTTTTTATGTATATAATATATATATACATACATACATACATATATATATATATATATATACATACATACATACATATATATATATATATATATATATATATATATATATATATATATATATATATATATATATATATATATTTTTATATATATAAATATATATTTTTATATATATATATATATATATATATATATATATATATATATATATATATATATATATATATATATATATATATATATTTATATATATATATAAAAATATATATATATATATACGAATGGCTCTTCTATCTTTTCCTCTTCCTGAGCTCTCCTCCTTTCCCCTTCCGGGGAGCCCCTAGGGCTTCCCTTCCCCGGCTCTCCGCTGGCGGCTCCGATGGCCCAGCCTTGGCCGGCCGGCTGCATGGATCTGTTCAGGCAGCCCTACTCTCCCCGTCCTCCCTTTCATCACCTTCTCCCCCCCACTCCCCATCTGCTCTTCCCTCTCCCAATCCTCACCCCACCCCCTCTCCGGAGCCCGACCTTCAGGCAGCCATCCCAATCTCACCACTTCTCCCTCTCGCAGGCATCAGGTCAGCTGTCCCTCCGTTTTCACGTGATGCCCTCGCCCAATCTACTGCTTCTGTGCTCTCCACTCCCGCGTCTGCTTCGGTCGGACTCCCAGCTCCCATCTACGCCCCCAGCCCCCTTCCCCCTCCCAGCTCTCCTCCGCTCCCTTGTCATCTCCCGCTTTGTTTCGAAATTCGAACGGAGCAGTTTTTGCCTCGGGAGAGTCGTCCACCTGTGGTGCAGGCATGGGGGCTTCCTCCTCGGGAGGGTCGCCCACCTGCGGTGCAGGCATGGGAGGCCCTTCCCTCTGGCACCACGTGAACGGGTCTGTGTACCTACTCCACGCGGTAGGCCACCCCAATTCATTGCTAACCGCGCGTGAGTCTTCTCCGTTCGTAGTCTTCCTGGGTGGGACCCACTCTCCTTACGGATTATACGCTCCTAGCTCTGCAACGCATCCCTCGGGTGGGACCCTCCCCTACTCAGCATTTTACGCTGCTGGCTCTGCTTCGCGGCCATCTGGTGGGACTCTCCTCCACTCTGTATTTTACGCTTCTGGCTCCGCATCTCAGCCCTCGGGTGGGACACTCCCCACATCAGCTTTTTACGCTTCAGTGTCCCCATCGGGTGGGGCCCAATCCTACTATGGATTATCCACACCAGCCAACACTACGCTGCTCACGAGTGGGACCCCCCATCACAGCATTTTACGCTTCAGGTTCCCCAGCGAGTGGGGCCCTCCCCTCTTCTGTGCTTTATGTGCCTGGTTCTATATCCAGCTTCTACGCTCAGCACCCTGGTGGGCTCCCCCTAACTTTGTCTCTTTCGCGCCAGACTCGTCCACCAGCCTTGTCGCGCCTGACCTCCTATCCGCGTACTCCTACTCCTTAATCCCCTCTCCATCAGGCGGACCCTCCCCCTTGCTCGACCCCCACGTACAGTACTCCCTCTACACCAATCCCTCCCTATCCTATTCGCTCGACGCACCCCCCACCTTCTCCGACCCTCCACTCGCCCCTTCCTCTACACTCTACGCCTTTTCTGGCACCCATCCCATTCAACCCACCCAGACCTTCATCCCCCCCCAATCCTCCAGCCCCTGGTCTTCCCTCTGAGACCCCTGGCCTCCTTCCTACCCCTATCCGGTTCCCCTCAGAGGCCCCAAGCCCACCTCCTGTACCTTCAATTATTCCAACCACCGCCCCATTGGTCCCTGCTCCCCCTCCTCCTGAAGCTGTTGGTCCTCCTGTGGCGCAGTCCGCCGATGGTGGAGCGGGCCCCACTTTCGGGAGGTCTCCTCCGGCCGTCCCCCAATCAGAGCGCATACCCCAGGAAGTCCCCTCAGACAACACTCTCCGTCCCGAGCAGACCCCCCCCCCCCCCCCCCCCCCCCCCCGGTTGCTCCCCCACCATCCAGTAGTTCCTCTCCGATCCCTTCCTTGGCCGTCCCCTCTCCGCCGACATTCGCTTCCATTCTTCGTCCGGACCTGGCGTCTTCCAAGGTGCCCTTCGTCCTTGTTGGGTTTATAGCCTTTTGTTTTGATTTTTAGTCCCACATCGGCTAGAAAGGAATGTGTATCTCCATATATATGAGTCTTTACTCTCTATGGAGATGCACATGTAGTGCACATGGGTGTGTGCCATGTGGGATTAATTATTAATGGTATAAAGGCTTAATCAACAATTAATAAGCTGTAAGCTTTTTGCTCTTGGAAAATTTATTTCCATAGGAGCTAAGCGACTCGGACTCGGACTCGGACTCGGACTCGGACTCGGACTCGGGCTCAAGGGCTCATGTGGCGTTTTGTTGGCGCACTTTGCACTTAGCATCGTCGCTAGGCGCATAGTGCCAGCGTACGTAGCGTACGTAGTGTGCGCAGCGTACGCAGTGTGCGTATGTGCGTATGGCTGGCTGCATATTAGAGCGGGAACGGTTGCAGCAGTTGCTGCCCGTTATGCGAGCCCAGTTACGCAGCCCAGTTACGCAGCCCAGTGCGCTCAGCGTACCCAGCGTACGTAGTGTGCGCAGCGTACGCAGCGTACGCAGTGTGCGTAGAGTGCGTAGAGTGCGTATGTGCGAATGGCTGGCTGCATATTAGAGCGGGAACGGTTGCAGCAGTTGCTGCATGTTCAGGAGTGGTTCTGCCACTACCCTGAAGTGCAGGCAACTACTTGGCAACCGCCCCGTGGGCTATATATGCAGGTTCTCTCCTCTCTCTCAGTTGGTAGAAGTAATCAGAATTCCAGAGAGAAAACTCTAAGTGTTCTTTAACACAACAGAGTAGTGAGCGTGTTGTTTAACACAAACACTAGTACTTTTTAGTACGCGTGAGTTCTGTTACTTCAAACAGAGAGAGAAGAGTACCATTGCCAGAGGAGTTCGCCGTCTTCCGAGGAGTCAGAAGAGCAGGAGTGTTCCAAGATTTTCCGTCAACCTTGCTGGTTCCTGGAAGCTGTTCGCAGAGGGCGAATAAAGCTTTGAGCAACGGTGATAATTCACCCCAGCAATTCCATCTCTCGCCTGTCATCCTTCTGTTGCCTTTAGCAGTTCTGTCAGTATCTTCTTTTTAGAAGGCACTACTGCCAGTTTGCTACGATCACGGAAATCTCTTTAGATTATTCGTGTATTACGATATCTTTTTAGATTTCGTAATTTGCAGAATCCTTCTGGATCTCTGTTGCAAAACCTTCTTTAAGGAGTTGCATTAGAAACGTTGTCTTTACAACTGTTTCATTTTCTCAGTTTTCCATCAAAAAATTGTGCCCCGGCGTTCCCGGCAACAACAATCTCAAAGCTTTATTGCTACGATGGAAAATATTAATGCTTCACTCCTCAACACTGACTTCTGTAAGTTAGAAAAGTTTGATGGAGAGCATTATCAAGTCTGGAAGAGGAAGGTTTATCTCACTCTTCAACTCAGAGACGTTGATCACGTGCTGCTTGAAGAGGAACCTACTGTTCCAGATACTGGGTCTGCTGCTGCAATATCTGCGGCTACTAAACTTCAGGCTAAGTGAAGAAGAGAAAATAGTATTTGCAGGCTCCTTATCCTGAATGCTATGGAGGATTCCCTTGCAGAATCCTATTCTAAGAAGAATATCGCTAGAGACATATGGGAGTCTCTAGAAAAACTCTATGAAGAAGACAAGAACCGCAGTAAAATATTTGTGGTTGAAAAATATCACAAGTG
Source organism: Iris pallida (assembly GCA_029216955.1). Classification (NCBI taxonomy): domain Eukaryota; kingdom Viridiplantae; phylum Streptophyta; class Magnoliopsida; order Asparagales; family Iridaceae; genus Iris; species Iris pallida. Next base: position 27,987,688 of record JANAVB010015400.1, read on the forward strand.
GTTCTTTGAGGACGAAAAGTCTATGCTGCCGCAGGTGAAGGAGTTCCTGAAACTGCGACTGAAGTTGGAAGACGAGGCGATGTCCCTCCCCGACAAGTTTGTTGTTGGAGGGATTGTCTCAAAGCTCCCCGCTGGGTGGAGCAAGTTCTATGCAAACATGCATAGGAAGAAGTTGGAGATCACCCTTGAAGATCTCCTACAGGAAATCTATGTTGAGGACCAGATGCGGGCTCAACTGAAGGTGGACACACTGTCCAAGCAATTGGCTAATGCCAATCTGGTTCAGACCAAGGGACCAAAGGAAAAGCAGGCGGCTTTCCACAGCAAGAAGAAGAACCCTGACAATCTAAAAGTCAAGGGAACTTCTATCAAGAAAAAGAAGCCAAAGTCAGAAATGCCTTGCTTCAAGTGTGGCAAGAAGGGCCACTTTAAGAATGAGTGTAAAGAAAAGACCAAGCAATCAGAGCAAGGAGAGCCTAGTAAGGTATCTATGATCACCGACGTAGTTGCTATGATTGCACAGGTTGATGCAGTAAGGACTGACTCTGACTGGTGGGTAGACACTGGAGCCTCCTGCCATGTATGCTCCTGTAAGGAGTGGTTCACCACCTATACACCTACTTCTGAAGTGGTTATGATGGCGAACCAGGCACAAGCTGAAGTGCTCGGGATCGGGACGGTGGTGTTGAAGCTGACTTCGGGCAAGTCTCTGACGCTTCAAGGCGTGAAGCACGTTCCTGCTATCGCCAAGAACCTGATCTCGGGAGGCCTACTCTGCAATGCAGGCCTCAGGATGGACATCAATGCTGGCCAGATGGTGATGTCTATCAAGGGAACATATTTCGGGAAAGCTTTTTATACCGAAGGAATGTTCAAGATTCAGCTTGTAAATCAGTCCAATGTAATTAATGTTATTAATGAAGTCACTCATTCTGCTTATACTCTTGAGTTGTGGCATAATAGGCTAGGACATGTTCATTGTAAACGAATAAACAGAATGTCTAGTCTAGGACTTATCTCCAAATGTGGGGGTAAGGTAGAGAAATGTGAAGTTTGTGCTCAAACGAAGATCACAAGGAAACCCTTTCCTCGGATTAATCGAAGTACAGATCTTCTGGAGTTGGTTCACTCCGATATCTGTGACTTCAAACAGTTCTCTACAAAGGCCGGGATGAAGTATTTCATAACCTTCATCGATGACTTCTCAAAGTATGCGTTCGTCTACTTGCTGAAGGCTAAAGACGAAGCATTCGAGAAGTTCAAGGAGTTCAGAGCTGAAGCTGAGCGACAGACTGGACAACAACTCAAAAGGATAAGAAGTGATCGAGGTGGGGAGTACAGGTCTCATGAATTCGCATCGTTCTGTAAGGAACATAGAATTGTCAATGAGACTACGGCTCTGTACTCTCCTCAATCAAACGGAGTAGCTGAGAGGAAGAACAGGACGTTGACAGAAATGATAAATTCAATGTTGTTGACTGCTGGCCTTCCTAAGTGCTACTGGGGAGAAGCTGCATTGACGGCCACTTTTATTCTAAATAGAGTGCCTCATGCAACTTCTGATATTACTCCTCATGAACTCTGGTTCAAAGTCAGACCTAACTTGAATGTTATTCGAGTGTGGGGGTGTCTGGCATTTGTCAAGCTTCCAGATCTGAAGATTCAGAAGCTTGGGACAAGGACTACAAAGACGATCTTCTTGGGGTATGCCGAGAAGAGTGATGCTCAAAGATTTCTTGATATTGAGTCAAATCATATCATTGAATCTCGCGATACAGAATATTTTGAAGATAAGTTTGCAAGGCACAAGAATATTGTTCTTCCGGATGTTCCGGAGAATAATGAGGGTGCACAAGAGACTGAAGTCTTCAATGAAGATGTGGTCCAAGAAGATGTTGTTGTTGATACAACGATTGAACCAGAACAAGCTGAGCCGTCAGCTAAGCGTGTGAGGAGGCCGAAGGACTTCGGAAGTGACTTTGTCACCTATCATGTGGAAGCAGATCCACTTACCTATGATGAGGCGATGAAGACCAGAGACGCAGTTTTCTGGAAGGAGGCGATTGACAATGAGATTGATTCCATCACCTCAAATAACACTTGGGTGTTGGTTGATCTTCCTGAAGGAGCAAAACCCATCGGATGCAAATGGATCTTCAAAAAGAAGATGAAAGCAGACGGAACTATTGACAAGTTCAAGGCTAGGTTGGTAGCCAAGGGGTTTTCTCAGAAGCAGGAGATTGACTACTTTGACACATATGCTCCAGTAGCCCGGATGACCACCATCAGAATGTTGATTGCTCTCGCAGCAATAAATAAGATGGTGATACATCAGATGGATGTGAATACGGCTTTTCTAAATGGCGAGCTGACCGAAGAGATTTACATACAACAGCCAGAGGGATTTGTCATCAGAGGTCTTGAAGACAAAGTCTGCAAGTTGGTGAAATCTTTGTACGGTCTTAAACAGGCTCCCAAGATGTGGCATGAGAAATTTGACAAAGTTATAAGGTCAAATGGCTACATGGTCAGCGATACGGACAAGTGTGTTTACACGAAGTTCGCTGATGGAAGAGGTGTGATCGTTTGTCTGTACGTGGACGACATGCTTATCCTAGGTACGGATATTAGATGTGTCACGGAGACAAAGAAATTCATCTCAAGCAAGTTCAGTATGAAGGACTTGGGGGAAGCTGATGTGATCTTAGGGATCAAGATCATCCGGACAGACACTGGACTAGCGCTGTCACAGTCTCATTATATTGAGAAAATGATCACTCGTTATGGGTATCGGGATCTTCCAGGGATCGATACGCCGTACAGGTGTGATCTGAAGCTGAAGCCTAATTCAGGGAAAAGCGTCAGGCAGCTGGAGTATGCAAGCGTAATCGGAAGTTTGATGTATGCGACTACTGCCACAAGGCCTGACATAGCTTTCGCCGTGGGAATGCTGAGTCGTTTTACGAGCAATCCAGGTGTTGACCACTGGAAAGCTGTGGAACGGATTATGAGATATCTCAAGAAGACTCAGACATATGCACTGTACTACAGCGGAGATCCGTCGGTAGTGGAAGGCTTCAGTGATGCCAGTTGGTGCTCAGAGGTGGAGAGCGAGAGGTCCACAGGTGGATACATTTTTACAATGGATGGAGCTGCTATATCGTGGAAGTCGAAGAAGCAGACTATGCTCTCGCGGTCATCCATGGAATCTGAGTTCTTTGCACTTGATACCGCAGCCGAGGAAGCAGAATGGCTTCGGGAGCTCATATATGATCTTCCAGTGGTTGGGGCGCAAATACCGGTGATACCGATATACTACGACAACCAGGCGACTGCGGCGGTGGCATCAAATGACCTCTTCAACGGGAAGAAGAGGATTGTGCGGTTGAAGCACAGGACAGTACACGATCTTATCAAGAGAGGTGTTATTGCAATAATTGATGTTCGGAGTCAGGAGAACCTGGCGGATCCGTTCACCAAGGGCCTCAAGCGCCAGCTGGTCGATGACACAGCTTGTAAAATAGGCTTGAAGGCATTCTGATATTGTATTATTGTATTCCTACCATAAAGTTTTATGCTATTAGTTCAAAGATTTATCTACTAGGCATCTAGCTTTTGGTTCAAGGGAGGACCACTAATCGGAAGAATATCAGGAAAGGTGGGTACATGTTCTATTGGGCATGGAGAGGTTACGGACCTATAACCACTGTTGTCTACTGTTGTTTTCTGCGGAAAACAGGTCCTGTGGGAGGTTGGCTTAAATGCCTTAATGAGTTCTCAGGCATTTGGAATGTCTGGTTTGCTTTACAGGAAGCATGGTAGCACAGCACTACAAGGAGTGTGACTCCATGCTATGTGTGGCGATGACTCCACCATGAGGTTCTCGAAGGAGGTAAAGCCTCGGCTATGTTAGCCAAGTCACAGCGGCATAGCACCGCAAATAGGCAGTTGGCCTAATGCTGTATATTAAATTAAAGAGGGATGTAGTCAGCACTACAAAGAGGAGGTGTTCCTCATGTTACGGGTGGCACGACACCACAATGAGGTAAACCCGGCTAGGGATAAAGCCTCGGCCTTGCAAGCCATGTCGTAGCGGCGTAACACCGCACAGAAGCGTAAGGCTTCATGCTGGGTAGTTTGGCACTACAAAGGGGCTAGACCTCATGCTACGGGTAGTATGACACTACGATGAGGTTCCCGGTGATTCGGGGTAAGGTCCTCGGCTTAAGGCCATGTCATAGCGGCGTAGCACCGCAAAGGAAGCGTTGGACGCTTCATGCCATGTCTCTTTAATAAAGAACTCACCTATAGTGTATGGACAAAGAGATATCAGGCCGTCTCTTGAGGGTAAACTTGTAGACACCCAATATTATACACTGAAACAAGGCTGGCACACGGCCTTAAATGTGCAGCCAGAAGCACATGTAACTACATTATGTGAGTGGAAAGAATTTCAGCTGTGATGCAGAATTCAAGGCTTAGTCCATTCTTGTATTATAGTTTGATTTTTGACTCACGTGGGAAGATTCAAGTCTTAAGTGGCATCTATCCTAAAAGCATAATGGACAGTTACTGTGGGGAACACTCGTACTCATATATATAGAGATATGTGGGGGATTGTTGGGTTTATAGCCTTTTGTTTTGATTTTTAGTCCCACATCGGCTAGAAAGGAATGTGTATCTCCATATATATGAGTCTTTACTCTTTATGGAGATGCACATGTAGTGCACATGGGTGTGTGCCATGTGGGATTAATTATTAATGGTATAAAGGCTTAATCAACAATTAATAAGCTGTAAACTTTTTGCTCTTGGGAAATTTATTTCCATAGGAGCTAAGCCCCGTTGGGGCTTAGCGACTCGGACTCGGACTCGGACTCGGACTCGGACTCGGGCTCGGGCTCGGACTCGGGCTCAAGGGCTCATGAGGCGTAATGTGGCATTTTGTTGGCGCACTTTGCACTTAGCACGTCAGCATCGTCGCTAGGCACATAGTGCGCTTAAGTTGTGCTCGTTGCGCGAGCCACTTGCGCGACCACGTTGCGCCCCCCGTTACGCGAGCCCAGTTACGCTGGCCCAGTTACGCAGCCCAGTGTGCGCAGTGTACGCAGCGTACGTAGAGTGCGCAGTGTGCGCAGCATACGCAGTGTGCGTAGAGTGCGTATGTGCGTATGGCTGGCTGCATATTAGAGCGAGAATGGTTGCAGCAGTTGCTGCATGTTCAGGAGTGGTTCTGCCACTACCCTGAAGTGCAGGCAACTGCTTGGCAACCGCCCCGTGGGCTATATATGCAGGTTCTCTCCTCTCTCTCAGTTGGTAGAAGTAATCAGAATTCCAGAGAGAAAACTCTTAAGTGTTCTTTAACACAACAGAGTAGTGAGCGTGTTGTTTAACACAAATACTAGTACTTTTTAGTACGCGTGAGTTCTGTTACTTCAAACAGAGAGAGAAGAGTACCATTGCCAGAGGAGTTCGCCGTCTTCCGAGGAGTCAGAAGAGCAGGAGTGTTCCAAGGTTTTCCGTCAACCTTGCTGGTTCCTGGAAGCTGTTCGCAGAGGGCGAATAAAGCTTTGAGCAACGGTGATAATTCACCCCAGCAATTCCATCTCTCGCCTGTCATCCTTCTGTTGCCTTTAGCAGTTCTGTCAGTATCTTCTTTTTAGAAGGCACTACTGCCAGTTTGCTACGATCACGGAAATCTCTTTAGATTATTCGTGTATTACGATATCTTTTTAGATTTCGTAATTTGCAGAATCCTTCTGGATCTCTGTTGCAAAACCTTCTTTAGGGAGTTGCATTAGAAACGTTGTCTTTACAACTGTTTCATTTTCTCAGTTTTCCATCGAAAAATTGTGCCCCGGCGTTCCCGGCAACAACAGTCCTAGACTTCAATCTCCCGGACATTGAGTACTCCCAAGAGTCACTGGTGCCATCAGTTCCCTTCTCCGACATGGAGATGTCCTCACTATCGAAGTCATTTCCCTACACTTTCATCCTCAAATTTTCTTCCGGATGTCCAAAGCTCCCACGGGTGCAAGAGACGATAGCAAGCTGGAAACTCACTGCGGATTATAGGGTGGCCCCCATTGATCCCAAACACATTTTTCTTCACCTCTCATCCGTCTTAGACCATAAGACTGTCTGGTCCAAAGGCACGTGCAGGATTGATTCCCATCAGATGAAGATCATCAAGTGGTCAGCAAGCTTTAACACCAAAGAAGATTCAGCGACAGTTGCCGCCTGGATCACTCTGCCTAACCTGCCCCTCATTTGCTTCGTCCCAGCGGCTCTCAGGCATATCGTCAACTCTTTCGACACGTTTGTGGCCTCAGCCCCTGAGACCAGCAACCTCACCAAAGCCCACTACGCCAAAATTTGCGTGGAACTCGACCTCACCATCGAACCACCAATTTTTATCAACATCGAGCTAGGCGACCGAACCCACACCCAACAAATCCTCTACGATAACCACATCATGTTCTGTAACCACTGCCACTTAAGAGGTCATCTCCCGAAGCACTGCCATCGACTTCATCAAGAAATAAAAAAGAAAACACCCAGAAAAGACGACGAGCCATTTGAGGAGAGAACACCCATGCCACCTCTCCTACCCTGCCCAAATTCGCACACTCGATTCGGCTCCGGCGGCACATCGTCTGACAGGAGCGAATCTTCTAGCAAAGTATTGGTTCCCCACAGCACCCAAACTCTCACCCTATCCAACCAATTCAATGCCCTTGACTCAGAGGAGGCGGATGTCCCCGAGGAGATAGCCTCTTCCCAGCCGACCGCGCGGTCACCGAGATTCCACCCAATTCAGTAGAAGTAGAAAAACTCACCGACATCACCGAAGCTAATTAACAGCACACCAGCGAAGTCCCGGTGGCAGAGACCCTAGCCATTCTAGGACCAGACATAGTTGAGAGAGGGCTCCAAGACCTTGCCGCGGGATTCTCTCTCCAGCAAACCAATCCCCTAACAGGGAGCACCAGTGACTCCATAATCATCCTATCAGAGAACCCCATCTTGGACTTGGCCGAAGAATCGATCAATCAGCAACTGACCCTACAGGAGCAATCATGTAACGATCACCCCTCCCAACGGAGGCAAGACCATACACCTCGAGCGAAGCCAACGCCAATCTCGGATTCGCAGTAACCACCAGATCCGCCGCCAGACGGAACAAAAAACTACCCCACAACATCCTTAATGCTTAACATCCTATCCTGGAATGTCCGCTGTCTGGCGAACAAACCGACGTTAAGGAGAATAACCAATCTGCAAAAAATCCACAAGATAGACATCCTCATCATCCTTGAACCCAAATTCCCCCCCAAAAGATTAAAATCCATCCAACTGCAACTGGGCCTTCCTATGGATATAGCTGGCAGACACGATATTTGGATCCTCTGCACGAAGGATGTCAAATTAGGAGTCATCCGGTACTCCCGGCAGGCCCTCTCCTGTTGGTTCGATCACCTAAGACTTCCCAACCGCACCATCCTTTCAGCGGTCCACGACAGCGGTGATGTTACGGAGAGGAAAGAACTTTGGGACGACCTTCTGGACATCCATCTCCTCCACATCAACTCCCCTTAGCTTTGCATTGGGGACTTCAATGCGATCTCCTGCAGTACGAAGAAAACAGGAGGCCCCCCCCGCTACGGCCATGCTTGACTTCAACAACTTCATCTTCAATGCCCACCTAACCACTCTACAGTTCACTGGCAACGCATTCACCTGGTGTAACATGCAGGATGGCGACCGTCGTCAATACTCTAGGCTTGACAGAGCCCTCACGAATGCCTTCTGGCACAGAATGGAGTTCACCACCAATCTATCCCACCTCAACTCCACAGAATCGGACCACAATCCCCTGCTGGTTGAGATAAAAAAACAAGACTAACTCGTCCAAAAAGAACTTCCAATTCCTTGACTTCTGGATCGGGCATCCCCACTTTATGGGCATCGTTGCGGAAGCTTGGAACCGCACAGATTCCCCCAACCCCCTTGTTCGGGTGAGCAACAAGCTTAAAGCCACCAGAAAAGCCTTGTCCGTCTGGAGCAAGCTCGCCTACGGAGATATCTTTCAAGCCGTTCGCGTCGCCGAAGACGATGTCACCCGCGCCGAGGCCCGGGTCGTCACGGATCGATCCTTAGCGGCTAGAGGAGCCCTCAACCACACAATGGCTATGCTTAAATTCAGGATCAAAGTGGAGACCGATATTTGGAAACATAAAGCAAGGTTGAAATGGGACAGCGAGGAGGACAAAAACTCGAAGTACTTCTACGCCTACGTCAACGGGCGCAGACAAAGCTCCCGATCCACAGGACAGCCGATGACCACGGGAACATCATCACCGACCAGAAGAGCATTCACGAGGCAGCCACTGAGTTCTATTCTAAACTATTCACCAAAGAAACGGTTCACAAAGATAGATCATTCCTTGACCAAATCCCACTCCTCATTAACGACACTGACAAAGCCCAGTTGAACCGCCTTCCCCCAGTTCAGGAGGTTAAAGATGTCGTGTGGGCCCTAAACGAGCACAGTGCGCCTGGTCCGGACGGGTTTTCGGGGGTATTCTTCCTCACATGCTGGGATATTATCAAGCAAGACATCACTGAAGCGGCAATCGCCTTCTTCGAAGGCGCTATATACCCTAAAGCCATTTTTAGTGCCAACCTGATCCTTATTCCGAAAAAAGACAACCCGAAGTCCTTCCGTGACTTTCGACCCATCAGTCTTTGCAACTTCACCAACAAGATCATATCCAAGGTCATCGTGACCAGAATGGCTGGGATTCTCCCCAAGATTATTTCGGAAGAGCAAAGTAGGTTTGTTCGGGGGAGGAACATCCAGGACAATATTATGCTAGCCCAAGAGTTAATCACCTGCATGAAATTTTCGGTGAGGGGAGGCAACATTGTCGTTAAAATCGACATGGAGAAAGGTTATGACAGACTGGATTGGTAATTCATGATCTGGGTTTTCAGAGCTTTCGGATTTTCGGAAAATTGGACTAATATTGTCTGGAGATCCATCAGCAACTCGTGGTTCTCCACGGTCATCAATGGCCACGCTGATAGCTTTTTTAAATCCTACCGTGGGGTGAGACAAGGCGACCCACTATCCTCCACAGTCTTCATCATAGCTGCTGATGCTCTGAGTAGGAACCTTAACAATATGGTCAACACTCCTAACTTCCAGTACTATCACACATCCAGTGGCTGCCCTATCATCACCCATTTGGCTTTCGCTGACGACCTACTCATCTTCTCTTCCGGAGATGAAGGTGCAGTAGAGGTGGTTCACAATACCCTGATGAGATACTCTAGATGTTCTAGCCAGAAAATCAATCATTCCAAGAGCGTTATATACGCCCACCACAACACCAATAGAGACCACGCCAACAACCTCTCCAAATTAACTTTCTTCTCAGTTGCTAAGCCCCCGTTCAACTATCTTGGATGCCCTTTAGTGTACAGAAAATCCAACGTTGGCATTTTCGAGGACTTAATCACCAGAATCAGGAAGAAACTGGAAGGGTGGCACAATGCCACCTTATCCCCAGGCGGCAGAATGATCCTCATCAATCACGTGCTATCCTCTATCCCCATCCACACCCTAGCGGCGTGTTCGCCGCCCATCAAGGTTCTTTCCTCGATCGAACAGATCTTTTGTAATTTTTTCTGGGGACATAGCAACGGCCAGGATAAGCATTACTGGGCTAGCTGGAATTCCATGGCTCACCCGACAGGCGAGGGGGGGCCTGGGATTCACCAAACTCTCTCACATTGTTAAAGCATTCTCGATAAAACTGTGGTGGAAACTCCGTACGAGCAACAACTTATGGAGCAGGTTTTTGAAAGCCAAATACTTCAAACACACCTACCCCTCCATGGCCACACATAATTGCAGATCCTCAACGGCTTGGCGTCGCATCCTTATCGGTCGCAACCTGGCCGAGCCTGCGATGCACTTTCAGCTGAGAGCGGGCGACTCGAACCCATTCCTTGAGCGATAGATTGGAGACAGTATGATCCCGAGTCTTACGGAGACCCCGAGAGATTGTAAGAGCAAAGACTTGTGGAACCCCTCCACCGACGACTGGCACTGGGAACAGGTTCTTCGGTGGTCAGGTAATGAAGCGGCTGATGGCATCCGCGAGAGAGGGTTACGCATCAGCGGCAAGAAGGATGCGTTGAGATGGTCCCTCGAGGCGTCAGGGGCATTCTCGATGAGGTCGATGAGGATCTCTATCCAGGGCGCCGGTCAGCCGTACCTCCCCATAGCACACTATTGGCACTCCTGCATCCCTATAAAGTGGTCCTTCCTCGTGTGGAGAGTCATCAGGAAGAAACTACCGACAGAAGACATCCTTAACAGCATCGGGATTAGCTTAGCGTCTGCTTGCTCCTGTTGCTCCGAGCATCAGACGGAGACCATCGATCATATTTTCCGTCAGGGGACGCTGCCTGACAGGACTTGGACAACCCTTAACCAGCTATTCAGCATCGAGCAGGGAGGTGGTCGCTTCCACAATCTACTGGCTCCTGGGGGTCTGCTTCCCACGGCCACCAGATCATCGCAGCGGCCGCTACTTGGGTCATTTGGAAGAATCACAACAAGGTGAGATTCGAAGGACACCTATTCTCGGCAGACCAGATCCTTCGTGAAGTTACCCGCCAATGCCATAAGCGGAGCACTCTATGCTCCCACAGCTCGAGAGCATTCTGGTCGATGCTCCTCTAGCCCCTGGCGTTTGTTTCGCTTTCCTCCTCCTTCCTTTTGCGGTATACCTGTACAGGCTTCGGTATTTTGCGCCTTGTATACGGTTTGTCTGCAGTTTTTAGCCGTCTTTTTTAATAAATAGGGGGGTTTTCTTTATTTATATATATATATATATATATATATATATATATATATATATAATGTTAAGATTTTGGTTTTATATATATATATATATATATATATAATGTTAAGATTTTGGTTTTATATATACTCATTATATATATATATATTTTTTGTTTTTGTTTTTTGTATATATATATATATATATATATATATATATATATATATATATATATATATATAAATATATATATATATATATATATATATATATATATATATATATATATATACAATGGAGAAAAAAATATACAATGGAGAAAATATATATATATATATATACAATGGAGTTATAGAAAACCCAATATGTTGCACGGTTCACCGAATCATTACTACAAACCGAGCACAGCAGGCCCCCCCCCCCAAATCGACCCAAAGGGAAGGCAAACCCGAACTTCCCCCCTTATATACGAGAGAGAGAAAGAAAGTAGACAAACCCCAAACCCTAACCTAAACCTCTGCCACGCCACCCTGACTCCCTAGGCGGCCACCCTGACCCTGCGTGCCGTCGAGGTGGCTGCCGATCGACGACATAATGACTGCGTGCGGCCTGGGACAGCAACCGAGCGCAGCAGCAGGGTCTATTGCGAGGTCCACTTCGCAGCGGAAAGTCTTCCTCCTCGCTCACCTGTTCTTCGAGCCATTTTCTCGGGTACACTCCTAACCTAACCCTCTTCAACCCTATTCAAGTAGTTTGTAAGTAACAGCCGTAGATCACTCGAAAAATTAACACAAAGTCGATGACAATTATGTTTGCAAAATAGGGTATAGAATAGTTTAGACACCCAATTTGGAAGGCACATCATTGCCATTCCATCGACGAATTTGAGAATCTAAGTGAACAAGCTTTATGACAACATATACTAGATTAAAACCTATCTTGCAGATCCTGATTTCATTAAGTATGCACAAAATTATTCGATTTCAAAAATCAATAAAAACCTGTTTTCAAAAACTAGAATTTAAGAAATTTTTCCTGATACGGCGAGCGCCCCGACAAACCAGGCAACATAGTCATAACCCATGAGCATCGAAAGATGCGTATGGATGTTGTCGATGTGTAGGATTCTACGGAAATCGATTTCGTTGTACGTGTGCACGAAATCGAGGCGTATCCGTCGAGATACCCAGTATCGGCCCCTTTGCAAACTAGCCTGTAACTTCGTGCACGTTCGTCATCACCAGACGAAACTTGCGCCAACAGAACCTTATCAGTTTTCTAGTCCTGTGTTCCAAGTTTGGTCCGATTCTGAGAAGGTCGACCGGAATGCTATTTTGGCGGGCCCGCGATCCGATCCAACGGACGAATTTGTGCAAGGCCCACCGGAATCCAACTTTGGACATACCGTTAGGTTCGTATCGTCAAACCGAACCCGTAAACATATAGTTTGATGACTTTAGAGGCTATAGGCTCTCGCACATTTTTTGGTGCAATGTGGGTCCAACAACGAACATTGTTTTGACTCAAAATTACCGTTTTGCCCATGTGTCCATAATTGGACTTATGGGTAGGCTATCCTAGTTAATTTGACTATTCTGAACATGTTGGTAATATCTATTTCAACTTTCGGAGATTGTTGTGAGAGTTTGACTTTTGTGGCTCGTTGATTGACGGGATAGTGTTGGCTCTACGTGTTACCACCATGCAAGGATACCTTGCCTTTCTTTACAGTTTATTTACATGCTTATATTTTTTCTCTTTTTTTACATGTCATCATTTAGTTATTGGGATGATTGTTGATGTGAGTTTCCTTCATGCATACCAGTTACTGGACTTGTTCACATATCGTCTTTGTTCACGGTTGGTACTATAGTTCATGTTGGATATGTTCCCACTGTACCATGACCGAGTCGTACCGTATCGTAGAATGAGTGCGTTATAACTGAACTGCTATATCTTGTTTTTGATTTCTCAACCTGCGAGTCCACACTAGGGGCGAGGGTTGATTTCTTGAAACTAACCTGCGAGTCCACACTAGAGGCGAGGGTTAGTTATTTGTTCAAACCTGCGAGTCCACACTAGGGGCGAGGGTTTGATTATCCTATTGATTTCTTGAAACTAACCTGCAACTCCACACGAGGGGCGAGGGTTAGTTATTCGTTCAAACCTACAAATTCTCACTAGGGGCGAGGGTTTGATTATCCGATTGATTGTCTTGAACTAACCTGTGAGTCCACACTAGGGGCGAGGGTGTCACGACCCGCTCCTGAATAATCGGATACGAGTCGGACATGCCCAGCCTACGTTGGAAAACACAACACAGAAAGCTGTACATTTCTAAGGAAAACTCCAAGTCACCAGACAAAATAAAACATCACAGCATCTATAATCGTTTCCAGAGAGTCACTACACTAACTATTGTTACAATTTATACCTGAATATTATCGGGGATAAATCGGTAACCAGAATAAAATACAACTGTGAAGTCTCAAAGTACAAATATCCAGAAGTAAAACTAAGCAAATCTAAATCTGTAGCCTCTCACTCTAAGTCATGGCTCCATCCTGCTCAGCTAAGATCCCGGGCTCTAGCCCATAAAGGTGGAACGATATCCTCAAGTACACTTACAACATATTCAGTCAAGAGCGGAGCAAAGTATAATTCTAGAAAATGAACAAGAACATCATGATATGGAAATGAGTACAGGAGAACTTGAAGATGTATAGTACTGGAAGTAAAGAACATGAAAGTACAGGAATATAAATACAGGAAGTACAAGAAATAAAGTACATGAAGTGTCACGACCCGTACCCGCTTTTCGGATACGAGACGTGTCCAAGTCAGCCTACGCCGCAGAGTCGACGGTAGAACGCTGTCACGACCAAGATGCTCAAATTCACAAAATGTAACATGCATTGCTCATTCACATTACTAAATCAATTTTACAAATTACAAGGTTTCACAACTTCACATTTGCTAGAAAATATAATATCCCACAAAATAGAAAAGACAGCTAATTCAACTATCTAGGTTGACCTCAGCATACCTATGCCTTCCCAGTGCTAAGAGTGATCGCGGCTAAACCTAAAAAATATTAGTTTCCAGTCAGGAATGGAATAAGCACACAAACCAACGACAAATCGAACACAATAGAATTCATAAGACAATAGAATTCATAAGACATGAAAATAACACATGGGAAATGGAAACTAGAAAGCAACTGATGTCATGGCAAGCGGTAAAGAAAACAAGGAAAACAAATAAAAGACAACTATCTACGTGTTTTGAAATATCAGTTTCGACATGTAAACGGCTATGGGGTAATCCGGCACCTTGCACGTATCGTGTGCAGCTGCTATTATTCAAGAATAGACATTTTGGGATGGGTAAGGGGTAGTTCACATGTCTACTAAGATATTTTCTCTCCAAGCTAGTACTCATGGAATCAAGTCGCAAGCATGGTAATCATGAAAATGACAGTCAAGAAATATAATAAATCCATGATACTAATCTCCATGTGACGAGCGTGTCAACAAGAAGCAAGACATATGTATAAACATGAAACGTAAAAACTACTATGAATCGAAAAGCAATCAGAAAGTGCACTTGCCTGAGGTCCTGAACTGCGGATACGGGTCAAGCATTGAGTTAAGTCCAAAGAACCTATTTTATAAAATTACCATGTTAATAGATGATCTCAACAAAGAGTAGCACACATGTTGGTCCATGGGCTTCTAGGTCAATTCTACTCTATTTGATTTAAAAAAGGTTAATCCTTTATAAAATGTGTATACATATTTATAACTTCTTTTAGAAACTATTTATAATGTTTTAAAAACTATATTATTATTAACAAGATACTTTAGATTAATTATATAGAAAAATCTAGTAAATCATTTTTATACCTAAACTATCATTTAATTAGGTACGACATAATTCCATAATAATTTAGATCAAAACTAAAGTTTAATCAAATAGGAAATACTATAGATACTAGACAAATAGAAATATAATATGACGAAGTATAACTAGTCAATTAAATCAAAATAAGTTGCTATTTAATCAGCATAGCTAAATATATAAAATAGGTTAATACTACTAGCAATATATATATTACAAAACCTTTTAACCAAAATATTAATCAAATTATTTAGTGACTAGCTAAGAACTTATCAATTAAGGGTTCACTTAAACTTTGAACTTCACTGGCTTAAATCTATCACTTAACTAATATATACAATAATAAAAATCCAAACTAAATCAAACATAAATCCATTTATTATAAAATCAATTTATTATAAAATCAATTTATTATAAAAATCTAAACTAAATCTATAGAACTTATTCACCTTTTTTTCTTTCTTTTAAAACACAACCATAGGCCCCTGGCCCACGGCTCACTCATCCGAACTTGGTACTGCTCTCTCTTCCATGAGAGAGAAAACAGAATTCCTAAAATAATAAGGATAATTAAAGTTATAGAAGAATAAGACAAAAAAGAAGAAGGGGAAGATCCTCCTGGCGTCGAGTCTGCGAAAAAGGAGGCGTTGGGAAGCCAATGACAGACTGCCAGCGCTTAGTGCTGAGGCGAACAGGGTCATGCGGCTTCGTCAGCTCCGTTCCGACATGGATGCCCGTGCTTCAACGCGGCAGAGAGGGAAAAACAAGAGAGTGGGTCTCACCAGCGCTCGACGTACGTGCGCTAGAGTGGAGGCGACGGCGATGACGGGGAATGGGGTCGAGCAGTGGGACACGGAGTTCCGGTAGACGGGCGCCGACGGTTGTGGTTTATGGCAGCGGGTTAGTTGCGGTTGTCCAGATCTAAGGCGGGGATCCGGATGTAAGCCCCAAATCAGCGTGTCCAGATTGACACGACTCAGTGGCTCGGTGACTCACGGCGTTGAGTGCTCATCTTCGCGTGTGTCGAACAAGTGGTATGCGGTCGGTGGTTGACTCTGTTGTCGCCACGACGGTGGGACTGCTACGCATGGTGGCTGGGCGCACTGACTACGGCAGTTTGGGGCATTGAGTCGAGCGGCTATCGGCTGCAGCTTCTGGTTCGGGCGATTGGCTGCGACGTGTAGTGCCAAGGTGGAGGAGGTGTCGGACGAGGCACAGGTGGTGTTGATGGTTGGGGTTACGGTCGCGACCGGGGGTCGAGATGATGGTTGTGAGGGTGTTGGTGTCTAATGACGGGGTCGGGTGTACGGTGAGCGTGGATTCGGGATTGCTGTAGAGGCTGTTTTGGGGACTCGATGAGTTCGACGTTGGAGGTGGCCGGGATGGCGTGGTTGTGGAGATGGCGAGGAGTAGGATGAATGGCCGATGTCGATCGAAGGCTAAGTTCGTCAATAAGAATATAGGAAGGAATATCTAATGTGTATGTCGATGACAAGGGTTCCCAATATACATATAGTCGGAAGGGACTGGGTCGGTTGCGTTAGTAGATAAGAAGAAGAAATGATATTGATAAAACTATGGTTAACTTAAATAGTTATTTAAAAACAAATTAGGGTATTCGTTTAGGAGATATGTAATCTATCAACAAGATCTTTATTCAAATAATTTTAAAACTTTATAGATCAATTCCTAATCCAATAATTAAAAGTGTTATTTGATACCATCAAAATGATTCGAACTACGCTTTTATAAATTCATAATTTTGTAAATCTTTTATTGTTTAAAAAATTACTTACGACTCTAACACCATTTATGAATCAAGGTTTAAATCAAATAAATACTGAAACCCATTAACTCATAATAACAATTAATACGAAATATTATTAATAATCCTTAAAATTATATTTAGCAGAAACTAATTTAATACTTAATACTATACGACTTTAAAATAGAACTTCCAAAATAAATAATCATTTAAATAGTAACATTTATATTTTAGATATAACAGTATATAGAAAACTTATTTATTAGCCATTAAAGTCAAATACAAAAATATATACACATGTAACAAAATACACCTACATGCACGTCTCTGGACGCACTACATGTCTACATAGGTTCAGGTTTGGTTTGGGTCCAGTTCGGGCCAAACCATTACAACCAGTCTCCTACAAGTCAATAATAAAATTAATAAATAATTAAAATGTCTTTAGAGGTTAAGTCGCAACTTGGTCTGGTTTTCTTAGTTAGAACACACCTATGACTCGGCATTCCCCTACCATGGCTAAACACTAGTCAAAGCACGTCACTGCACTATCCGTGTCATGATTCCTAGTCGTCGTGTACTTCAAAACTCAACCATGGCTAAAGTCATCTATCGTAATAATTAACTAAATAATTATTTATAAAAATTCTAAAAAATTATAATTCTAATAAAATAAAATAAATATATATTAAAATTTTGGGAAGGGAGATTACAAATCTACTCAACTTAGAAATAAATTCGTCCTCGAATTTAAGGACTACTAGGATAGGCAGACTTGGTAGATTGGCGAAAGGTAGTAG
Source organism: Iris pallida (assembly GCA_029216955.1). Classification (NCBI taxonomy): domain Eukaryota; kingdom Viridiplantae; phylum Streptophyta; class Magnoliopsida; order Asparagales; family Iridaceae; genus Iris; species Iris pallida. The sequence goes on from JANAVB010015400.1 coordinate 28,005,009, forward strand.
AAATTTGTGATAAAAGAAATTGATTGAATAAAATAAATAAAATAGGAAAAAAGTGTTTGAAACTCTAAAAGCCCTATAATGCTCTCAGCTTTAATTTTTGAAATAAGTTTGCTAAGAAAAATAATCATAAACAAAGTATCGACGAAATCTGCTTTCCATCCCGACAAATAAAATATGTGAATGAATAAATGAATAAAAAATTTCTGAAACTCCGAAAAGGGGAATCTTGGGTTAGGGATGTGGGATTGATTTTGGGAATTAGGGATAGGGATTTGGATGGTTGGGGGTTTTGGGAACTAGGGATTTTACCCAATCATACCCCAAATCAATCATAAAATATTGTCTAAAATAATACCTATTACTTTAAATAATCCTTGTAATAAAATCAATTGTCAAAATATTATTAAGAATAATTCAAATATTTATAGCTGTATATTTTCCATAAATGCAATATCTTCTAAAATAATATAGTAATAATTTAAATTTAATATAACTCTTGATAAAATAGTAATTCAATTAATCCTAGAAAAAAAAACTCTTCTAAAATTTTGCAAATCTCTCTTTTTTTTCCAAAATATATAAAATAGAAATAGAATAAAATTATTTTTCGATTTGGAAAATATTAAACTAAAATAAACTAAATAGAAATTGTAAGAAAACGGAAAGTGGGCATACGACCTACCCACCTTAGAATGATTTACCCTAGAAATTTTAAAGGTCACGATTAGGCACGACTATGAAGAATAATCAAGAAACCAAATTTTTAATTGATATGAATTAAACGACAAATGGTATAATCAAGGGAGTGATATGATTCATGATCTAATTAGTCACGCGTAATCATGGATATGATAAAAATGATAAAGATAATAGACAAAAGGAGAGTGTGATTTGGCACGATCAATATTCGGTCAAATGGTCTAGTTGACAACCTAATGTTTAAGGATGATTTAAATTGAAATAATTTGGCATAATCCCATTACAGTCAACAAGGTCTAGTTACGACCGAATTTCTAAAGAATGATCAAGGTTCTAGATGCAATCTAAATAAGGCTAAAGTCCTATAGATATAACTTAAGATACAGTCACGATCAAGGTTAATCATGCAAATCATCCATGCATGATAAAATTAGAAAGTTGGCACGAGCATGAACAAGGTCAAAATAGTCATGATCAAAATAGAATACAAAATATAACATTAGCAATAATTGATTTGAAATATATGCATGATTATGATTATAGTCAAGAGAGCTTAGTCGTGATCAAATTTGTTTAGGACGATCAATTAGTTAAGCAAAACTGTTTAGGCATGATTATAGAATAAAACCTAGAAAAGGATACAAATTGACTCGATATAATAAAAGGAGTCTAGTCATGATCGAAATTGTTCAAGGATGTTCAAATCCAAAATCGTTTCGATATGCTTAAAATATTTATCCACAATTAATTAGGAACGCGTTTAGAAGCAATATCTAGATAAGTTTAGGAATTCAGTCGAAATTACGTTAAAAGATGACAATCTAAGAAATAGAAGGATAAGAAAGGAAGGGAGAATTACCGGTTTATTGAGAAGATTGTGACTAGAAATAAGCACAAATCAATTTGAAAACTTAATAGTTATATGCCAATAAGATGTAGTCTCTGTGGTATTCGAAACACATAAACACAATCGAAGTCATTTTACCGAGAATTTATGCCTCGCCAGTGTACAGCTAGCTGTATTAAACCCTTGGTTCCACAACTCAAGCTATGTTACGAAAACGAATACCCTATCAACTCTATCTAATCTTGACATAACCACTCAAGGATGAAATAAGACGACCAAGACATAGTTTTAATAATGTTTGATCACCCACGCTTACTGGAAATTATTTCAACTTAGGGGTCATGCAACGCCAGTGCACTGCTGGCTGTAGTGAACCCGTAGTCTCGATAATTCAAATAAGTGACGACAGTGCGCTGCTGTCCTGTCATCGCAAGTCATCAAAATTATTTCAACTATATCTCCAAGAATATCAAAGGAGTTTAAAATATCATACAAGTTGATAAAGATAGAAAAGTGTAAGTACATGTTCTTCAAGTATAAGGTCAGCTTCTTGAAAAGAAAATCAATTGATTAGGAAGGATAATGATCGAAGTCAAAATAAGTAAAAGTTTTATAATCCTTATTTCTCGGATATTCAATATTCAACGGTTGAGAGGAAACTTTTGAATCCGAAAACTTAACTCGAGATTAATAGACAATTGAGTGAGAAGTTATTTTAAAATAATTCTTTAATTCCAAGGAGAAGAATATAAGTGATACGAACTTATGATATGGCGATGTTAGAAAAGACAATACATAAAGTTGTACAATTATCATGATTAGGAAGAAAATGACCGAAGGCAAAAGAAATATAACTTAAATTTATATTTCTCTAATATTCATGATCGAGGAAAAAATATGTATAAAGCACTATGTCTACCTATTATGAATATATTTATACACAAGTATATAGGTATAGCCTAAGTAAATCCCAAACATCCCAAAATATCATTCTAAAAGAAGGTTATCCTATTTCCAAGTAAAATATAAATTTAAATAGCAATAATACATATATTATATTCGATATATAATTTATAGAAATCATTCACAATAATAGAAATGAACTACCAATATATATACACATCTATATATCTACATGGACGACGTTGGTCGCACTACATGACCACTAGGACTTGGGTTGGATTCGGGCTAATTTGGAACAACCAGGTCTTCTAAAAGCCAATAATCTTAATAATAGGTAATTAAATTATTCCTAGGGTTATGTCACGATTTGGCCTGGTTTTCCTAGTTAGTACACACCTATGACTCGGCCTTCTCTACCATGGCTAGAACACTAGTCAAAGCACTCGACCACACTCTAAGTGCCAAAACTCTTGGTTATCTTGCACTCCGAAGCTTAACCGTGACTAAGGCCGTCTATACTAAATATTTATAAAATTCTAAAAATCATATTTTAATTCAAACAAATAAATAAAAGGATATCTTCCAAACTTTCGGAAAGAGGGGTTACGGTCAAGAATTAGGTTCCAGGAAGGCCTAAGTTGATGAGTTAATAATCTACCCACCTTAGGTCATATCGTCGTATCAAAATGTAATAGTGTATCTATAAAACCGTACAGGTCATCTAAATTTAGTAAATTGTATGGCCTAATCCTTAACTACCCAATAATCAAATTAATAAGGGACTCCTATTCCTAGTCATTCTCCCAAATTAATTCAATCCTATTTGTGAATGAGCCTTTCCTAGTCGCAGGCTCGCAATAGTACGACTAACTTAAGTACTATCACGAGTTCGCAATCTTTTACGAAAACTGACCTGCATGAGCCACCATAAAAACTTGTCACGACCCGCACCCGCTATTCGGATACGAGACGTATCCAAGCCAACCTACGCCGCAGAGTCGGCGGTAGAACGCTGTCACGGCCAAGATGTTCAAAATCATAAAATATAACATATAATGCTCATTCACATTACTAAATCAATTTTACAAATTACAAGGTTTCACAACTTTACATTTGCTAGAAAATAGAATGTCTCATAAAATAGAAAAGACAGCTAATTCAACTATCTAGGTTGACCTCAACATACCCATGCCTTTCCAGGGATAAGAGTGATCGCGGCTAAACCTAAAAAATATTAGTTTCCAGTCAGGAATGGAACAAGCACACAAACCGACGATAAATCGAACACAATAGAATTCACAAGACATAAAAATAACATATGGGAAATAGAAACTAGAAAGCAACTGATGTCATGGCAAGCGGTGAAGAAAACAAGGAAAACAAATAAAAGACAACTATCTATGTGTTTTGAAATATCAGTTTCGACATATGAATGGCTAGGGGGTAAATCCGGCACCCTGCACGTGTCGTGTGCAGCTGCTATTATTCAAGAATAGATATTTTGGGATGGGTAAGGGGTAGTTCACACGTCTACTAAGATATTTTCCCTCCCAGCTCGTACTCATGGAATCAAGTCGCAAGCATGGTAATCATGAAAATGATAGTCAAGAAATATAATAAATCTATGATACTAATCTCCGTGTGACGAGCGTGTCAACAAGCAGCAAGACATATGTATAAACATGAAATATAAAAACTACTATGAATCGAAAAGCAATCAGAAAGTGCACTTGCCTAAGGTCTTGAACTGCAGATACGGGTCAAGCATTGAGTTCAAGTCCAAAGAGCCTATTTTATAAAATTACCATGTTAATAGATGATCTCAACAAAGAGTAGCACATATGTTGGTCCATGGGCTTCTAGGTCAATTCTACTCAATTTGATTTAAGAAAGGTTAATCCTTTATAAAATGTGTATACATATTTATAACTTATTTTAGAAAATATTAATAATGTTTTGAAAACTATATTATTATTAACAAGACACTTTAGATTAATTATATGGAAAAATCTAGTAAATCATTTTTATACCTAAACTATCATTTAATTATGTAGGACATAATTCCATAATAATTTAGATCAAAACTAAAGTTTAGTCAAATAGGAAATACTATAGATACTAGACAAATAGAAATATAATATGACAAAGTATAACTAGTCAATTAAATCAAAATAAGTTACTATTTAATTAACATAGCTAAATATATAAAATAGGTTAATACTACTAGCAATATATATATTACAAAACCTTTTAACCAAAATATTAATCAAATTATTTAGTGACTAGCTAAGAACTTATCAATTAAGGGTTCACTTAAACTTTGAACTTCACTGGCTTAAATCTATCACTTAACTAATATATACAATAATAAAAATCCAAATTAAATCTAACATAAATCCATTTATTATAAAATCCATTTATTATAAAAATCCAAACTAAATCTATAGAACTTATTCACCTTTTTTTTTCTTTCTTTTAAAACACAGCCATAGGCCCCTGGCCCATGGCTCACTCAGCCAAACTTGGTAGTGCTCTCTCTTCCATGAGAGAGAAAATAGAATTCCCAAAATAACAAGGATAATGAAAGTTATAGAAGAATAAGAAGAAGAATAAGAAGGGGGAGATTCACCTGGCATCGAGTCTGCAGAAAAGGAGGCGCTGGAAAGCCAACGACAGATTGCCAGCGCTCAGTACTGGGGCGAACAGGGTCTTGCAGCTTCGTCAGCTCCGCTCCAACATGGATGCTCGTGCTTCAACGTGACAGAGAGGAAAAAAATGAGAGAGTGGGTCTCACTAGCGCTCGGTATGCGCGCGCTGGAGTGGAGGCGACGACGATGATGGAGAATGGGGTTGAGCAGTGGACACGGTGTTCCAGTCGACGGGCGTCGGCGGTTGTGGCTTATGGCAGCGGGTTAGTTGCTGTTTCCAGATCCAAGGCGGGGATACGACAGTAAGCCCTAAAGCAGCATGTCTAGATTGACACGACTTAGTGGCTCGGTGACTCACGGCGTTGAGTGCTCATCTCCGCGTGTGTCGAGCAAGAGGTATACAGTCGATGGATGACTCTGTTATCGCCACGGTGGTAGGACTGCTACGCATGGTGGTTGGGCGTACTGACTACGATAGTTTGGGGCATTAAGTCGAGCGGCCATCGGCTGCGGCCTCTGGTTGGTACGGTTGGCCACGACATGTAGTACCAAGGTGGAAGAGGTGTCGGAAGAGGCACAGGTGGTGTTGATGGTTGCGGTCACGGTCGCGACCGGGGGTCGAGATGATGGTTGTGAGGGTGTTGGGGTCTAATGACGGGTTCGGATGTATGGTGAGCATGGATTCGGGATTGCTGTAGAGGCTGTTTTGGGGACTCGATGAGTTCGACGTTGGAGGTGGCTGGGATGGCGTGGTTGTAGAGATGGCGAGGAGTCGAATGGATGGCCGATGTCGATCGAAGGCTAAGTTCGTCGATAAGAATATAGAAAGGAGTATCTAATGTGTATGTAGCTGGCAAGGGTTCCCAATATACATATAGTCGGGAGGGACTGGGTCGGTTGCGTTAGTAGATAAGAAGAAGTGATAATAATAAAACTATGGTTAACTTAAAAAGTTATTTAAAAACAAATTAGGGTATTCGTTTAGGAGATATATAATCTATCAACAAGATTTTTATACAAATAATTTTAAAACTATATAAATCGATTCCTAATCCAATAATTAAAAGTGTTATTTGATACCATCAAAATGATTCGAACAACGCTTTTATAAATTCATAATTTTGCAAATCTTTTATTGTTTAAAAATTACTTACAACTCTAACACCATTTATGAATCAAGGTTTACATCAAATAAATACCGAAACCCATTAACTCATAATAACAATTAATATGAAATATTATTAATAATCCTTAAAATTATATTTAGCAGAAACTAATTTAATACTTGATACCACAAGACTTTAAAATAGTACTTCCAAAATAAATAATCATTTAAATAATAATATTTATATTTTAGATATAACAGTATATAGAAAACTTATTTATTAGCCATTAAAGTCAAATACGGAAATATATACACATGTAACAAAATACACCTACATGCACGTCTCTGGATGCACTCCTTGTCTACATGGGTTCAGGTTTGGTTTGGGTCCAGTTCGGGCTAAATCGGTACAACCGGTCTCCTACAAGTCGATAATAAAATTAATAAATAATTAAAATGTCTTTAGAGGTAAAGTCGCAACTTGGCCTGGTTTTCTTAGTTAGAACACACATATGGCTCCGCATTCCCCTACTATGGCTAAACACTAGTCAAAGCACGCCACTGCACTATCCGTGCCATGATTTCTAGTCGTCGTGTACTTCAAAACTCAACCATGGCTAAAGTCATCTATCGTAATAATTAACCAAATAATTATTTATAAAAATTCTAAAAAATTGTAATTCTAATAAAATAATATATATATATTAAAATTTCGGAAAGGGGGATTACATGAAGTAAATCCTGAACATGAAGTACAAGAACCTGACATGTGCCCAATGTTTGAAATACAACTAGCATATGTGATCGGCTGGGGTGAGTACATGATTAAGTACAGGAGTACATGAATATCAGTACGGCTTAGAGTCCCACGTGTGCGATGTAAGACTTAAGCTATCAACTTGAATTTTTGTTTTGGGTTTGGTCACATATCTAGTGTATTTCCCCTCCCCAAATATAAGCAAATACAGGAACATGAAAGTATAAGAGTACATGATATACCATGTCACAACGTGTCACAAAAAAAGCACATGATATGAATGTAAATGGACATAAACCATAGAATGTATTTGCCTTCCTCAGGGTGATCGGAAGAAGGAAGTAGAGCTGTGTGACCACCTGATTTTTAGTACAAGTTGGTTAAAATCGATCTAAATACCTTTATTTCTAATCTCTAATATTTAGGGTTTGTGTTAGATAACTAATTAGCAAACATAATTTATTTGACTAATTGTTAACTTATAAAGCTATCTCCACTGATTGGTAAAATAACTTTAAGTACACTCTCTGAGATACAGAGATTTCTATAGCAAGACAACTACAATTATCCAAAGGCTAAATTCCCAATCAGAAGGATTTTAACTCACAACAAAACATCAGACACTAGCCCGACCCAAGACTTAGTCCAATCTAAATAATTTAGTCCAAAACTTCTTCCAATACAATCAACATTAGTAGGAAATAAACCCAACACATAAGGACTCAACTGCCTTCCTATTAGGTCCAAACAACAACCCAACTTAAGGCAACAGTTGAAGTTATTAACTCAGAATTCACAGAAGGAAGAGAGGTAAACATTATTATACTAAAGTTCAACAAACACAATAGAACCGGCTATACTTAGCATATTTAATTTCTATACTATACTATCCCAACCTGTATTAACAAAGCTAATACTCCACTAACAATTACTCCTGTAGCAAAAATAAGTGAACTCAACACCATCATTTCCCACCAGTTTTTGAAACCTTTAGAGAAGGAAAAACATCACAGAGTAGTAGTAGGGAAAATCTACAACCAAATCGAATTCGAATAACGAAGAGTTCGCCACTGCTTACAAAGAAAAAAAATCCCTATACAGATCCTTCAGTGACGCATACTGCAAAGATACAATGGCACTGATCACACTTGTGGACACGGCTGCAACCTGGACACCAAAACGAAATCTGGACACGTGTGTCATGAATGACTGAACCCAATAACTGATCCTCGTGCACCCCGCTACAACGGACACTAACGACTCGGATACGAAATAAGTAGGACATGAACCACTCCTAAACACGAACAATTGATCGAACACCCCACCACACATCCTGTGACCCAAACACGTTCCCACCTAACATTTATTAACTAAAATCATGAATTTAACGAGTAAAACTTGAGAAGCATTAGAATGATACCTGAAGCTGACGAATCCAAAAAAATTGGGACACACCCACAGAAACAGATACAATCCTCTCGTGTCCAGACCCAAGAAGAAGATCTCATGGATCTTGTAAATCAATATAGTATAAAGAATTTAAGACGAAATCGATTTAAACCCAAGAAGAAGATCTCTCGATCCAAACTCAGTTGAATCCGAAAATCCAAAAAATAACAAACCAGAATTCAATTCGACTCACTTCAATTAAGTTCTTCGATCGAATTTGCCAATGATTTGATCATGCCGTCGGATTGATCTGGCTTAAATGTTTGCTGCTCTGTATGAAGATGACGAAAAATCTTGATCAATAGAACAAGCTTCCCCCATAAGAGTTTGTCCTGCGAAAAAAAAGTCGATTAGTCCAAGAATTCAAGGATCGGATCAAAAAATCAAGAACTGAAGCTCGATTGGGTTGCCGACACTTACTGGATCAAGATCTTCGAGATGATGACAAAGCACGTCGAACCATTCATCACAGATGAACTCGAGCACATCGTCGTCGTCGCTGAAATGTCGTTGAGGCGGTCGAAGCCTATCCGCATAGGAATATGATCTGACAGCTGCTGGTGACACTGGCTAGCCGTCGGAGGAGAGTCATGTATCGCCGAGGAGGAGACGAGTCGTGCCTCGCCGCTGGAGAAGGGAACGTCGCCTAGTGACCGTCGTCGTGGAGACGAATACTGCTATGGAAGCCGATCGCCAAGGAGATGGACGTCGTGAAGGCACTGTCAGCTCGTCAGGAAGGTGTTCGTCAGTCGCCACCCATCGCGGATGTGGTCGCTACCGCCGTGGCAGCATCTCTGAGAAGATTAGGATTAGGGCTTGGTCGTAGAAATTAGGGAAAAGGGCAAAGGAAGATGAGCTGAGCTTTTCTCAAAAATGAGTTGAGAATGAATAAATAACATTCTCTCTCCTCGTACAAATAGACCAAGAGTCTTTGTCCTAAAAATCGATCCTAATCGAGAATAGAAAGACAATCATAAAGGGATTATGTTGCACAAAGTAAATGAACGTGTTAGTTTTGTATGGGTGGGCGAGGAGCTCACTCCACCAGTACAGTTGAGTAATGACACCCACACAATTTTCATGTGCAAGCACAGGTAGAAGCTCGTTGGCACAGAGCTCGCTTGGATGCGTCGAGACATAGAGTCCTTTGGCGTTTCGAAGCATGCGGCCACATGGAGTCTGGACTTATACGGGACATAATGTATGGACATTGCCTATCTAAAGCATCCGCTGGCTCGTCAAATTGTATTGAGAGATGAGAGAGAGCTGAGTGACTTGTAATTAGAGAGAAAAGTCAGCTTGAGTGATTGTAATCTTAGCTACGTGCATTTGTAATCTTATGTTCATTATCAATAAAGACTCTGATTTTGTTTCAATGCTTGTGTTGCCTTGTATATTCAATATTTCTACTTGGGACTTATGTGCGACGATCTCATCGCAAGTTATTGTAATTGGCCATTATAAAACTGCCTCGCACGAGCAAAATCTAGGCTCATGTGGCATCACGTCTTAGCGAGGACGATCGGTCCTACGAGACCGGGGCGTGACATAATGGTATCAGAGCACGACTTTACGTCCTTAGACTTCGATTGAATTCTTTAACTTCGATGATGTTCCGCAAACTCTGATGTTCTGCAATCGATATCGTTGGTGCGCTCTCTCTCAAATATCCCACGGGATATCCATACAATAAGTCTATATATTTTGAAAAAACTTATGAAAGAAAATTTTGGTTGAACAAGGTTAACTTTAAGTAAGTACGGCTGGCTAAGTCGGGCTGGGCATATACACCAAGAATTGTGTCGACCTTAGCAAATTCGAGTGCAGGATTCAAGTCGTTTCGGACGACAATGAGTTGAACTCGATTGAGTATGTGGGATAACTATCGATTGAGGGACTATCGAAAAGATGATATCGTCGATGCGATACATATGAATCGTGCTTGAAATTTAAGGAATGGTTCGAACAAACATTCGAAGTATTCGATTTTGATTCGAAAATTATTTTGAGGATGTGTCAAATAACTTCATCCCTAAGTGGTGTATGAGATAGTTCCAGGGATATTGATCAATTGAGGATATGGGGTGCCAACGAGTCTATCAGCAAGCGAAGAGTACGCAAAGCCTTAGAAAGCGTATTTCAAAGTTAGTCATGACTTGATAGCTAGCATGAGATTGATTTGAACGAATTAGAAATGACGCGCACGAGATTGGGATTGTGCAAGTATGAAATAGAAGAACGATTGAGTAGGAAAATTGAATCGAGGTAAAGTTAAGGTGTACAAATGGATGACTAGATCGAGAAAATCGATATAAATCGTATACAAAAAGTTAGCACGATTGGATGATAGCATGCATAGAAATAATTCAAATATTTGAGAATGACTATAAGGATTGGAATAGATGTTGCTCGATGATTTGAGTTAGCATAGAATGATGCGACTTGAGAAAATATGTTGCTCGATGACTTAAGATAGATGGATGAATGTACGTAATTTTGGATTTGAACGATTTGATCATGTAAAAGATTCGAGGGATAATGATCGAAATTGATCTTGAATATCGAGAAGATTGTGGTATTTCCAATTCTGATGATAGTATCAGTTGCACGACTCGAAATTCGTTACAAAGAAAGATCGTCAGGTTATGCATGTCATAGATGGTATTGAGGCATATCAAAGATCAATGTACAATAACTCGGGGCTACTCTAATTTAAGGAATGACGATCGTATAAAGTGTTATTATTTTGATGGATGCTATACATAGTATTTTGATTGAAATGAATGCTTGGATGAAAATGATCGTGTCTTAATTTATTTGATGATAACCACAACGTCAATGATCTTGTCTTGCACGAGTGCAACTCCAGTCTCGCACATGCGACACGTCAGATTTGGAGCGACCGTTCCACGTGAGCGCTGACATGGTGATTCATGTCGCGGGAACGATCGAAATCGAAAAATTAGGGCGTGGCAATTTGGATTGCTTCTACTTGTGGTTTGATGCGAAGGTGAATTCGAGGATTGGTTAGACTTGAAATTGACGATTGAGTAAACTTGAGGATCGAATAGATCCAATCTGCGTATCGAGAGTGAATTAGTCTACACTCAAAGCAATAGTTACACCCGGATGAGAACGATTATCCTGCGGGAGCGTTGGTATGGTAATTTTATGTCCACCGCGAATAATCAGCCTTACGTAAGATTGGGATGTGACACATTGTTATGCTAGATGACCTTATGATCGAATACATGAATTGTGATAAGCGACTTAGGAAATATAGAATGAGGATTATGGTTTAGTGATAAATCGTGTCATAGCTTACTTGACTGGAATATGATGGATGGTGGATTATATTGAACGTGTTTGAGGAGATAGACTATATGAATTGCTTGTTGGACAAGCGATATTGATATGTCGAAGAATTGGTTGAGTAAACTTACGATATGATGGCTTTGCTGATTGACTCGAACCCCTTGGACTAAGTGTTGCAAGTGCGAATAGGAGGAATCTATGCTCGAAGTTTAGAAATTGGAGTGATGTGAGCTTGGGTAGAAAACCCATATTATCAACTTTGGTTTGACCTTAGGATTGGGGTTAGTGTTGATATTATTGTTGGGGAACTATGATTCAAATACTGACGGTTGACTATAGCCTGAAATGACAGCCTAACGGTTAGACGGACGTCCATGTGCAGAGAGATAGGAATTGTGGAGACCACCACTCACGAGTTTTGGCTGAAATACATATATTTCAGGGACGCTTGAATATGTGCACGATCTGACTCGAGTGAAAATAGCGGATTCTCTATCACGAGACTTGGCTGAAATGCATATATTTTGGGGGTGCCTGGAATATGTGCACGATCTAACTAAGTGATACGTTGAATCTGAGTGAGACTGAAGAAACTGAACGGTATCGAGGATTTTGAAATCATATTTCAAGGAAAGGATTATGGTAATACGATCATTGGTAGGAAATGAAATGGAATATTGATTTAGGCATTGATGAAAATTAGGATTCGAAGATTGGTAAAGATAAGTGTGTACTCAGTAAGTTTCGAGGACAAAACTTTTTTTGAGTGGTATATAATATAATGCCCCGTCCTACTCAGCTCAATCGGAGGAATCGAAATACCAATGGCGTTTGGACTTAGTCATGCAATGGCTGCTCGAAGATCCGCTCGGTCGAGGCGACTTCTCGCTCAGGTGGGTGGCTTCGGTGAACTTGTCTTAGCTTGGCCTTCACATTAATAAAAATAAAAGTTTTCAAATACATAAGTAGGCTTGATAATAAAAGAGACGAATCCACATAGCTAAGGGAATAATCCCAAGCCGGGTAGGATTGAGTTAGAACATGGAAAATTGTCCTACATTCGGCTTAGAATCGTTGCACGGTGTGCTTTCAAAATGACACTCGGTCCTTCGTCCCGTGGCTTGGGAGAAGGAAAATTGGTGTAAGTTGCCACAAAGCTATGAACTTAGCCTAAGTCATAGGCGTCGCACATATAGATGCTTGATAAAGCAAGCACGATCCCATCGTCCAAGGCTTGGCATAGCCTTTGCTCATCCCACTGGTTAAGTTGTATCGCACAGCTTGTGGCGTAAGTCTAGGCATCCAAAGGACTTGGTTGTTCAAGTCGATCACGTGCACGACACGTTCGCATGTACGAGGCTTGGCGTAGCCTTTGCTCGTTAAGTTGAAGCACGATTGAGTTAGGCAAGTATTTTGCTGGGCTATTGAAGTCATAGTAAGCACTGTCCCATGTTTTTTGCAGTTGTCAAGTCACATAGTCCCACGATCTCAAGGCTCATCATATAAAGTATGACTTGGATAGTAGTGTCGATTAGAAAACGAGTTGGTTTAAAGCACGAGCCACGATAGGTTCGAGGATAAATATGCCATAGTTAAAGAACACACATTTTGTTCAAGTTAAGCTGGAAGACTACGCAGTAGTCGTTCCCTGGGTTTCAAAGAATAGAAAAGTTCATGCGACCGTTTGTCGTCGAGACCGGTCCCGTGGCTTGGGAGTCTCGTATGAATAATAGAAAGTATGGACTTGGATAATGAAATTTAAAGAAGAGAAAGAAAGTTGTATCATCTGTAGGCCTTGCATTTACGTCAAGTCTAGAAGTCGTCGTAGGTGCGTAGTCATGGACAACTTGTCGACAAGGAGTAATCTTTCTCGACATGATCATCGGGGCCATGGGATCATGTCTCCCGGGGGAAGCGAGTTGGCTAAAGTATGATGCTGGATGAACCGCATAGGAGATTCGGGGCTTTCACGGGCTAGCTACCCATTGGATGATCGCCATCTATCCTCAGCCAAGTCCAACATAGTTTGACATTGCTAGTGACCTTTCATATAGATAAGTTGGTGTCGTTCGAATCAGAGATAGTACAAGCACGGCACGAGTTGTATTAACAAGGTGTAGTTTCTCAAATGCCAGTCATAAATTGGTACATGCCAGTAATGAATCGGCACAGAAGGAACGAGTTATAGCAAGTGCCAGCCTTGAATCGGTGCATGCCAGTAATAAATTGGCACGGGTTAGGTGTACACAGTTGCAACACCGTTATGGAGCCTAAAATTTGGCTATAGCAAGAACACGTGCTTCGACATGAATGTGGCGTCGTGATTGAGTCGTCTCGAGTTAAGTCTGAAAGGGCCGTAGGGCAAAGTTGGTCATGTCATATTGAATTGTGAGGCACGACCTCGAATGTTTGAAGCATGGACCATGTCGATGACACAAAACAAGTCGTTGCATCCCTAAGTTTGAGTCAGAAAGACAAGCATGAGTCTACACTCTGATGTTGTTGACACGAGAAGGGTCTAGAGACACAAATAGACCAAGAGTCTCTTTCCTAAAAATCGATCCTAAGGTGAGAATAGAAAGACAATCATAAAGGGATTATGTTGCACAAAGTAAATGAACGTATTGGTCTTGTATGGGTGGGCGAGGAGCTCACTCTACCAGTACAGTTGGGTACTGACACCCATACAGTTTTTATGTACAAGCACAGGTAGAAGCTCGTTGGTGCAGAGCTCGCTTGGATGCGTCGGGGCATGGAGTCCCTTAGCGTTTCGAGGCGTGCGGCCACATGGAGTCTGGACTTATACGGGACATAATGTATGGACATCGTCTCTCTGAAGCATTCGCTGGCTCGTCATATTGTATTGAGAGATGAGAGAGAGCTGAGTGACTTGTAATTAGAGAGAAAAGTCAGTTTGAGTGATTGTAATCTTGGCTACGCGCCTTTGTAATTTTATGTTCATTATTAGTAAAGACTGATTTTGTTTCAATGCTTGTGTTGCCTTGTATATTCAATATTTTGCTTGGGACTTCTGTGCGACGACCTCGTCGCAAGCTGTTGTAATATGACATTATAAAACTGCCTTACACGAGCAAAATCTAGGCTTGTGCGGTATCATGCCTTAGCGAGGATGATCGGTCCTACGATACCGGGGCACAGGTAGAAGCTCGTTGGCGCGGAGCTCGCTTAGATACGTCGAGGCATGGAGTCCCTTGGCATTTTGAGGCGTGCGGCCGCATGGAGTCTGGACTTATATGGGATATGATGTATAGACATCGCTTATCTGAAGCATCCGCTGGCTCGTCAAATTGTATTGAGAGATGAGAGAGAGCTGAGTGACTTGTAATTAGAGAGAAAAGTGAGCTTGCGTAATTGTAATCTTGGCAACGCACCTTTATAATCTTATATTTATTATCAATAAAGACTAATTTTGTTTCAATGCTTGTGTTGTCTTGTATATTCAATATTTTTTCTTAGGACTTCTGTGCGACGACCTCTTCACAAGCTCTTGTAATCGGCCGTTGTGAAACTGACTTGCATTAGCAAAATCTAGGCTCGTACGGCATCACGCCTTAGCGAGGACGATCGGTCCTACGAGACCGGAGCGTGACACCTATCGTCACCTCAGTGCCACTCGTCCAACTTCGATTTATCTCGTCGTTGCCTTCCAACGGATCGGGATAAAGATGAATTCGTGAACCAAATAGAGTCATAGCATAATGTAGGCATTCTCTATATGTTGGATCTGTTTTCCTCGTTCTTAATAGTTTCTCGCGATCGTGTACTATTAAAACATGTCTAAGTGATTGAAAATACATACGTATATGAAGTGTATAAATCCTTTCTTTCCGTAAATGCTTTATAGATCCCACCAAAAAACAGAAATAGGTGCTTGAGCCAGGTATACCCACATATAACTTGTCGTCATGTTCTACTAAATTTCACGGTAGATTACGTGGATTGGGCCTTTTATGTCTAAGAAATGAACATGGAAAAAAATTTCGTACGATATGAATTGATCGTGTTCATCGTTCTCCCCTGCCTAGAGCTAGACAATAAATTTGTTCTGATTCAGCTAATTAAAGAATTAGGGCTTCTAAGAAGGATTAGTTGTCGAAGCCCTAGAAGCTCGCCAATCTAC
Source organism: Iris pallida (assembly GCA_029216955.1). NCBI lineage: Eukaryota > Viridiplantae > Streptophyta > Magnoliopsida > Asparagales > Iridaceae > Iris > Iris pallida. The sequence continues at coordinate 28,020,873 of JANAVB010015400.1, forward strand.
TGGTCGTTCGGGCCAATGATCCTTACGTTGACCCGGGAGGAACAATACGAATATCTAAGAAGAACGAGCCATAGGATTTTAGGTACACCACCTTCCACCTCCTGCTCTCGTTCTCTCTCTCCTTAGGATTGACAAAATATCGACTTCAATAATCACTATGGTTGAGTCACTAATGAAGGCGATGCTAAATATATTAGTTACCGTTGATAATGTAGGACAAAAGATCAAATCATCTAATGTAAAGTTTTCAGTGTTGGTTATCCAGTTGAAGAAGTTGTAGAAGCTTCCCCATAAGCTTCTACTATAACCTCTCTTTAATTGGAAGTCAAGGCAATATCTTGGTTTATTTAATTATCAAGGACTCCTAAGCATGTTGACAGGGAGCTCGATGCTCAATATTTATCCGAGTTTGTCTGAAGTTTTGTGGTAGTCAAATTCTTCCTTTATAGAGTCAATTTTCCATCAATGGCATTTTGTTTCTTTTTTACTTTGCCTAATTCGATAATCAGCTAAGGGCAACACATTATGATTCAATTGTTGCTAAGAGCCCCTTCTCTGCATCCACGCACTCTTTTAAATGTGCACTATAAAAACCGAGTCAGATGGTCACTATTGCACAAAATTTGGTGGAAGTAGGGATGTAAGCACAGTTGTGATTCTACTTTCACTAATAAATAGTAAGAACAAAAGTTCCACAAAAGAAAAGACTCATCTTAGGTTGATCTCTCTTTTTCTCACATATCAACTTTTTTTATTTTTTCTTTGCTTATAACGGAGGATCGACAATTCAATAGCATAGCTTATTCCTAGACCTCACAGACTTGTAACTTCGCCTTTCCCTCTGCGATCTTGAAGAAAGAATAGCCATTTTATATCCGCCATTCTCTTTCTCTTTCGAGTAGGGTTAACAAGAAAGTCAAATCAATCTCCTCAATTGAACTTGTTTCTTTTTTGTCTTAAGAACCCGAAGGCGAGCTAACCCGTCTTGGTGATGCTGCTAGTCCTGATTGATTGGCTATACAGTGTTCATTCAAACTCAAAAAGAATGAACTTTGTTTCCTTGAGTTGCACTACATGCCCTTCTTACGACGGTCTCAGAGATCGAAGATCTCTTCGTGGAAATAAGTTGATCTGGTTGGCTTGCCAGTCGATGGATTGAAACGAGATTGTAGCTCCAGTTCCATATCCTAGTGATCATCCGAAGAATGGTCATAAGATCTAAGACCAAGTTTTGGCACTCTGATGTTGGAGTGGGTGGGGTTCCCAACCTATGTGGAGAATAGCCCAGAGTGCGACGAATGCCATCCGTGTGTCAGAGAAACTCGGGAAGTGCATCGATCCTATTTTGGTACATATATGGTATGGAAATATATGATTGGATTTCCATATTTATTTTGATCATATATTTATGATTGAATCCTTCATATAGTAGCTTTCCATATAATTGGGCTTTCAATTATGGCAAGCCAATTATGATTGGATTTCTATTAAATATATAATTGATACACATTGGAAGTTTCCATATATATTGACCTTCCATGTATGGATTACTAAGGGCTTATAAAAGGGTGATGGATGCAAGTTGAAAATATCTCAAAAAAAAAACAAGTGTTTTACAATCTTTGAGAGAGAGAGAGAGAGAGGATTGAGGACTGTGAAGGAGAGATTGCTTCGAATAATTTTTTGACATTTCTTATTCTTTGGAGTCCGCAATTAAATTTTCTTCTTTCAAGTGAGTTGTAGTGATCCATGTTGGATCGGGAGGAGCTTGTAGAGGGTGTATTCTCTTTATTCCATTAGTGGAGGTTCTTCAGGGTTGGACTCCGATCATCCCATGGTTTTTTTTCCACAAGGGTTTTCCACGTCAAAAATCTTTGTGTCTGCGATTGTGTTTGGCATTTTTTGGTTTGTGTGCTTTTTCTCGGTTCTCTCGCAGGACTTTCTGGTTTGGGAGAATAGTTTCTGCGCTTCATTTCCAACAGAGTGGTATCAGAGCTTTGGTTTCAGGAAGGTATCAGAAGTTGATATTCAAATCAGAAAGTAGAGATAGACGCAAAACTGGTGTGCATAGTAAACATGAACGATACCAACTACCATTATTGGCAGAGCAAGATTAAGGATTTGTTGTTCGTCAAGAAGCTGCATCTTCCAGTATTTGCGTCCGAGAAGCCCAGTGACAAATCCGATGAGGACTGGAACTTCGAGCATATACAGGTGTGTAGGTACATGCGGCAGTTCATTGATGAGAACGTGTACAACCATGTTGCCAATATTGAGCATGCGAAGACGCTGTGGGAGAAGCTAGAATTATTGTACGCAAAAAAGACCGATATAAACAAACTGTTCCTGATCCGGATGCTGATGGATCTGCGGTACAAAGATGGTGCGTCCATTACGGATCACTCGAGTAAGTTCCCGGGTGTGGTAGACTAGCTATCCTCGATGTGAGTCAAGTTTGACGACGAAGTTCAGGGACTTTGGTTGCTATGGACATTGCCAGACTCGTGGGAGACCATACGAGTATCTATGATCGCTTATGCTCCGGAAGGCATAGTTAGTTTAGAGTTTGCCAAGAGCGGGGTGCTGAATGAAGAGATATGGAGACGTTCTCAGGGCACTTCATCCATAACCCACCACTCAGAGGCACTAGTTTCAGAGAGCCGTGAAAGGGGCAAAAATAGGGGTCCAGGTGGTGGCAAAGACAAGAATAGGGGAAAGTCCAAGGGTCGGTATGAGGATTCAGAGTGTTACCATTGTGGCAAGAAGGGCCACATCAAGCAAAACTGTTTCGCTTGAAAGAAAGAGAAGAAGGACGACAAGGGGAGCAAAGTGAGAAGACTACAGTGACGACCTCAGCACAAGAAGGCGATATGATCGTCGTAGATGATGAGGTTGTCATGAACCTCACCTGCGATGGCAATTCATAGCTGGTGGACTCAGGTGCTTCAGCACACGTATCTCACAACCAGGCACTATTTGTCACTTACATAACATGCGACTGTGGAGTATTGAAGATGGGCAACGGAGATGTGTCGAAGACGGTTGCCATTGGAGATGTGCATTTGAGGACGAAGACATGTGCAGTTCTTGTTCTAAAAGATGTCTGTCATGTCCCTGATATCCGTTTCAATCTGGTATCGGTTGGAAGGTTGGATGATGAGGGTTTCTTCAATCTTTTCGAGAATGGTCAGTGGAAGCTTTCCAGAGGTTCGATGGTGATTGCGAGAGGAAGCAAAAGGTTCAGACTCTACTATATGGAGGGAAGCGCACAGGGGCACAAGAGGGAAACACAGTCAGTGATGCGTCTACCGAGTTGTGGCACAGACGGCTCGGACATATTAGCGAGAAGGGGATGAGCTACTTGGTGAATAGGAAGGCGATTCCAGGACTAAAGTCGACAAAATTAGAAAGATGCACGCACTGTTTAGCGGGAAAACAAAATAGAGTGTCTTTCCAAAGTCACCCAAGTTCGAGGAAGTCGACGTTGCTCGAGTTGATTCACTCGGATGTCTGCGTTTGGTGGCCCATAAAGGTCAGAGAATATCGTATCGGTTACGTAACTATACTGATACGAGCCTGCAAATATGATTAAATCCTTAGAAATCTCAATCCGTACTGCCTTGAAAATTTTCTTAGAAATTCTCTACCGTCCTTGAAACTTCTCATTTGCTCTCGATTATTCTTCATTGCCTTCCCGTACCATTGATTCTCGTCCCTTCCTATTTCGGGGTGACGAATGATCGTACTTTCTAGAATTTATCAAAAATTCTTAAGTTATAGTGTAAGTTAGTTGATTATTGAATTTTTGTTGCTTGATAGATAGGAAGGGATTAGAGATACCATACGCCATAGATATTTATGGGTAGTGAATTTGGCAACTAGTGTGCAAGGTTATAAAAGTTATGACATTTGAGTTTAGATAGAGTATGAGTGACGAAAGGGGGGTAGACGTTCTTAATATGCAATTTGATTCTTTAGTGGAAAAAAAATCATTGCTGAAAGTATTGATAAAGATTATCAGTAGTTGTCGATGAATCAATGGCAATTGCAGACTTGAATGAACGAAGATAAGTAAATTAATAAAAGTTTCTAGTTAGCTAAACTTTATTGCAATTATGTGGAAAAAAAAGTTTGAGGATTGGACAATAGGAGTTTAAAGGTAGTAAATGTTTGCGATTGTGGATACACAGTTTTTTTTATAATATATTTAGAGTTGATTAAAAATTAAATAGGTGTATTCTAGGTTAAAAATTTAGGTTAAACTATATGATTGATTCTTAGCAAGATGGTATAAATATTGGTTTACTTTGGATCAAGATAGTAAATGAATAAGTTTTAAGCGATACCATGGTGATGAACCCAAATTAGGATTGGATTGATTGATCCTTAGAAATATGACTAGGACTATGTATAATACCCAATAGGTGTGAAACCCAATTTTCCAGTTATATTTTTTTTAATTTTATTAATATGTGTTTGCCAGTTAGTTTTTCAAATTATTATTAATATTAGTTAATAGAAAAATTCTTTTCAAAAATTAATAACTTGGATTTTGATTTTCTGGCTCAGACCCGAACCCGTTCCCGAAACCCGACTCGGAATCAATTCCGAAACCGAGATCGATTTTGTATAAAAATATATATATTATTTAAATATTAAATTCTGGAATTTTGATAGTTGGGCCTGATCCGTTCTGACCTGTTCTGACCCATCCCAAAACCATATATATATAAATATCATTTTTTTAAAACAAAAAGAAAAGAGAAAAGAGAACAAATTTGTTTCTTTAATACCTTATTAAATCTCTCATTTATTCTTAACTCTCTCTCTCTCTCTCTTTCGTTCTAAAACAAATTTATTTCCAAAATACTCATGGCCGAGCCTTTCCCCCGAGCCTCTCGGCGACCCCTCGGCTTCCCGAACCGCCAAACAGCCGCGTCCCTCCTCTTCCTCACCCGTAACCTCTCTTCCCCGCTCCCTATTTAAACCCCCTCCATCACCATCTCCATCATCCCTCCTCAAATCCCTAGAAATTTCCCCAATTTTGTGCCCTAGCCCGGAGCTCCGCCACCCCGACGCCGACCGACCTTTCCCCGGCGCCACCGCCAGGCCGCCCGACCCAGCCTCGGGCCGACCCACTTCGCCTCCGCCTGGCCAGACCCGAGCGACCCCGATTCCAGCATTCGCCGCCACCCCGGCGTCGATCCCACTTCGGCCCCGATCCGAGGCCGAGCCCAGGCGAGCCCCGTGTCCCCTGTCCAGCACCCCGCAATTTTTTTTTTGATCTTCTATTCTAGGCCTGATCTTCTGTTCCCGTAGGCGTACTCAGATTTGCTGTCCGATCCCGGTTCGGTATGTATAGCGCAGCCGCGATCCTTCGAGGCGCTGTTCCGAGCTATTTTCAGTCGTCCGTGGATTTTTTTTTCTCCATTTTTAACATCTGAGAGCTCTAGCCGAGCAACCCCAGGTATAATTGCTTTCCCCATTTTCGTTCCGTAGTCGGTGATGATTTGGTCCCCGATCCTATTACGAGATTCGGTTAGACGATTCGAATTCGGAAATTCCGAAGTTCGTTTGATATTTTCTGTGGTTGGTTTCATTTTGAGAATGATAGGTTCTGTGGTTTTCTTCCCTGGGGGAACTCGGAACTTCCGAGTTAGCTCTGTGATTTTCTCGATAGCTTTGTTTTGGTTTGGTTCTGAGAATTAAATTAGTTCTGTTGGACTTTAGAGTTTAATCTTCGGATTTAGTTCTGTTGGTTTTGGGAGTTAATCTTTCTGTTAGTTTGTTTCATTGAATTTTCGGTTTGTCTGAGTAATCTTCGGAAACGTACTGTGGAGTTTGATATTATTTTTGGGTTATTCCCTGGTTTGGGGATATTTACTTGGTATTGTGGCACATTTTCCCAGTTTTGGGTTATCCCGAAAATAGAGAGATGCTGCCGAAATTTTTATAAATTTATAAAGGAATATTTTTAAATCGGATTTCGGAAATATTTTTAAATTAGATTTTGGGCGACGACCGTACCGGTCCATGGGTCCTAGCGAAATACAAAGGAAATCGGTCAGGCCGGACGTTGAGGCATTAGCTAATTATGACGATTGGACAAAGTCTGAGACTCTTAATAAATTTTAATTTAATTTAATTAGTTTTATTTTCAGTATTTATTAGTGCAAGACATTTGTCAGAGCTAACCAAATTTTTATCATATTTCAATTTATATAAAAAAGTCTGTAAAGGGCATAAGCCCAGCTTTTATTACTTTCTGTGGTTTTGTAATAAGTTAATGTAGTTTTGTTCTTTTCTGGTTTGTGGTTGGCGTAAACCCGTAAAAATAGTAAAATAATTATTTTTATAGAAAATCAATATTACTTTCTCACATTAAATAAATTAGAAAAATTACAAGTTTATTATTTAAAAATTCACGTTTTCTTATTTAAAGAAAAATATTAATTTTATAATACAAAATATAAAGTTTTACCAAGTAAATCAATAACTACGAGTTTTTCCAAATACAAAGTTAAAATGACTTTTCTTAGTAAGATAGTAACTCACCTCGATAAGCTCGCTCTAAGTAGAGTTGTAAATAACCTAAAATTTGACTAGGGTTCTGTTCTAGAGATTTCAACTAGCACACCTAGATATGGTTTAACATTGGTTCTAAAATAGAATTCTCAAATTGTAGGATTTCAAGAACATACTTGACATCTTCTTCGGTTCAGACATCTCAATCCAGTCAATAAAATAAAGGCAAGTACAATTTGTGTTAGTTTAGCAATTATTTAGTAATCGTTTTATTGCAAGTTTAAACCACGATGCAACACGAAACTCTCTCTGAGAGCATTGACTGATTGACTGTTGTGTCCTGGGGGAGTAGTGTAATGAGTATGACCACATCCAAAGTAGTATACTTACTGTGTTAGCTTACCCCTCATACACACGGAGATAAGCCATATCGTATCAATAGGATACAACTGTACAACCCAATCCAGTCATATTCATTGCCTATTCACATCACAATGTTTTAACTGCTGGAGAACTATTTATTTCAAATTGTTTAAAAGTGCATAACTCTATTATTATTTCAATTATTGGATTATCATGAATTGTACTTTGCTTCCTCTTGACTGGAGACCAACATTTTTAGGTGATTGCATCGTCGAGAATCTGATGTCTAACTCTGGTCCTGTAGAACTTGGAACCCCAGAATCTTAAGAGCTGGATTAGTATTTATTTTCTTTTGTAAACAAGTGTAATAATTGAATACTGTATTAATGTTTGTTGTATTTCAGGCTTTTCAAATTGAATAAAAAAATTTTATATTTCGTTAGAATTTTATCTGCATGTGTTTCACAGCTTGATACAGCTTACTGCCGCCGTCTCAACAACGGTGCAGGCTGGGCATGATTCGATTCGACCCAAGAAATTGGGACCGGGTCGTGACATATTTTTAGTGGTGGCCCATGCATGTCAGATCTGTAAATTGGTCTAGTCAACTTAGTCTAAACCATTGTGCAGTTCTGTAACTTGACCTAGGGATAGTTGAGACTTTAGAAAAACAGATTTTAGAAACAACTAGAACACTTAGATGATATACACCATGTTACAATATAGGGCCAAAAATTATTTACTTAAATATCTATTTTTGCTTGCTTATAGATTCGTAGGATACCTTGTTTGTGTTTGTACCTAAACCTTATCTAGATTAGGCTGATTGTACCTTTGAGTGTCCCATGACTTTCGAGATTATTTTTCTACCATAATTTTCAGGTTCTAGTATACCTTAGGATTCATATTCTTTTTGGAATAAGATTGAATTCTTTAGTCTTCTTCTTCTTTATCAAACCTAAATTTCGAATTCTTCATTACTTCTCTACCTTTAATTGAAATCTTGATTCGGTCGCTATGTAGAATTTCGAATTCTCTTAGCAATCCTGATAAATTCTTATCTACCCAATATATATATATCTACAACCATTATCCAACCTTTTGCCTTAATTTTCTTTCCAATTGACTAACTTTCTCAGAATCAATCCTGAATCAAAATTCTTCTAGGATCATTTAAACCTCAAGGTCAATTATTACCAGAAGAATTAGTTTAGTTCATGATTCTCTTAAAGGGGTTATTTTCAATTTCAATATTGATTGTTATCTCCTGAGTTATTCCAAAGACCGAGAATATTCTCATCTGTGGACTTCCTCCATTCATCTTGAAACCCTACTCTCTCTATGCAAATTTTTTTTGATCAAATCAAAGGCCTAAAAAGCTTCTATGATTGAATACCATGAAGCAAAAACGGTCAGAAAATTGATCACATTTTGAATCCATTCTATTATTGAAATTCCTTTAGTCATGGAGATTTTTAGCTGTCCCAAAGCTATTTAATTTCTTGGCGTTAATAGACAATTTCAATTTGATTTTTTTGAATCAATGAAACTTATCTTCTCTCAAATTTCCAACTTTCCTTAGTTATGGAATTATTCGTCTCAAAATAATTTTCTGTATTCCCTGAGTGATTTGTCAGGAATATTTTCATTGGTTTTTCTTACTTAATCCGAATTTGTGATGCTTCTATCTTATCTAGTGTTTGACTAAATTATTCAAACCAAGGTTGATCGTTTCAACCTTGGAAAAGAAAAATCGGAGAGATACTCCTCTTGATTTTAGCCCCAGTCTCTTAAATCTCAAACACATATTTTGATAAATCCCTTAATCTCAGAAGAACAGTCATCTACATTTTCTATCCTATTTAGAACTTTAAACTCGTTTGAATTTTTGAAAATTTCTCTGAAATTCACATGGACAAAGCTGAGGAAATATTTAGCAACCTAACATGACTCCGCACATTTACGTAATAGTCATTTATCTCAAAACTACAAGTTTACTGCAGCTAGTTGTGCACTGGCGAGGCATAAACTCTAAGTTGAAATAATGACAGGTAATCGTTAGGTTTCCAAATATTATTGAGACTTTATTCTATGTTTGCTTAGCTATGAAATGGATAAAGTTGGAAGATTACTCGGTAAACTAAATTATTCAAGTTATGGAGTCAAAAATTCATTGCAGTCAGGTGCACACTGGCGAGGCATGCATTTGAAACAAAGTGACTTGAAAATAGTGGTTTTTGAATATTAATAAGACTATATTCATATCATGGTTATCTCTAATCATTCTGAGGATTTGTATTCTAGCATTTGCTCCCACCTCCAGAAATATTCTATCGGATTATATTCTTGTCATGGCTTTTTTAAATCACCCTCACTATCTTAAAATCGTACAACTTGAGTCATAAACTCGTATACCTCATACCAGTTTGAATTGAAAATTATCCCTCATTTTTGAAATTTTTTTGATTAATGTCGTATTTTATGACCTTTCTATTTTTATGATCTCATTTAAAATTTTCTATCTTATGATTATATAATTTATACCTCGATTTTACTCGTGTCTAAAATGATTTTTGATTACAACAAATATTCTAACTCTATCACAGATGATTTTAAAACATGCTGATATTTATCTTTATACCTAGCAATCACGCCTCGAATCTGATTCTGTCTAATGATGTACACCTAGAATAGTTTATAGCATGGATTTCTAGAGTACACGAGTTACGAATAAAATGAGAAGAATATGAATATATGTGATTTAAATTTACATTAAGAAAGAGATAATTAATGATGTTAATATCAAAGCAAATTGATATTTAGGATAGAAGTGGTTTAATGATAAGCATGAGGATACATTTTAGGAAGACGCATGATAAATCAGATGATCAAAAAATAATTCTTAAAGGTATAACTAAGCAAGGATGACAATTGTATGAATGCCAGGATTACAATAGAAAGATTGGTTGAAATATGTAATAAGATATTTTGGCAGTCGAAGTGATACAATAAAAGCAAAATGAAGGATTTGAGCTTAATCATGATAAATAAAATTTTATAAGAGTTCGGGATCAAATATATAAAGAATTGAAATCAGGATATAGAATTGAAATCAGGATATATACATATTAGTCTAAAATCACAAGGGTGATCACTCATGAGTAAGAAATGATAAAACTTTACAGATCATGACAGATAGGAGTGTTGGATTTTAAATATGATATTGGGTACCGAGGCTTGATACTGAAGTAGTAAGACAAGACATAGTCATAGAGTTAAAAATTTGAACATGTTAGAAAACTGAAAGAAGTACATACTATATTGCAAGATAGATGATATGTGAAAATATGAAAGACAAATTTTTAAGGTGATTGACAATTCAGGAATGGAAACGAGAACTCATAATCGTGGAGAACGACTTTATTCCTAAGAAGGGAAGAATGTACGATTGATATATGACAGTTAAGTCTAGTTAGACATGAAGATATTGAAAAATAATACTCGGACTGTTTGAGGCATGATTGCATGATTGTACCCCTGACCCTACCTTTAAATTTCGAGGACAAAATTTTCTAAGAAGGGAAGGTTGTAAAACTCGCAATTTTCTAGTTACATTTTTTTAATTTTATTAATGTGTGTTTGCGAGTTAGTTTTTCAAATTATTATTAATATTAGTTAATAGAAAAATTCTTTTCAAAAAATAATAACTTGGATTTTGATTTTCTGGCTCAGACCCGAACCCGTTCCCGAAACCCGACTCGAAATCAATTCCGAAACTGAGATCGATTTTGTATAAAAATATATATATTATTTAAATATTAAATTCTAGAATTTTGATTGTTGGACCTGATCCGTTCTGACCTGTTCTGATCCGTCCCGAAACCATATATATATAAATATCATTTTTTTAAAACAAAAAGAAAAGAGAACAAATCTATTTCTTTAATACCTTATTAAATCTCTCATCTATTCTTAACTCTCTCTCTCTCTTCCGTTCTGGAACAAATTTATTTCCAAAATACTCATGGCCGAGCCTTTCCCCCGAGCCTCTCGGCGACCCCTCGGCTTCTCGAACGGCCAAACGACCGCGCCCCTCCTCTTCCTCTCCCGTAACCTCTCTTCCCCTCTCCCTATTTAAACCCCCTCCATCATCACCTCCATCATCCCTCCTCAAATCCCTAGAAATTTCCCCAATTTTGTGCCCTAGCCCGGAGCTCCGCCACCCCGACGCCGACCGACCTTTCCCCGGCGCCACCGCCAGGCCGCCCGACCCAGCCTCGGGCCGACCGCCTTCGCCTCCGCCTGGCCAGACCCGAGCGGCCCCGATTCCAGCATTCACCGCCACCCCGGCGTCGATCCCACTTCGGCCCCGATCTAAGGTCGAGCCCAGGCGAGCCCTGTGTCCCCTGTCCAGCACCCCCGTGGTATTTTCTGATCTTCTATTCCAGGCCCGATCTTCTTTTCCCGTAGGCGTGCTCGGATTTGCTGTCCGATCTCGGTTTGGTACGTATAGCGCAGCCGCGATCCGGCGAGGCACTGTTCCGAGCTATTTTTAGTCGTCCGTGGATTTTCTTTTTTCCATTTTTAACATCTGAGAGCTCTAGCCGAGCAACCCCAGGTATAATTGCTTTTCCCGTTTCCGTTTCGTAGTCGGTGATGATTTGGTCCCCAATCCCATTACGGGATTCGGTTAGACGATTCGAATTCGGAAATTTCGAAGTTCATTTGATATTTTCTGTGGTTGGTTTCGTTTTGAGAATGATAGGTTCTGTGGTTTTCTTCCCTGGGGCAACTCGGAACTTCCGAGTTAGCTCTGTGATTTTTTCGATAGCTTTGTTTTGGTTTGGTTCTGAGAATTAATTAGTTCTGTTGGACTTGAGAGTTTAATCTTCGGATTTAGTTCTGTTGGTTTTGGGAGTTAATCTTTCTGTTAGTTTGTTTCGGTGAATTCTCGGTTTGTCTTAGTAATCTTCGGAAACGTACTATGGAGTTCGATATTATTTTTGGGTTATTCCCTGGTTTGGGGATATTTACTTGGTATGTGGCACATTTTTCCAGTTTTGGGTTATCCCAAAAATAGAGGGAATGCTACCGAAATTTTTATAAATTTATAAAGGAATATTTTTAAATCGGATTTCGGAAATATTTTTAAATTGGATTTTAGACGACGACCGTACCGGTCCATGGGTCCTAGCGAAATGCAAATAAAACCGGTCAGGCCGGACGTTGAGGCATTAGCTAAATTATGACGATTGGACCAAGTCTGAGACTCTTAATAAATTTTAATTTAATTTAATTAGTTTTGTTTTCAGTATTTATTAGTGCAAGACATTTGTTAGAACAAACCAAATTTTTATCTTATTTCAATTTATGTAAAAAAGTCTGTAAAGGGCGTAAGCCCAGCTTTTATTACTTTCTGTGGCTTTGTAAAAAGTTAGTGTAGTTTATTCTTTTTTGGTTTGTGGTTGGCGTAAACACGTAAAAATAGTAAAATAATTATTTTTATAGAAAATCAATATTATTTTATCACATTAAATAAATTAGAAAAATTACAAGTTTATTATTTAAAAATTCACGTTTTCTCATTTAAAGAAAAATATTAATTTTATAATACAAAATACAAAGTTTTACCAAGTAAATCAATAACTACGAGTTTTTCCAAATACAAAGTTAAAATGACTTTTCTTCGTAAGATAGTAACTCACCTCGATAAGCTCGCTCTAAGTAGAGTTGTAAATAACCTAAAATTTGACTAGGGTTCTGTTCTAGAGATTTCAACTAGCACACCTAGATATGGTTTAACATTGGTTCTAAGATAGAATTCTCAAATTGTCGGATTTCAAAAACATACTTGACATCTTCTTCAGTTCAGACATTTCAATCCAGTCAATAAAACAAAGGCAAGTACAATTTGTGTTAGTTTACCAATTATTTAGTAATCATTTTATTGCAAGTTTAAACCACGATGCAACACGGAACTCTCTCTGAGAGCAATGACTGATTGACTGTTGGGTACTGGGGGAGTAGTGTAATGAGTATGACCACATCCAAAGTAGTATACTGACTGTGTTAGCTTATACACACGGGGATAAGCCATATCGTATCAATAGGATACAACTGTACAACCCAATCCGGTCATATTCATTGCCTATTCACATCATAATGTTTTAACTGCTGGAGAACTATTTATTTTAAATTGTTTAAAAGTGCATAACTCTATTATTATTTCAATTGTTGGATTATCATGAATTGTACTTTGCTCCCTCTTGACTGGAGACCAACATTTTTAGGTGATTGCGTTGTCGAGGATATGATGTCTAACTCTGGTCCCGCAGAACTTGGAACCCCAGAATCTTAAGAGCTGGATTAGTATTTATTTTCTTTTGGAAACAAGTGTAATAATTGAATGCTGTATTAATGTTTGTTGTATTTCGGGCTTTTCAAATTGAATAAATTGTTTTTATATATCGTTAGAATTTTATCTGCATGTGTTTCACTGCTTGATACAGCTTACTGTCGCCGTCAACAATGGTGCATGCTGGGCATGATCCGATTCGACCCAAGAAATTGGGACCAG
>JANAVB010015400.1:28036837-28186837 GCA_029216955.1 Iris pallida
ATTTTTCTGGTCCTGTATGCCAAGTTTGGTCCGATTCTGAGAAGGTCGACCGGAATTTCCTTTTGGCGGACCCACAACCCGATCCAACGGACGAATTTGTGCACGGCCTACCGGAATCCAACTTTGGACATACGGCTGGGCTTGTCTCGTCAAACAGGACCCGTAGACATATAGTTTGACGACTTTAGAGACCGTAGATGTTGGCAAAACGGGTCCAACAGCGGATATCGGTTTAAACTGAAATTACCGTTTTGCCCCTGTGTCTAGAATTGGACTTATGGGTAGGCGATCCTAGCTAATTTGACTATTCTGAAAATGTTGGCAATGTATGTTTCAGCATCCGGAGGCATTTACGGGAGTTTAGATTTTGTGACTCTTTAATTTGACGAATTATTTGCGGGACATGTTGCTACCACCAGGCAAGTATACCTTGCCTCCTTCTACAGTTTATTTATATGCTTATAGTTCTTCTCTTTTTAGATGTTATCATCTAGCTTCTCTGGTTGATTTTGGTTTATATACTTTTCTATATACCACGTATACTAGTTTTTTTGTCTTGTTCGTATATCATCATCGTTCAGGACTTGATAATGTAGTTATACCGGATTTGTTCTCACCTGTACTTTGACTGAGTCGTATCGTGTCGTAGGACGTATAAGTCATAAATGAACTATTGTACCTTGTTTTTGAATTCTCACCTGCGAGTCCACACTAGGGACGAGAGTTAGTAGTTATTTGTTCACACCTGCGAGTCCACACTAGGGGCGAGGGTGATCCTTGAAGCTAACCTGCGAGTCCACACCAGGGGCGCGGGTTAGTAGTTATTTGTTCAAACCTGCGAGTCCACACTAGGGGGTGAGGGTTTGAGTATCCGATTGGTTTTTTGTCATGTGTTCTTGTTTCACTTCCGGTAGTTCATTTATGCGTAGTTGTTCTCGTATCCATGTTCATAGTCACGTGTCATTTTCTCTCTTTCCTGCTTATTTCTTTATGCATGACAAACTGTTAGATAGGCATGTTTTATGTATCTTGCACTACCCTTGAGGACCTGATGATCTCTTTAGGTAGTTGATTGCCCAGAGTTAGTTAGCTGATCATGATGATAGTTGATTACATTTGCAGAATCCAGGTATGCTAGCGATATTACTTTATTATCCTCTCGTGCTTTATATTCCTTATCATGATATATTCTATTTGTTAGCCTACTTTTATAGAGTCATGTTATTTCATTGGAGTCTAATCGAACATATATGCTAGTCGAATGCAGACCATGAACCATAATTGTCCATTCTTGTTTTTATATGATTCTTGTGGATTAAGATATAGTTTTGCCTTACCATGTTTAGGCATATTCGACATGATACCCTATTCTGAACAGCGTATACGTATTCGAGTTGGACTGGAGTCCGCTTGATATGTAGCTGGCTTGCTCACGCGCTCGTATCCCGAAAAGCGGGTGCGGGTCATGATACTACGGTCCTATGAAGGTAAAATCTATTGGTGATGCTTCTTAATTTCTAATGTTTATTGATGATTGTTCCAAAAAGGTTTGGGTCTATGCCTTAAATACCAAGGATCAGGTGCTACCCACTTTCAAAGAGTTTCAGGCCTCTATTGAAAGGAAGACGGGCAAGAAGCTACTATGTGTTCGGTCTAACAATGGCGACGAGTACATTGGTCCCTTTGATGCTTATTGCAAAGAGCAAGGGATACGACACCAGAAGACTCCACCAAAGACACCACAGCTCAACGGTGTAGCGGAGCGCATGAACATGACACTGATGGAGAGGGTACAATGTTTGCTATCAAAAGCAAACTTGCCAGGCTGCTATTGGGGTGAGGCACTTTACATAGCTGTTTATGTTATTAATTTATCTTCTAATGCTCCTTTGTAGGGTGATATGCCTGATAAAGTATGGTACGACAAAGAGCCATCATATAATCACTTGCAAGCATTTGGTTGTGAGGCCTTCGTGCATGTACCGAAGGACGAGAGATCCAAACTTGAGCCAAAAATGAGGTGGTACGTCTTTGTCGGCTACGGTCGGGATGAGTGGCTATAGACTCTATGACCCCGTAGGAAGAAAGCTCTACAGAAGTAGGGACGTGGTATTCGTCGAGGATCAGACCATGACCAACACTCAGGATTCTGAGATACCTTCTGAGGCTGAGGAATTGCCTGAGTTAGAGTCATTTTGCTTCGAGCAGTTTCCAGAGGACATCGTAGAGGATCCAGTTATGAAGGAGCCAGTACATGGAGTTGCTCCCAACCTTGATCATCAGCCTCCTGATGGTGGTCAAGGTAACCCTCAGAAGGATGAGCATGCCAAGGAGGTAGTTCCTGAAGGGGAGGAGGTTGTTGATATACAACCAGCACCAGTAGTTTCGTTGAGGAGGAGCGACAGAGAGCGTCGACCATCTACGAGATACTCACCAGGTGAGTATGTGATGCTGACTGACGGAAGAGAGCCTGAAAGTTTTGCAGATGCTATGGATGACGAATATAGGCAGGAGTGGATGGAGGCTATGTAGGAGGAGATGAGTTTCTTACTGGCCAACTTTACTTATGATCTGGTGCGGTTGCCAAAGGGCAAGAACGCTTTGAAAAATCGATGGATGTTCAGAGTAAAGCAGACAGATGATGCTACTCGCCCTCGATATAAAGCCAAGCTGGTAGTTAAAGGCTATGGTCAGCGGAAGGGTGTAGATTATGATGAGATCTTTTTGCCAGTTGTCAAAAAGTTGTCTATTCGGGTGGTGCTAGCATTGGCAGCCAGTTTCGACTTGGAGGTCGAGTAGATGGACCTGAAGACGGCATTCCTCCACGGTGATCTTGAGGAAGAGTTGTACATGGAACAGCTAGAGGGATTCTGTGAGAAGGGCAAGTTGTACTTATTCGGCCGGTTAAGAAAAGCTTGTATGGTTCGAAACCGGCTCCGAGGCAGTGGTACAGGAAGTTTGAGTCGTTTATGGGGGAGCATGGTTATGAACGGATGACGTCTGTAGGTCCTAAAAAATCAAGTTTCATCAATCAACAAAGTCAAGAAATCAAGAAACCCATCATTTTGATGAATTGCGCAGACAACAGATTGTGCAGCAATCCGATTGCGCACACTGCTTTGCGCACACAACCGATTGCGCAAGTTGACGTGGCAGAAGTCATTATTACTAAATTAAATCAAATCTTTTCTGACAACTGACAGCGCGAATAACAAAGAGTCTGTTCGTTTCTTGCGCCGCACAGTGCTCGAGGGCGGCTGACAGCTGGCAGCGCAAACCAATGCTGCGCAGTTTGAGTCTGCGCAAATCATGTATGCGCAATTCAACTCTGCGTACTTTATCAAATATAACTGTTAAGTTACACGTGGTATTCATGCCATCGATTGTTCATTACGTGGCAACTGTTCATGCACGATCATGCGCAAATCATGCCATGTGTCCATGATAGTCGGCCCACGATCCAGTAACTATCTGCGCAAATCAATGTTGCGCAAACCAATGCTGCGCAAATCATCCTGCGCAGTCCAAAATAACTGAAAATTAGTTATTTCTAGAACTCTATAAATAGAGTTTCAAGTCTTCATTTCAAGGGGGATCAAGATCAGAAATCAGAAATTAGAGAGTTCAGGAGTTCTTGCTAAAGTGCTGCTGCATTCTTCCGAGACTTTTGTCTTCAACTTCCGAGGCTTTCGCCTTCAGTTTTCTGAGTTGTTTTCAACTTCAGAGGCTTCGCCTTCAAAAGTTCACATCGTCCAAGGGATAAAGCAATCGTCACCGAGATTGGATTCCTACAGTTGTAATTTTCCCAGAATTCTTGTAATCTTTATTACAGTTTGTATCAATAAAGTTCTATACTTTTGTTTTTGCAAACAAAATGGCGACTCTGCTGGGGAAAACTTTCTCCTCCGACGAGGAAGTAGCAACTCAATGTGACGTAGCGTCTATCGGGAAGACGCAGAAGACCCTGGTTGTCAAGGTCAACCAGACAGCCTACGAGGCAATGCTCAACTCCAAGACCACTCCCCGTACTGCAGCCACTTCTGCCAAGAGCAAAGTGCGCTCAGTTTGGGTCTCCAAGACTGCTGCACAATCTGGCAGTTTTGCCGCTAAAAGTGCTGCACACTCTGTTGCACAAACTGCTGGCCAGTCTGTTGCACAAACTGCTGTGTCAACTGCTGCACAGTCTGTCTCAGCAACTGCTGCACAATCTGTTGCAGTCAAGACTGCGCAATCCGTTGCAAATGTTGCGCAAGCTACTTCATATGCTGCCTTGTCAAAACAGAAGACTCCTATGACTCTGGCGCAATTGGCAGTAGCTTTTCCTGCGCAAAACAGCATTCCAGCAACCAAAGTGCATCCTAAGCACTCTAAAGCAAGGACTCCTACTTCTGTGACCAGAACCAATGCACTCTCCACTCATGCGCAAATCACTTCTGCGCAAACCAAGGGAAACAGCCCTTTGGCTAAATTCTCTCCTTCTCATAATCAAGAGAAAATATCTGATTCTCCTCTTAAACATCCTGCTGTTCTAGCACAATCTACTGGGGGTAGTCCTTTGGCTATTCCTCCTCCTTCTCAGATCAAAGGAAAAGGCCCGTTGGTCTTTTCTCAAACTTCCTTGTCTCATGATTTGGAAGACAATAGAGGGAAATGCTCTTTAGTTATCCCTTCTTCTCAGAACAAAGGAAAAGGCCCTTTGGTCTTTTCTCAGTCTTCTTCGGTCTTTACTGAAGCAGATCAAATTGAACGTGTTTCAACACCCGTCAGTACAAGATCTCCTACGAACAAAGATTCTTTTTACCTTCATAACAAAAGAACTTGCACTGATCAAAGAGGTATTCTGCCTACTCCAGTAGCAGAATTCCAAGACCTCCCAACTTTCAAAATATCCCGTTCCAAACAAGGAAAACTGTTGGTGTCTCAAACAGAAACCCCTGGGGGTGAATTTGCAGACCTACGAACATATCTTAACAGGCCAACTTCAGCAAAACGTAAACAGCCAATGCTGAAGGTTAAGCCTCAAAGACAAATCTCTAAGAACATAAATTCTGATACTTATGCCAATGAGATGAGTACTTCCTTGTATACACAGGGGACAAAACATTTGAAGAATCGGAATCATGTTCCAAATATTGTTAAAGAACATATTCCTCGAACTTTTCCCCGTCCCGGCATGGTTTCTGATCTTCGAGAACATCTCAGACAAAAACGGGATAATGGCTCAACTCCTTCAAATCAACCATCTGATCATCATTGCAATCATAAAGTCATCATCCAATGTTGTTGTCAAACAACAAAGCGATCTATCTTCGATCGTCTAACTTTTGCTAAAACAGAACCAATGTCAGAAGAAGACGAAGTGTTGTACGCTTCTGTCAATATGGCTTCCCGAGACACCGGGGGTAGAAAGTGCTCCAAACATGGTAAGCCTCGCAGACCAAGCCAACGATATTTGGATTTACTCCAAGAATCCTCTGAAGGAGTATTTCAACATACTCGTTCCCACAGCCGAGACACAATCGGTCAAAGGAATCTTCCCCAAGATCCTTCAGCTTATCTTCCTACTTTTCAGTCAGGAGACGAATCTTTCTCTGATTATGATGCATATAGTGAAAGCTCTGAACAAACAGTTTCGTCTACTGTGCCTAGAGAAGTGACGGCATATGTTGTTACTGATGATCCAGATGCTTCAACTTCTGTAAACCAAGAACAGCGTATTGTTGCACTGGAGGACAAATTGAAAACCATGGCTGAAATGGTCGCCAGTATGCATTCTATCATTATGGCACAACATGCTACTCCACCAACTGTACCGGCTGCTATAAACCCTGAAATCATAGCTTCATCGGTGCCTGTCAATACTGGGCTGGGGGTAGTACTTCCTCAGATGCCTCCTGTGCAAGTACAAGTTCAAAATACACCCAGTCAATCAGGTGCTGGGGGTAGTGCTTATAATGCTGTCCCTCCTCCTACCACTGCTCCTTCCTCTTCATCTGAAGATGCTAATGAAGCAGTCAAGCTTTTACGAACTCAGTTTGAAGCTTTCAAAGAGAAAGACAACCTGCAAAGGTTGGGAATCAAACAGCCATATCCCGTCGAATGGAAAGAAGTTCCATTTCCTCCCAAATACAAGATTCCAACAATCGCTCTCTTTGATGGTAGTACCTCACCAAGTCAATTCATCAATCACTTCTAGGTAATGACTGTTCAACTTCAACCAAGCGACGCTCTTCTTACCAGAGTGTTCGTCGGTTGTTTAGCCGGCGTAGCATATGACTGGTACAGAAGTTTGCCCGATGGTTGTATCACTTCTTTCTCAGGTCTCAAGCAAATCTTTCTAGAACGATTCTATGAGGGATTCAATGACATGACTATGTCAGCCCTAAATAAAATCAAACAGAAACATAACGAGACTGCAGAGAGTTTCATTGAACGTTTTCGCCGAGAAGCCCTGAAAATGCCTCCAGGGACTCCTGCTGCTGTTACTATAGATACTTGTAAGGCAAATCTCTTGCCTATTATCAGTATGTGGACAGGCTCAACTCAGTTTCAAGACTGGCCATCCTTCATTGTTAATGCCAAAGCAGCTGAAGTAAGTGCTGATAAATTCAAACAGTTGGGGGTACAAATGTCTAACCCCGATCGGGATGAACATCAAGCGTCAGGCGGTGGAAATCGCCAAAACAACCGCAAGAACAAAGAGACTCTGAACATTAATCTGAAAAGCAAAGAGTCTTTGGCTGTCAACGTAGCTCAGCCTACGTCCACTTCCACTCCTTCTGCACCACAACCGAGGGAACCTCGTCCTAAGGTAGAGTATTCTTTTGACGAGAATGACACGGCAAGTATCTTCGATTGTTTACTCAAAAGCAATAAGATCCAGCTCCCAGACCCGAAGAAACCTGATGAAGTCGGTAAGACCGATCATCCTAAGTATTGTGTTTACCACCGATTCATTGGACATCCTACTAGAGCATGTTATGTGCTCAAGGGCAAGATTCAAGAGCTTGTTAATGCTGGAGTTGTTACTCTGCAACAAGATGAAAAGACTATCACCGCCAATATGGTTTCAGTTCAGTTCGGTAACTTTCCCCCGCAGATGATACAGCATGGTGTCATTCCTATTCCGAAAACTACTCTTGAGATTGAAAATATTCCTTCTCCACCAAATGAAGGTCTTGTTCCTTTGTCTCTAGACAATGGCGAAGTTATGTGGATTCACCCCGATCTTACTTCAGAGTTCGAGGATTCTTCTTCTTCCAAGAAGAAAAGTCGCTCCAAAGGCAAGACGAAGGTTTGTAACATGGTATCTTTTGATCCCATAGTTGACGAAGAAATTCTATTAGGCACCAGATCAGGAAAGCCCTATTTGAAGGATTACCCTGAAACTCAAGAGAATCCTACTTCTTCTCCTGAACCTACCTCAGCACAACCTGCTCTAGCTGAAGAGAATCCTGCTACACCTTCACCAGTTGTGATTCCTATTTCTCCCAAGCCAGTGAATGCTGATAAAGGCAAACAACAAGTCCGTTTTGATAAACCTTTGAAGAAATCGTTTCCTACAGGACTTGAGAAGCCTTACAACTTCGATATATTGGCTCAACTAGCCAATACCCCAGCAAAGTTGTCTATCTTTGAACTCTTGCGTCTTTCCAAAGAGACTCGAGAAACCCTCAGCGAAGCTCTTATGCAAGCAGAAGCTTGTCTAACCTTTCTCAAAAAGCCCGAAGCAGAATCAGTCTCTTGTAATAGTGTTCAGGAATTCATTCCGAACATAACTTTTACGCAAGATGACATGCTGATGGAAGACAACAGGCATGACCGTCCTCTTTACTATATAGGATATATCGATTCGATGAAAGTCGATCGTATTCTGATAGATCCAGGGTCTGCTCTTAGTATCATGCCGAAGACAATGCTCGATGCTTTGAAAATTCCTGTGCATAGTCTCTCCACTACAATCACTACCATCCTTGGATTCAATCAAGGAAAGAGTGAACCTTTGGGCAAGATTCGCCTAAAACTTCAAATTGGCAATCTTCGCACAAAAGTTACATTCTACATTATTGACAATTTTGGTTGTTCTTACAACGCTCTATTGGGGAGACCATTCTTACACGAGCACAATGTTGTTCCATCAACTCTTCATCAATGTTTCAAATATGTTGATGACAAAGGCGTTGTTCGTAAAGAGGTTGCGGATCTTTATCCCTTCAAAGGTGTTGAAGCATACTGCAACTGTAACACCTAGTTTTTCAGAAGAGGGTAATTTTGAAATTTTGTAATTATAATTATTGTTTAATGGTATTTATTTCATGTTATGATTTTTAGTGATTTTTAATTATTTTTAAACTATTTAAATTCATGACTTATGATTTGGTGTCTTGCTAGTGTTCATTTCCAGACTGAGGGGTATTTTAGTCATTTTTATAATTTTAAGAATTATTTGGGATTATTATTTATTAAATAAAATTTATTATTATTAATTAGAATTTATGGGAATTTTTAGAATTTATTTTGGATTTATTTGGACTGGTTTGATTTTGGTCAGTTTTGACTCTTGTAGACTAACCTAGGAACTAACCATAGTTAGTTGAGCTTGGTTAGGTCAAGTGACCCTAGTCTAACCTAGTGTGACTCAAGTTAGTGGTTAGTGATTCATAGAACTAGAATTAGAATGTTAGAAATCATTTGATTTGGTGAATGGCTTGTGGTTTCACAAGTCATTATTGTGACTTAGCTAGATTGGACACAAACCTAGCTCAACCCTAACCCAAGACCAAGTGGTCAGCCATCCCTAGCTGAACCTAGGGATTCCCCCCCCCCCCTATTTAATCCCTCCTAGTTGTTAGGGCTAGCCTCCTTTAGGTTTCTTGATAAAGTTTTGAAAAGAGGTAATCCCCATCTTCAATAAATCCTAGAAAATTCATTTTTATTCCTTTTTGACCCAAACAAATTGCATTGGGTTCTAAATCCTTCCTATTTTCTGTTGGCTATGAGTATTCTCAGATTTGGGAAGATTTGGAGGAGTTTCACCATTGGGAAGAACCCCACTCTTTAAGCTTTTTGGAGGGATTTGATACATTGAGGTAACTCACCATTTCCACCATGAAATTCTGGTTCAAGTGCATGAATAGGGAGTCCTAGACCTAACCTAACTATAGGAATAGGAAACCCTAGGTTTTCGTGTCCTTTCGTGTCCAAACAGGACACGTATCAGTGAACTGTTGAATGTGTTTGATGAATTGTCTCTGAGAAACTTTCTGTGCAGTTTTCGATTTCTAATTGAATGTAAATTTGTATTTTGATGTCGCTTAGCCATTTCTGGAGCTCTGAGCAAGTTTTGTGCTTGTGTCGTGTCCCCACGACACTCGTGCACACGCCTCGCGCACACGCGCGCGCGGGCTACAGTGATCCCCTGCATCACGGGGTTAATTCCGGACACGACACGAATCTTCTTGGCACGAAACTTTGGGAGATTGTTGGGGCACCTTCTGTCACCCCTCTCCCCAAATTTTGTGTCAAGTCGTGGTCGGGTTTGGGAGAAATCCGACGCGCATGGGGATTTCACTGATCTGTGCACTGTCACTTGTTAGCCACTGATACGCTATTGTAATTCAGGACACGACACGTTTCGACACGATGCAGACACTCACAGATGAGGACACATCCTAGGTGCACCCCCTTGCTCGAACACGAGGCTTGGGGAAGCCTGTGTCGGGTGCACGACACGCGTGCACCCCCGCACGAGACTGTCCAGTCTCAGTGCACACAGTTTGCCCGTTGGGTTTGTTTGCATTCTGGACACGTTTGTGTCCACAAATGTGGACACAAAACACTTGTACAACACGTATTATATGTGTAGACTCATTACCAACCTCATGTTTGATGTTTAATCTAGTTTTGGTTGATATGAATCTCTTTTTCCCATGTTTCCTGATACATGATACGAACACTTATTTTTCCAGTTTTAAAATGGGATTTTACAAGGATTTTTACTAAGTTTGAACTGTCAAATTCATAGCCTTTAATCCTTAGCATATTCACCAGTGTTTTGTGTATTAGTATGTGGATTTTGGGGTCATATGGAGATGGTTTGGATTCAAATCCTGGATTCCAAATTCTGGACTGATTATGAGTTGAAATTGTTTTGTAAACTGTGTGTTCTAATGTATAGAACTTAAGTTTGGGATGAGGATACAAACCTGGGTTTGAGTTGAACTGTTAAATCTGAGAATTTTGCATTGGTAGAGGTTTGGACAAAATCTGAGTTTCACTTGTGATTGAATATGTTGTGTTAAACTGTAATGTTAATATAAAGTCTGAGTTTGAAATTGTTTGGTAACTGTATGATATTAAAACCTGAGAGTTGTTTAGGGACTGTTTGATATAAACTGAGATTTGAAAATGTTTGGGGACTGTATGTTTAATACCAAAGCTGAGAATGAATGGGAAGGGGGGGGAAAGTGAATGTTGTTTCCTTCACTGATTTTTCCTGGGTGCACTGTACAGTCACATATTGCTCACTTCACACACACACACTTGTAGACACCACACACCCCATATTGTTTCCTTCACTGTTTTAGTTCTTTTTCCTGTCACTCTATCTCACACACACACATACACATATGCCTTGGATGCCTTTTTATGTTTGTTTATCTTAGGTATATTTATATGGTGATAAGGATGTGTGAGGTATATTGTAGTTGTGTGCCCTTACATAGCTAATGTAGGAATTTTCCAATAAGTCATAGGTTATGTAATTTGTGAATTATATATGTGTATATATATATATTAGTCCCCTCTTGTAAATGTGTGATTGTATGAATATCATATATGTAGGCATTTGGATACTAGCCTATATGCATATAGGGATATCCACATACTTGCATATGTGATGTGGTATAGGTACATTGTGCTATTGGCCTATGGTGTGTCTATTAGTCTAGTTAGACCTAGAAATGACTTGTTAGACCTAGTTAGACTAGTTTGACTTAGGTTTGACTTGGTTGACCTAGTTTGACTTCTAGGGTTGACCAGAGTTGACCAAGAGTTGACTTTGGCCTAGATTGGCTTAGAATCATGTAGAATGCATAGTAGGACTCCATTTTACTGTTTTGGACTTGTTGTGACTTGTGCTGTTCTGTTTAGGAGCCAGACACCACTCCTTGGACAGTACGATTCATATCGGACACTCAGATACAGGCGAGTACATTCTCTGATCATTTCATATCCTGCTTAGAATTATTACCTGCAGTAGATTACTTTACTTGTACTGTCACGTTGGTCACACGGATTGGTACTATATGGATCTCTACATGCGATGTTATCCCCCTCGGGAGCATCGGGTACATTGTGCTTGTGCGTTTCACTTACATCATGTACTCCTGTGCTTTCATTACATGTGCACTCCTGTGAATCTTGTACTCTCATGTTCACGGAGCCCCCATGTATACTATCATGTGCACCCTATATGGGCCCCCATGTGATATCCTGTGCAATAACATAACCTGTTTAGATCCTTGTGTATTGATTGGGGATACGGGGGAGTGCTAGTAGTCGTGTGAACAATTCCTTGTAGTGTAGATTCCTGTGCACCTCGACATCCTGTGCAAATCTGTCCTGTTCACATGTGCTATCTCGTACTCTGACTCACTAGCCACTGTTAGTTCTCTATGTATAGTAGATATCCTATTACAGCTCTTCCTGTTTTACATACTGTTTTTCTTTCAGTACCTGTATCTTACCTTACTGCATGTTCATATTTTCTAACCTGCTATGAATTGTTGAGATGTACTGTGCTCGCTCCTGTCCTGACTGGACCTGTTGAAAATATTACAGAGGATGAGGAGGAGGCTGGCCTAGACACCTATTATGGGGCAGCACTGGATGACACCTGTGAGCTGGACCCTCAGGAGGATCCAGCAGTAGCTGAGGACTTTCCTCCGACTGCCTAGACTAGATAGTTAGGCTTTTATCTTTATGTAGTTGGACATGTTTTAGCTAGACTTTTATGTGGAGATCAGTTTTGTATATATTCTTTATCTGAGACTTGTACTGCTGGGATTATCTTAGACTATGGTTTTATCTATTTCATTTCCTTGAGTTCTATTCATATCGTGCTATATCTTCCTTAGTTGTGATTGAGTTTCTTTTGCTATGTCACCCCCATTCGGGGAGTATAAACTGCTAGTTATATAATTGTTAGATGTTGTGACCTAGGACAGCGTTCTACCGCCGACTCTGCGGCGTAGGCTGGGCGTTGTTACGTTCTCGTACCCTCACAGTGGGTGCGGGTCGTGACACGTTTTTAGTGGTGGCCCATGCAGGTCTCGACTAGAAGTGTAGTGGTACTCGAACTAGAGTATCGCTGCAGCCTGCTATAGGATATAGGATATAAAATTTTAAGGTTACTCAATCACTTTAGGAAAATTCCTTTTATTGCCATCTAAATCCTTTTGTCAGCTGATCCTTTGAATTATAATTGTCCGCCTTTGTTATTTCGCTTCTTTCTCAGAAATTGATACTCTTGTTTGTCTATCTTCAGGATGGTAGAGACTCGTGCACAGCGTGCCGTTCCTGAGGATGCTATAGAGGGGACTGCTTCCTCTCAGCCAGCACGGCGAGGCCAGGAGACTGCAGCTCTTGCCACCTCAGCTCGTGTGGAGACCTCGGCAGCCACAGCAGGGGACATGCACCCACCGGCTCGGAGGCAGGACCCGGTTATCCCAGAGGATCCTTACCAGCAGCCACCTCCAGGGACGATAGACGCAGTGCAGCTGCTAGCCTTCTTCAGGCAGTACATGGAGGGCCAGCAGGGACAGCAGCAGAGGCAGACGGCAGAGCTCACTCGAGGTATTGAGCTGGCAGTGACAGCAGTAGAAAGAGTAGTGGCTCAGCCCGCAGCAGCCCAGCAGCCACACCAGCCACGGGAGAAAGGCATCCAAGACTTCCAGAAGATGCACCCGAGAGACTTTCGCGGGACAGAGGGGATCATGTATGCCGATGAGTGGATCGAGCATATGGAGGAGATCTTCAGGCTAGCTGAGATTTCGACTAGGCTTCAGATTGAGGCAGCGGCCAGTATGATGCAGGACCTGGCCCGCACTTGGTACCAGACAGACCCGAGGGTCGGTACGCCAGGGCAGACTTGGGCAGCTTTCAAGGAGCTGTTCAAGAAGAAGTTCTTCCCAGAGGCAGCTGTAGGAGCCCTCGAGACTCAGTTCGAGGCCCTAGTCCAGGGGAGTCAGTCTGTGGAGGAGTATGCAGGAGAGTTCTGCCGCCTGGGCAGATTTGTAGAGGACTTGTCGGAGGCGACGAAGGCCCGGAGATTCCGGAAGGGTTTGGTGAAGGAAGTCAAATCCTACACCAAGAACGCCCGCAGTACTACATTTGAGGAGATACTGGTGGACGCACTAGCTGCAGAGGATGACCTTGAGCTTAGGCTCAAGAGAGGGAGAGACCCAGCTGGGGGCAGCAGCAGCAGCGGAGGCCAGGCCAAGAGGCCTCACTTTCAGCACCAGCAGCCGAGGCAGTTTCAGCCGCTGCCGATTCAGCAGCAGTTCCAGCATCAGGCACCCAGGCAGACAGTCAGTTGCCCCTTCTGCAAGAAGCCAGGGCATGGATGGAATGAGTACAGGAAGAGGCTCGGGAAGTGCCTTTTCTGCGGAGCAGCAGATCACCAGATGAGAGATTGTCCTAGGTCTGTGGGACGAACAGCTCAGGGAGGAGGAGCCGGAGCAGCAGCAGGCCAGCAGCGGGGACCAGCCCTGCCGACTCAGCAGCAGAGGTTCGTCCAGCACCAGCAGCAGGCCAGGGGAGGCCAGCAAGGACGAGCTTACGCCATGACACTTGAGGATGCTCAGGCAGTAGGAGAGGTGCTAGCAGGTTCTGATCTTCTCGATTCCATTCTACCTTGTCTCATTATACCTATCCTGAAATTCTATTCCATCTATTTATATCTGCTTCCTCATTGTTGATAAGTTTGATCTGGTGATTCGTTATGTTTGTTTTTCTTCTGAGAAAATTATATGGGCTAGGTCACCTCAGTTATGGGATCTAGAATCTTGATGGTCGTGTTAGTTGGCATAGTGAGGACATATAGTCAGATTTTGGATGTATTTTTCGGGTATGGGAATTTAAGATTTTCGCCGTCGCATGCGGCAATGCGAAAATTTTAAATACCATGAACCTAAGGATACGTACCTTAGTCAAGGACTCTGTGATTATCGTAGCCATGCTCACTAGCACGACGAAGATTCTGAGTATCATGATTTTGGACAGACGCATATGACTATCTGACGGTATGTTTGAGACTTTGATTGTGGGGTGTATGACCTAGAAGGACTACTACCATTTTAATTTCGAGGACGAAATTTTTGTAAGGTGGGTAGGATTGTAACACCTAGTTTTTCAGAAGAGGGTAATTTTGAAATTTTGTAATTATAATTATTGTTTAATGGTATTTATTTCATGTTATGATTTTTAGTGATTTTTAATTATTTTTAAACTATTTAAATTCATGACTTATGATTTGGTGTCTTGCTAGTGTTCATTTCCAGACTGAGGGGTATTTTAGTCATTTTTATAATTTTAAGAATTATTTGGGATTATTATTTATTAAATAAAATTTATTATTATTAATTAGAATTTATGGGAATTTTTAGAATTTATTTTGGATTTATTTGGACTGGTTTGATTTTGGTCAGTTTTGACTCTTGTAGACTAACCTAGGAACTAACCATAGTTAGTTGAGCTTGGTTAGGTCAAGTGACCCTAGTCTAACCTAGTGTGACTCAAGTTAGTGGTTAGTGATTCATAGAACTAGAATTAGAATGTTAGAAATCATTTGATTTGGTGAATGGCTTGTGGTTTCACAAGTCATTATTGTGACTTAGCTAGATTGGACACAAACCTAGCTCAACCCTAACCCAAGACCAAGTGGTCAGCCATCCCTAGCTGAACCTAGGGATTCCCCCCCCCCCTATTTAATCCCTCCTAGTTGTTAGGGCTAGCCTCCTTTAGGTTTCTTGATAAAGTTTTGAAAAGAGGTAATCCCCATCTTCAATAAATCCTAGAAAATTCATTTTTATTCCTTTTTGACCCAAACAAATTGCATTGGGTTCTAAATCCTTCCTATTTTCTGTTGGCTATGAGTATTCTCAGATTTGGGAAGATTTGGAGGAGTTTCACCATTGGGAAGAACCCCACTCTTTAAGCTTTTTGGAGGGATTTGATACATTGAGGTAACTCACCATTTCCACCATGAAATTCTGGTTCAAGTGCATGAATAGGGAGTCCTAGACCTAACCTAACTATAGGAATAGGAAACCCTAGGTTTTCGTGTCCTTTCGTGTCCAAACAGGACACGTATCAGTGAACTGTTGAATGTGTTTGATGAATTGTCTCTGAGAAACTTTCTGTGCAGTTTTCGATTTCTAATTGAATGTAAATTTGTATTTTGATGTCGCTTAGCCATTTCTGGAGCTCTGAGCAAGTTTTGTGCTTGTGTCGTGTCCCCACGACACTCGTGCACACGCCTCGCGCACACGCGCGCGCGGGCTACAGTGATCCCCTGCATCACGGGGTTAATTTCGGACACGACACGAATCTTCTTGGCACGAAACTTTGGGAGATTGTTGGGGCACCTTCTGTCACCCCTCTCCCCAAATTTTGTGTCAAGTCGTGGTCGGGTTTGGGAGAAATCCGACGCGCATGGGGATTTCACTGATCTGTGCACTGTCACTTGTTAACCACTGATACGCTATTGTAATTCAGGACACGACACGTTTCGACACGATGCAGACACTCACAGATGAGGACACATCCTAGGTGCACCCCCTTGCTCGAACACGAGGCTTGGGGAAGCCTGTGTCGGGTGCACGACACGCGTGCACCCCCGCACGAGACTGTCCAGTCTCAGTGCACACAGTTTGCCCGTTGGGTTTGTTTGCATTCTGGACACGTTTGTGTCCACAAATGTGGACACAAAACACTTGTACAACACGTATTATATGTGTAGACTCATTACCAACCTCATGTTTGATGTTTAATCTAGTTTTGGTTGATATGAATCTCTTTTTCCCATGTTTCCTGATACATGATACGAACACTTATTTTTCCAGTTTTAAAATGGGATTTTACAAGGATTTTTACTAAGTTTGAACTGTCAAATTCATAGCCTTTAATCCTTAGCATATTCACCAGTGTTTTGTGTATTAGTATGTGGATTTTGGGGTCATATGGAGATGGTTTGGATTCAAATCCTGGATTCCAAATTCTGGACTGATTATGAGTTGAAATTGTTTTGTAAACTGTGTGTTCTAATGTATAGAACTTAAGTTTGGGATGAGGATACAAACCTGGGTTTGAGTTGAACTGTTAAATCTGAGAATTTTGCATTGGTAGAGGTTTGGACAAAATCTGAGTTTCACTTGTGATTGAATATGTTGTGTTAAACTGTAATGTTAATATAAAGTCTGAGTTTGAAATTGTTTGGTAACTGTATGATATTAAAACCTGAGAGTTGTTTAGGGACTGTTTGATATAAACTGAGATTTGAAAATGTTTGGGGACTGTATGTTTAATACCAAAGCTGAGAATGAATGGGAAGGGGGGGAAAGTGAATGTTGTTTCCTTCACTGATTTTTCCTGGGTGCACTGTACAGTCACATATTGCTCACTTCACACACACACACTTGTAGACACCACACACCCCATATTGTTTCCTTCACTGTTTTAGTTCTTTTTCCTG
This sequence comes from Iris pallida, assembly GCA_029216955.1. Taxonomy (NCBI): domain Eukaryota; kingdom Viridiplantae; phylum Streptophyta; class Magnoliopsida; order Asparagales; family Iridaceae; genus Iris; species Iris pallida. The sequence continues at coordinate 28,053,591 of JANAVB010015400.1, forward strand.
TCACTCTATCTCACACACACACATACACATATGCCTTGGATGCCTTTTTATGTTTGTTTATCTTAGGTATATTTATATGGTGATAAGGATGTGTGAGGTATATTGTAGTTGTGTGCCCTTACATAGCTAATGTAGGAATTTTCCAATAAGTCATAGGTTATGTAATTTGTGAATTATATATGTGTATATATATATATTAGTCCCCTCTTGTAAATGTGTGATTGTATGAATATCATATATGTAGGCATTTGGATACTAGCCTATATGCATATAGGGATATCCACATACTTGCATATGTGATGTGGTATAGGTACATTGTGCTATTGGCCTATGGTGTGTCTATTAGTCTAGTTAGACCTAGAAATGACTTGTTAGACCTAGTTAGACTAGTTTGACTTAGGTTTGACTTGGTTGACCTAGTTTGACTTCTAGGGTTGACCAGAGTTGACCAAGAGTTGACTTTGGCCTAGATTGGCTTAGAATCATGTAGAATGCATAGTAGGACTCCATTTTACTGTTTTGGACTTGTTGTGACTTGTGCTGTTCTGTTTAGGAGCCAGACACCACTCCTTGGACAGTACGATTCATATCGGACACTCAGATACAGGCGAGTACATTCTCTGATCATTTCATATCCTGCTTAGAATTATTACCTGCAGTAGATTACTTTACTTGTACTGTCACGTTGGTCACACGGATTGGTACTATATGGATCTCTACATGCGATGTTATCCCCCTCGGGAGCATCGGGTACATTGTGCTTGTGCGTTTCACTTACATCATGTACTCCTGTGCTTTCATTACATGTGCACTCCTGTGAATCTTGTACTCTCATGTTCACGGAGCCCCCATGTATACTATCATGTGCACCCTATATGGGCCCCCATGTGATATCCTGTGCAATAACATAACCTGTTTAGATCCTTGTGTATTGATTGGGGATACGGGGGAGTGCTAGTAGTCGTGTGAACAATTCCTTGTAGTGTAGATTCCTGTGCACCTCGACATCCTGTGCAAATCTGTCCTGTTCACATGTGCTATCTCGTACTCTGACTCACTAGCCACTGTTAGTTCTCTATGTATAGTAGATATCCTATTACAGCTCTTCCTGTTTTACATACTGTTTTTCTTTCAGTACCTGTATCTTACCTTACTGCATGTTCATATTTTCTAACCTGCTATGAATTGTTGAGATGTACTGTGCTCGCTCCTGTCCTGACTGGACCTGTTGAAAATATTACAGAGGATGAGGAGGAGGCTGGCCTAGACACCTATTATGGGGCAGCACTGGATGACACCTGTGAGCTGGACCCTCAGGAGGATCCAGCAGTAGCTGAGGACTTTCCTCCGACTGCCTAGACTAGATAGTTAGGCTTTTATCTTTATGTAGTTGGACATGTTTTAGCTAGACTTTTATGTGGAGATCAGTTTTGTATATATTCTTTATCTGAGACTTGTACTGCTGGGATTATCTTAGACTATGGTTTTATCTATTTCATTTCCTTGAGTTCTATTCATATCGTGCTATATCTTCCTTAGTTGTGATTGAGTTTCTTTTGCTATGTCACCCCCATTCGGGGAGTATAAACTGCTAGTTATATAATTGTTAGATGTTGTGACCTAGGACAGCGTTCTACCGCCGACTCTGCGGCGTAGGCTGGGCGTTGTTACGTTCTCGTACCCTCACAGTGGGTGCGGGTCGTGACAGCAACGACGCTCGGATGTATAAGGATGAATTTATGAAAATCGTGTTAGCATTAGACACTGAAGAAGAACAAGAAGCGACGCCTAAAGACACTCTTATCATACCTGTCAAAGGGCGAGTTTCACATCCCCAGTCTTCTAAACCATTGGCTATTCACTTGCCAGTACAAAAGAAGTCAGTTGATGCTGATCAAGATCAAAGGGAGCTCACCTCTTCTGAGCCACTTGTTATCGATTTACGTCGTAACAAGGACAAAAAGCAGCTCACTTCTTCTGAGTCAATTGTTGTTGATCTCACTCGCAACAAAGAAAAAAAGGAGCTCATTTCCTCTGAGCCACTTGTTATCGATCTCCGTCGTAACAAGCCTCCCTCACGTTCTTCTTCTCCACCTCTTGTAATTAACCTGACCAAGCCTGTTAAGGCCAAAGGTCCTGTTGTAAATACTGATGTACAAATCAATGAAAAAGCACCTATTTTCTAGTATACTGATGTTATTTATCATACTAACTACTATTTAGATATGTTAGATAGCTTCCAATCAATTACAATAGGAGTTGTGCAATCTCTTCATACAGAAGTCTTACTCGAACACTCAGATGATTCATATTTTGTTGTCTCTTCTCGAAAGAGAGGTGAAAGTCCAATAATTTTTATTAAAGGACCAGAACAAAAATTCAGTTATACGGATGACAGTAAACTTAACGACACGGGGCGTATCCAACTTCATCGTTATAGTCAACAATCAAAAGACATCATTCGGAAAATGGGTTATGATTTCAAAAGTGGCTTCAATTACGGTAAGGGTAGACGAACTCCTATCCGTACAACTGTTCCGAAAGGAAAGTCAGACATGTACTATAGCAGGACTAAGAGAGGTCTCGGATATGCTTCTCCTCCATTATTATCCCCAGCAGTTTCCGACTCCGACAGTGAAGAACGCTCTAACTCATCTGATTCCAGATCTTGGGATTCTGATACTAGCATTGGTGAAGTCCATAGGTTGGTCGTATCATCTAACATGGTCTCCGTTGAACTTCCAGAAGGCTATGACGAAGAGGTGGAAGAAAATCCTGAAACAGATCCTTGGGCTCAGCATATGGACAATCAGTGGGTACTTCGCTTTGAACAACGTGAACCACCTACTGAAGATCAATTAGTTCAAGTTGATGTAGGAGAAAGCAGCTCGCCTCGTCCAATCTTTATCAGCAAAAATCTTCCAGAGACAGACAAGGAAGAGTTGATTCTTCTTATTAAAGAATATATTGATGTCTTTGCCTGGAGTTATGAAGACATGCCGGGTTTAGATCCCAAGATTGCTACACATAAACTGAACATTTTGCCTAACGCAAAACCTGTTAAGCAGCAACAGCGACGCTTCAAACCAGAAATGATGGATGCGATCGATGATGAAGTCAAAAAGCTCATTGCTTGTGGCTTCATTCGAGAAGAACAACATCCTGATTGGGTAGCCAATGTCGTCCCAGTTCTTAAGAAAACTGGCAAAGTTCGAGTCTGTATTGACTTCCGGGATCTTAATGAAGCATGTCCAAAAGATGAATTTCCTCTTCCTATTACGGACGTCATGATCGACAATACCTGTGGGTTTGAACGAATATCTTTTATGGATGGATTCTCTGGATACAATCAAATCAAGATGCATCCTGAAGATGAAAAGCATACTTCTTTCCGCACTCCTCGTGGTGTTTATTGCTATACGGTGATGCCATTTGGTCTTAAGAACGCTGGTGCAACCTACCAACGGGCTATGAGTACTATCTTCAAAGATCATCTTCGCAAAACTGTTGAATGCTATGTTGACGATATTGCTGTCAAAAGTCGTCTAAAGGAAGATCACCTCCAAGACCTGAGAACTATCTTCAATCTCATGCGCCAACATCAACTCAAAATGAATCCCACCAAGTCGTTCTTGGGTGTCTCTAGTGGCAAATTTCTCGGCTTCGTCATTACCTCTAAGGGTATACACGTAGATCCCGAGAAGATCAAAGCCATTCAAGAGATGCGTCCTCCACGCAACTTAAAAGAGCTACGAGGATTCCAAGGTCGACTTGCATACATCAGGCGATTCATTTCGAACTTGTCTGGACGTTGCAGACCATTCACTCAACTAATGAAGAAAGGTGTATCTTTCGTTTGGACTGAAGAATGTCAACAAGCATTCGATGATATCAAGCGATATCTCATGAACCCACCAGTCTTGGTGCCACCTATTTCTGGTATTCCGTTCTTAATGTATGTCCGTGCTATGGATCATTTATTGGGTGCCTTATTTGCCCAAAAGAACAAAGAAGGTCACGAACAGGCCATTTATTATCTTAGCCGTACTATGATTGGTGCTGAACACCGTTATAGTCCAGTTGAAAAAGAATGTTTGGCTCTCATGTTTGCTGTACAAAAGACGAGGCATTATATCATTGGTCAAACTATTCATGTTATATCTCGAGTTAACCCTCTTCGGGTACTTATGAAGAAACCAAGTACACTTAATTCTCGGTTGGCTACATGGGCAATCCTGCTAGCTCAATATGACATGGTGTATGTTCCACAGAAGTCTGTCAAAGGTCAAGCGCTGGCGGACTTTTTAGCGGCTCATCCTGTACCTGAGACATCTAAGCTCTATGACGAAATTCCAGATGAAACATTGGAAGTTAATATGATTTCTGAAGAATTTCCAACCTGGCGTTTATTCTTCGACGGTGCATCAAGGATCGGACCAAATGGTGCTGTTGTGGCAGGTGTTGGAGTGGTCCTCGTTTCTCCAGATGGATCAACTATCCAAAGAGCCTACTCTCTAGATGAACCTTGTTCTAATAATGTAGCAGAGTATAATGCTCTACTTATTGGCCTTCAGTTAGCTAAACAACTGAATGTTGAATATCTTGAAGTATACGGTGATTCTAAACTGGTTGTTAATCAGGTTAGAGGAACCTATGAAGTTCGTCATCAAGACTTAGTGTCTTATCATGAAGCGGCAATCAATTTAGCTATATCATTCAAAGATTTCTTCATTGACTATGTGCGGCGAGCTTGCAATACTGAAGCAGACGCTTTAGCCAATCTTGCAGCTGTCTTAGCTATCCCTATTAAAAGACAGCAGGTGGTAGTTATCTCCAACCGAGAACTGTTCTGTATTGAAAATAATCGTAATATTGAATTCAGCAATTTTGCTGAAGTTAATGTTATCGATGATGACTGGAGAACTCCTTTTATCGACTTCGTGGTACATGACATACTTCCCGAAGATCCTAAGGAGGCTACAAGTGTTCGTCGACGATCTCTCCGATTCTATTATAATCAAACTACCAAGACACTCTATCGGCGAACTTATGACGGTCTTCTTTTACGCTGTCTCGCTGGTGATGAAGCTAAACAAGTACTACGTGAAGCTCATAACGGTGTATGTGGAGCACATCAACCTGGTCCTAAGCTACAAGATCGCATTAGACGTATGGGTTACTACTGGCCCTCTATGGTATCGGATGCCATAGAGTATGCAAAGAAATATCGAGCTTGTCAAATCCATGCAGACTTCATTCATCAACCATCAGAATTCTTACACCCGACGGCTGCTTCCTGGCCTTTTGAAGCTTGGGGTATGGACATCATAGGGCCTATTAACCCTCCTTCTTCTAGAGGACATCGGTTCATATTGGCAATAACTGATTACTTCTCCAAGTGGGCTGAAGCTATACCACTGACTGAGGTTAAGACTAGCAATGTCATCAACTTCGTTAAACACCACGTCATATATAGATTTGGTGTACCCCGAAGAATCATCCATGACAATGGACCTCAGTTCATCAGTCAGAAGTTCACTAGATTCTGTGATGATCACCGGATTAATAATGTCGCTTCGACAGCATACAATCCTGCCGCTAATGGTTTAGCTGAAGCTTTTAACAAAACCATCATTAAACTCCTCAAGAAGTTTGTATCTACTAACAAACGGAATTGGAGCGAGAAACTTGGCGAATGTCTTTGGGCTTATAGAACTACAGTCCGCAATCCCACAGGCTTTACACCTTTCTCTTTGGTGTATGATTGTGAAGCTGTTCTTCCTTTAGAGCTGCAAATTCCTTCTTTAAGGATCGCTATTGCCAATGAGCTTACCACAGAAAATAATGATCTTCTTCGGCTTCAAGAGTTAGAAGCGTTGGATGAGAAGCGATTAATGGCTCAACAGCATATTGAGCTATATCAAGCCCGCATCTCAAAGACTTTCAATCGCAAAGTTAAAGTCAGAGCATTTCAACAAGGAGAACTTGTTCTAGCAGTCAGACGTCCTATGACTATGACTCATATGAGCAAAGGGAAATTCGATGCGAAATGGGAAGGTCCCTATGTTGTAAGCAAAGTCTTCTCAAATGGAGCTTATCAACTTTCAGAGCTTGATGGTCGAATTGCCATGATGCCTATCAATGGCAAATTTCTTAAGAAGTATTTTGTATAAATGTAAATGCTTGTAAAATCGTCAAACAGGATCAAGTTCATAAATAAAATGCAAATTTTATTTCATTAAATGATAGTACATAATATTAAAGGTCATTATCATCTTTCTTTACATTGGGACGAGGGCCACTGCCGTCCTTTTCGAAGACATGATCAGCAAAAGAGCTAAAAACCTCCTTGCTGGAACCCACGAGGAATTTGCAGGCGGCCATCCTCATGGCTTCTTCTTCTTCAGTCCTTCCTGGTTCGAGCAGGAAGTCCAAGATATCCCGTGGCGGCTGGGGCGCAGACGGACCTTCGCCCGCTTCTGCCTCCTTCGGCTGGATTGGATCGGCAGGGCGCTCTTCAGTGCTCTTCTCAACCTTCGGGGCGATCTCGGCCTTCTTAGATGCTTCTCCGGACGACATTTTTATGTTGAAAAGCAGAAGTGTTCATTCCTGTCAGATTTCTGCTATATTTATAGACAGAAGTTCTTCAAATAACGAAGTGACGGTTCATCCGTTCATTTATCACATTCATCAGACGGTTCATCCGTTCATTAATGCCTGACGGTTCATCCGTTCATTTATCACATTCATCAGACGGTTCATCCGTTCATTAATACCCGATGGTTCATCCGTTCATTTATCATATTCATTTGACGGGTTCATCCGTTTATTTATCATATTCAACCGACGGTTCATCCGTTCATTACTATCACCTGACGGTTCACCCGTTCATTTCACCTGATGGTTTATCCATTCATTTCCATTTAATGGCTTACCCATTCATCACCACTTGACGGTTCACCCGTTCATTGTCATTCATCATTTGACGGTCTTCCCGTTCATTCATTTCACAAACATTGACGGTTCATCATCGTTCATTATCTATATCAGCAACTGGTTGTTTTCGACTAAGTTGTCAAGTCGAAGTAATAATATTCAATATATTCTGCCATGTCCATATTACCTCTGAGCAGATATAATGAATATAATTATTTTCTACAAAAATATCAAAAAAAATATATCATGTCTTGCACCTTTGAATATATTTTCTATCTCTATTATTTATATCTAATAAGATATACAATAAATAATGGAGCCACAACAAAAAAATGTCTTTTATTTATGGAAATATGAGACATTACAAAAAATGTTTCCATAGCAGCAAAAGCAAAGATACAAAAAAAGTTCTAATCAAGAAGGAGGAATAATTAAATTGTCGATTTGCTGCTTCAATGTCTGCAGCTCTTCTTCGTGACTAGTTGTTACTCTCATTCTTGCTTCCTCCATCCCATTTTCTTCATCAAAGATAGGCATATCTACTGTCCTGCGGGTAATTTCAGCACTATGAGTCTCATCATACTCATTTTTCTCCTGAATTAGGGTATTGAGTTGTTCAATCATAAATTGTTGATTGGCAGTTTCTTCTTCAAATTCCTTCTGAAGGCGAATAATTTCCGCTTTCAATTCAGCAAGCCTTTGTCCTTTGTTCTCAACTGCCAAAGTAACTGATTCTATCTTTGAGTTGAATTCAGCTGACTTTGCAGAATGAGCTTCTAAAAGGTTCTGAAGGTTTATCCTTTCCATATCAGCTTCTTGGACTAGTCGTTCATATTCAGCTTGCACCAGAGAGTCTATATTCTTCTTCTTGAGCTCTTTATATTTCCTTATGGATACTTCCAACTCATCTAATATATGTTCAAGAAGAACGGCTTGGGCTTCGTCTCCTTGGCCTCTTATGGCTTTTATCAGGAAAGAAGTGGGGTCCCTAACCATAATGAAGTTAGCTCCTTCCTTCTCTATCATTTTACGGACAAGAGATCCCAATGACTCAAAGAAACATCTGGTAAAAGATTGGACAACTTGCTGATTGATGGCTATGGTTCCAGGAGTCGAAGCTACCCCTGTTGAGGATGGAGTATTCGGTTGCTCAAACCTTTGCTGCTGAATGATGGGCTCTTTAAATAAAGGAGCCAAAGTAGAGCTGGTTGCTCCTCCTGCTTGTTCTTCTGCAAAAAGTAAAATTATTATTTTACTAATTTGCCAATAAATAAAAAGATCAAATAAAAACAGTCTTACCTTGATTTGATCTATCAACAACTGCATCTCCTGCTGGAATAGACTCCCGTTGAACGGAAGTAGCTTCAATTGTGACAGCTTGGCTGCTGCCCGCTTCAGAGCCGCAAGATAAGTGATGGCTACTACTAACAACCACCGTCGGAATAGGCACCATTGCCAGGTCCATCGGAGGTGTTGGTAGAGTATCAAGATCTGCAAGAACTACAAATGAAGATATTAGATATCAATCTATTTTAAAGAAAGAAGATTGTTAAATCTCGTTTTATATACCTTGGGGTTCGGTGGCGGGATTTTCTTGCTGAACATCTTCACCAGCCGCTTCTTCAGGAGATATTTCTATCTCGACGTCTTCATCTGGGTTAACAACCTTTTCTACGGACGCCTCTACTTCAATATCCTTTTTAGGATCAGAAGCATCATCGGCGGTATCAAGAGATATGTGTTCTTCGTTGTCCCCTTCAGGATTCTGTATATACTCATCAACATTTCCAGATGAAGAGCTTTCTTCTTCCTTATCTTCTTCTTCTTCTTGGGCTGCATTCCCACTATCAGTTGCGGTTAGATCCTCCTGCAAGCTATAACAATCGGCCAAAGCTGCTATCATTTCATGCTCTTCTTCTTCATGAAGAGTCTTAGGAGTAGGAGGAAGCTGAGTTGTTTCCGCGACGGGTGAAAGAGGTTGTGTAATATTTTGCTCATCTTCAATGATGTTTTCTCTGAATGTTTCAACTTCAGTTCTGGGGTCAAGATCTCCCCTCTGTTCAGTTTCTTCAAGGGTTTTACTCCCTGATTCAGAAACAGGGGTGGGAGATGGCATTATAAATCCTGCTGCAGCATCTACTGAAGTCAGGAGTTGTTTGGAAGAAGAGGCTTCTAAATTTCTTCTGGTAACCAACTTCTTCTTCTTTCTGTGTAGAGGTCTATCGGGACTCTCTACATTTATTGGTGCTATTTGCTTATGTACAGAAGTTGGTGTTGTAGCAACTTCCTGAGTTGTCTCGGCTAGCTGCCGAGATTGGGATCTTGTAGTCACTTTATCAGAAGAATGCTCCAAGACCAATTTCTTCTTTGCTGCAGGAGCAGGAGGCTCCTCTCTTCTTCTTTTCTTGGCAGGAGACTTTCCCACTCTTAGAGAGATCCGCATTGCTGCGTTTATCTCTTGTTGGAACATCATTTCTCTTGAAGTTTCTAAGGGTTCATCCGCCGGTTCGTTTGCCTCATCATTGGCAGGGATTGATAAAGCTATCCTCCCTTTCCTCAATCTTATCGCAGAAGCAAAACTATCGGCGAGGTTAAAGTTCTCGGCAAAAATATTTGCAGATGTGTAGAATACCGAGTATGTAAAGAGCATCCGAGGCCCTTGAGGAGTGCTCTTTGGTGGCATAGAGAAGGTAGCCTTTGTGTCACGGGCATTGTAGTAGGCCCAAGCTCGGGCCCCGTCAATCAAGAAGCCCTTGCCCTGAAGGCAGGTGATTGCGTTCCCTACGTGGAACTGATCATACCCAAATTGTCTAGCAAAACGGCTAGGGAGGTATGGTTCCAAAAAGCATTCTTCTTCAAAGCGGTATACTAAATGAGATGGTCGAATTGTCTTCAACCATTCAAAGGCCACACGGTTTAAGGGCTGCAGTTTTGAATCTACCATGTTGGGTGGCATTTGGTCATGACCGGCCGGGAGAGGGGCGCAACAGAAGTTCCATCCTCTGTTCAAATTTAAAACAAATCTGCACTCACTCAGAGAGGTGTACTTCCATTTACCCTGAGAATATCTGCGCAAGAAGCTGCCATCTACTGGTCCCATACCAGGGTCCATTAAAGTTGGATAGTGGAGGAGTAACCATCCAAAGAGATAAGTGTACGGCATTTCAAGACGGGGGAATTCTTTCTCTCCCTTTGCCTTTAGCATCGAGTCAACATACAAGCGAAGACTCGCATTCAATCTGCAGGTCATTGCCGATAACAAGTCAACCTTATAACCGAAGACTAGCTTGACGGCAGCAAAAAGTACACCGCGATGAAAATGGTCCACTGCACTAGATCCTGGGACCACGAATCGTCTGAGCCAGTGTGTCAGAAACCCTGCTAACTGGGCTTCTTTGGACATGGGTCTGTAACCCATTCTCAAAAAACTTTCCAAAATGTCACCTTTCTTTAAAGGTGGACATTGATAATCATCCTTCATTTCCTTATCATAATGTTTACTTTCTTCCATCATCTTCATGACTTCCGTGTTAATCAGGGGTTTGAAAAAATGAGGGTAACATTTGTCATTTTCCTTGGTTTTCTTCTCTTCAATATGATTTAAGAATAAATATGGCAACCACTTCGAAGAATAGCAAGTGTTGGCCGTAGCACTCTTATAGTACAAAGAGCAAATTTTGTAATGGCATAGCAGTTCTTCAAACACTGCTACCATTTCTGCATTTTCTTTTCTGAGTTTCTCTAACTCGTCATTTGTGGGAACAAACTCCTCATATGGAGCATCCGCCATGGGCAAGTATGAGATGTATTTCATCTCGTGGAGTGCAAACCCCATCTCTCCACCCGGGGTCATGAAGGTTCCTGTTCTGTAATTGTATCGCTCAGCCAAGGCCAAAAACATTTGAGGGTTAGGAGCAAACCCGTATACAGTGGCATGCACTGCTTGAAACAGGTTAATTTGTTGAAGTTTATCTTGGAAGGTTGTCAGAACCCAATTTGCAATACAATTCCATCGTTTGTAATCTGGATTCACTAATCCAGTCATCCTGATATCCTGTTCAGGGTATCTTCCTTCTTCCTTCGCAAATTCATTTGCGAATATAGGGGTTCTGACGGGCATCAGCATAGATGAGTTTTCCGGTGGGATGCAGCTGGGTCTCAAACCTCTCAACATAACACTGTATCTGTCAGAAGAGCTGTAAAACATATCTTTCCCGTTAACCTTCTTTACAAAAATCTTCCCTGCACGAGCATCCTGGAGAAGGGTGATGTTCCAATCCATTTTCCGTGGGTAGCTCGCATGAGCATACCGTGACAAAGGAAGGCATCGAACAATTTTAGGAATGAAGAATGATCTGTCTTCCCGGTGGACTACCATCTCCTCCATCATTGGCCTAGGCTGGGAGACTTTTTCAAAGGCATTACCAAACAAGAATAAGGGTTTCTTGTGGATAACAGCATCTGCTGATTCCAGAGGCTGTCCATTCATCAGACACATTAAAGTTTCGTTGTCCTGAGAAATCAATATTGCCTGACGAGAAGTCGGCAGATCGTATTGAGGATAATGGACGTGAGACAAATCTTCTTTATATTCAGATTCAGACAAAGTTCCCACAAAATGTTCATAGTTTGGATCTTCATTGGTTTCAACTGCATCAAAGACAGATAAAGATCAGTACAAATCAAAAAACTCTATTTTTTCAGACAAGCAAAACAGAAGAGTACACAATCCTCAGATTGCGCTAACATGGATTGCGCAAGATTAGTTTGCGCATCATAATAGGGTGCGCAAACCAATCGATTGCGCTGACATTCAGCGCAAATCAATTGATTGCGCTGACTTTCTGTCAGCGCAATTCGATAGATTGCGCAGGATTACAGTTTTCATAAAAATGAAGATTGACTATTTATGCAACCAAAAATCCTAAAAAGGATGGCGCAAGATGAACTCATCTCTAAAAAGAAATGAGTTTCGAAGATCAAAGGAAGTCAAAACACCCTAAAAAGGGTTTTCGATCGGTTAAACAACCTCTCAGAGCGGGCAGCGCAGCTTCGTGACGAGAGGCTCGTCGCACAGTCCTGGATGAAGACTCGGCCGGAGCTTTGCCTTTCGCGGCGGCGGCGGCGGTGGAGGATCGTCGGGGGGCCATTGTTTGTCGAAGAAGGAGGACAGCAAGGGTTCGGGGGAATTTCTCTCAAAAGATCAACGGATGCAAAGTAAAAATGAAAGTGAAAAGAGGCTATTTATAGCTTTCGAAATACGAAACGGCTGCCATGGATTGCGCCTGAAATTGGGGGCACTTCGCTTTGCGCAGACAGCTCATCATCATGCGCAACTTGATTCAAAAATGCAAAAATTCAAAGTATTTCGAAATTTTGAATCAAATCAACTTTCGAAAACTTTGAAGGGGGTCTTGTAGGTCCTAAAAAATCAAGTTGCATCAATCAACAAAGTCAAGAAATCAAGAAACCCATCATTTTGATGAATTGCGCAGACAACAGATTGTGCAGCAATCCGATTGCGCACACTGCTTTGCGCACACAACCGATTGCGCAAGTTGACGTGGCAGAAGTCATCATTACTAAATCAAATCAAATCTTTTCTGACAACTGACAGCGCGAATAACAAGGAGTCTGTTCGTTTCTTACGCCGCACAGTGCTCGAGGGCGGCTGACAGCTGGCAGCGCAAACCAATGCTGCGCAGTTTGAGTCTGCGCAAATCATGTATGCGCAATTCAACTCTGCGCACTTTATCAAATATAACTGTTAAGTTACACGTGGCATTCATGCCATCGATTGTTCATTACGTGGCAACTGTTCATGCACGATCATGCGCAAATCATGCCATGTGTCCATGATAGTCGGCCCACGATCCAGTAACTATCTGCGCAAATCAATGTTGCGCAAACCAATGCTGCGCAAATCATCCTGCGCAGTCCAAAATAACTAAAAATTAGTTATTTCTAGAACTCTATAAATAGAGTTTCAAGTCTTCATTTCAAGGGGGATCAAGATCAGAAATCAGAAATTAGAGAGTTCAGGAGTTCTTGCTAAAGTGCTGCTGCATTCTTCCGAGACTTTTGTCTTCAACTTCCGAGGCTTTCGCCTTCAGTTTTCTGAGTTGTTTTCAACTTCAGAGGCTTCGCCTTCAAAAGTTCACATCGTCCAAGGGATAAAGCAATCGTCACCGAGATTGGATTCCTACAGTTGTAATTTTCCCAGAATTCTTGTAATCTTTATTACAGTTTGTATCAATAAAGTTCTATACTTTTGTTTTTGCAAACAACGTCGGATCACTTTGTATTCGTCAGGTACTTTGTCATGGATGATTTCATCATTTTACTGCTCTATATTGATGATATGCTACTGGTGGGTCGGAATGCCACTAGGATAGCGGAGTTGAAGTGCCAACTGGACGCAGCCTTCTCTATGAAGGATTTGTGCACAACGAAGACCATTCTTGGGATGGAGATCAACCGCGAGAGAGGCTCCAAGCTGTTATACATGTCCCAAAAGAAGTACATTCACCGGATACTTCAGCATTTCGGGATGGATGGGTCGAAGAAAGTGAGTAACCACCTTGCAGCTCACTTTAAGTTCACTGATGAGCAATGTCCATCTACCGAGGACGAGAAGGAAGATATAGAGCAGGTTTGCTTCAACTGTGGGGAGTCTCATGTTTGCTATGGTGTGTACGAGGCCAGATATCGCTCACGCAGTTGGCACAGTTAGCAGGTATCTTTTAAATCCTGGAAGGATACATTGGAGTGCGGTCAAGTAGATTCTACAGTACCTTTAGGACACTGTTGATTGGAGACTTTCCTTTGGTGGTGACATGTCACGCCCCGATCCCGCAGAGTCCTTTCATCCTTGCTTCGGACTCTTTGATATCGATCATCCTCGCTGAGGCGTGATGCCATACAAGCCTAAGTTGTGCTTGCACAAGGCCAAGACCTGAAGCAAGACAAGATTGACAATACGCAGAGGAACATACTGCAGATAATTGAAGCAGCAATAGACATATTTCAGAATACAAGCATTAAACACAATGGTAACAAGAAATAATTCTCTTTTATTGATTTTATTTGAACATATTACAAGCTCTCGATTCTCTCTGATACAATGTTATATTCTCTCAGAACTATTCTCTCAGAACTTTACAGACTACAATGATCCCATTCCCATATATTACATCCCTTACAAAACCAACTCTTGCAACAGATGTCATCTCTTGGCATCTCTTCTAATTTTTGGCTCCTGAGGATGAGGCTCGGGCTATCGCTTTAGACTATCCTTCTTGATGCATATTTTACCTGCATGTAGACTGATGGTGGGTCAGTATATCAGCATACTGGTGATTGTGAACAAAGAGCTACATTTGTCTGAAACGATCACTATTTATTTAGTGAGAAAATATTTCTTGTGATGTGATCTTGCTACTTTTTACCTATGTATATTTCATGCATACTGAGTCAGCTTACATCTCTTTTTGAAAAATCTTTGAAGCCACAATTCTTTTCAGTTCATCTCAGTCATACAAGGGACTATCAGTTCAAGCACAATGACTATTCATTTCATGTGCAGTGCGCAGCATGTTTCATGAGCATATTTATTTTTTTTCAAGCAATCTCTTAGGGGCAATTATAAGCACGATATCATATCTTTTCTTTAGTGGAACATAGCATTTCTTCGCAACAGATTAATCTCTACAAGCAATTCGTATAGAAAGCTTAAGCAATACATATATCACTTTTTCAGTGATTCTTTCCATAGCCGATCGTCCATTCCTGCACAAGACAAGGATTAACATAAACATGATAAAACTAAGATTATTCCCTGTTCGTCTTTGTATTGTTAACTCTTAGCAAAAACATTCTCTTAACACTTATGTATATACAAGACAATAACTCTTATGGTCCATGGACATTACCCATATTAGCAGTTGGGACGTTCTAGCCCATCTCACTAATAGACTGACATTCCCTCTTACAGCGGAGACTTCTACCCCAGGTGTCCTGTTTTCTCCTAGGCCGATCGACTCCGGCTGCCCCCAGAATCGTCGAGAGATTACCACTTGTGCACAAGCCGTCTAGACCAATGCAAATGCAGCTATCAAATAAAACAATCATGCATCAATCAAGCAACTTGTAAACATATTCATCTTTTTCTTTTTTATGTAATCGAGCCAGTAGCTCTACTCTTTTCTCTATACAGACAAGCCGTATCATCTCTTTTGCACAATATGCCATCTCTATAAATCTCTGTCTTTTTATAGCAACAATCAAGGGACAATGAACAATCTTTATTCAAGTAACAACAAGCATGAACTCTACTCTTGATAGCTTACTGTTATGGTCAATTGAGCATTCTCTTTTCTTTTCTTATTAAGCATGGCAACAGTTCTGAGATTAAAGGCATCATTTCTACTTTAGCATGCAGGCATCAGTTCGTTTCTTATTAGCAGGCAATAATTCTTCTTAGCATTCAGGTTATCTCTTTTCTTGTTATTAGCATGGCAACATGTGGATTCTCTTAAAGCATAAGCCTTGATTTACTATCTTGTTATTAACAATAGCATTCAATCAGAAACTCAGATTCTTATTAGGCGTAAGAGAATCAGCAAATGAGACTTCGTCCACTCATCTAAATCAATCATCTTCTGTTGTAGAGCCAGCAATTCGATCTCTCTGTTTATCTAGTGCCTTCGAGGAGCGGGGCACTACATAATTACCCACCGAAAAAAGTTTTATCCTCAAAACTTAAAGAAAAACTCACGATATTCGTAGCAGCGATTGTCCTCATCCTTCGCCATCATTAATCCATGAAATCACAATTCAGATCATATCAAAACTCTTGTTCAATAAAGCATTTCAATCTCAATTAATCAAATCGATAAAACATATGCCGGCATCATAAAAATATTTACGGACTTATTGTATGGAACGTTCATCTCATTGATGATATCAAGCAGGCAAGGAAATTTTGATCAGAAGAACATGTACGAATTCAATTGAATCAAAATTAGCCAGAGGATCGTGTTGGTCTGATACCACTTTGTCACGCCCCGATCCCGCAGAGTCCTTTCATTCTCGCTTCAGACCCTTTGAAACCGATCATCCTCGCTGAGGCGTAATACCGTGCAAGCCTAAGTTGCGCTTGCACAAGGCCAAGACCTGAAGCAAGACAAGATTGACAATACGCAGCAGAATATACTACAGATAATTGAAGCAGCAACAGACATATTTCAGAATACAAGCATTAAACACAATGGTAACAAGAAACAATTCTCTTTTATTGATTTCATTTGAACAGATTACAGGCTCTCGATTCTCTCTGATACAATGTTACATTCTCTCAGAACTTTACAGATTACAATGATCCCATTCCCATACATTACATCCCTTTATATATAAAACCAACTCTTGCAACAGATGTCATCTCTTGGCATCTCTTCTGATTTCTGGCTCCTGAGGATGAGGCTCGGGCTATCGCTTTGGACTATCCTTCTCGATGCATATTGCACCTGCGTGCAGACTGATGGTGGGTCAGTATATCAGTATACTGGTGATTGTGAATAAAGAGCTACATTTTTCTGAAATGATCACTGTTTATTTAGTGAAAAAATATTTCTTGTGATGTGATCTTGCTACTTTTTACCTATGTACATTTCATGCATACAGAGTCAGTTTACATCTCTTTTTGAAAACATCTTTGAAAAGCCATATTCTTTTCAGTTCATCTCAGGCATACAAGGGACTATCAGTTCAAGCACGATGACTATTCATTTCATGTGCAGTATGCAGCGTGTTTCATGAGCATATTCATTTTTTTTGTTCAAGCAATCTCTTAGGGACAATTATAAGCACGATATCATACCTTTTCTTTAGTGGAACATAGCATTTCTTTGCAACAGATTAATCTCTACAAGCAATTTGTATAGAAAGATCAAGCAATATATATATCACTCTTTCAGTGATTCTTACCATAGCCAACTGTCCATTCCTGCACAAGATAAGGATTAGCATAAACATGATAAAACCAACATTATTCCCTGTTCGTCTTTGCATTGTTAACTCTTAGCAAAACATTCTATTAACATTTATCTATATGCAAGACAATAACTCTTATGGTCCATGGGCATTACCCATATTAGCAGTTGGGACGTTCTAGCCCATCTCACTAATAGACTGACACCCCCTCTTACAGCGGGGACTTCTAGCCCAGGTATCCTGTTCTCTCATAGGCCAATCGACTCCGGGTGCTCCCAGAATCGTCGAGAGATTACCACTTGTGCACAAGTCGTCTAGACCAGTGCAAATGCAGCTATCAAATAAAACAATCATGCATCAATCAAGCAACTTGTAAACATATTCATCTTCTTCTTTTTCATGTAATCGAGCCAGTAGCTCTACTCTTTTCTCTATGCCGACAAGCCGTATTATCTCTTTTGCACAATGTGCCATCTCTATACATCTCTGTCTCTTTATAGCAATAATCAAGGGACAATGAACAATCTTTATTTAAGCAAGTAACAACAAGCATGAACTCTACTCTTGATAGCTTACTGTTATGGACAATTGAGCATTCTCTTTTCTTTTTTCATTAAGCATGGCAACAGTTCTGAGATTAAAGGCATCATTTCTACTTTAGCATACAGGCATCAGTTTGTTTCTTATTAGCAGGCAACAATTCTTCTTAGCCTACAGGTTATCTCTTTTCTTGTTATTAGCATGGCAACATGTGGATTCTCTTAAAGCATCCTCCTTGATTTAGTATCTTGTTATTAACAATAGCATTCAATCAAAAACTTAGATTCTTATTAGGCGTAAGCGAATCAGCAAATGAAACTTCGTCCACTCACCCAGATCAATCGTCTTCTGTTGCAGAGCCAGCAATCCGATCTTTCTGTTTATCTAGTGCCTTTGCGGAGCGGGACACTACATGACGAGCCAAAACTGGTCGAGTATACTGACCCTGATATGGCTGGATATATAGACACGAGACGATCGACTTCGGGCTATATTATGATGTTTACTGGTGGAGCGATATCGTGGCAGTCGCGGTTGCAGAAGTGTGTTGCCTTGTCGACGACAGAGGCAGAGTACATTGCGGCGATGGAGGCTTACAAGGAGTTGTTGTAGATGAAGAAGTTGCTTCAGGAAGTGGAGCTAAAGCAAGAGCAGTATACTTTACTTTGCAATAGTCAGAGTGCCATTCAACTTGTGAAGAACCAGACATTTCATAGTCGTTCCAAGCACATTGAGACTTGGTATCATTGGATACGAGATGAGGTTGAGAAGAAGGACACGACGCCTGAGAATGTCCATACTAATGACAATGGAACGGACATGCTCACGAAGGTTCTACCAAGGTGGAAGTTTGAGTACTGCAGGCGGATCGTCGGGATGACGAGTTCCTCCACCTAGTTGTGAAGGAGAAGATTTGTTGGAGTGGATGGGGTTCCCAACCTATGTGGAGAATACCTCGGAGTGCGACGAGCGCCATCCGTGTGTCGGAGAAGCTCGGAGAGTGCATCGATCCTATTTTGGTACATATATGGTAAGAAAATATATGATTGGATTTCCATATTTACTTTGATCATATATTTATGATTGGATCTTTCATATAGTAGCTTTCTATATAATTGGGCTTCCAATTGTGACAAGCCAATTATGATTGGATTTCTATTAAATATATGATTGGTGTACACTGAAAGTTTCCATATATATTGACCTTCCATGTATGGATTACCAAGGGCTTATAAAAGGGTGATGGATGCAAGTTGAAAATATCTCAAAAAGAAAACAAGTGTTTTACAATCTTTGTGAGAGAGAGAGAGGATTGAGGACTATTGTGAAGGAGAGATCGCTTCGAATAATTTTTCGACATCGCTTATTCTTCGGAGTCCGCAATTAAATTTTCTTTTTTCAAGTGAGTTATGGTGATCCGTGTTGGATCGGGAGGAGCTTGTAGAGGGTGTATTCTTTTTATTCCATTAGTGGAGGTTCTTCAGGGTTGGACTCCGATCATCCCGTAGTTTTTTTCTGCAAGGGTTTTCCACGTCAAAAATCTATGTGTCTGCGATTGTGTTTGGCATTTTTTGGTTTGTGTGCTTTTGTTCGGTTCTCTCGCAGGACTTTCTAGTTTGGGGGAACGGTTTTTGCGCTTCGTTCCCAACATCTGAGACGTAGACAACTATAATCTGACAATCCTGTCGTGATCGTTATTTCGGTCATAGGCCACCTTATGAGCACAGATCCAACAATAAGTGATATTGAACATGAACGGAGTCTCTTATAAGTCTAAGATTTAAAATTTACGACTAAACCACTGAGCGATTAAAAGCATAGATTCCAATTTTACTCCACCAAAAGGGTTGAGAAATGACTTTTTTATGGCCCAATTGTTCAAGCAAAGACATAATTCTTGCGTGCTTGACAACTCAAGAAAAAGGATATAGGTATAGTACTATAGTATCAAGATTGACTCACTGTCATGACTTTCATTGGTTAACAAAAGCAATTTTTCTTTCCGGTTTGCAGGTCAAAGAGAGCGGAGATTGACATCTCAACTAGTAACTAAAGTAGCAACCCTTATATTTTGCTACAAGGGAAGGATCCCTTTGCCTACGAGATAAGTACTCTAGTAGTGTTCGGTGGTTCCAATTTCACTCCAATCGAAGAGTTGATAAAGGACTTATATATGACCCCATTATTCAAGTAAAGGTGAATTCTTGCTTACTTGCCAACTAACGAAAAAGGATACATGTATAGTATCAAGATTGACTCAATATCGTGACTTTTATTGGTCGACGAAAACATTTCTTTCCTTTCCGACTTGCAGGTTAATTAGAGCATAGGTCAACTAGTAACTAAAGGTATCCCTTATATTCTACTACAAAGGAAGGGTCCCTTCGGCTACGAGGGAAAGTACTCCAACACTGTCCGATAGTTTGTTTAACTAGGTCGGTGGAAGGTTAGCAAAACAGTAGTGTCAGCTAGTTAAGTCAAGAGTTCAAAAAGTGAAAACCAAGCTCCTTTGAAAGAAAAAGCCAAAGGACATGACAAGCAGAGCAAGATAATGAAAAAAGTAAAAGCAGCATAAGCAACATGTCTTAATCAAGCATTGGTTAGCGCCAAGCATAGGTCAAGGTACAATAGTAGGCAGGCCTAGTCCCGCCAAAACATCAAAAAGGTTTCGAAAGAAATGAGTATTGAATAATCGAAGTGAGGCGAACACAACGAGAATGTGAACAAGATAAGGCGAGCGAACACATGGGATGGTGAGGGGAGCTAATAGAAGGAGCTTGTTCTAAGTTTCTTACGAGTCATTTACCCAATTGGCTGAATGCACGAGGAGTGCGATTTCCCTTCTTAGCTTTCATTCTCTCAAAGATAGGAGAGTCATCGTTCCTACCCACTAGACCTATTTTGAGAATTATACTCGTATCATTCTTTCTATTCTTTCTTCACTTTAACTAAAGACTAATCTCTCCCGTTCATCTATTATGACTCACAATTTACTAAGTTTCGAATCTTTTTTTTTTGTTTCCTTTCACGACTATGCCACCTTCCTACTACCATCCATCCTAGTTTAGCCCGGTCGTCCCGACCTCTTTCTCTGTCCTTATCAAAATATTATGGCTAATTCTTTCTCATGTATTATCCTTATTACATATGCTACGCCCTCCTGATTAACCTAGATCCTTAGACCGACTTGCTATTAAAGTCAAGCAATGTTGTAAAGTGCTTAATTTTACAGAAGTGAAAGACAAAAGGCTATCCTCCCTATCTTCTAAAGAGGATAGAATCTTTTCTATTCTTATATAAGGTACGAACTACGAAGCAAATGATACAAATTCGGATATAATAAGGTTCGCCTTTACGATACTAGTTAGCAAGCCACTAGCGGTTTTCAAAGGTAGGGAAAAATGAAGTTTAACGTCGTAGAAGCTACTACTTAAGAATAAAGAAGGCAGGCCGACTCGACTATAGAGGCTATAATATAATTAATGAGTGGTAGCTAAAGCTCTCCCATTCCCACATGGAGCCTCACCCCCAGTTACAAATAGGACCGACCGGGAAGCATGAGTGAGATGTTGATTTGGTCTCATTACAGTCATCCCAAATCCAATTTTGGAATTTAATAGCAGTCCCTCACAACTGATCAATTGTAAATAGAACAAGACTTGTAATATTGACAATAAACTTGAGTTGTAAATACTAATTAGCAAACAAAGTACATAGTACACACTGAGCTAAACAGGAGAACCAAGTGCCATAAATTTATCCTTCGTGTCAAAATAAAATTCTTTTAGGTCATACTAGGAAACAATGCATTAAACATAGAGTCAGTAAAAAAGGAAATATACTGAAATTTGTGTTAATCATATAGCCTAAACCAGCCTCTCATGGAAACATCTGATGCAATTTCATACAAGATTGGTACTACAGTCTAAACAGAAATCATGAATGCTAAAAGCTCTATATGACATAAAGTAAGAAAATACTTTGTATTGACTTAGAACTCATCCCATAACTTATCATGGGGTTGGTTTAAGAACTCACCAGAGATCCGGTCGTAACAGACCTATTCTCCCTCATCTCGGATCTGACACGCCCCTCCAATACCTCCTTCCATTTCGATTGACAAACTCTAGTTTGACATATTGGGCAAATTGTCCTCATCCTAAGCCAAGAATCCACACATTCAAAATGGAAGCCATGGCCATATATTGGCGAGATCCGACATTGATCACCTTCGTGGAAACTACCCAAGCACAGAACACAATCTGTAGAGGCTATGTGCATGCAGCTTATGCCTTGCCCTTCAGCCTTGAACTCTTAGCATGGGAGCTTCTCCAAGTCATGAGGGGATAACCCACCTGACTTATTGCTAGACCTCTCCCCACTTGAGTTGGTCCACAGCCCCTGACGAAATGCCCTTCCTGCAATGCAAATGTGGAAGAGAACCAAGTCACCCATGAGAATAAATAGTAATATGATGACGGTCGGGATAGCAATGGTTGAAAAGACGTCCATTTCTTTCCATCTTCCCTTTTTTAAACTCTTCTAGTTCTGACCATTCCCCTCTTCTCTTTGCTTAGAATAAACTACTTGGACATCAAAATTAGACAAATGTTAAAGGCTACCCCCTTTTTACTAAGGGCCACCAACTTAAAATTTTAAAAAATTATAAGTTTGCCATTTTGAAAACACTATGGGTCACCCCGCTTCTGTCAATCGAGGACTGCAGGGCTTGCCTATAGTCCAAAGTGAAGATGGGACTACAGTGCTTGCCTGCAGTCCTCGATTGACAGAAGTTTTTTTTCTAATTTTTTTAAAACTTCCAATCTACAGTGACTGCAAGGCTTGCCTGCAGTCCAAAGTGAAGACATGACTACAGGTTAGCCTGCAGTCCTCGCCATGTGGAGGGAGACGGAGGAAAAAGAAATTTCTCAGCCATGAGGAAGTGGGCTCTCCTTTTCATTCTCCTCCTCGTCATACTCCTCTCCAACCTTTCCGATCATAGTGAGTTCGTAAAAAATCTAGGGTTTCTTGGTCCGGATATAGGGTTTATAGAGAGATTCGTCACTTTGACCCCCTATTTTCTTCTTCCAGGTCGTAAGCTCCACGCGAACGTGGAGGAGGACATCGACGAGCTCGTCGATCCTCCAAAGGTAGAGAAGAAGCTCGGTACCGTCCATGGAGGTCTGTCCACCGACTCCGTAATTTCCAAGCGGAATGAGGGGCGCTCAGCGAGGAGGTTGTGAATGGGGATTAGGTTGTGGACCTCAGGAAAGCGGCGGGAGGGGTGCTCGGTCGGGCGGACGCCACCGAGGGGGTTGCCCTTAGTAATCTTGTTCAATTTTGGTTGCCCTTAGTAAAAAAAAAGTCAGTCATGGTTGCCCTTAGTAGGATGGTTGCCCTTAGTAAAAAGTGGGTGGCCTTTAACATTTGCCAAAAATTATGGAGCAGATCATTCCAATTTATAGAACCATAAAAGTTTGCCTCTTCTTTGAAATTGTAAGGTATATAAACATTCAGAAACTACAAAACGATTGATTGACTCCCTTCGAGAAACCCTCCAAAACCTTGAGGGTCTGTTTGGATTGAGGGGGGAAAATAAGCAGAGTTAAGTGGGGTTAAATGAGGGGGAGTTTTGCGAGGGGGGGTAGAGTCAATACATAGAACCTTGTTTGGATTGGAGGGAGAATTAAGTGGGGGGTGTTTAATAACTCTTGCTTGGATTAGAGGTTTTGAGTGAGAGGGTGATTAATAAAAATATGAAGTTACCAAAATAACGTTATTACATATGTCATAAAATTAAATTTGATTAAAATTTTAATTAGAAATTGTCAAAATATTTTCACGAATTAGGAGGCTACGGATTAACATGTTGAGAAAAAAAAATGGAGGAAAAAAATTATGATATTTTATAAAACAAATAAGGGGTATTTATGATTTTTTAAACAAAACCCTCAATCACCCTCGTTAACCCTCCGATTTGGGGGGTTAAAAAAATGGACAAAAAATGGTGAAATAAACCCTCACTTAACCATCTATAACTCTCCCTCCTAAACTCCCACCCTCAAATCAAGCATGATTTTATTTTCCCCTCACTTAACTTTCCCTCACTTAACTCTCTTAACCCCTCAATCCAAGCCGACCCTGAATTACATTACTGGTTCAGGCATATGGATTCAGAAATTGGAAAAAAAAGGCAAGAAAGAATGTTGATGTGGATTTAAAAACTCAAAAAAAGGCATGTAAGGAAAAGCTCTGGTCGAATGACATTCACAACGTTTCCCTGTACTTTAACAAAAAGATGAATAGTAGGAGAACTAGGATAGGGCTACTGACCTCTGACAGGAGATAATGAGGGATTTTTTGAGAAGAGATGTATATAATGAATGAATATTAAGGAAGGAGAGGCCAGTGTGTTGAGAAGGGTTTGGCAAGGAGAAAAGGTTGGGATATTGCTAATAGCATGCTGCTATTGCAATCATCTATTTTGCTTTTCTCGTTTTTGGATTGACTCAACACTATTAAGGAGTCATTTTTTAGAGGAGCGCTTGTATTCTAGCAAAAAGAACAAGGAAACGACCAAGAGCATAATAACGTCGAGTGGAATGGCTCTTGGATAGATGGTAGCTGCTAGAGGAATCTGCCAAATATGGTAGGAAATTTGCTATAAAAGAAATTTCCGATCTGTAACGCCCAGTCCCAAAATACGTAGGACTAGGATCGTAGACATGCCAGCTGTATTCATACGAAGTATACTCCAATATATGGAAGCCTCGTATAAATACATAAGCTGTAAAATGCAGTAGAACCATAACTAATCTCATCTACACAAAAATATATGAATAGAAGATCTCATATAATCAACTATAAAATTGTCATTTGGTACATGTAGTTGGGCGGAGACAAATCCACTACCAACAATGAAAAGAAATATACAACAAAAGAAAGATTGGGCGAGCGAAGCGAAGCGAAGACGATCCAAGTGCAATCATCCTCGAGAAATAGCAATGAGCATGGCTAGAGCTAAAGCACCTGCGAAAGACAAGAGCACACACCTGACGAGATAACCAGGTCCTCAGAGAGACGTAACAAGACACATAATATCATGCCATATAAACTGAATAAATATTGCTCAAATAAATAAGTAAATCAAATTATAACATGTTCCAATACGCACCTACTGAACGAGCGTACCATCCCCCCAACCAAACAAGGACAGGAGATGGTAAACTAATTCACGGTAACGTATCTTCCCATGCTATGAATCCAATATGGTATCCGGACCCCAACAAGGTTCAATACCTTCTCATCGAAGTAGTAAGTCACACCTACAACCAAACAAGGACAAGATGTGACGAACTAATCCGCGACAAGTTATTGTTCCAAGCCACGGTCAGATACAAGTACCCAAACCAAAAGTACTCGTACCTAACGGATAAGGGTGCCTAACCAAATCTAGGTGAATGCAGTTTTAAGAACAGTTCATGGTCGCATGACTACCCGGTCAAGTCGAGAAATTACCAATGCAGTACCTCAGTAGCGAGTCACAACACCATATACTATTCCTCAGTATCGAGCGAGTCTATAGCATATAGTCTACCTATCGTTCCTCAGTAGCGAGCGAGTCTACGATAGATAGGGTGGTAGTCAACTTCCAATCATGTTCTTCCCGCCCAATGCTAACTCTATAACCGCTAAGTCAAACTAGCATGCAACCTCTATTAGCGGTTATTCCTATCACACGGCTTGTACGTACTGGTGGCCAGCCAATCACGCACTTCCGTGTTCTATATGCGACACACAACTTCGTGGTACAACGTGTCAAGGCCATGAATGCAACACACAAAGGTGGTCCCTTAAATCTAGGTTTAATGCGTAAGAAAATAATACATAGCAAGAAACTGAACAGTAAATTCTAACAGGTTGACCAAAATTTGTTGAAGGAAAGGAGTAATGGGCTTAGTCACGGACAAGATTTGATATACAAATAGAATTGATATAGATAAATATCTATATTTATTCTAGAAAATATATATTGAAAAACTCTACGCTGTTAAAATATTTAATAAATATTTTAGAAAATTCTTAAAACTATATTTGGAAATCAATTGTAAATATTAAAAATATAAGAAGCAATTTAGGCTAAAACTAGTTTCTGTTAAATATAGTTTTTAAACTAAAAGACATAACAATACAAAATAATATAACAATATTTTAGAAAATATTTGGTATAGTGGAAACTCTATTTTATGGATCAAAATATTTATATAAATACAAACTTAAAATCAAAATAGTTGTTTCCTTTTAGTCAGCAAATAATATTTTTCTAAAACTTTTATAAATAATATTATTTAGCAAATAGATAGTTTTGCAAGTAACAACAACAATAATCATAATAAAAATAATGAGAATAATAATAATAATATTAATAATAACAACAGTAATAATAGTAACAAAACTGTTAATGATAATAATATTAATAATGATTAAGATAATAATATTGATAATATTAATAATAGTAATAATAATAATGATCAACCAAAATATTTCGAAATATTATCTGCACCTCTATATTAACTGGTTTACATATAAAAAAATAACAAATAAAATAACAAGTAAAAAGGAAAAGAAGAAATTTTTTTTTTTTTACAAAAGTAAGAAATCAAATGTTCAGCCCACCGTTCTCCTCTTTCGAGGAGAACATCCAGAACACCCTTTCCCTAAAGTAAAAAAAACAAAAAAATAGAAAAAGAAACTGTGACAGAAGAGAGGGGAGCGAGAGAGTGAGTGAGACGAGAAGAGAGTGAGCGAGGGGGTCGGGAAGTGAAGAGGCGGCGGAGGCTGGTGGGCGACGCCGGCGGAGGAGCGGTCGCGGGTCGGAGGGTTAGGGCTACGTGCGGAGGGCGCGATGGCGGCGGTCGTGCTGTGCCGCGGCGGCAAGGGCTTCGGAGAGGGGGACGGTGGCTCGGGGCGACGAGCTAGCTAGGGCGGAGATGGGGTTTGAAGCGGCGGAGGAGTGGGTTCGTCGGGGGATGCTCGAACGGGAGGGGAAAGGACGAGCGGCGGAGATCTAGGTCGGCGGAGGACCAGGGTTCGACAGCTAGGCGGGGGTTTCTCGGAGCAGCGGAGGCGAAGGGTGTAGGCGGCGCCGGTCGAGCGCGCGACGGAGATCAGGTGAGGGTGTGTTTTTATTTTATTCTATTTTTATTTGGTGGTGGCGTGCCTTGGGACGACGGTGGTACTCCGGTGGCCGGAGGGGAAAACTGCGGTGGTGATGGTGGGTGGCTGGCGGTAGAGTGGTGTAGGCTGTGCCGGTGGAGTGGTGTAGGCTGTGCCGGTGGTGGTTGTGATGGTGACGGGGAATGGTGGAGGCGGTGTTGGCAGGAACTTGGCCGGAGTGGGGCTGCACCGATCGTGGCGGGGTTTGTCTTGGGTGATGCTTGGTCGGAGAATGAGGCGGGTGCTAACGGTGGGGGTTGTTCTTGCTAGAACGGTGGCTGAATAGGTCGGACTGGTCTGGGATCGGATGGAGGAGTCGTGTGTGGTGTTGAAGACGGTGGCAGGAGTCGGGGGCTGGCCATTAGAATAGGATTAGGGTTAGGGTTTAGGAACTAGAGATCTAAATATTAGGAAATTGGGGATTTGTATTGTGTCGGGTTTGTCGACACGAAAGAGATAAATGTATTTGTAAAAAAAATGTGGAATAAGATTATGGTCGGAAGAGGACACGGACACGAGGCACGCACCATGGGTTTGTGGAATTTTGTAGAGGAATTTGTGGATGAATAATGAAAAGTTGGAGGAGTACCTGCCTATTTATAGGATGTGGGAATTCCCAATTAGATATGGAATAGGAATATTTAAAACCCAAGTAGATAAATCATCAATTTAATTAAAATCAATCAAATCAAATTCAATCCAATTCCAAATCCAATTAAATCTAATTTAATTCCCTTAGTTTAAAATCAAATCAATAAATCAATTTAAATTATTTAACTATTTAAATAAATACATAATTTTAAAATCAAGATTTAAATGGCCACAATAACTTCCAAATATATTTTTCAAAATACCAATAATAATAATTTCAAAAATAATAAATATTTTTAAATATCTTTGAATAATAAATTACTAATATTAATAAATCTCAAAAATTCTATTTTTATTTAAACTAAGCTAGCAAAATATTTATGAAGTATGTGCATGCACTAAGAGTATTAATTATTCTAAATAAAAGGCTTTACATAAATAAAATCATAAATTTAGGAAATATTACATATATTATTTTGAAACTATAAAATAAGAAAAATATTTTTCTAAAAATATGTACGCTCGCACATATTCGCACTCGTCGAGCAAAAATAAAATTTCGTGCGCGACGTAAAATACGACTACGCGAAGTACAATATAAAATTTTAAATCCGTACAAATAAAAATATAGTAGAAATTTAGGAATTTTACATCCTACCCAACTTAAAAGAATTTCGTCCTCGAAATTAAGAATTAGTAGGAGGGTGAGAGGGCACAACAGTAGATAGAAGGGTTCGAAGTTTATATGGTCGTAGTCTAGATTGAGGATACGGTTAAGAGATGATTGTAATCACTCTTAAATTCAAGTGATTAGAAAGTCAAAATGGTAGAATTAGGGTCGAGGGAAAGGTTGAGTAGTTCAAGACAAAGATATGGCAATATCGAGTGATAATGGTCTTTAGGTGATAGGATAGCTAGAGGAATTTCTAGCACAACGCTTCCGTCCTCCTAAAATTGGTGAAGACGAAAGCAATATAAAGTTTGAAGGAGGCGTTTATCGAATACGAATACGTGATTCAAAGACGATCGAATAATTTCAAAAGAATTGTCATGGCAGTCGTGGATGGGATTGTAAGGACAAAGTTTAATTATGTCCCCATCCACGTAGAGTAATAGACAAAAGCGAACCAAAGTGCACTCGGTTGATAAGACCATCATGCACTGGTTCTGATTAGACCATATGTTAGTGGACATGCCCACATAACATATGTCTTGAAACAAACTTGATAAAAGAATAAGCTTGCAAAAACTAAGCTACATTAGCATCATTAGTCAAATGGTAAATATATAGGCACGAGAGATTTAAGATTAAAAGAAGGCAGAATGATTCTAAGTCATACAGTCGTCCTATAGTCTTCTTGTCCAAGTCCTTGGTTGGCTAGACAGGTTAGGTCCTCTAGATTCTTGGATCTGAATAAGCTTGCTAATATAGGTCACTAGGTCAAAGGGGTTGCTAGTTCATAAGGTATTCTACCCAACTTAAAGAATTAAACTAACGGTGTTTTGGGACAATTAACTAGTAGGGTCAATCTCTAGCAAGCACGAAGGGAAGATAAGAATAGGGATAGAAGGAAGCAAGCAAGATGCAATTGATAAGTCCAATGGTAGATAAAATCAAGGAAAGAGGTCAAGTATGTGGATGAGATCCTAGACTTCTAATCCTATTCGCAGGCTTGCTTGGTACGGTAAAGTAACCAAACAATTTATCTTGACCTGTATGGGCCACCACAAAAATATGTAACGCCCCAGCCCCAAAATACGTAGGACTAGGATCGTAGACATGCCAGCTGTATTCATACGAAGTATACTCCAATATATGGAAGCCTCGTATAAATACATAAGCTGTAAAATGCAGTAGAACCATAACTAATCTCATCTACACAAAAATATATAAATAGAAGATCTCATATAATCAACTATAAAATTGTCATTTGGTACATGTAGTTGGGCGGAGACAAATCCACTACCAACTATGAAAAGAAATATACAACAAAAGAAAGATTGGGCGAGCGAAGCGAAGCGAAGACGATCCAAGTGCAATCATCCTCGAGAAATAGCAATGAGCACGGCTAGAGCTAAAGCACCTGTGAAAGACAAGAGCACACACCTGGCGAGATAACCAGGTCCTCAGAGGGATGTAACAAGACACATAATATCATGCCATATAAACTGAATAAATATTGCTCAAATAAATAAGTAAATCGAATTATAACATGTTCAATACGCACCTACTGAACGAGCGTACCATCCCCCCAACCAAACAAGGACAGAAGATGGTAAACTAATTCACGGTAACGTATCTTTCCATGCTATAAATCCAATATGGTATTCGGACCCCAACAAGGTCCAATACCTTCTCATCGAAGTAGTAAGTCACACCTACAACCAAACAAGGATAAGATGTGACGAACTAATCCGCGACAAGTTATTGTTCCAAGCCACGGTCAGATACAAGTACCCAAACCAAAAGTACTCGTACCTAACGGATAAGGGTGCCTAACCAAATCTAGGTAAATGCAGTTTTAAGAACAGTTCATGGTCCCATGACTACCCGGTCAAGTCGAGAAATTACCAATGCAGTACCTCAGTAGCGAGTCACAACACCATATACTATTCCTCAGTATCGAGCGAGTCTATAGCATATAGTCTACCTATCGTTCCTCAGTAGCGAGCGAGTCTACGATAGATAGGGTGGTAGTCAACTTCCAATCATGTTCTTTCCGCCCAATGCTAACTCTATAACCGCTAAATGAAACTTGCATGCAATCTCTATTAGCGGTTATTCCTATCGTACGGCTTGTACGTACTGGTGGCCAGCCAATCACGCACTTCCGTGTTCTATATGTGACACACAACTTCGTGGTACAACGTGTCAAGGCTATGAATGCAACACACAAAGGTGGTCCCTTAAATCTAGGTTTAATGCGTAAGAAAATAATACATAGCAAGAAACTGAACAGTAAATTCTAACAGGTTAAGCCATGTATCATAGTTTATTTTGCATAAAGAAAATAATGAACATGCGTGAAATATGAGCTAAAATAATTAAATAGCAAATGGCAAGGTGTCTTGCCTGGTAGTACGCCTGGTGTGCTGCGAGGATCAAGCTGGCATAAACTGCGACTTTGGTGCAACAACTATACATGTGGACCTCTGTTGATGGCACGGACAGTTCCATTGGGTCCGGGACGGTCAAGTTAGCTAGGAATGACATAAGGTTGATCAAAATTTGTTGAAGGAAAGGAGTAATGGGCTTAGTCACGGACAAGATTTGATATACAAATAGAATTGATATAGATAAATATCTATATTTATTCTAGAAAATATATATTGAAAAACTCTACGCTGTTAAAATATTTAATAAATATTTTAGAAAATTACTAAAAACTATATTTGGAGATCAATTGTAAATATTGAAAATATAAGAAGCAATTTAGGCTAAAACTAGTTTCTGTTAAATATAGTTTTTAAACTAAAAGACATAACAATACAAAATAATATAACAATATTTTAGAAAATATTTGGTATAGTAGAAACTCTATTTTATGGATCAAAATATTTATATAAATACAAATATAAAATCAAAATAGTTGTTTCCTTTTAGTCAGTAAATAATATTTTCCTAAAACTTTTATAAATAATATTATTTAGCAAATAGATAGTTTTACAAGTAACAACAACAATAATCATAATAAAATTAATGAGAATAATAATAATAATAATAATAATAACAACAGTAATAATAGTAACAAAAATATTAATGATAATAATATTAATAATGATTAAAATAATAATATTGATAATATTAATAATAGTAATAATAATAATGATCAACCAAAATATTTTGAAATATTATCTGCACCTCTATATTAACTGGTTTACATATAAAAAAATAATAAATAAAATAACAAGTAAAAAGGAAAAGAAGAAAAAAAATTTACAAAAGTAAGAAATCAAATGTTCAGCCCACCGTTCTCCTCTTTCGAGGAGAACATCCAGAACACCCTTTCCCTAAAGTAAAAAAAAAATAGAAAAAGAAACTGTGACAGAAGAGAGGCGAGCGAGAGAGTGAGTGAGACGAGAAGAGAGTGAGCGAGGGGGTCGGGAAGTGAAGAGGCGGCGGAGGCTGGTGGACGACGCCGGCGGAGGAGCGGTCGCGGGTCGGAGGGTTAGGGCTGCGCGCGGAGGGCGCGATGGCGGCGGTCGCGCTGTGCCGCGGCGGCAAGGGCTTCGGAGAGGGGGACGGTGGCTCGGGGCGACGAGCTAGCTAGGGCGGAGATGGGGTTTGAAGCGGCGGAGGAGTGGGTTCGTCGGGGGATGCTCGAACGGGAGGGGAAAGGACGAGCGGCGGAGATCTAGGTCGGCGGAGGACCAGGGTTCGGCAGCTAGGCGGGGGTTTCTCGGAGCAGCGGAGGCGAAGGGTGTAGGCGGCGCCGGTCGCACGCGCGACGGAGATCAGGTGAGGGTGTGTTTTTATTTTATTCTATTTTTATTTGGTGGTGGCGTGCCTTGGGACGACGGTGGTACTCCGGTGGCCGGAGGGGAAAACTGCGGTGGTGATGGTGGGTGGTTGGCGGTGGAGTGGTGTAGGCTGTGCCGGTGGAGTGGTGTAGGTTGTGCCGGTGGTGGTTGTGATGGTGACGGGGAATGGTGGAGGCGGTGTTGGCAGGAACTTGGCCGGAGTGGGGCTGCGCCGATCGTGGCGGGGTTTGTCTTGGGTGATGCTTGGTCGAAGAAGGAGGCGGGTGCTAACGGTAGGGGTTGTTCTTGCTAGGACGATGGCTGAATAGGTCGGACTGGTCTGGGATCGGACGAAGGAGTCATGTGTGGTGTTGACGACGGTGGTAGGAGTCGGGGGCTGGCCATTAGAATATGTTTAGGGTTAGGGTTTAGGAACTAGAGATCTGAATATTAGGAAATTGGGGATTTGTATTGTGTCGGGTTTGTCGACACGAGAGAGATAAATGTATTTGTAAAAAAACGTGGAATAAGATTATGGTCGGAAGAGGACACGGACACGAGGCACGCACCATGGGTTTGTGGAATTTTGTGGAGGAATTTGTGGATGAATAATAAAAAGTTAGAGGAGTACCTGCCTATTTATAGGATGTGGGAATTCCCAATTAGATATGGAATAGGAATATTTAAAACCCAAGTAGATAAATCATCAATTTAATTAAAATCAATCAAATCAAATTCAATCAAATTCCAAATCCAATTAAATCTAATTTAATTCCCTTAGTTTAAAATCAAATCAATAAATCAATTTCAATTATTTAACTATTTAAATAAATACATAATTTTAAAATCAAGATTTAAATGGCCACAATAACTTCCAAATATATTTTTCAAAATACCAATAATAATAATTTCGAAAATAATAAATATTTTTAAATATCTTTGAATAATAAATTACTAATATTAATAAATCTCAAAAATTTTATTTTTATTTAAAATAAGCTAGCAAAATATTTATGAAGTATGTGCATGCACTAAGAGTATTAATTATTCTAAATAAAAGGCTTTACATAAATAAAATCATAAATTTAGGAAATATTACATATATTATTTTGAAATTATAAAAATAAGTAAAATATTTTTCTAAAAATATGTACGCTCGCACATATTCGCACTCGTCGAGCAAAAATAAAATTTCGTGCGCGACGTAAAATACGACTACGCGACGTACAATACAAAATTTTAAATCCGTACAAATAAAAATATAGTAGAAATTTAGGGATTGTACACGATCTTAACTTGGTTACAGTTTTGAGGCAAGTCCATTTCCTTTTGAGATTGATATTTCAAGCAGAAGATGACATTTGCAGAGGTATCTAATATTAATCCAAGAAATTGTACCTAACATGGATCCAAGAAATCAAGGGTAGCTTTGTATCTAAAAGACGTTAGAATTTTAAGTAAACTGACGATTGCTTCATTTAATCTGCTTTCCATCTTTACCTAATCTTAATTTTAAACAGTCCACGTTAGAAGGGTTTCTAGTTTGTCTAATAGTTAAAGTAAGACTTGTCATTTGGCTGCATGGTAATCAAATAAAGGAGAAACAGTCCCCTTCTTCACTAAACTGCCAATATGGTACCTCATTAGCTATTGAGGTATTTCCGCCATCAGTTATAAATAAGGGATCAGTAAATTTTAATAGCTTAGATTGAAAAGACTATCAAATTGGAAAGGAAATAATCTGTCTAAAGGAGGAAGCCCAATTTTAGTCAATTTTTGTGTTGTCATCTATTCCTCTCTATATGATATCTTTTTTACTTAAACCTACATGAGTTATTAAGAAAATTGTTAATCTTGGGTATTTCTTTTGGTTAGTTGAATCTAGGGGGATTAAATTGTTAGCCAAATGGAATGTGGTATCCCTATGCTAATTTCCTTAATTAAGTCCGGAGTTATAGTAAGTTATTAATCATCCATTATCCAAGCCTTCTCTTATGGGGTCGGCTATGGAGCTAAAAAATCTCCATAAAAGATTTGCGAAGTTTTTATGACTGTCTATCAACCTAACGTCAACCCTCTACGTTGGTGCCAAATTACTAACCAAGGTATCTATAAGAATGAAAGGATCATGTCATAAGACCTCGCCGGCCAGTTACAAGGTAGGTAGACCTACCTTTTAGATATGTGGTTTAAGCTCATGCAAACAAAAAGCAACCTTCAAGTTCCCCCTGATTATGAAGAGCCTAGACGACACTACAATAAAAAACCCTTTTAATGACGCTCGACAAGGAGTTTTAATGACGGCTGATACATAAGCTTTATCAAAGTTGAGAAATACCTTTCTTCTATGACGGTTTGGGCTAATTCTGAGCTTTTCATAACGTTTATAAAACAAAACGTCATTAATATTTTAGAGCGGTGGCAAACTTGTAATTCTTTCACTGTATAAAAGCTCAGTGGGAGAGAGAAAATTCATTTCTCATTCATTTTCTAACGAGCAGCATCTCTCCTCCTCAAACCTCTTCTTCCCCAATTTTCAACCCTAACCTTAATTATTTCGGCGATGGGCTCGACTACGCAGCAACACTTCGGCGACTGAGCTATCGGTACAGAGCCACCACTTCGGCAGCGTGTTCCAACGACGTGCGCCTCATCTCGACGGCCGACCTCCAGTTCTCCGTCGGCCGCATCGTCCGCTTTCTCAAGTCCGGCATGTATGCCGAGAGGGTCGGCGCCGACGCCCCTGTCTACCTCTCCGCCGTCCTCGAGTACCTCATCGCCGAGGTAATCCCTCATCCTCCCCTCTCTCTCTCTAAAATTAGGGTTAGGGTTTCGTTACGTACAGACCCGTGTATTGTCAACATGTCGTTGTACCATTCTGCATCTAGAAAAACGTCAAATGGATCGATACCTATGCTTATCTCCTTTATAATTGTTAAAAAAGGTCCTCCAACTCCATAACCACTCATGTGTTTAGAAAACCAAAGATGTCCAAAGATATAAACACTTCTACTTATATCGTTTCGACATCTCTGTCTGTTATACATGGTTCATGCCCATAGATCATAAGCTATTCAAGAAGTTCTATGGTGGGGCAAAAAATAATTCCAGTAGAATTTGTAAGTAGCAATTGTTGCGGCCTTCCAAAGTTTGTGGTGGTGTTTTTTGGTAAGAGATGATTGATAATAGTAATTGCATGAAAGATTTACCGGAGAATTATTATTGTACCAAAACTCTGGTATCAAATATTACA
The DNA here is from genome assembly GCA_029216955.1 of Iris pallida. Lineage (NCBI taxonomy): Eukaryota > Viridiplantae > Streptophyta > Magnoliopsida > Asparagales > Iridaceae > Iris > Iris pallida. Next base: position 28,088,578 of record JANAVB010015400.1, read on the forward strand.
TACATTTGGAATGAAGACCCAGAAACAGTTGCGATTTGTAAGAAAGGACTTCCCTAGTATATTAATTAGAAGAATATGGTTATTCCTGATTCATCCTTCATACAATTTTAAGTACCAAAATAAGTCTCATTCACTAGGCAAATTTATTAGTATGTTGTTAGGCTTTTACCATATTACTGTATACTCATTCACATTTATTAACCTTATCATCTGGCCAAGCACTGGTTTCAGTAATGTCCGTAAGGATGTATGGACAATGAAGCCTCAAATTGTTTCGTATTGTAGGTGAATTAGCTTAGAAAATAGCCTTTAGAACACTTCGTCCCTATTATTATCTTTAGAAGCAGCAACTAGTAAATTATCTTCTTCTTTTTTCTAAATGTTAGGAATAAGCAATTTCCATATTTCCTTGATGATTTTCATTTATTCGCACCTTAAGTATATATTTTTAGTGCATGTTTCCAGCTACTGTCTATCATGGTTCTTGACTCTACTGGAGTCAATATGAAATGTAATCTTTGTGGTTGATGTATGTGTGTTCTCTTCTGCGCTCGACTTGAAAGTTCTTTTTGGTTTCTTATATCACTTGTTGTTTGTTGATTTCAAATTGCATAATTCTTTTTGCATCTTCTTGAATTATTTACCTACTGTATTGTTCAGTGAGTTGATTTCCTTGTAGAAGTTTACCTCAAGAACATTTGTGCTTTTGTGATGCTATTTTTGTAGATACATGGTTTTATTCCATTCCCTGATGAGGCCTCTTTCAAACGCATTTTAGTTATAAAATAAATATGCCTCAAATTTCACAACTATTGTGGAGTTCTGATGTTGTTATCGTATTAGGACAAAGACATACTAACTCTTAATGGTTTATATAGTATGTGTCGCTGGCGAATCCATCAAGTGTTGGTTGTGGGATCCTTCGTGATTGTTGTGAGTCGGTTGCCATGTATTATTTTGGAAGATATCTCGTTGCCTACTTGGGTTTGCTTCTCTCATGTACTATTATTTTTCTAATTTTGATGCACCTTATTTTGTTGTACGTGATCATTTGATGCTTTAGTACGCTTCTGCAGTTATTTACTTTATTTCTTTCTCTCACCGATTAAATGAGTATATCATGTTCACCGTGATGAATTTATATAGCCTCTTGATAGTATGATTGGGATTTTGCTAAAATGCAGAAGTAGTATTTTACCTGCATCCAGTTCATACATCATATGAAAGACACGGCCTATTCTGCCAATTTGTATCCTCCTGTATGCCTATCTATAATACAGAGCAGCAAAAAACTGCTGAAATGTTTGATACTTTTGGAATATTTTTTTTAGTTGACCCTTAGGATACATTTTATTGGTGTGTTTAAAATGATATCGTTAAGCTTCCTTTTGCTTCATTTTTTTATTCTACTTTCGTAGCTACATCTTTGTGGTTCTATCAGTAGTTTTTGCTATTGGTCTAAGGTGATATGTTATTTCTACTAGTATGGAATCCATACCATTGAATGCTTCTAATAAATTTAGCTTGCTACTATTTAATATTGTAAGCATATTATGTTACATGATGAGTATTGCATCCTATGCTAAGTGGTTGGGAACGTTGGAAGAACTTTTTTGAGAATTGGACAAAGTTACAGCTAAACAAATTATATGGATTGTTTTTAAAATGCTACAATGGTTTGCATGGATTTGTTATGCAAACAATGAAGACATTTCTCATGTAGTTTTTTGTCAGTTTGGATAAAAAAATGTATAAATGTTTAAGTTTTGAACTTCAAACATGATTCTATAATTTACTAATGTAGTTTTTTGACAGTTTGGATTAAAACAATGTATAAATGTTTGGAACTATAACATAATAATTGCATATTCAAATCCACAACCTACTTAATATATATACACTTTGAAGAAATTCATTAAAACATTAGAATGGATGCGAAACCAAATCAAAGCACATTTATGCTACATTTGGTAAAATGTTGGAATGTTTTGGCTATTTTTGACTTTTTTGCAAGTTTCAGCCAATAATGAAAAACTTCAAAATTTTGGCAAACACAAAAATCTTCAGTAGGTTCAGTTAGTTTCAGCCAAAGAACTTCAAAATTTTTGCAATTTTGTCTGTTTGTTGTAACATACCCAAAAATCATCACAAGTTTCCAGTATTTGTCGATATGGAAGGTATCAAATAACATGTTATATCATGCATCAGATTGGTTCGTCTAAAGATGTGTATGATACAATGACATGTACCAGTAACAGACTATTTTACTGGTAAAATGTTTATACCTTTACCTCAAGCTAAGCTGACATTTCCAATTTTTTGCAAAAAGGGCACAACGTGACGCTAAGGTGTATGCAGGCGCTAGTGAGGGTTCAGGCGAGAGTAAGGGGTGGTCAGAGGATGAGGCTCTCCCACGACAGCGCCGGCTGCAGCAGCACCAAGTCATCGCTCAGCTGCGACACTGCATCTCTTTGGGACTCCCGATATCTTCAAGAGATGGCAGAGAGAAGATCCATGGTCAGAATCTACTTAAGTAAATATTTCTAATAATTTGGTTAGCAAAAGAGAGATTTATTTCTATTTTTTGGGTACATTCTGTATTTGGATATTCAATGTAATGAAGATGTTGATATGTATACTATTTTGAGAAATATAATAAAGATGGTGATATATAATGTTAAGTTTTTGGAATGTAATATATACTGTGCAGTATAGAGCATTATAAATATGCTAATTTGAATAGTATAAAGTGTTATAAATGTGCTGCATTGAGCCTATACATATTATCTTTTCATAACGTTTTAAAATTGTTCTGAATAGTGCACTATATATTAACTATTCATAACGCTTTTATAGAAACTATTCATGACGGTTTTTTTATAACGCTTTTAAAAAATATTTATAACACCCATTTTTATGACGGTTGCTGTAAAAAAAAAGCGTCATGGTTCGTCATTAATGACGCTTTTTAGCCATCATTAAAAGGATTTTTTGTTGTAGTGCAAAGAGGTACGATTATTTAATATCGGCAATTGCATTCATCCCCATCACAAATTAAGCCAAAGAGTGAAAAGGAATAACAATCCCATTACAGTAATGTTATTAAAAATATCTAAAAAGTAGATTTTGTGTCAAAGTTAATTTTAAAATTTAGGAAGTGTACTATAAATTTATAATGTGCTTCTTACCACTGATAATGTTGGAAAAAGAAATAGATACAGGAACTATAGTTGGGTCTTTTGCAGCAATTATAAAGAATTGAGTAGCATAATTTAATTAGTTCAATAATAATTAACCAGGAAGATTTGTTTTTTGTGTTAGAAACTACATAATTGGTAATTGGCTTTCCTAGTTCTATTCCTAGCTGGTGAAATAATTACAGATGTATTGTGATAGAAAATAATAAAAACAAAACATTGAAAAACAGAAAGATACACATGTATGTTGGAAAAGGAACGCAGAAACCTTTTCACAAACAAGAGAGTACCTGTGAGAGAACCGAGCAATACAAACGCACGAGCCAAAACACCAAAAACAAACCACGCAGACACAGACAATTTTTGACGTGGAAAACCCTTGCAGAAAAAACCACGGGACGATCGGAGTCCAACCCTGAGAAGCCTTCACTAATGAAATAAGGGAATACACCCTCTACAAACTTCTTCCGATCCAATTTGGATCCCCACAACACTTATGAGCAAGAATAATAATTACAAAGCTACGAAGAACAAAGGACGACGAGTAGATATTATCCGAACACGATCCTCCTTCGAAAACGGCCTTCGATCCTCCTCCTTCTCTTCCAAAGTTGCAATGGCACTCTTGCCTCCTTCCTCTCCCTTTTCTTGTGTTATCTGCAATGATTAGGGTTGGGAATAACATAATATTAACTCTCCTAATCTGCAGCAAAATCTGGACCATCAGATATGATCCAATGGTGAGAAATCATCCCAAAAATTCGCCAAGCCCGACGACACAGAGTTCGGGCAGAACTCTGTGTCGGACATCCAGTACTATTCTAGAATAGGGAGGCAGAGTTCGGCCAGAACTCTGCCTGGGGCAGAGTTCGTCCCGAACTCGGCCCCTTGCTCCTAGCAGCTCCAAAAGCTCCAGTAGCAGCCTCCGCCTTCTCATCGAGCTTCTTCGACATACGAATGGCGCTCGATGCACTCCTGGGTCATCTTCACATAGGTTGGGAACCCCACCCACTCCAATAAATCTTCTCCTTCACAATTAGGTGGAGGAGGTCGTCATCCCGACGATCTGCCTACAGTACTCAAACTTCTCCCTTGGTAGAACCTTCATGAGCATGTCCGCTCCATTGTCATTAGTATGAACCTTTTCAAGCGCCGCATCCTTCTTCTCAACCACATCCCGTATCCAATGATACCGAGTCTCGATGTGTTTGGACAGACTATGAAATGTCTGGTTCTTCACAAGGTGAATAGCACTTTGACTGTAGCAAAGCAAAGTATATTGCTCTTGCTTCAGCCCCATTTCCTACAACAGCTTCTTCATCCATAACAGCTCCTTGCAAGCCTCCATCGCCGTAATGTATTTCGCCTCCATCGTCGACAAGGCAACACACTTTTGCAACCGCGACTGCCACGATACTGCTCCTCCGACAAATATCATCACATAGCCCAAAGTCGATCGTCTCGTGTCTATATCTCCAGCCATATCAGCGTCGGTATACCCAACCAGCTTCGGCTCACCACCACCAAAAGAAAGTCTCCAATCGGCAGTGCCCTGAATGTATCGTAGAATCTACTTGACCGTACTCCAATGTATCCTTCCAGGATTAGAAAGATACCTGCTAACTGTGCCAACTGCATGAGCGATGTCTGGCCTCGTACACACTGTAGCATACATAAGGCTCCCCACAGCTGAAGCATATGGAACCCGCTCCATATCTTCTTTTTCGTCCTCGGTAGATGGATACTGCTCCTCAATGAACTTAAAGTGGGCCGCAAGGGGGAAACTCACTTTCTTCGACCCGTCCATCCCGAAATACTGAAGTACCCGATAAATGTACTTCTTTTGGGACAAATATAGCAGCTTCGACTCTCTCTCTCTCGGCTGATCTCCATCCTAATAATAGTCTTCATTGTACCCAAATCTTTCATAGAGAAGGCCGCGCCGAGTTGGTGCTTCAACTCCGCTATCCTAGTGGCATTCCGACCCACTAATAGCATTTCATCAACATAGAGCAATAAAATGATGAAATCATCCTCGATAAAATACCTCACAAATACATAGTGATCCGACATCGTCCGTACAAGCTCTTCTTCAACCGGCAGACCAAATGTGACTTGCCCTTCTCACAGAATCCCTCTGGCTGCTCCATGTATAACTCCTCCTCAAGATCACCGTGGAGGAATGCCGTCTTCACGTCCATCTGCTCGACCTCTAAGTTGAAACTGGCTGCCAATGCTAGCACCACCCGAATAGACGAATTCTTAACGACAGGCGAAAAGATCTCATCATAATCTATCCCTTTCCGCTGAACGTAGCCTTTAACTACTAGCCTCGCTTTGTATCGAGGGCGAGTAGCATCATCCGTCTGCTTCACTCTAAACAACCATCGATTCTTCAAAGTCTTCTTGTCCTTTGGCAACCGTACCAGCTCATAAGTAGAATTGGAGTATAAAAAACTTATCTCCTCCTGCATAGCCTCCATCCACTTCTGCTTGTGTTCGTCTTTCATAGCCTCTGTAAAACTTTCGGGCTCTCTTCTGTCAGTCAACAGCACATACTCACTCGGTGAGTATCTCGTAGATGGTCGATGCTCTCTGTCGCTCCTTCTCAGTGGAGCCACTGGTGTTGGCTGTATACCAACAGCCTCCTCCTCTTTAGGAACTGCCTCCCAGGCATGCTCATCCTCCTGAGGAACACCCTGACCACCATCAACAGGCTGATGATCAAGGTTGGGAGCAACTCTATGTACTGGTTCTCCTATAATTGGATCCTCTGCGATGTCCTCTGGAAACTACTCGAAGCGAAATGACTCTAACTCAGGCAATTCCTCAGCCTCAGAAGGCATTTCGAAAACCTGAGTGTTGGTCATGGTCTGATCCTCGACGAATACCACGTCCCTGCTTCTATAGATCTTTCTTTCCACCGGGTCGTAGAGTCTCTAGCCAAACTCATTCCGACCGTAGCCGACAAAGACGCATCGTCTCGTCTTCGGCTCAAGTTTGGTCCTCTCATCCTTCGGTACATGCACGAAGGCCTTACAGCCAAACACTCGCAGGAGATTGTATGACCGCTCTTTGTCGTACCATACTTTATCAGGCACATCACCCTGCAAAGGAGCACTAGGAGATAAATTAATAACATAAGCAGCTGTGAGAAGAGCCTCACCCCAATAACTGCCCGATAAGTTTGCTTCTGACAGCAAACATCACACCCTCTCCATCAGCATCCTGTTCATGCGCTTCGCTACACCATTGAGCTGAGGTGTCTTGGATGGAGTCTTCTGGCATCGTATCCCTTGCTCTTTGTAATAAGCATCAAAGGGACCGATGTATTCTTCGCAGTTGTCGGACCGAACACACAATAACTTCTTGCCCGTCTCTCTTTCAATAGAGGCCTGAAACTCTTTGAAAGTAGGCAGCACCTGATCCTTGGTCTTTAAGGCATAGACCCAAACCTTCCTGGAACAGTCATCAATAAAAGTTACAAAGTAAGAAGCACCACCAATAGATTTTACCTTCATAGAACCGCAGACATCCGAGTAAATCAACTCGAGCAACATCGGCTTCCTTGAACTTGAGTGACTTTGGAAAGACACCCTATTTTGCTTTCCAGCTAAGCAGTGCTTAAACTTCTCCAACTTTGTAGACTTGATCCCTGGAATCACCTTCATGTTCACCAAGTAGCTCATCTCCTTCTTGCTGATATGGCTGAGCCGCCTGTGTCACAACTCGGTAGACGTATCACTGACTGCGTTCACCTCATGTTCTTCCTGTGCGCTCCCCTCCATATAGTAGAGACCGAACTTCTTGCTTCCTCTGGCAATCACTATCGAACCTTTGGAAAGCTTCTACGGACTATTCCCGAAGAGACTGAAGAATCCCTCGTCATCCAATCTTCCAACCGACACCAGGTTGAAACGGATATCAGGGACATAAAGAACATCTTTGAGAACAAGAACTGCACCCATCTTCGTTCTCAAATGCACATCTCCAACGGCAACCGCCTTCGACACATCTCCAATGCCCATCTTTAACACTCCACAGTCGCCTGTCGTATAAGTGGCAAATAGTACCCTGTTGTGAGATACATGCGCTGAAGCCCCTGAGTCCACCAGCCAAGAATTGTCATCGCAGGCGAGGTTTGTAATAACCTCATCACCTACGACGATCACATCCCCTCCATGTATCGAGGCCGCCGCTGTAGTATTCTCATCTTGCTTCCCCTTGTAGCCCTTCTTCTCTCTCTTCCAAGCGAAATAGTTCCACTTGATGTGGCCCTTCTTGCCACAGTCGTAATACTCTGAGTCCTCGTAACGACCCTTGGACTTTCCCCTGCTTTTGTCTCTGCCACCACCTGGACCCCTGCTTTTGCCCCTTCCACGGCTCTCTGAAACCAATGCCTCTGAGTGGTGGGATGTGGATGAAGTTCCCTGAGAACGTCTTCGCATCTCTTCATTCAGCACCCCGCTCTTGGAAAACTCCAGACTGACCATGCCCTCAAGAGCAGAAGCGATCATAGATACTCGTATGGTCTTCCACGAGTCTGGCAATGTACACAGCAGCCATAATCCCTGAACCTCGTCGTCGAACTTGACTCCTATTAAAGACAGCTGGTCAACCACGCCCTAGAAATCACTCAAGTGATCCATAATAGACGCCCCATCTTTGTATCGCAGACCCATCATCATCCGGATCAGGAACAACTTGTTTACCCCTGTAGGTCCTAAAAAATCAAGTTGCACCCATCAACAAAGTCATGAAAATCAAGAAAAATAGCTTTCAAATGAACTACGCAGACATCAGATTGCGCATCATCCAGATGGCGTAGAGTGGACTGCGCATACTTTCAAGTGCGCAAGCTGACATGGCCATGTCATCATTACCTGACTCAATCAAATCATCTGACAACTGACAGCACAAAGAACGAGGAGACTGTTCATTTATTGTGCTGTACAGCGCTCGAGGACAGCTGTACATGTAGCACAATCTGTTTGCAGCGCAACCCAACTCAGCGCAGTCCATCCTAGAGCAATCTAAAGTCAGCGCAATTCATGTGGCGCACTTCATCATGACAACTGACAAATGTACACATGGCATTCATGCCATCAATTGCTCACTACGTGGCAACCGTCTGTGCACGATCATGCGTATTACAATAAAATGATGCCATGTGTCCAAGACAGTTGGCCCACGATCAGACAACTGCCTGTGAAGTCTAATGCTGTGCCATCCAGTGCATGTGCAATCCAACTTGCGCCATTCAGAATAACTAAAAGTTAGTTATTTCCAGAACTCTATAAATAGAGTTTCAAGTCTTCATTCAAGGGGATCAGACATAAAAGTTCAGAAATATCAGAGAGTTCAGGAGTTCTTGCCCAAGTACTGTTGCATTCTTCCGAGGCTTTTGCCTTCAAATTCAGAGGCTACTGTCTTTAAAGTTCACATCGTCCAAGGGATAAAGCAATCGTCTTCTAGATTGGATTCCTATAGTTGTACTTTTCCAGAATTCTTGTAATCTTTACAAAGTTTGTTAAAATAAAGTTCATACTTTTGTTTTTGCAAACAAAATGGCGACTCTGCTGGGGATGACTTTCTCCTCCGACGAGGAAGTGACAACTCAATGTGACGTTGCATCTATCGGAAAGACGCAGAAGATGCTAGTTGTGAAGGTCAACCAGACAGCCTATGAAGCCATGATCAACTCCAGGACCACTCCTCGCACTGCGATAACTTTTGCCACAAGCAAAGTGCGCCCAGTATAGATCCCAAAGACTGCTGCGTAGTCTGTTGATTCTGTGCCTAAGACTGCTGCGCAGTCTAAGGTCTCTGCCACCAAGACTGTTGCACAGTCTAATGTGTCTGCTGTTGCACAATCTGTCTCTACCACTCATATGCAGTCTACTATTGCCAGTACACAAACTACATCATATGCTGCTCCGTCAAAGTACAAGACTCCTGTTCCACTGGGGCAGTTGGCTGCTACTCTGCCTGCGCAGTCCACTACTCCAACAACCAGAGTGTAACTCAAACACTCTGGCAACAAGGCTCCTACTGCGCAAACCACTCTGGTTGCGGCCAGAAGACATTCTGCCAAGACTCCTCATGCACAATCTGTCAGTGCGCCATCAACCCATGCACAAACTATGTCTGCGCCATCCAAGAGAGACAGCCCTTTGGCTAATCTCTCATCTTCTCACAACAAGGAAAAAAGCTCTGCTCCTCTCCAGTACCCTGTTACTCCTGTACAATCCACTGGGGTAGTCTTTTGGCTATTCCTCCTCCTCTCCAGAACAAAGGAAAAGGCCCTTTGGTCTTTTCTCAAACTTTCTCGTCCCATGACTTGGAAGACAACAGAGGGAAATGCTCTTTAGCTAACCCTTCTTTCCAAAACAAAAGAAAAGGCCCTTTGGTCTTTTCTCAATCTTCCTCGGTTTTTACCGTTGAGGATGAATCTGAATGTGCTCCGGCACCAGTCAGTACAAGAACCCTTTCTCACAAGGATTCTTCTTCTCTCCTTGCCAAAGGGAAGTGTACTAATCAGAGAGGTATTCTGCCTACTCCGGTAGCAGAGTTCCAAGATCTCCCAACCCTCAAGATCTTTCGTTCAAGACAGAGAAAATTGCTAGTGTCTCAGACAGAAACCCCTGGGGGTGAGTTTGCTGATGTAAGAACTTATCTCAACAGGCCAACTTCGGTGAAACCTAAACAGCCAATGCCGAAGACCAACCATCATCAGAAGAAAACTTCCAGGATCAAGAATCCGGACACCTATGCCAATGAAATAAGCACTTCCCTGTACACTCAGGGGACAATACATTTGAAGAACCGAAACCATGTTCCGAATGTTATCAAAAAACATATCCCTCGAACTTTTTCTCGTCCCGTTGCTGTTCTCGATCTCCGAGAACACCTCAAGCAAAAACGGCACAATATCTCAACATCCCCAGTGCAACCACTTGGACACCATTGCAATCATAAAGTGGTCATCAAGTGTTGTTGTCAAACAACAAGACGATCTGTCTTCGATCGTCTGAACTTTCCTAACTCTGAACCTATGTCGGAAGATGAAGACGAAGTTTTATACGCTTCCGTCAACATGACTTCCAGAGACACTGGGGGTAGGAAGTGCTCCAAGCACGGAAAGCCTCGCAAGTTAAGCCAACGGTATTTGGATCTACTCTAAGAATCCTCTGAAGGTGTATTCTAACATACCAGATCTCGAAGCCGAGACACAATCGGTCAAAGAAATCTTTAAGATTCTTCCGAACGTCTCCTTCCTTCTCACTCAGGAGATGATTCTTTCTCCGACTATGATGCATACAGTGAAAGCTCAGAACAGACAGTGTCCTCCACTGTACCCAGAGAAGTGACAGCTTATGTCATCAATGAAGATCCCGGTGCTTCCAGTTCAGCTAGTCAAGAACAACGAATAGCTGCACTAGAAGATAAGTTGAAGACAATGGCTGAAATGGTCACAAGTATGCATTCCATCATTGTGGCCCAGCGTACAGTCCCACCGACCGTACCTCCTGCAAATCCTGAAATCATAGCATCGTCGGTGCCTGTTAATGCAGGGCTGGAGGTAGCATCTCTTCCAGTACTTCCTGTACAAGTTCAACCTACACCCAGTCAGTCAGGTGCTGGAGGTAGTGCTTATCATGCTGTTCCTCCTCTTAACACCATGGTTCAGCCTGCTCCTTCTACATCAGTAGAAGATGCCAATGAAGCTGTTAAGCTCCTGCAAACTCAGTTCGAAGCTTTCAAGGAGAAGGACAACTTGCAGAGGTTGGAGATCAAGCAACCTTACCCAGTTGAATGGAAGGAAGTCCCGTTTCCTTCGAAGTACAAAATTCCCATCATCTCGCTATTTGACGGCAGCACTTCTCCCAGTCAGTTCATTAACCACTTTGAGGTTATGACTGTCCAACTTCAACCAAATGACGCTCTTCTTACCAGAGTATTCGTCGACTGTTTAGCCGGCGTAGCATACAATTGGTATAGAAGCTTGCCCGATGGTTGTATCACCTCCTTCTCTGGCTTAAAGCAAATCTTCTTGGAACAATTTTATGAGGGGATCAATGATATGACTATGTCAGCCCTCAATAAAATCAAACAAAGACACAATGAAACTGCTGAGAGTTTTATTGAAAGATTCTGCCGGGAAGCTTTGAAAATGCCTCCTGGAACTCCGGGTGCTGTCACCATAGACACCTGCAAGGCAAATCTGTTGCCTATCATCAGCATATGGACGGGGTCTACTCAGTTCCAAGATTGGCCATCCTTTATTGTCAACGCTAAAGCAGCTGAAGTTAGCGTCGACAAATTTAAGCAGCTAGGGGTACAAATGTCTAACCCCGACCGGGATGAACATCAAACATCAGGTAGTGGCAATCGCCAGAACAATCGCAAAGAAAAAGAAACTTTGAACATCAATTTGAACAAGAACAAAGAATCTCTGGCGGTCAACGTAGCTCCTCCTACGTCTACTTCCACTCCTTCTGTACCTCCACCAAGGGAATCTCGTCCTAAAGTAGAATATTCCTTTGATGAGAATGATACTGCTAGCACCTTTGATTGCTTGATCAAAAGCAATAAAATCTAACTTCCAGATCCCAAGAAGCCCGATGAAGTCGGTAAGACTGATCATCCCAAGTACTGTGTCTATCACAGGTTCATCGGACATCCCACTCGAGTATGTTATGTGCTCAAAGGCAAAATTCAGGAGCTGGTCAACGCTGGTGTTGTCACTTTGCAGCAAGACGAGAAGACTGTTACCGCAAACATGGTATCAGTTCAGCTCGGTGACTTCCCACCCCAGATGGTGCAGCACGGTGTCATTCCTATCCCCAAAGCTACTCTCGAGATCGAGAATCTCCCTCTTCCATGAAGAGAAGGTCTCGTCCCCTTGTCACTTGACAATGGTAAGATTATGTGGATCCATCCGGATCTTGCTTCAGAGTTTGAACTTCCCTCTTCCCTCAAGAAGAAAGACCGCTCTAAGGGCAAAACAAAGATTTGCAATATGGTGTCTTTTGACCCCATAGTTGATGAAGAAATCCTGTTGGGCACCAGATCGGGGAAAGCTTATCTAAAGGATTACCCCGAAGCTCAAGAGAACCATGTTTCTTCTTCTGAGCCTGCTCCAGTGTAGCCTACTTCCACTGAGGATATTCCTACGGCATCCTCACCGGTTGTAGTGTCCATTTCTCCCAAGCCGACGGTCATAGACAAAGGCAAACAGCAAGTTCGCTTCGACAAACCTTTGAAGAAGTCAGCTTCCTCCGGACTTGAGAAGCCTTAAAACTTTGATATCTTGGCTCAGTTGGCCAAAACACCGGCCCGGCTGTCAATCTTCGAGCTCTTGTGCCTCTCCAAAGAGACTCGGGAAACTCTGAGCGAGGCTCTCATGCAGGCAGAAACTTGTCTAGCCCTGCTAAAGAAGCCAAAAGCAGAACCAGTCTCTTGCCTTCATTGTCATAGTGTGTTGGAGTTAATTCCAAACATAACTTTCACACAGGATGACATGCTGATGGAAGACAACATGCATGACCGTCCTCTCTACTATACAGGATACGTCGACTCGATGAAAGTCGATCATATTCTGATAGATCCTGGGTCTGTTCTCAGCATTATGCCGAAGACAATATTGGATGCGCTGAAAATCCCAGTGCATAGTCTCTCCAGTACAATCACCACCATCCTTGGGTTCAATCAGGAAAGGAGTGAGCCTCTGGGCAAGATTCGCCTAAAACTCCAAATAGGCAATCTTCGCACAAAGGTTACCTTCTACATCATTGACAATCATGGTTGTTCCTACAATGCTTTGCTGGGAAGACCATTTCTACACGAGCATAACATTGTCCCTTCGACTCTCCATCAATATTTCAAATATGTCGATGACAATGAAGAGGTACAAAAGGAGGTTGCTGATCTCTATCCTTTCAAAGGCATCGAAGCATACTGCAATGATGCACGTATGTACAAGGACAAATTCATGAAGGTTGTCCTATCTCTGGACACTGAAGAAGAGCAAGAAATAATGCCCAATGATACCCTTATCATTCCTGTCAAAGGGCGTGTTTCTCATCCTCAATCTTCCAAGCCACTGGCTATTCACTTGCCAGTCCAGAAGCAATCAATTGATGATGAAGATCAAAGGGAGCTCACCTCTTCTGAGCCGCTTGTTATTGACCTCCGCCGTAACAAGGAAAAAAGGCAGCTCACCTCTTCTGAGCCACTTGTTATAGATCTATCTCATAACAAGGAGAAAAGGGAGCTCACCTCCTCTGAGCCGCTTGTTATCGACCTCCGTCGTAACAAAGCTAATCCTCCTCCACGTTCTTCTTCTCCCCCTCTTGTAATCAATCTGACTAAGCCTGCTAAGGCTGAAGGTCCTGCTGTAAATACAAATATACAAATCAATGAAAAAGTATCTACTTTCCAGTATACTGATGTCATTTATCATGCTAAATACTATTTGGATATGTTAGATAGCTTTCAATCATTTACAATAGGAGTTGTACAATCTCTTCAAACAGAAGTCTTATTTGAACACCCAAAGGATTCATATCGTATTGTTCCCGCTCGTAAGAAAGGCGAGAGTCTAATACTCTTTAGTAAAGGACCGGAACAACAATTCAGCTATACGGATGATAGCAAAAGCAACGATACGGGACATCTTCAACTCCGTCGTTACAGTCAACAATCAAAAGACATCATCCGAAAGATGGGTTACGACTTCAAGAGCGGCCTCAACTACGGTAAAGGTAGAAGAACTCCTATCCGTACGGCTGTTCCGAAAGGAAAGTCAAAGATGTACTACAGTAGGACCAAAAGAGGTCTCGGATATGCTTCACCCCCAGTATTATCCCCAGCAGGCTCTGAATCTGATAGTGAGGAGCGTTCTAACTCTTCTGATTCCAGATCATGGGATTCTGATACCAGCATCGGTCAAGTCTATCGGCTGACTGTATCTTCTAACATGGTCTCCGTCGAACTTCCAGAAGGCTATGACGAGGATATTGAAGAAAATCCTGAAACAGATCCTTGGGCTCAACAAATGGCTACCCAGTGGGAACTTCGATTCGAACAAAGGGAACCTCCTACCGAAGATCAATTAGTTCAAGTTGATGTAGGAGAGAGCGGGTCACCTCGTCCAATATTCATCAGCAAGAACCTTCCAGAGGCAGATAAACAAGAATTAATTCTTCTGATTAAAGAATATATTGATGTCTTTGCCTGGAGCTATGAAGACATGCCAGGACTAGATTCCAAAGTAGCTACTCACAAATTGAACATCCTGCCGAATGCAAAATCGGTCAAACAACAACAACGGCATTTCAAGCCAGAAATGATGGACGCAATCGACGATGAAGTCAACAAGCTCATCGCTTGTGGCTTTATTCGAGAAGAACAGCATCCTGATTGGGTAGCTAATGTTGTCCCAGTTCTAAAGAAAACTGGCAAAGTTCGAGTCTGCATCGACTTCTGGGATCTTAATGAAGCATGTCCAAAAGATGAATTTCCTCTCCCTATCACGGACGTTATGATTGACAACACCTGTGGGTTCGAAAGAATATCTTTCATGGACGGATTCTTCGGATATAATCAGATTCAGATGAATCCTGAAGACGAAAAGCATACTTCTTTCCGCACTCCTCACGAAGTCTACTGCTATACTGTAATGCCATTTGGTCTCAAGAATGCTAGTACAATATACCAATGAGCCATGAGTACCATTTTTCGAGATCATGTACGCAAGACTGTCGAATGCTACGTTGACGATATAGCTGTCAAAAGTCGTCTGAAGGGAGATCACATCCAAGACTTGAGAACTATCTTTAACCTCATGCGCCAACATCAACTCAAAATGAATCTCACCAAGTCATTCTTGGGTGTCTTTAGTGGCAAATTTCTCGGCTTCGTCATTACCTCTAAGGGTATACACGTGGATCCCGAGAAGATCAAAGCCATTCAAGAGATGCGTCCTCCACGCAACCTAAAAGAGCTACGAGGATTCCAAGGTCGACTTGCGTACATCAGGAGATTCATTTCGAATCTGTCTGGACGCTGCAGACCATTTACTCAGCTAATGAAGAAGGATGTATCTTTCATTTGGACCGAAGAATGTCAACGAGCATTTGACGACATAAAGCGATATCTCATGAACCCACCAGTCTTGGTGCCACCAATCTCGGGTATACCATTCTTAATGTATGTCCGTGCTATGGACCATTCATTGGGTGCTTTACTTGCCCAAAAAAATAAAGAAGGCCATGAACAAGCCATCTACTATCTCAGTCGTACTATGATTGGTGCTGAACACCGTTATAGTCCGGTCGAAAAAGAATGCCTAGCTCTTATGTTTGTTATTCAAAAGATGAGACATTACATCATTGGCCAAACTATTCATGTCATATCCTGAGTTAATCCTCTTCGGGTTTTGATGAAGAAGCCTAGCACACTTAATTCTCGGCTGGCTACATGGGCCATTTTGCTAGTCCAATACGACATGGTATATGTTCCTTAAAAATCTGTCAAAGGTCAAGCACTAGCAGATTTCTTAGCAGCTCATCCTGTTCCAGAAATGTCTAAGCTCTACGACGAAATTCCAGACGAGACTTTGGAATCTAATACAATCTTCAAAGAATTTCCTACTTGGCGTCTATTCTTTGACGGTGCATCCAGAATTGGACCCAATGGTACCATTGTCATAGGAGTTGGAGTTGTTTTTGTCTCTCCAGATGAGTAAGCTATCCAAAGAGCCTACTCCCTAGACGAGCCTTGCTCCAACAACGTAGCAGAGTATAATGCTCTACTCATCGGTCTTCAGCTAGCCAAACAACTTGACGTCGAGTATCTTGAAGTCTATGGTGACTCCAAGCTGGTTGTTAACCAGGTTAGAGGAACCTATGAAGTTCGCCATCAAGATCTAGTACCTTACTTTGAAGTGGCAATCAACATGGCTACATCATTCAAAGCCTTCTTCATTGAATATGTATGCCGAGCTTGCAATACTGAGGCAGATGCTTTGGCCAATCTTGCAGCAGTCCTAGCCATCCCTATCAAAAGATAGCAGGTGGTGGTCATCTCTAATCGGGAATTATTCTGCGTCAAAAATAATCGTAATATTGAGTTCAGTAATCTTACTGAAGTCAATATTATCAGTAAAGATTGGAGAGCTCCTTTCATCGACTTCGTAGTTCATGACATACACCCTGAAGATCCCAAGGAGGCTACGAGTATTCGTCGAAGTTTTTTGCGATTCTACTACAATCAGACCACCAAAACTCTTTACCGGCGAACTTATGACGGCCTACTCTTGCGCTGTCTTGCTGGTGATGAAGCGAAGCAAGTACTGCGTGAAGCTCACGACGGTGCCTGTGGAGCACATCAACCCGGTCCTAAGCTACAGGATCGTATCCGACGCATGGGTTACTATTGGCCCTCTATGGTTTCGGATGCCATTGAATATGCGAAGAAATATCGAGCTTGTCAAATCCATACAGATTTCATTCATCAACCTTCAGAATTTTTGCATCCGACGGCTGCTTCATGGCCTTTTGAAGCTTGGGGCATAGACATTATAGGTCCTATCAATCCTCCTTCTTCTAGAGGACATCAGTTCATACTAGCAATAACTGACTACTTCTCTAAATGGGCTGAAGCTATACCTCTGGCTGAAGTCAAGACCAGCAGTGTCATTAACTTCGTCAAACACCATGTCATCTATCGATTTGGTGTACCTCGAAGAATCATCCATGACAACGGACCACAATTCATCAGCCAGAAGTTTACGAGATTCTGCGATGATCATCGGATTGACAATGTTGCTTCTACAGCCTACAATCTTGTCGCTAATGGATTAGCTGAAGCTTTCAATTAAATTATTATCAAGCTCCTCAAGAAGTTTGTATCTACTAACAAATGAAATTGGAGTGAAAAGCTTGGTGAATGTCTTTGGGCCTATCGAACTACGGTCCGCAATCCTACAGGCTTTACACCTTTCTCTCTGGTGTACGGTTGTGAAGCAGTTCTTCCTCTGGAACTTCAAATTCCTTCTTTAAGGATTGCCATTGCTAATGAACTCACTACAGAGAACAATGATCTTCTTCGACTTCAAGAATTAGAAGCGCTCGATAAAAAGCGGCTGTTAGCTCAACAGCATATTAAGTTGTATCAAGCCCGCATCTCAAAGACTTTCAACCGCAAAGTTAAAGTCAGAGCCTTTCAGCAAGGAGAACTTGTTCTAACAGTAAGACGTCCTATGACTATGACTCATTTAAGCAAAGGCAAGTTCGATGCGAAGTGGGAAGGGCCTTATATTGTCAGCAAAGTCTTTTCAAACGGAGCTTATCAACTTTCAGAGTTAGATGGTCGAGTTGCAATGATGCCTATCAATGGCAAATTCCTCAAGAAATACTATGTATAAATGTAACAGAGATTTTATGTAAATAAGATCAGACAGTTCATAAATAAAGTTTGATTTTTATTTCATCATAAACGATGTTACATGATATCAAAGAAGGTCACTATCATCATTTTCGACATTGGGACGTGGACCACTGCCGTCCTTATCAAAGACATAATCAGTAAAAGAACTGAGAACATCCTTGCTCGAGCTTACCAGGAACTTGCAAGCAGCCATCCTCATGACCTCTTCCTCTTCAGTCTTTCCTGGTTCAAGCAGAAAGTCCAAGATATCCCACGATAGTTTGGGTGCAGATGAACCTTCACCTACTTCTGCCTGCTTTGGCTGGACTGGATCGGCAGGACGTTCTTCAGTGCCCACTTCAATCTTCGAAACAATTTTAGCCTTCTTGGATGTATCTCCGGACGATATCTTTATGTTAAAAAGTGGAAATGATCATTCCTTCCAGATTTCTGTTCTATTTATAGGCGAAGATTCTCAAAACAACGAAACGACACATTCATCTGATGGTTCACCCGTTCATTATCATCATCTGACGGTTCGTCCGTTCATCATCATCTGACGGTTCGTTCGTTCATCATCATCCGACGGTTCATCCGTTCATCCGTTCATTTTTGACGATTTATTTCGTTCACACCTTTTTGACGATTCATTTTCATTTATTTAATCATCCATATCAGCAACTTGTCGTTCTCGATTAAGTTGTCTATTAAAATAATAATATTCGACAAATTATATTCTGCCACGTCCACATTACCTCTGAGCAGATATAATGAATATGATTATTTTCTAAAATCGAGAAATATATCATGTCCTGTACCTCTGAATATATTTTCTATCTCTATTATTTATATCTGAATAAGATATGCAATAAATAATAGAACCCCAAAAAGTTGTCTTTTATTGATCAAAATTCAAGACATTACAAAGATTCATATTGCAAAACAAGAAGATACAAGATATTTTTCTACTAAGATGGAGGTGTCATCAGATTGGCAATCTATTGCTTTAGAGTCTGTAGTCGCTCTTCGCGGGATTCCATCACTCTCTTCTTGGCTTCTTCCATCCTAGATGTTTCATTGAAGGTTGGCAGAGTTACCATTCGGCGAGTGATTTCATCATTATGAGCCTCAGCATATTCGTCCCTTTCTTGGGTTAGAGCACCAAGTTGTTGAATTGCAATTTGATGTTCGGTGACCTCATCTTCCATTTCTCCCTGAAGACGGGCAATCTCTGCTTTCAATTCAGTAATTCTCTGTTCTTTTCTTTCAGCAGCAGAGGTCACTGTTTCCACCTTGGAATTGTACTCAGCAGACTTGGCGGCGAAAGTATCCAGGAGAATTTGGAAGTTAACTTTCTCAATTGCAGCCTCTTGGGACATTTGTTCAAACTCAGCTTGTACTAAAAGTTCCATCTCTCCTTTGTTTAGCTCTTTGTAGATATTTATTGAGGTCTCCAGCTCATTTAATATGTGTTCCAGAAAAGTGGCCTGAGGCTCATCACCCTGATCGCGGATGGTATTTACCAAATAAGAGGTTGGACCTCTAACCGTGGAGAAATCGGCCTCTTATTTCTCCATCACTCTATTTATTAAAGGTCCCAATGAATCAAAGAAGAACTTGGTAAATGATTTTATGACAAACTGATTGGTAGCCAAAGCACCAGGAGTAGCAGCTAATCCTGTTGACGATGAAGCGGTGGGACGTTCAGTTTCTTGTACTTGGACAGAAGGTTCTTTGAATAAAGGAGCTAGAGTAGAGCTGGTCGCTCCTCTCGGTTGTTCCTCTGCAAAATTAAAATTTTGTCATTTTGACTATCATTTGCTACTATCAGAGAAGATCAAAAAGTGAAAGCATTCTTACCGTGGCTTGGTCCAATATCAGGCCTGTCATCTGTTGGAACAGATTCCAGCCGAGCAGAAGTAGCCTCAGACATTACTGCCTGACTACTTCCTGCTTCGGAGCAGCATGACAAATGACGACTGCTACTAGCTATCGTCGTTGCAAGCACTATATCTGTGCATGCTGGAGGAGCTGGAGAAGATCCGGGTTCTGTATGGATAAGAATAAAGATGTCAGCTATCAATCTATCTATTAAAAGAAGTTTGCTAATTTCATTTTATACCTTCGGGCGCAACAACAGGAGTTTTCTCCAGGTCCACTTCTTTATCTGCAATCTTCTCTGGAGATACCGGCACCTCAGCCTCCTTTTCAGGAGTCAGAGTGTCATCAACAGCTCGGGGAGATGTCTGGACCTCAATATCCTCTTCAGGATTTTGTGTCTCATCAACAGCCTCCGATGATGTACTTTCCTTGCTTGTACTATCCTCAGGAGCTTCTTCACTAGCATTTGTAGTAGCATGATCAGCATCTTCTTGATAACCGAAGTCACAATCATTTAATTCTTCGATCATTAGACGATCCTCCTCCTCACGGGCTGCTCCCGGTGTAACAGAAAGATGAGTCATTACTGCCATTGGTGAAGATGATCGTACAGCTTCCTCTTCTCTGGGCTCTATGGCCTCATTTCTCTGGTCAACCTCTTCTCTCTGTTCTGGACTAAGAGTTTTATGCCTAGACTCAGAAACAGGGGTAGGAGATGGTATGGTAATTCCAGCCGCAGCGTTCATCACTACCGAAGACAAAATTTGCCTTGGAGGAGAAACTGTTCTCTTCTTTCTTCTGTGAGCTAGTTTCTTCTTTCTATATAGAGGCCTCTCAGGACTCTCTACGTTTACTACCTCGACCTGTTTCTGAATAGAGGTCGGTGTAGCTGCTTCATCTCGAGTGGACTCGGCCAATTGTCTAGATTGTGATCTCGTAGTGACTTTCTCTGAAGAATGTTCCAAGATCAATTTCTTCTTCACAGCTGGGGAAGAAGGCTCTTCTCTCCTTCTCTTCTTCTCCTTGACCGGAGACTTAACAACCTTCAAAGAAATTCTTAAAGGTTGGTTAACTTTCTCAGGGAAATTGGCTTCTCTGGAAGCTTCCAATGGATCGTCCACTGGCTCATATTTTTCGTCGTTATTGGGAGCTAATGTGTCAGTCGCTCCTTTCTTCAGACGATTTGCTGTTGTAAAACTATCAATGAGGCTATAGTTTTCAGCAAATGTATTTGCAGCTGTGTAAAACTGTGAATAAGTATACAGCATTCTAGGACCAGCATCAGTTTTGTTTGGCATCGAGAACACAGTCTTTGTGTCTCGAGCATTATAGTAAGCCCATGCTCTGGCACCGTCGATCAGGTATCCCTTTTCTTGTAAGCAAGTTATTGTGTTGCCCACATGGAATTGGCCATATCCAAATTGATGAGCGAAACGACTCGGCAGATATGGTTCTAACTAGCATTCCTCCTCAAATTTGTATACTAAATGTGATGGTCTGATCGTCTTCAGCCATTCAAAAGATACTCGACCTATTGGTTGCCTCCTAAGGTCAATCAGATTTGCTGCCATATGCTCATAACCAGTTGGAGGGGGAGAGCAAAGAAAATTCCATCCTTTGCCGAGGTTCAGAGTTCGTCTGCAGTCCCTCAGACTAGTGTATATCCACCTGTTCTGTGAGAATCTGTACAGAAAACTGCCACCAACTGCTCCTATGGCAGGGTTCATCAATAATGGATGATGCA
Organism: Iris pallida; assembly: GCA_029216955.1. Taxonomy (NCBI): domain Eukaryota; kingdom Viridiplantae; phylum Streptophyta; class Magnoliopsida; order Asparagales; family Iridaceae; genus Iris; species Iris pallida. The sequence continues at coordinate 28,109,833 of JANAVB010015400.1, forward strand.
AGAGCAACCATCCGAATAAGTAGGTGTAAGGTAACTCCAGTCTAGGGAAGTTCCCCTTATCACCCTTGCACTTGAGCATAGAATCAACATACAGACGAAGACCTACATTTATCCTACAGGTCATCGCTGATAGTAAATCCATCCGGTAGCCGAAGACTAACCGGACAGCAGCAAAAAGAACACCGCGATGGAAGCGGTCTACAGCACTTGCTCCAGGCACGACGAATCGACGTAGCCAGTACGTCAAAAATCCTGCCAGCTGGGCTTGTTTAGACATGGACCTGTAGCGAATTCTTATAAAGCTCTCCACAAATTCTCCAGCCTTAAGAGGAGGATATTGGTGTTCATCATCAACTCTGATATCCATTCTATTATTCTCCTCCATCAGCTTTAGCACTTCACTGTTGCTGAGGGGATGGAAGAAATCAGGGTTGCATGAGTCATGATCATTTATCTTTTTCTCAATAATGTGGTTGAGAAAAAGATAAGTCAACCATTTGGATGAATAGCATGTGCCAGAAGAGCCACTTTTTTAATACAAAAAGCATATGTTATAATGGCACAGAAGCTCATCAAAGACTTCCACCATCTTTGAATTCTCTCAACGAAGTCTATCTAACTCATCGTTGGTCGGGACGTACTCCTCGTAAGACAAATCACCCATTGGTAAATATGAGATATACTTCATCTCATGGAGAGCCAAGCCCATCTCCCCGCAGGGCGTCATGAACGTCCCTGTCCTGTAGTTATACCTCTCTGCCAGAGCCAAAAACAGATGAGGATTTGGAAAGAAGCCGTATACAGTAGCGTGTACCGCATTATACAGATCAATTTCTCTGAGTTTATCTTCAAACTGGACCAGTATCCAGTTGGCTATGCAGCTCCATCTTTTGATGTCTGGGTTTACAAGACCTGTCAACCGGATGTCTTGATCCGGATAACTGCCCTCTGCCTTGGCATACTCATTGGCAAAAATCGGTGTCCTTACCGGCAGCAACAAAGACGAGTTCTCAGGGGGGATACAACCTGGCTTCAACCCTCTTAATAAAGTGCTGTGTCGTTCGGAAGAACTATAGAACATGTCCCGATTGTTCAGACCTTTTTTGACACAGATTTTTTCTGTTCGGGCATGTTGAAGGAGAGTAATATCCCAGTCTATCCTCCTAGGATGGCTCGCATGAGCATATCTTGCTAGAGGAAGGCATCTAGCTAGGTCTGGTAACTTGATCAATTTCTCCTTCCATTGGAAAGTTCTCGACTCAACTCGGGGTCTTGGTTGAGAACTTTTATCAATGGCGTCGCCGAAGAGGAACATAGGCTTCTTATGAGTGACAGCGTCAGCAGATTGCAAAGGCTGTCCATTTATCAGACTTAGTAAAGTCTCGTTATCCTGTGCTATCAAAATAGTCTGGCGAGAAGATGGAAGGGCATATTGTGGAAAGAGCACATGAAATAAGTCTTCTTTGAAATCTGGCTCAGCTAAAGTTCCTATAAATGTTTCATATTCAGGATCTTCTCTGGTGTTAACTGCATCAAACAGAAAAAACAAAATTCAGTACAAGTCAAGTCAGAAATTTTATCATCAGATTGCGCAAACATCATATTACGCAACCATCAGATTGTACAATCATTAGATTGCGCTGACAAAGCTTGTGTAAGCATCATTTTGTGCTGACAAGATTGCGCAAATCAGCCGATTGCGCTGACTTTTGCCAGCACAATTCAACCGATTGCGCGAGAAGATATTCTTCATAAAAATGAAGAATAATGTGTTTGTGCAACCAAAACCCTAAAAAGGGTGGCGCAATATGATCACATCTCTAAAAAGAGATGGATTTTAAGATCCAACAAAGTCGAAAAAACTCTAAAAAGAGTTTTCGATCGGGTTGTCTACCTCGTAAAGCAGGGTGCACAATTTCATGACGGGAAGGACGAGGCGCAACACGAGTCGAAGACTCGGCGGGGGCCTTGCCCTTGTCGGCGGCGGAGGAACGCTTGGGAGCCATGAGATCGACGGGGAAGAAAGGCTGAAGTCGGAGTAGGCTCGGGGTTTCTCTCTCTCTCAAACACAATGAAAGCAAGTAAAAAATAATTTGAAGGATCGAGGGAACTATTTATAGTTTTTCAAAGAACAAATGGCCGCCACAGATTGCGCTAAAAAAGCAGGGGCTGATTCATCCGATTGCGCAGACAGCTCAACATATGCGAAACTTGATTTAAAATTCCAAATTCAAAGTATTTCAAAATTTTGAATAAATTCAACTTTCGAAAACTTTGAAGGGGGTCTTGTAGGTCCTAAAAAATCAAGTTGCACCCATCAACAAAGTCATGAAAATCAAGAAAAACAGCTTTCAAATGAACTGCGCAGACATCAGATTGCGCATCATCCAGATGGCGCAGAGTGGACTGCGCATACTTTCAAGTGCGCAAGCTGACATGGCCATGTCATCATTACCTGACACAATCAAATTTTCTGACAACTAACAGCACAAAGAACGAAGAGACTGTTCATTTATTGCGTCGTACAGCGCTCGAGAACAGTCGTACATGCAGCGCAATCTGTTTACAGCGCAGCCCAACTCATCGCGGTCCATCCTAGCGCAATCCAAAGTCAGCGCAATTCATGTGGCGCACTTCATCATGACAACTGAAAAATATACACGTGGCATTCATGCCATCAATTGCTCACTACGTGGCAACCGTCTGTGCACGATCATGCGTATTTCAATCAAATGATGCCATATGTCCAAGACAGTTGGCCCACGATCAGACAATTGCCTGCGCAGTCTAATGCTGCGCCATCCAGTGCATGCCCAATCCAACTTGCACCATTCAGAATAACTAAAAGTTAGTTATTTCCAGAACTCTATAAATAGAGTTTCAAGTCTTCATTCAAGGGGATCAGAGTCGCCATTTTGTTTGCAAAAGCAAAAGTATGAACTTTATTTTAACAAACTTTGTAAAGATTACAAGAATTCTGGAAAAGTACAACTATAGGAATCCAATCTAGAAGACGATTGCTTTATCCCTTGGACGATGTAAACTTTGAAGACGGTAGCCTCTGAATTTGAAGGCAAAAGCCTCGAAAAAATGCAGCAGTACTTGGGCAAGAACTCCTGAACTCTCTGATATTTCTGAACTTTTATGTCTGATCCCCTTGAATGAAGACTTGAAACTCTATTTATAGAGTTCTAGAAATAACTAACTTTTAGTTATTCTGAATGGCGCAAGTTGGATTGCGCATGCACTGGATGGCGCAGCATTAGACTGCACAGGCAGTTGTCTGATCGTGGGCCAACTGTCTTGGACACATGGCATTATTTGATTAAAATGTGCATGATCGTGCACAGACGGTTGCCACGTAGTGAGCAATTGATGGCATGAATGCCACGTGTACATTTGTCAGTTGTCATGATGAAGTGCGCCATATGAATTGCGCTGACTTTGGATTACGCTAGGATGGACTGCGCTGAGTTGGGTTGCGCTGCAAACAGATTGCGCTGTATGTACAGCTGTCCTTGAGCGCTGTGCAGCACAATAAACGAACAGTCTCCTCGTTCTTTGTGCTGTCAGTTGTCAGAAGATTTGATTGTGTCAGGTAAAGATGACATGGCCACGTCAGCTTGCGTACTTGAAAGTATGCGCAGTCCACTCTGCGCCATCTGGATGATGCACAATCTGATGTCTGCGCAGTTCATTTGAAAGCTATTTTTCTTGATTTTCATGACTTTGTTGATGGGTGCAACTTGATTTTTTAGGACCTACAACCCCGATCTTCTTCACGTACAAAGATTCCAACTTATCCCATAACGTCTTCACGTGCTCAATATTGGCAACGTGGTTGTACACGTTCTCGTCAAAGAACTGCCTGATATATTCGCACACCTGTATATGCTCGAATTTCTAGTCCTCCTCGGATTTATCATTGGCCTTCTCGGATGCAAATAGGGCAGATGCAGCTTCTTGACAAACAACAAATCTTTCATCTTGCTCCGCCAATAGTGATAGTTGGTGCCGTTCAGGTTCACCATACGCACCGGCTTCGCGTCCATCTCTCCTTTCTAGTTTTCCTGTCAACTCCTGACACCCTTCTGAATTTCAGAACCTTGCTCTGATACTACTTTGTTGGAAAAGAAACGCAAAACCTTTACCCAAACTAGAGAGTACCTGCGAGAGAATCGAGCAATACAAACGCTTGAGCCAAAACACCAAAAACAAACCACGCAGACACAGACAATTTTTGACGTGGAAAACCCTTGCGAAAAAACCATGGGACGATTGGAGTCCAACCATGAGAAGCCTTCACTAATGAAATAAAGGAGTACACCCACTACAAACTTCTTCCGATCCAATTCGGATCCCCACAACACTTAGGAGAAAGAATAATGATTACAAAGCTACGAAGAACAAAGGACGATGAGTAGATATTACCCGAACACGATCCTCCTTCAAAAACGGCCTTCAATCCTCCTACTTCTCTCCCAAAGTTGTAATGGCACTTTTGCCTCCTTCCTCTCTCTTTTCTTGTGTTGTCTGCAATGATTAGGGTTGGGAATAACATAATATTAACTCCCCTAATCTGCAGCAAAATCTGGACCATCAAATATGATCCAACGGTGAGAAATCACCCAGAAATTTTCCCAGCCCGACGACACAGAGTTCGGACAGAACTCTGTGTCGGGCATCCAGTACTATTCTGGAAGGGGAGGCAGAGCTCGGCCAGAACTCTGCCTGGGGCAGAGTTCGGCCCGAACTCGGCCCCTTGCTCCCAGCAGCTCCAGTAGCAGCCTTCGTCTTCTCATCGAGCTTCTTCGACATACGAACGACGCTCGACGCACTCCGGGGTCTTCTCCACATAGGTTGGGAACCCCACCCACTCAGATGTATTGTGATAGAAAATAATGAAAACAAAACATTGAAAAATAGAAAGATACACATGTAAACTACAAATGTTCCCGGATTGTGTCTACATCCATGGCCAAGGACTAAAAAATATTTTACTATATCAGATTAGGGTTGCAAAGGAACTCTACCTGGTGGAACCTCTTAGCCTATAATGGAATCAACTTGTGTCCTATCCTAAATCCTAATTCACACCATTTCCAACAATATTTGTCCAGAAACTAGACCTAGTGACAAATATGAGTTAAAAAGCATAAATAATTTTGTAAACTTACGTATCGTTAGTCTCAATATTACATTCTCTCTTCCAAATGAAGGGATGTTGTAATTCCTTACTCTAACAATAGCCAATCAATAGCATCACGGAATGGAAGGGCATTCTGACAAATTGTATGCTTGAGGAAGACCTCTATCCCCACCTCGAAGATGGCCATTGTTCATGTAGTAATCTGTCAAACATGTCTCACATGGAAAGAAGTTATTAGCATTGGAGTTAGACGACTAGTTAAGGTTTTGAAGTGTATGATCTCCATAAACTGAAAATTTGGTGTTGGTGTATTAAGCTAAGAACAAAATGGATTAAAAAAATCTTAGGATAGAGGACGAAATAAGTGGAAAAGGTATATAACTTACAGGCTGATCTAGTAGAAACTGGTAATCGACTTTGATAAAGAAAACCTGTTGTTGGAGTGGGTGGGGTTCCCAACCTATATGGAGAAGACCCCGAAGTGTGACGAGCGCCGTCTGTGTGTCAGAGAAGCTCTGGGAGGTGATGAGACCATTCGGAGACGAAGAAGAAGCTCGGGAGCCACCATTTTATATTCTGGAACAGGAGAGGCAGAGTTTGGCCGAACTCTGCCCCCACATAGAGTTCTGGCCGAACTCTACCTTTTGGTTCCAAAATTGTTCTGGTTGCCAAACACAGAGTTCTGGCCGAACTCTATGTCGTCGGGGCTGAAGCATTTTTCAGGGTGTTTAATCACCATTGGATTGTATCCTACGGTCCAGGTTTTGCTGCGGATTGGGGGGTTTATACATGGTTATTCCTAACCCTAATTATAACACAACATTAAAGAATAAGAGAGAGAAAAGTGGCAAGAGTGCCATTGTAACTTTGAGAGAGAAGGAGGATTGAAGGCCGTTTTCGAAGGAGGATCGTGTTCGGGTAATATCTACTCGTCGTCTTTGTTTTTCGTAGTCCTGTAATCATTATTCTTGTTCCTAAGTGTTGTGGGGATCCGATTTGGATCGGAAGAAGTTTGTAGAGGGTGTACTCTTTTATTTCATTAGTGAAGGCTTCTCAGGGTTAGACTCCGATCGTTTCGTAGTTTTTTCCCGCAAGGGTTTTCCACATCAAAAATTCTCTGTGTCTGCGTGGTTGTTTTGGTATTTTGGTTCGTGCGTTGTTTTGCTTGGTTCTCTCGCCGGTACTCTCTAGTTTGGGGAAAGGTTTTCGCGTTTCTTTCCTAACAAAGTGGTATCAGAGCCAGGTTCTAAAATTCAGAAGGGTGTCAGGAGTTGACAAGAAAACTAGAAAGAAGAGATGGACGCGAAGCCGATGCACATGGTGAACCTGAACGGCACCAACTATCACTATTGGCGGAGCAAGATAAAAGATTTACTATTTGTCAATAAGCTGTATCTATCCGTATTTGCATCCGAGAAGCCCTGTGATAAATCCGAGGAGGACTGGAAATTCGAGCATATACAGGTGTGCGGATATATCAGACAGTTCGTTGACGAGAACGTATACAACCACGTTGCCAATATTGAGCACGCAAAGTCGTTATGGGATAAGCTAGAATCTTTGTATGTGAAGAAGACCGGGATAAACAAGTTGTTCCTGATCCGGACGATGATGGGTCTGCGGTACAAAGATGGGGCATCTATTGCAGATCGCTTGAGTGATTTCCAAGGCGTAGTTGACCAGCTATCTTCAATGGGAGTCAAGTTCGATGACGAAGTTCAGGGACTATGGCTGCTGTGTACATTGCCAGACTCGTGGAAGACCGTACGAGTGTCTATGATCGCTTCTGCGCCAGAGGGCGTGGTCAGTCTGGAGTTTGCTAAGAGCGGGATGTTGAATAAAGAGATGCGGAGACGTTCTTACGACACTTCATCCATATCTCACCACTCAGAGGCATTGGTTTCAGAGAGCCGCTAAAGGGGCAAATACAGGGGTCCAGGTGGTGGCAGAGACAAGAGCAGAAGGAAGTCCACGGGTCGGTACGTGGACACGGAGTGTTACCACTGTGGCAAGAAGTGCCACATCAAGCGGAACTGTTTCGCTTGGAAGAGAGAGAAGAAGGGCGACAAGGGGAAGCAAGATGAGAACACTACAGTGGCGGCCTCGATACATGGAGACGATATGATCGTCGTAGGTGATAAGGTTATTAAAAACCTCGCCTGCAATGACAACTCTTGGCTGGTGGACTCAGGAGCTTCGGCGCATGTATCTCACAATAGGGCACTATTTGCCACTTACACGATAGGCGACTGTGGAGTATTGAAGATGGACAATGGAGATATGTCGAAGGCGGTTGCCGTTGGAGATACGCATTTGAGAACGAAGACGGGTGCAGTTCTTGTTCTCAAAGATATTCGTCATGTCCCTGATATCCGTTTTAACCTGGTGTCGGTTGGAAGGTTGGATGATGAGGGATTCTTCAGTCTCTTCGGGAATAGTCAGTGGAAGCTTTCCAGAGGTTCGATGGTGATTGCCAGAGGAACCAAGAAGTTCGATCTCTACTATATAGAGGAGAGCGCACATGGAGCACAGGAGGTGAACGCATTCAGTGATACGTCTACCAAGTTATGGCACAGGCGGCTCGGCCATATCAGCGAGAAGGGGATGAGCTACTTGGTGAACATGAAGGTGATTCCAGGGCTCAAGTCTACAAAGTTGGAGAAGTGCATGCACTGCTTAGCTGGAAAGAAAAATAGGGTGTCTTTCCATAGTCACCCAAGTTCGAGGAAGCCGGTGTTGCTCGAGTTGATTCACTCGGATGTCTGCGGTCCTATGAAGGTAAAATCTATTGGTGGTGCTCCTTACTTTGTAACTTTTATTGATGACTGTTCCAGGAAGGTTTGGGTCTATGCCTTAAAGACCAAGGATCAGGTGCTGCCTACTTTCAAAGAGTTTCAGGCCTCTGTTGAAAGAGAGACGGGCAAGAAGTTATTGTGTGTTCGGTCCGACAATGGCGACGAATACATCGGTCCCTTTGATACGTATTACAAAGAGCAAGGGATACGACACCAGAAGACTCTGCCCAAGATACCTCAACTCAATGGTGTAGCGGAGCACATGAATAGGACACTGATGGAGAGGGTGCGGTATTTGCTGTCAGAAGCAAACTTACAGGGCAGTTATTGGGGTGAGGCTCTTCTCACAACTGCTTATGTTATTAATTTATCTTCTAGTGCTCCTTTGCAGGGTGATGTGCCTGACAAAGTATGGTACGACAAAGAGCGGTCATACAATCTCCTGCGAGTGTTTGGCTGTAAGGCCTTCGTGCATGTACCGAAGGATGAGAGGACCAAACTTGTGCCAAAGACGAGATGATGCATCTTTGTCGGCTACGATCGGAATAAGTTTGGCTATAGACTCTACGACCCGGTGGAAAGAAAGATCTATAGAAGCAGGGATATAGTATTCGTCGAGGATCAGACCATGACCAACACTCAGGTTTTCGAAATGCCTTCTGAGGCTGAGAAATTGCCTGAGTTAGAGTCATTTCGCTTCGAGCAGTTTCCAGAGGACATCGCAGAGGATCCAATTATGGGGAGCCAGTACATGAAGTTGCTCCCAATCTTGATCATCAGCCTGCTGATGGTGGTCAGGGTGTCCCTCAGGAGGATGAACATGCTGGAAAGGCAATTCCTGAAGAGGAGGAGGCTGTTGGTATACAGCCAGCACCAGTGGCTCCATTGAGAATGAGCGATAGAGAGCGTCGACCATCTACGAGATACTCACCGGGTGAGTATCTGCTATTGACTGACGGAGAAAAGCCCAAAAGTTATACAGATGCTATGGAAGATGAAGACAGGCAGGAGTGGATGAAGGCTATGCAGGAGGAGATGAGTTCCTTATACGCCAATTCCACCTATGAGCTGGTGGGGTTGCCAAAGGACAAGAAGGCTTTGAAGAATCGATGGGTGTTTAGAGTGAAGCAGACGGATGATGCTATTCGCCCTCGATACAAAGCGAGGCTGGTAGTTAAAGGCTACGGTCAGCAAAAAGGCGTGGATTATGATGAGATCTTTTCGTCTATCGTCAAGCATTCGTCTATTCGGGTGGTACTAGCATTGGCAGCCAGTCTCGACTTGGAGGTCGAGCAGATGAACGTGAAGACAATATTCCTCCACGGCGATCTTGAGGAGGAGTTATACATGGAGCAGCAAGAGGGATTTTGTGAGAAGGGCAAGTCATATTTGGTCTGTCGGTTGAGGAAGAGCTTGTATGGTCTAAAGCAAGCTCCGAAGCAGTAGTACAGAAAGTTCGAGTCGTTTATGGGGGAGCATGGTTATGCACGGACGACGTCGAATCACTATATATTTGTGAGGTATTTTGCCGATGATGATTTTATTATTTTATTGCTCTATGTAGATGACATGCTATTAGTAGGTCGGAATGCCACTAGGATAGCGGAGTTGAAGCACCAACTGGGCACGGCCTTCTCTATGAAGGATTTGGGCGCAGCGAAGACTATTCTTGGGATGGAGATCAACCGAGAGAGAGAGTCCAAGCTGCTACATTTGTCCCAAAAGAAGTACATTCACCGATACTTCAATATTTCGGTATGGACGGGTCGAAGAAAGTGAGTTGCCCCCTTGCGGCCCACTTTAAGTTCACTGAGGAGCAGTGTCCATCTACCGCGGACAAAAAAAAAGATACGGAGTGGGTTCCATATGTTGTGGGGAACCTTATGTATGCTATGGTGTGTACGAGGCCAGACATCGCTCATGCAGTTGGCACTGTTAGCAGGTATCTTTCAAATCCTAAAAGAAAACATTAGAGTGCGGTCAAGTGGATTCTACGATATCTTCAGGGCACTGCCGATTGGAGACTTTCTTTTGGTGGTGACGAGCCGAAGCTGGTTGGGTATACCGACGCTGATATGGCTGGAGATATAGACACGAGACGATTGACTTTAGGCTATGTAATGATGTTTGTCGGAGAAGCGGTATCGTGGCAGTCGCGGTTGCAGAAGTGTGTTGCCTTGTCGACGACGGAGGTGGAATACATTACGGCGACGGAGGCTTGCAAAGAGCTTGTAACCACCACTCTTCGAAAATGAGGATAATTTTTAACTTTTATAATTTTTATCATTTAATAATATATTTAAATCATATTATGATTTTTGGTGATTTTCTTTATTTACTTTATATTATTTAGATGGGTGAATTGTGATTTTGGTTGTTGCTAGCTTAACCCTAGAGACTGCTTGACTTAGAGACTAACCATAACCAAGGAGACTCGACCATGTGACTAGATTGGCTAATTACCTATTTTTAGACTAAGGATATTTTAGTCATTGTGCATTACTTTGAATTTTATTAATTTATTAATTAAATTGCTTGTTGTGCGGTTTGATTTGTAGCTGAATTGGTGTTTTGATAATATAAGTGGTTTGACCTTAGTCCACCTTGACCATAACCTAATAATGTAATTAGAAGTATTATTGGCCTTTTAAAATTAAAATTAGAATTATTGTTTATTTTTAGAATCAATTATTTTATTTTTAAGCTATTTTCTATTAAAGCCTTTTTAGCCTTTTTGACATGGGTCTTTTTAGCAACTCATGGATTGCTTGGCCCATGTGGAAACACTAACCTAATACCCCCTACCCCTGGTCGGCCATAAGCAGCCCCCTCCCCTCTATTTGTAAAAAGTAGCCACCAAGAGCAAACCCTAATTTCTTTTCCTCCAGAAACCCTAGATTTCTCATCCGGAGTCTGTTTCACCACAAACGAATTTTGTTACGCTCGTTGGGAAGAGGAGGACTTGCTGGAGTACTGCTAGCAAAGAGGAGGAGGCATTTGCTCAGGAGAAATCGGCCGACAAAGTGCTCGGAGAATTCTTTTTATTGAGATTCCGACTCTCAATAGGTAAATCCCAATCTACCTTTGTTTCTCCTGAATTTTCTTCATTATTGCATCCATATAGGCACCCTTGATCTGTGTATGAAGTTTCGTAGGATTTTGGTTTTGTTTGATAGCGGTATCGGACACGTATCAGTCACACGTTGCACGTGTTCGGCAAAATGCCACTTAGAATTGAAAAGTATTAATTTTTTATTCTATTTTCACGAAATCCTTCCTTATATGATTTGTAACAACTTTCGTGAAGATGGATCGCAAATCGACACGATTTCGACATCCGAACGGACACGGACACGCGTGCACGAGATCCCGTGCACGGTCTCGTGCATGCCTTGTTGTCTGTGCGTCATAACTCGATGCACAGAGCTCCGTCTCGCATGAACTTTTACGATCACGTAGGGGCAACCTCTGTCCACATGCCCGTAAAATTTCATAACGTTTCGTCGAGCGAGCGCGAAGAAATCGCGTATGCACTGGTCGGCTGAACTGTGAACTCGGGCTGAAATTCGTCGCTGACACGGCCTTCATACGCGAACACGGCGCGTCCAGGACCGATACCAGGTGTTGGAACACGTAGCCCTATACCTAGACTACCTAGTACTCGATCCCGAGTCGTGGTGTGGCCCGACGCGCGAGGCACGAGCGGCGACCCTCATGTACGAGCACGCGCGCACGCGCGCAGGCCGCGCTGTTGCGCGAGCCGCTGTGTCGCATCGCTGTAACTTCGTGTCATGTAGACGTGTACTAGACCTACCCCGTGACCCTACCTAGCCGTGTGCACGAGCACGAGGCTTCTCGTTGCGCGTGTGACGCGCAATCGAGCAAGAACACCCTCTCGACACGCGAAATCGGTTTTCCGATACTCATTCTCTGGACACGACACGGACACGGTTTCGACTCCGTGAGGCCCGAGCACGTCATGTATGTCGAGACTAACATGCTTGTCGAGTTTCGTGATTTATTGTTGAGTATTTTGTGATTTGGGTCGTTTTGTCGAAATTGGGTTTTTCGGGTTCAATATTTTGAATAGAAATGTGATATTTTGATTCTTCGACTTTTAATCGATATTTTATGACTTGTTAACTTATATATGATATTTTGGACTTGCGGGAAGTGATCCGCGGGATTATTACCTTTTTTTTTGCCTTTTTCAAGTATAATTGGGTTTTTCTTTCAATATAAATTTGAATAGTTCTATAATATTTTGAATTTATGAATTTTAAGTATTAAATTCTGAGTTTATGATTCATAGATGACATTCTGAGTTTGTGGGAATTGATCCTTGGTTTTATATCCTATTTAATTACCATTTACATATATAAATTGGATTTTTCCTTTATGTATATATATGTTTATGTGAGTAGATATATATAAAAAAAAATAAAAAAAAAATAAATGACTTGTATATATATAAATATATTGGAATGAGAGTTTAAGGTTCTGATTTCCAGGTTTGAGTCCACTTCTCGGATTCGAGTAATCTATCCTTTTTACCTATATGAGTATGTATATGTATATTATGCATATGTCTACATATATATATAGTTTCCCTTAAATAGATATATGTGTATATGTATTTATATATGTGATATATCCCATAGTTAAGAACTTGGTTTTTAATCTAAGATTTGAGTCTTTACACAACAGTCCTTTATCACATTTTCTTTTAGTCTCATATTATATAATTATATGTGTATGTATAGATATATATGTGTATGTATATTTTTTTATTTTATTTTTTTTATATATGTGTATGTATATATAAAAAAAAAATTATATATATATATATATATATATATATATATATATATATATATATATATATATATATATATATATAATATATATAATATATATATAAAATATATATATATATATATATAAATATATATATATATATATATATATATATATATATATATATATATATATATATTAAAAAATATATATATATATATATATATATATATATATATATATATATTACCTTAATGAATGTAAATATATCTATATGTATGTGGATTGATTATGAATGTAACCATAGGGTATTGGGACAGATTAGGATCAACCCAATGAGCTTAGTTTAATCGAGTTGACCGACAAGTTGACCAAGTTGACAAAAGTCAACTTTGGGTCAAGCTTCCTCCAAATCGACTTAAACGAACTCCGAATGACTTAAAAACTTAAGTATGACCTAAAAATTAGTAAACGGACTAGTTGACTTAGAGTTGACCAGGTTTGACCAAAATTGACCAGGTTTGATCAGAGTTGACCAAGGTTGACTTTGACCTAGAAGGACTTAGAAGCATGTAGAATTGTATTGTAGCCCTTTCTTATGATATGTTAGACCATGTTGTAACTTGTGGTTACTTTAAATAGGTTACATCACTCCAGTTCAGTTACACATCCTCATCAGCAGCTCAGATTGTCAATCGAGTACATTCTCTGGCCGTTTCCTTCTTGCTTGGACGTATTTACTTGTTATAGACTAGTTTACTTGTTACTGTCACGATATATCACGGATTAGTACTATATGGATCTCTTCATGCGATGTTATCCCCTCAGATACATCGGGTATATTGTGTTCATGTACTTTATCATGTGTATTGTCTACTTATTGTATTCGTACTTATTCATGTATACTCATGTGACATTCATGTACACTCATGATCATGTGAGCCTTCATGTATAACCCAGTGTGCATGTGGACTAGCTATCCATGTGGCGCACTACTTTCATGTGCAATAACATAACCTAGACAGATCATTGTGTACTGATTGGGACAGGGGGAGTATTTATTTGGTTATGTGATCTACACCATTTTATGTATAACTCCAAACTAGATTTAAGTCATGTATAACCTAAGCCTGTTTACATAACCAAACATGTGCTTTGAATCACGTAGTTAGCTCAGTTTTCTTATCTTTATCATGTATATCTATTTCCACTATATCATGTTCTTCTTTTTACAGTCTCTCTACTATTTCTTTATCAGCAGTTCATGTATATTATTCTATAGCTTGTTTCATATTTCCTTTCATGTTATGAATTGTATGAGAGATATGTATTCATTCCTGTCCTGACTGGACCCGTTAAAAATATTACAGATGATGAGGATTGCTGCGACACTTACTATGGAGCAGACCTAGTTGACACAGGTGACCTGGACCCTCAGCAGGATCCAGTAGTCACCGAGTACTTGCCATGAGTTAGATTAGGCTGATATTATTGTCTAGTTATGAGACTTTGTGATTGTATTGAGATTTATTATGGTGTGGTTTACACCGGGATTATTATCCATATTGTGACTCTCTGTTGAGATTATCTTTCTTCTATTCCATCTTAGTTATTGTGATTGAGTTATACCATATATATATCATTCTCCAATTGGAGCATAATCTAGATTGTGTTAAATGTTGGACCTAGGACAGCATTCTACCATCGACACTGCGGTATAGGCTTGACGTACCCACGTCTCGTGCCCTTACACCGGGTGCGGATCGTGACACGTTATTAGTGGTAGCCCATGCAAGTCTAGAATTGTGGTGGTATTCGAACTAGAGTATCACCACAACCTGCAGTAGGATATAGTTTTGAGGTACTCAATCACATTAGGAAAACTTTGATCTAATACTTGCCATCTAAATTCTTGTTGATTAAAAGCTTTCCTTGAATAAATAAACTGTCCTCCTTTGATTTTTTTCGCTTCATTCTCAGTTGTTGCTTTTTGTTTTGATCTGTCTTCAGGATGGTTATGGAGACACGATCTCATCGCTCCGGTCCATGCAGTTCTAGATTCACATTAGTGCGATATCGTGATAGTACAGCGACTTAGTTGTACTACTACGAGCCTGCTATAGGGTATAGGAAGTAAAGTGTTAGAATGAGAGGATACTCAATCATTGTTAGGATTCCTTGAGAGATTCCTGGGACGACCCTTGATAATCTTATTTTAACTTCGATTTGAAATCTTTTTCTTTGATTTGATTCACCCATTACTCATTTGATTCACCCATTACTCCTTGTTATTGAATTTGATTTGATGGATCCATTGTTGAGTTTGAATCTTGATGTTAGTTGTTAACATGAGTTTGTATTTAAATATATTTATATTTATATTTATTTTATTTTAGAATTTAGGGTATAACCTGATAACATACTTGATAAGGACAGTGAGAAAGGTAAATGTCTACTTTAATTGTGGAGTTAGGATTTATCGCAGTCATACTGGCTAACATGACGAGAACGTAGAGCCTGATTTAGATATACTTATCCTAGTTATGGAATCTAGATTTTCTTGCAGCCATACCGGTTGGCGAGGTAAGAATTCTAAATAACATGATTATAGGATGTATACCTTAGTCACGGACTCTATTGTTTATTGCAGCTATGCTTACTGGCGTGGCGAAATTCTAGCAGCATGATTTCAGGAAGACGTGTATGGTTATCAGATTATATCTCAAAATTCGTTCATTCCTTTAAACAGAAGAGCAAGAACAGGTTTTATTATTATTTCTTTCTTGCCATTATTTCTTGTATTCCTATTTTTTCTTATCTTAGTTAACTCTGTCCCAATTATATCAATCACCCATCTTATATCTAATTCTGTCATCTGTACTTTGAAACCTTTGAATCTACATACCTTTTTACCTTGGAAAGGTCGAGGAAGTGACATAAATTATCTAGCTCGAAAAGGATGTAATTTGTTATCTCATGATAATCTGGGTAGGGATATAAATATTGGTCTTTGATATAGAATTTTGAGATAAAGATGTGGTAAAAAAAGTGAGAATGGAATCAAGAGATTTATATTATCAATCTAGGAACGATCTCACACAGAGAAATATTTGGATGTAGATAATAGATTCATTTCTTAGCTGACGAGGATATTCGAGGTCGACATAGTTGAGGATTTGATAAATTTTGGTTATGGATTCTAGAGATGGTTACTTTAAGGCTATGATGTTAAATTTAGGGACTTAGTAGTGGAGAAGAGATTTTAACTGTATTCGATGGCAATACGAAATTGAATAAGATATTGCAAGAAAATGGCTAAGAACAGAAAGAACACAAGGAATTTTGAGTTAAAGAAAATATAGAGATTTTTGAGAAAATTTTAAATTTTAAGGAGAATAATATTTGAGGGTGTACATTGAAGAAAATATGAAGGTTGATTTTAATGGAAAATAAGTTTTGTAAGGCCTAGTGGTTTCAGATTGAATAACACGAGGAGAGTAATTTAAACAAATTCAAGAATTTTATAAAACTTAATTTAGAGGTTTCGGATCTAATTTGAGACAAGGTGGAAGAATTTGGATTCAAAGATGATTAAGTGGTTAGTATTGAGTGCTAATAAATAAAAGGGTATGCTTCATGAGTAATGTTTTAAAATTTAGGAATTGAGCCTATGATGATCATGACAAGGTCCAATCTTCATAACAAAAGGGTATAAACTCTTGGTGGTAGTCATATAAAGGTTGATTTTCATATTTGGACTTATGAGATAAGGATATGATTGACAAATGATGATTAGATAAGCTTGATAGTATCTGAGAGAGAGGATTAACTTGACTTTCCTATGAAACCTTCTATTCTGTTTTCCCTATCAAAAGGAGAAAATTGACTTATTCCATATCCTTGAATTATCCTTTAAATTTTTCAATATCATTGAACACTAACTCCATTGATCACGACCAATCGACTTTGGTCACATTTTCTTATCATATTAATATCCTAGGTCGTACTCAATTGAATTAAATTTAAGTGTGACCTAGATTCCCATTCTTGGATGCTCGTGCTCAGACTTTGATGACCATTGTTCCCCATCTTGTCCAAATCTTGATTTACCCAGAGATTGATCAACTTAGATCGTGCCGAGACTAATTTTCTTTTATATATCATATTGGATTTCAATGCTATTGACAGTCGTGCTTTAAACTTTCGTTTTTGATCATCTTTAGAATAGTAACGCTTTATAGCTAATTCCTAATTGTTTTTATATAATCACCAGTTTTCATATAGAATGATAGACTGCCTTACAGCCCGATGATTTATTATTTTCCTTATCTTTTCTAGAATGGCACCCATGACCAGAGTCTGTCCCCAGTGCACAGCTGCAGTCCTGGATGAGACCAAGATTGTACTTTCCCCTTCTATTGCTCAGGAGGTATTAGTAGCCTCACAGGAGAGTTTTTCTCCATCTCCTATCCTTCAGGAGAGGGCTGCAGTTCAGCCGAAGACTAAGGGCCTCCCTTTGCCTCCTGGAGTGGTACCCCATGCCATTCCTGATGGGGCTCAAATTTACAGACTTCTTCAGGATGTGTGGAAGGTACAGAGACTTCAGGCTGAGCTTATGAGAGAGCAGAGTCTCAGTATCCAACTGTTGTGGGATTACATGCATCCGAGGGGAGAGCCTAGCCCCAAGAGGGTGAGGAGAAGTATATACCCAGAGCCTCAGGAGTACCCCGGCTTCCAGCCTAGACCAGCCTATCCAGTTCAGATTCCTGTCCAGCAGAGGCCAGTTGAGCGAGTGCCTACCTGTGCCTTCTGTAAGAAGCCTGGGCATGTATGGAAGGACTGTAGGAAGAGACTAGAATTGTGCCTATTTTGTGGGTCAGTTGCACACAAGATACGAGAATGTCCTACTATACCTGCCCCTAGTCGAGGCCTACCTCCAGGAGAGAGTTTCAGCTACCAGACCTAGTAGAGGTGAGTTCTTGACCTATACCTTACCCTGTCTTGATGATTACTGTACCCTACCATACTGTTTGTATGTTTTGATACCTTAGGACTACTTTTGATCTAGTATGACTATAATGGCTAGATGATGAGACCCCAGACGGATATTACCTGCCATAACCCTCTATGATATCTTTCCAACTGCATGATTTAGATAAGTTTTCTTAAGACCATGATTGTTGGGGATTTGACCTAGAAGGAGTAGGATCATCTTAATTTCGAGGACGAAATTATTTTTAAGGAGGGTAGGCTTGTAACCACCACTTTTCGAAAATGAGGATAATTTTTAACTTTTGTAATTTTTATCATTTAATAATAATATTTAAATCATATTATGATTTTTGGTGATTTTCTTTATTTATTTTATATTATTTAGATGGGTGAATTGTGATTTTGGTTATTGCTAGCTTAACCCTAGTGACTGCTTGACTTAGAGACTAACCATGTCCAAGGAGACTCGACCATGTGACTAGATTGGCTAATTACCTATTTTTAGGCTAAGGGTATTTTAGTCATTGTGCATTACTTTGAATTTTATTAATTTATTAATTAAATTGCTTGTTGTGCGGTTTGATTGGTAGCTGAATTGGTGTTTTGGTAATATAAGTGGTTTGACCTTAGTCAACCTTAACCAGAAGCCTAATATTGTAATTAGAAGTATTATTGGCCTTTTAAAATTAAAATTAGAATTATTGTTTATTTTTTGAATCAATTATTTTATTTTTAAGCTATTTTCTATTAAAGCCTTTTTAGCCTTTTTGACATGGGTCTTTTTAGCAACTCATGGATTGCTTGGCCCAAGTGCAAACCCTAACCTAACACCCCCTACCCCTGGCTGGCCATAAGCAGCCCCCTCCCCTCTCATTTGTAAAACGTAGCCACCAAGAGCAAACCCTTATTTCTTTTCCTCCAGAAACCCTAGATTTCTCATCCGGAGTCTGTTTCACCTCAAACGAATTTTGTTGTGCTCGTTGGGAAGAGGAGGACTTTTTGGAGTACTGCTAGAAAGGAGGAGGAGGCACTTGCTCAGGAGAAATCGGCCGACAAAGCGCTCGGAGAATTCCTTTTATTGAGATTCCGGCTCTCAATAGGTAAATCACGATCTACCTTTGTTTCTCCTGAATTTTCTTTATTATTGCATCCATATAGGCACCCTTGATCTGTATATGAAGTTTTGTAGGATTTTGGTTTCGTTTGATAGCGGTATCGGACACGTATCGGTCACACGTTGCACGTGTTCGGCAAAATGCCGCTTAGAATTGAAAAGTGTTAATTTTTGATTCCTTTTTCACGAAATCCTTTCTTATATGATTTGTAACAACTTTCGTAAAGATGAATCAAAAATTGACACGATTTTGGCATCCGAACGGACACAGACACGCGTGCACGAGATCCCGTGCACGCCCAGCTGTCTGTGCATCATAAGTCGATGCACGGAGCTCCGTATCGCATGAAATTTTATGAGCACATAGGGGCAACCTCTGCCCATGTGATCGTAAATTTTCACGATGTTTCGTCGAGCGAGCGCGGTGAACTCGTGCGTGCACTGGTCGGCTGAACTATGCACTCGGGCTGAAATACGTCGCTGACACGGCCTTCGTACGCGAACACGGCGCATCGAGGACCCGTATCAGGAGTTCGAACATGTAGCCCTATAACTAGACTACCCAGGGACTCGATCCTGACTAGTGGCATGGCCCGACGCGCGAGCCACGAGCGGCAACCCGCATGCACGAGCACGCACGCACGCGCGCGCGCGCAGGCCGCGCGATGTTACGCAAGCCGCTGTGTTGCGTAGTTGCGACTTCGTGTCATGTCGACGTGTCCTAGACCTACCCCGTGACCCTACCTAGCCGTGTGCACGAGCACGAGGCTTCTCGTTGCGCGTGTGATGCGCAATCGAGCAAGAACACCCTCTTGACACACGAAATCGATTTTCTGATAGGCATTCTCTGGACACGACACGGACACGGTTTTGACTCCGTGAGTGCCCGAGCACATCTCGTATGTCAAGACTAACACGCTTGCCGAGTTTCGTGATTTATTGTTGAGTATTTTGTGATTTGGGTCGTTTTGTCGAAATTAGGTTTTTTGGGTTCAATATTTTGAATAGAAATGTGATATTTTGATTCTTCGACTTTTAATCGATATTTCTGACTTGTTGACTTATATATGATATTTTGGACTTGCGGGAAGTGATCCGCAGGATTATTACCTATTTGTTTGCCTTTTTCAAGTATAATTGGATTTTTCTTTTAATATAAATTTGAATAGTTCTATAATATTTTGAATTTATGAATTTTAAGTATTAAATTCTGAGTTTATGATTCATAGATGACATTATGAGTTTGTGGGAATTGATCCTTGGTTTTATATCCTATTTAATTACCATTTACATATATAAATTGGATTTTTCCTTTATGTATATATATATGTTTATGTGAGTAGATATATATATTTATATATAAATGACTTGTATATATATATAAATATGTTGGAATGAGAGTTTAAGGTTCTGATTTCCAGGTTTGAGTCCACTTCTTAGATTCGAGTAATCTATCCTCTTTACCTATATGAGTATGTATATGCATATTATGCATATGTCTACATATATATATATATATATATATATATATATATATATATATATATATATATGTATATATATATATATATATATATATATATATATATATATATATACATATATGTATATATATATATTATATATATATATACATATATATATATATATACATATATACATATATACATATATATATATATATATCTATATATATATATATATATATATATATATATATATATATATATATATATATATATATATATATATATATATATCCCTTAAATAGATATATGTGTATATGTATTTATATTTATATATGTGATAGATCCCATAGTTGAGAACTTGGTTTTTAATCTCAGATTTGAGTCTTTACACAACAGTCCTTTATCACATTTTCTTTTAGTCTCATATTTATAATTATATGTGTATGTATAGATACATATGTGTATATATATATATATATATATATATATATATATATATATATATATATATATATATATATATATATATATATATATATATATATATATATATATATATATATATATATATTTATATTTATATATATATATATATATATATATTTTATATATATATATATTTTTTATATATATATATATATATATATATATTATATATATATATATATATATATATATATATATATATATATATATATATATATATATATATATATATATATACATATATTTAAAAATATATATATATATATATATTTTTATATATATTATATATATATATTTTTTTTATATATATTATATATATATATATATATATATATATATATATATATATATTTTATATATATATATATATATATATATATATATATATATATATATATATATATATATATATATATATATAAAATAAAAAAAAATAAAAAAAAATAAAAAAAATATATATATATATATATGTATGTTACCTTAATGAATGTGAATATATCTATATGTATGTGGATTGATTATGAATGTAACCATAGGGTATTGGGACAGATTAGGATCAACCCAATGAGCTTAGTTTAGTCGAGTTGACCGACAAGTTGACAAAAGTCAACTTTGGGTCAAACTTGCTCCAAATCGACTCAAACGAACTCCGAATGACTTGAAAACTTGAGTATGACCTAAAAATTAGTAAACGGACTAGTTGACTTAGAGTTGACCAGGTTAGACCAGAGTTGACCAGGTTTGACCAGCGTTGACCAATGTTGACTTTGACCTAGAAGGACTTAGAAGCATGTAGAATTGCATTGTAGCCCTTTCTTATGATATGTTAGACCATGTTGTGACTTGTGGTTACTTTAAATAGGTTACATCACTCCAGTTCAGTTACCCATCCTCATCAGCAGCTCGAATTGTCAGGCTAGTACATTCTCTGACCGTTTTATTCTTGCTTGGACGTATTTACTTGTTATAGACTAGTTTACTTGTTGCTGTCACGATATATCATGGATTAGTACTATATGTATCTCTTCACGCGATGTTATCCCCTCGGATACATCGGGTATATTGTGTTCATATACTTTATCATGTGCATCGTCTACTCATTGTATTCGTACTTATTCATGTATACTCATGTGACATTCATGTACACTCATGATCATGTGAGTCTTCATGTATAATCCAGTGTGCATGTGGACTAGCTATCCATGTGACGTACTACTTTCATGTGCAATATCATAACCTGGACAGATCCTTGTGTACTGATTGGGGCAAGGGGAATATTTATTTGGTTATATGATCTACACCATTTCATGTATAACTCCAAACTAGATTTAAGTCATATATAACCTAAGCATGTTTACATAACCAAACATGTGCTCTGAATCACGTAGTTAGCTCAGTTTTCTTATCTATATCATATATATCTATTTTCGCTATATCATGTTCTTCTTTTTATAGTCTCTCTACTATTTCTTTATCAGCAGTTCATGTATATTATTCTATAGCTTGTTTCATATTTTCTTTCATGTTATGAACTGTGTGAGAGATATGTATTCGTTCCTGTCCTGACTGGACTCGTTGAAAATATTACAGATGATGATGATTGCTACGACACTTACTATGGAGCAGGCCTAGTTGACACAGGTGACCTGGACCCTCAGCAGGATCGAGTAGTCGCTGAGGACTTGCCATGAGTTAGATTAGGCTGATATTATTGTCTAGTTATGAGACTTTGTGATTGTATTGAGATTTATTATGGTGTGGTTTACACCGGAATTATTAGTCATAGTGTGACTCTCTGTTGAGATTATCTTTCTTCTATTCCATCTTAGTTATTGTGATTGAGTTGTACCATATATATCATTCTCCAATTGGAGCATATTCTAGATTGTGTTAAATGTTGGACCTAGGACAGCGTTCTACCGCCGGCACTACGGCGTAGGCTGGACGTACACACGTCTCGTGCCCTTATACCGGGTACGGGTTGTGACAGAGCTGTTGTGGATGAAGAAGCTGTTGCAAGAAATAGGACTGAAGCAAGAGCAGTATACTTTGCTTTGCGACAGTCAAAGTGCTATTCACCTTGTGAAGAACCAGACATTTCATAGTCGGTCCAAGCACATTGAGACTCGGTATCATTGGATACGGGATGTAGTTGACAAGAAGGACGCGGCGCTTGAGAAGGTTCATACTGATGACAATGGAGCGGACATGCTCACGAAGGTTCTACCGAGGGAGAAGTTTGAGTACTGCAGGCAGATCGTCGGGATGATGACCTCCTCCACCTAGTTGTGAAGGGGGAGATTTGTTAGAGTGGGTGGGGTTCCCAACCTATGTGGAGAAGACCCCGGAGTGCGACGAGCGTCGTCTGTGTGTCAGAGAAGCTCGGAGAGGTGACGAGGCCATTCGGAGACGAAGAAGAAGCTCGGGAGCCACCATTTTACATTCTGGAACAGGGGAGGCAGAGTTCGGGCCGAACTCTGCCCCCACACAGAGTTCTCGCCGAACTCTGCCTTTTGGTTCCAGAACTGTTCTGGTTGCCAAACACAGAGTTCTGGCTGAACTCTGTGTCATCGGGGCTGAAGCATTTTTCACGGTGTTTAATCACCATTGGATCGTATCCTACGGTCCAGGTTTTGCTGCGGATTGGGAGGTTTATACATGGTTATTCTTAACCCTAATTATAACACAAATTGAAGGACAAGAGAGAGAAAAGAGGCAAGAGTGCCATTGCAACTTTGGGAGAGAAGAAGGAGGATTGAAGGCCGTTTTCGAAGGAGGATCGTGTTCGGGTAATATCTACTCGTCGTCTTTGTTCTTCGTAGCCCTGTAATCATTATTCTTGCTCCTAAGTGTTGTGGGGATCCGATTTGGATCGGGAGAAGTTTGTAGAGGGTGTATTCCTTTATTTCATTAGTAAATGCTTCTCAGGGTTGGACTCCGATCGTCCCGTGGTTTTTTCCCGCAAGGATTTTCCACGTCAAAAATTCTCTGTGTCTACGTAGTTGTTTTGGTATTTTGGTTCGTGCGTTGTTTTGCTCGGTTCTCTCACAGGTACTCTCTAGTTTGGGGAAAGGTTTCCGCGTTTATTTTCCAACACCTGTATCCAAAATCTTTTGGGTCAGCTGTTTGAATCATTTCCTTCCACTGAGCTCTGCTTATGGCCATTTCCTCTATAAAACTAACAAAATGTGAATCCTTCTTTACATGTTCAATCCACGTTCATTTAGGCCTAACCCTAGTCCTGAAGTCCCCTTCAACTAGTATAGCATTGTTCCTTACCGGCGCATCTATTTGTTTGTGCTCATGTCCAAACCACCCAAGACAATTTTCTTCCATCTTGTCCTCAATTGGGACCACCTCCAACTTCCTATGAATACAATTAATTTTTATCCTATCTTTTAATGTATTGTCCACTAAACTATCAAAAATATGTTAACTAAAATATGCACCAAAAAGGCATAATCTTCAGCAAACCAGATTTAGAAATTTTAATGGCAGTGCCTGACAACTGAACAATCATAAATAGAGCCTGCAAGTCCATTGATATTGGCTTAAAATATTTACTAAATAAACAATAAACTTAGATTATAAATACTAGACAAAGGTCAAGTAGATTATGTTTACCAAACAGGTAGGTTTAATATGAACAAAGTGGCATCAGTTATATGTCGTAGTAAAATTGGCAATTTCCATCATACTAGTAGAAATTCATAATAGAGTGTACCAAATATGAATTATGTCAGTAAGCAGGAAACAAACTGCAGGAAATTGCAGTAACCACATAGCCTAAATAAACTGCACGGGACCGAAACTAACATACTCTTGATAGAGAGTTTCTTCTTATTTATAATGGTGAAGAATACAATGATGGACTCACAATGGAAATGTTGACTCCAACTCAATCTATAAAGATAGATCGAATCTATGACCAAGTCCAATCGACCCAAATATCCTACCCTTAAAATAGACTAAAAACAGACCAAAAATTGGTCTCGAATTTAAAATTTAGACACTTGACTGAAAATTTTGATAATGACTAACCACAATGGTCGTCAAACATTGAGCATATTATTCTACAAGAAAAAGAAAACTTAAAAAAAGTACAAAGCTTTTGAAAGAACCGAGAGAGAACTTTCATTTGACACAGAAAAAATTGTTAACAGACTTTGCTAAATAAAAAGAAAATTTTAACTAAAATATTCACCAAAACGGCCTACTACTTCAAACTAGATTTAGAACCTTTAATGGCGGTGCCTCACAACGGAAGATTGTAAATAGGGCATGCAATTCCCAAGAAAATGGTTCAAATCAAATATTAACCAGATGAACAGAAAACTTAGATTGTAAATACTAAACAAACAAGCAATTACCAAAAAAGTTGATTACAGCCAAAGTATCATCAGTTTATATGACAAATCAAATTGGGAAATTTCTGAGTCATCTTACACGGAAGAGAGCATTAAACATGAATGTCCCCAATAAGCATAAAACGCACTGCAGGAAATTACATTGATTAGCCTAAACCAGCAGTTCATAGAACATCTGATACTACTTCAACATAAAGATAGTGTGTACTACAACAGCCTATATAAGTAGAGCATGACGTACCAAGAAAATGGTTCAAGAACCTCCAACCCCTCCTCACCCTTCCACTGGCAAGCCCTAGTCCGCCATTTCGGTCCTATCGGGGTTCTCATTGTTGGAAATCGGATACGTCCTCCTGCGCTTCTATACCGTGTCTGAGACATTGCCGCAACGGCAACTTAGGCCAACCCACCTGAAATAACCAACTCCCGTCTAACGGACACCAAGCACAGATAAAGACAAGTATATGGCGGTGACTACGTCACCTGACAAATCCCAATCTCTATAACTCAGATGAAATTACAAGATTGACAAAAACTAATGTTGAACCCTTTGTCCTAATATGTTCAATCCCCTCACCACACTCAAGAAGAAAAGAAAAATTACAATTGAAATAGCTCACCAACCTGTAACAATCTCCCTAACCGAAGTTGACGACCCATCGATTAGATCTCTTCTTCCTTCTGTCTTGGATGACGAAATCCTAAGAGCAAAGTGCGGAACTTTTTCTTAGATTTTCTGTTGATGAGCACCTCGAATCTTCACTTTTTGTGCTGTGATTTGTGCCTCCACCCTCACCCCATATATATAGAATGAAAAAAAAAAAACCTATTTTAGGTCATAATAGGATTTCTTAAATAGGAAGCCCTCAAATAAGAATTCTACTATACCTAAAATAGTCCATCAACATCCTATTTTAGATTATAATAGAATCTCTTAAATAGGAAACCCTCAAATAAGAATCCTATTATATCTAAAATAGCCCAGCACTAATGATAGACATACAAATCAAATTAAATTAAATATTTAATCAGATTTGGACTCCATAAATATGCTATTACCAAATCCAGACTGGACTCCAAGAATCTTTTCCTCCAGTCTGATGAGAGTATGTTGACCCCATGGCTCCTCAACTGTACTCCATGCCTGTCGTCATGCGACAAAGTTCCTGCTCCCCCATGCCACTGATCTTCGATCCCCCGAGCTGCTTCGTATCTTCCTTCGTCTCCAGTTCCTCGACCGTCACGTCACGTCGACGCTAGCTACCATGCGTAGCACCTCTTGCACCACTGGGATCCTGTCGATATCAATAACACGATCAAGACCGAAGTCCCTGACGATCAGCCTCACCGCAAGTCTCGGCTGCCTATCCCCGACTTCTGTCTTCCACCAAAAAGTGTTAACATTCCGACGAGCTTCTTCATTCTTGGTTGGCCCAACCAAGCAGACGGTGCGGTTCTCCTGAGATTCGAACTCCTGAACCTGCTCACCTTCGTGTCTGAACTTGAAGCTCCCCCATACACATGCGTCATCGAACAGAACATCACGCACTGTGCATTCCGTCGATAACACACAGCTCCCCCTGAACTGTGTGAATGATGATGCTCCCGCCTCAGATTGAGTTTGCTGCAAACCTTGATCTCCTTTCTGGCTTCAAACTGCTGAAACCGATGTCGTTCCATGAAGCTTTGGCAAACCACCCGTCGCCAAAATCGGATCCGTAGAGAAACTCCCACCTGGAGACCGACCAGCTGTTATGGGACCGACAGACTGACCCTCAATCTTTGACTCACCACCATCCGTCGTTTCGTCTCGACGAACCGAATCCTCCGTATCCCTCAAAGCACCTAGAAGTCCCTCCTCAGCATGTTCTCTACGATCCACCTTCTGTCGAGCACCCCTCGAGCCTCCATCCGGTGTCTGTGGCCTACCTGTACAGCTCAGCGGTGTCGGAGAGCAGGAGGACGTATCCGATTTTCAACATCTGGTATCAGAACTTTGGAGGTTCTGGCAACCATGTCTACGGAGGAGATGAACACTCGTATGATCACCCTCACAAGAAAAAACTGGACGATTTGGAAGCCAAGGATGGCGGATCTACTCTGGTGCAAGGACTTGCATGGTTCGTTGGAGGACGACAATGCAAAGCCAATGGACAAAGCTGTTGAAGACTGGAAACGACTAAACCGGAAGGCCGTTGGATTCATCCGCCAATGGTTGGATGATTCGGTGTTTCACCACGTGTCCATGGAGAGTTAGCAAAAGCATTGTGGGAGAAGCTGCATTCGCTGTACGAAAGGAAGACGGCTGGCAACACTCATAAGCCAGTATCCATGTATACATCATGGAAGCTATGCCTGCACAGCGGCAGCAGTCAACACCTGTCTCCCACTTGGAAGCTCTCCAAACACACTGCACAATCATCAGGCCATACAGGGCCGGCCCTGGGGCCGTGCGAATAGTGCGGCCGCACAGGGCCTCCAGTTTTTTGGGGCCTAAAAAAAAATTATTATGGTTAGTTTTGTAATTTCGTATTTCAAGTTATTCCATTTCTTCCTCAATTCCTACTCTACAAGACCTCCAATTCTTAGATCCCTATTCCTTACTGACTCTAAGATTCATATTTATAATCATACAAAAAAAATTAGGATTTCTTAAAGATATTGTTCTGACCGGTGTGTTAATTGCTATTTTGTTTCTAAAGATCCCTCAATTGTTAGATAAATTTATTTTCTACAATAATGATCAAATTTTATATATATATATATAATTTAAGAATTTGGATGTGCATGCTTAGTATTTATTTAAGAAATAATGATGTCGAAGACCGGAGCTCTTGGTCTTGCATCAGGTGACTCAGGTCCATAGCCGGTCCTATGATTTACGGGACCTATGACAAATCTAAAATTTGGACCATTTTTCTCACATAAATAATTTTTTTTTTAGTATTTTTACAAGCAAAATCATCAATTAAGCTATCAAAATCATCAATCAAGCTATCATATTTTTTTCAGATTGGAGCGTTGACTTTTTTGTTGCTTCCAGATTGGGTCTTTTTTTTTTTGATATACCTAGTCTATTGTAAAATTACGAAACTTCCAAAATTGGGGGCGCATGACGGTCGCTCACCTCGTCCGTACCCTGGGCTAGCCTTGCTCAGGTCTTGGAGGCTCTAAATTGTGTGGTTATTTATTTTATTATATGTTTTCATCAACAGAAAAATTTGAGGCCAGATTTAGACAATTTAACGGTCAGTACGTCTTCTATCTAAAACATCTTTATTATACTATGTAATGTGCTTGAATAGAGATAATTTGAGCTTTAGTTATTTTGTTTAGTAACTACCTATAGATTCAGTTATAATATATAATCAAGAGTATCTCCAGATATTTTGATAAAGATATATAATAATATATTTAAAAAATATGAATAAATAAATATAGGGCCACATTTTCAAACTCGCACAGGGCCTTCAATTATCAAGGACCGGCCCTGAGGCCATATGCTTCTGACTCCGCAGGCATTGAACTCATAGCAGAGGAGCTTCCCGACGTCCTCAAGGGACAACCCACTGTACTCGTCACGACACTTGAGATAGTGCTCAGCCCCCTCCACAAGGCCCGTACTACAAGTCAAATGGGGAGGACCAACACGTCGATAACAACAAACTACATGATTGGTGCTTGGATTTCCTGTTTCTATCCCCAACTGGTGAAATGTTTACTAGTCAGTAACTGTGTTAGAAAACATAATGTGTTAGAAAACATAACATTGAAAAACAGCATGAGAACCCAGAAACTATGCTGTTCCAGAATAGGATATGCACCAGTAAATCAGAATTAGTAAATTTCAATAGCAGTGCCTCACAAGAATTATAAATATGGAATGCAAGTCCAGTGAGCAATAAACTTGGATCGTAAACACAAAACAGCATCAAGTACATAGTGCTCGACAAAGAGGTTGATTATGAAGCAAGTATCATCAATTATATATGTCGTAGTCAAATTTGGAAATTTCCCAGCCATATTCACATACAGTAGAACACACATGAAAGGGAGCACTAAACATGACAAAGGAAATAGCATTGATCACATAGCCTAACTAAAACTAAACCAGAAGTTCAGTGAAGCATGTGATACTCTACTACTTTGAACAAAATGATATTTTGTTGTACTACAACAGCCTAAACAAGTACTCATTGACCCTACCGAGAAGTCGGTTCAAGAAGTCACAGCGGCGACAATTGCCCGGAACTCCCCCAACTCCAACCCCTCCTCCTCGCCCTTCCGGTGGCAAGCCCTAGCCCGACACAGTGGGCAAACGGGGGTCCTCATAAGCCAAGAGTCCACGCACGCGGCGTGGAAGCTATGCCTGCACAGCGGCAGAAACCGGCAGCGGTCGCCCTTCTGGAATCCCTCCAGGCACACCGCGCAGTCGTTTCCCCGTGCATCGAACTCGTAGCAGGGGAGGCTCTCGAAGTCCTCGGGGGACAGGCCGCCCAGTTCGTCCCTGCCGCGCCGCGCCTCCCCTCCTCTCGGGACGGTGCTCAGGCCCCTCAGGGAGGCCCTCCCCACGATGCAAATGTGGAGGAGTACCAGGACGGCCATGCCGACAAACAACAACATGACGGACAAGATGATCGAGATGACCATGATCTGGGTGGCAATGGTCAGAACCCTGCTGTCCATCATTTCTTCTTCCTCCAAACTATCAACTACTGAACATTACTTATTTAGCTAGCAACAAAATGATTCCTAGTATACAAACCCATGAAATTATACTCTACAAAATGATTTCTGAGACTACTTCAACAACAAATATATCAAAGAATGACAAATTCTGGTCTAGCTTTGAATGAGAAAAAGAGTTGTTGTTGTTGTTGTATATAATGACCGACTGGGGTCGGGGGAAGGGTTTAGTGAGGAGGGGGAATGGGTAGGATATTTTTCATACCTTCTTCTTGGTGGTGATGATGGAGTTATATCGTTTGTTTGGTTCCTTCTTTGAAAATGACCGCTATGCTATGCTATCATTGATAATATGGTAAAGTGCTATCACTGGTAGCTAAGGAATTCATTGATAATATGGTAAAGTGCAAAAAAATCCTTGTTAAATTTTTGCTTTTTGCACTAAAAGATTCCATGCTCTTAACATTCTTAAAAGTATGAAATATGCTCATTTTGCCTCCTTTCCGTTAACTGCTGTTAAGTGGGATATGTAATGACCATTTTACCCCTCTCTCACTTTCCTCACCCCTCTCTCGCTTTCTGGTGGTGCGGAGAGGAGGAGACGAAGGGAGGAGGAGGGGGGGGGGGGGGGGGGGGGCTAGCCGGCGGGGAGGAAGAGGCGGCGGGGAGGAGGAGGGGGAGGAGGAAGCCGACGGGGAGAAGGAGGGAGGGGGGGCGGGGAGGAGGGGGCTAGTCTTTGGAGGAGGAGGAGGCTGGCGGGGAGGAGGGGGCTGGCCTGGGGAGGAGGGAGGAGGGTGGCCTACGGTGAGGAGGAGGGGGCGGTGAGGAGGAGGCCGACGGGGAGGAGGCGGGGCTGGCCGGCGGGGAGGAGGTGGAGGGGCGGGGAGGAGGGGGCTGACCGGAAGGAGGAGGGGGGGGGGGGGCTGGCCGGCGGTAGGGAAGGTTAGGAAAGGGGGGGGGGGGAGCTGGTGGGGAAGGGGGGTAGTTTAGGTATTTTCTATTTTTTTAAAAAAAAAATAGACTTAACGGCCATTTCCAACGGTCAACAGACGGTAGGAAACTTTTTGCTCGCGCGGGGAATCCAAGGAGGGGTAAACTGCTAAATTTTTCTAATAGGTCTTTCTACGCAAAAGGCGTAGATCTAACGAGGATTTTTTTGCAATTTACCCTTGATAATATATATATACGTAGCTTTTCAGTCACTCCTTTACTTGCGGGTACTCCAAAAAAAATTCAAATATTTACAAGTTTGTCATTTCTATTTGTTACTTAAGGCTAGCCCACAAACAACTATTAAATCCAACATTTTTTCCCCTATTCTCCCTCTCTTGCTCTCTTCTCCCCAAAAAATCCTAGATTGTGTGAAAATAAGTAAACCCTAGTCAAACTTTCTTCCCAACCTAGATTGTGTGAAGATTGTGAGTGAAAAGTGTAGTTATACTTTCATCGAATTTGACCGTTATTTGGTATGTCATCGAGTTAACATGATGATTAGGTTTTTAAACATTATTTTCACATATATGTAGAAGCATGAAAAAAATGGAGTTCATGCGGATTATCATTTATGCGTCCCCCCAGACAGCAGTACAAAAAAATAGAGTTCATCCGGGCCGCAAAAGGAAGGCTCTTATGACAACTCTGCGATCAAGTAGATTCATGCCACAGAAGGAAGGCTCCTATGACAACTGTGAGGCCAAGTTAATCCGGGCCACAAAAGGAAGGCTCCTGAGACCACTGTGCGGCCAAGTTGATTCAGGCCGCAGAGGAAGATTCCTGTGACAACTATGCGGTCAAGTTGATTCAGGCCGCAGAGGAAGATTCATGTGACAACTATGGGGCCAAGATGAGGCAGGGATGTCCTACGGCCAAGGGAGATTGCGACCTATTATCGAGCCGCATGAGCCTTATGCGGTCTAAAATTCTCTAAACTCCTTCAACGGATTAATTCTACTTTGTGGTAGGACACATGGCGAATTGACAAACTCTCGAACCACCCAGATATGTTGCAACAAAAATCTCAACAGACACCCAGCTGGCAGCTAAAGACCGGGTCTTCGTGCACTGTTACGGCTACGTGGCTACTTGACCACCTATGCGGCCCAAAATATGCCTCATCCAGAAACCTCTATAAATATTAGGGTACCACACCCATGCAAAGGGGCTAGAAAAATCAAGAGCATTTTCTCACTAGAGTAAAGACTGCGTCCGATAGTCCAAGGAGTAAGGCAGAGTTTCTACACTTCTCCCGAGCCTCCACCGTCACCCCCCAGAATCTAAACTAAACAATTGTACTTAGATTGTTTCCTTGGATTTCTTTCTAGGCTCCCTTTTGTACTTGTGAGTTTGCAATCAAATCCAGTTCCTCTTTAGTTTTTATTTTTGATAATTAATGACAAACACGATGGCGACTCTGCTGGGGACAACTTTCTCCATCGATGAGAAATTGGTGACGTAATCTGACACGTCCAAGCTCGGCTCTACGCAGCAGATGCTTGTTGTTCGCTTTGATCAACAAGCATTCGAGGAAATGCTCTCCGAAGGGAGCACCAGCCTAGCACAGAAGCGAGCCAACCCAAAAAGAGCCCACAGGACACGGAGGCCCAAGACCACTACCCCTCGCCAGGCTCTAGAAGGAACTCCTTTCGCTACTCAAGACGTCGACCAAAGCTCCCATGCGATCTCGCTTCGAACTACAAAGAAACTTGCTGTCCCAAATCCAGCAGAGGAAAACACTACGATGCTGGATTATCGTGGGTACAGAGGAAATCCATGCGATCAAAGAAAAAATCGCATAAGAGCGGCGACCGCAGGCTGGCAGCCTATGCGACAGCCAATCCTGGCCGCAGACAGGGTACCTTATGCGGCCCCGACAAAAGCTCCGTCTTCGATCGCATCTCATGCGAACCAGACCCCATACGGCCTACAGAGAACATTAAAGGTTCCAAGTTAGACTCTTCCAACTATACACCTTTGGGTGCTAAGTCGAAGAAGTCTAGGGCAGTACGGGCTCAACAAGCCCAGCCAACTGTCCAATCTGCTGACCGTCAGCGGGTACCGTTAGTCGTTACACAGGCCCCTGATGGAAAGTTGTATAGAACCTCCCACGTCCAGCCCTCGACGGCAAACGGAAAGGGTAGGTCCCAAGAGTCTCCCCACAATGATCTAGAGAAAGTGCTTTTACTAGCCTCAGATCAGGGAGCAAACATGATACCTATGCACCCGTGTGCCTGGGATACCCGGGCCCATAAAACAGATGCAAAGGTAGATCAATTTGCTCTCGACTTGCGAGAGGTGCTCATCCATAAACGCAAGAAGAGAGAGGCAACCTTGGCGTGCGGTGAACCCTCTCTAGGATATTACTGTACCCAAGTCGTCATCAACTGCTGCTGTAACAAGTCGGCAGCACCTAAAGACCGGCAGTCCGTCTTCCAACGACTGCACCAGCCAGCACCTGTCCGACGACAACTCGGGAAACAAGTGCAAATTTTGAGAGATGAGGAATTTCTTTTCGTCTCCTGTAATTCGACTCGGAAGGTTCCTGTTGGCAAGGGAGGAAAAAAGACAGGCTCCTCCAACTCGGCAACCTCAACCAGCATGACAAGGAAACTCTCATCTGGAGGATTGCCGTCGACGATCAGATGGGGTGTCTACCAAGGCATCCGTTCAAGAAAGAGGCTTCCAATACCCGGGGGTTCATCATCGACGTTCCTGGGGGTAAACGAAGCCGTGGTTAGTTGTCCCCTAAACGTATGCGACAACTCGATGTTCCAAGAGGATGCGCAGGGGATAGCGATCCACTGGAATTTTGCAATAGACTTGGACGTCCCCAAGGGTGACCTCCTTCGCCAAGACGATGCAGCTTTCTGCACATGGGGTAGCACCCCTTCCGAGTTCGAGGAGGAGGATATTCCGACGTTCCTCGACGATTTCTCTGTACGAGGATACGACACGGAAAGCACATCTTCTACGGTCCCCTCCGTCTCCCCCACGTGCAGAAAAAATTTATGACAGGAGATAATCACGAAGGGCCTAGTGATCAACAACGTCTAAAAGCGCTTGAAGCCATGATTCTAACCTTGGTCAAGTCAGTAGACGAGATCAAGGCTGCTTTGCCGACTCAACAAGCAAGGACACTTGGACAAACAAGCTTGGGCCCCGCAGTCAACGCGGACTCAAACACGACCGCTCCTCCTCTGGACGACAATCCTCTTGGAATATTTTCTTCCTCAACTGTAGACGAGGCCAGGGAGGCAAGGAGAGAAGTCCAGGAGCTTCGAGCAATATTCAATGCCCGAGACTCCTCCCGAGATCTTAGAATACGGCAGCCGTATCCCGTTACATGGAGAGATGTTCCTTTTCCTCCGCGGTACAAACCGTTTCATATCGATTCATATGACGGGAAGACCTCTACTAGCCGATACATGACTTATTTTGAGGTCACAACAGACCACTTGCCGCATAATGACGCCATCTCACATGACTATTTATCGGAGCACTGGAGAGAATCGCGTTCGACTGGTACCGCAACCTCCCAGACAACTGCATCCATTCCTTTAACGGCTTCAAACACATATTCCTGGAAAGGTTCTATGATGTAGGGCATGATGTGACAATGTTGTCTCTCATGGACATCATTCAGGGAGAAAGGGAGTTGACGAGAAACTACATCGAGCGATTTTGCCAAAGTGCAATGAGATTGCCCCAAGGCAATCCGGAAAGCTCTTTGATTGAAATCTGTCAAAAGAAGTTGCTCCCCGCAATCAGCCTCTGGATGGACAAATATCAATTCAGAGATTAGACAACTTTCATCATAAGCGCTACAAACGCGAAGATAAAGTTAAAGAAGGCCCGCCAGCTGGGATTACACATCCCAGATGGAGAGGACAAGGGCAAACGTCCTAGTACCACCTCCAATAACAACAATATTGGCGGTACCACCAATAACCGGGATACCAAAGACAAACAGGCCATGGTCGCTGTACAACCAAAAAGGCTGAACAAAAGCAAGCAGAAGTTCTGAGGCCTAAGGAGACATACTCGTTTGAAGATAGCCATGTCAAGCCTATCTTCGACATGCTCCTGCAGGCGGGTAGGATCCGACTCTATGATGTAGAGCGCGAGCCTCGAGCGGTGGAGATCGAAGATCCAAAGTATTGTCACTTCCACCGCTATGTCCACCACCCCACACAGGAGTGCTTCACATTAAAGTGGTACATCCAGAGCCTCATCAACTACAATGCTCTGTCGCTGGATTTAGAAAAGGTTACTGTGGCTACAAATATGGTATCCGTTCAGTTCGGCGACTTCCTCCACAACGAAAACTCAAGACAAGGTAGTACCCGTTCCCCGGGTAATGATGGAGGTTACTAACCTTTTACCTGTCTGGGACCAGATGATTGGCTTGGTGCCTCTCACCATGTTACAAGGAGAGGTCTTGTGGGTCCACCCGGACTTAGTGCCCGAAGTTACCCAGGCAGTACCATCCTCAACTAACAAAAAGAAGGACGGGAAGTCCAGATCCTGTCACACAATCTTGGCCGAAGCTGAGGAGGCGGCGACCGTTGTTACCCGGTCTGACGCACAATCCCAGCCCACTCTAGGTAATTCAGTCGAAGATCCTCAGTTGACAATGCTACATGCTACCGATGTTCCGAGACAATCTCAGCCTCCACCGACAGACAAATCCAAGCCGAAGGAAATCCTCTTCAACAGGCCGCTCCGTAAGGATATACCTCAGGGACTGAAGAGACCTTACAACTTTGACATACTAGCACAACTGGCTAATACGCCAGCAAAGTTGTCGTTATATGAGCTCCTAAGGCTCTCCAAGGATATTTACGTCGCATTGAGCGAAGCACTCCAGAATGCTGACACCTACTTAGCTCAAGTCAAGCCTACAGGGAAAGACTCGTCAGCAGATCTCCAGGGTAGCAATTATGCAGATGCAATGCCCAATATCGTATTTACCCCATAGGATATGTTAATTAAAACCAACTTGCATGATCGCCCTTTGTACTATACTGGATACATAGGCGACATCAAGGTGGATCGGATGCACATCGATCCTGGCTCGTCAATAAACATCATCCCAAAAAAACTTGCTTCAACTCCTGGGCATCCCTATGTACCGGCTAGCATCGACCAACACTGCCATTAGTGGTTTCAACTCGGAAAGAAGCTATCCCCTGGGAAAGATTCGCTTGAAATGTCAGATCGGTGACCTGAAGACGGAGGTTACCTGCTACGTCATAGACGCAGATACATCCTATAATATCCTCTTGGGACGTCCATGGATACATGACTATATGATCGTGCCGTCCACGCTCCACCAGTGCTTCAAGTATGTCAGTAAGCACGACATCATAAAGATGAAATTCGCCGACGTCGATCCCTTCAAAGGGGTTGAGTCTTACTATTCTTCTGAAGCTTGTCTATATGAGAAATCTAAAAAGCACACAATTGACGAGGGGACACAAAATGAACTGGAGGCCACAACAGTGTCAGAAAAACCTCTGAAAATCCGTCTCCAGGCCCGCAAACCGGGCAAAGCTGCACCCTTTGTCACAACTTTGCATAAAGAAGTGTTCGATTCCCCCGCTTCAACTGCGCAGTTGGAACCGATGGTCATTCGACTCTCGAGGTCTAGCCAGGTGCTAAAACCCATCGTGGAGCCGATGGTAATCCGATTGCCGAAATCCAATCAAAGGCGAACGAAAGATGCAAGGTCCTCTGTCGAGCCGATGGTTATCCGCCTCCCCAAGACGAGCCGACAACCAAGTATTGATCCGAGACCCTCAGACAAGCCGATGCTACGAGCATAATCCTTGGTGGTCAAGCTGCCCAGGATGTCGCCCCAGCCTCTGGTCACGCAGGGGGTAGCTGAAGAGGAGGCTGAACTGGCAAAATGTCTGGTTGCACATATTGATAGTCCCTCTGCCGATGATGTAATTCTTTTAGACAAGATACCTTATTTCATCAATAAAAGGTTACCTTTGAACTATCCTGAGCGCAATAATCTTAATCTGATGTATGCTATAGAGCACGGTCTGGACATTAACCTGCACACACAGGTGACAACTGTCTATACCGCGAACCGATTTACTCCAACTAGAGGTGCCTACTTCCTAGTCCCGGGCAGAAGAAAAGGTGATCACACAATCATCTTCGACCGAAAATAAGGTCATCAACCTTTTATGCCAGAAGAGTTCGATTTCGAACCCGACACTGGAAGATTTCTGCTCTACCTGTGTAGTTCATGAGCCAAGTACTTCATGCAAAAGCAGGGGTACGATATGGAGACTACCCCAGGCTTGAACTACGGCAACGGCCGACGATTGCCTCTGTAGTTGCCAGTCTCGGCTGGAAAACCTCAGGATTATTACAGCAAGTCCAGACACGGTCTAGGTTATGTTACACTAGCAACAACGCCCGAGAGCTCCGATGAGGAATGCGAGTGGCATTCTCAATCGTCCGAATCACCCACTTATGATTTTGATGATAGCATTGGGGATATATTCAGGCGAACACTGTCTGTCAACATGGCATCCGTTGACATTCAGGAAGAAGACGAAGATCTACCTGAATTCCTTGAATTGGAGTCATGGGTCCAACAGTTGGATGTATAATGGGAGAAGTGCTTTGAACAACGAGACCCTTCTACTGAAGATGAGGTCATGCAAGTTGACCTCGACGACGAATCCTCCTCAAAGCCAATCTTCATCAGTAAAAGCCTGACGGACGATGAGCGGGAGTCGCTGTTACAACTCGTCAGAGAATATATCGATGTATTCGCTTGGAGCTATGAAGACATGCCAGGGCTAAACCCCGATATCGTACTTCATAAGCTCAATATTCATCCAGACGCAAAACCAGTCAAACAACAGCAATGGCGGTTCCGTCCAGACATCATTAATTCCATCGAAACTGAAGTAAACAAGCTTATAGCTAGCGGCTTCATCCACGAGGAGCAATACCCAGACTGGATAGCTAATATAGTACCTGTCATCAAGAAGAACGGAAAGATCCAAATTTGTATCGACTTTCGCAACCTGAATGCGACATGTCCTATGGATGAATTCTCTCTTCCCATCACAGACATAATGATCGATAATACGTGTAGCTTCGAGCGCATGTCCTTTATGGATGGATTTTCGGGATATAATCAAATCAAAATATTTTCTGATGATGAGAAGCATACATCATTTCGAACATCGATCGGCGTATATTGTTACACAGTTATGCCCTTCGGCCTAAAGAACGCCGGTGCTATATATCAACGAGCTATGAGTGTCATCTTTAGAGACCACTTGTGCAAGATGGTGGAGTGTTACTTTGACGACATCGCCGTCAAAAGTCGCTCCAAGTATGACCACTTACACAATTTGAGGACAGTATTCGACCACATATGAGCGCACAATCTGAAGATGAATCCCACTAAATCTTTCCTGGGCGTGTCTAGTAGGAAATTCTTGGGATTTGTCATTACCTCCCGGGGTATTCACATAGACACCGATAAGACAAAAGCAATCCTGGAGATGAGTCCACCGAGGAACCTCCGTGAACTCTGAGGCCTTTAGGGAAGACTAGCCTACATCAGGAGGTTCATATCTAACCTCTCAGGACGATGTCAACCATTCATACAACTCATGAAGAAAGACATCTCTTTCGTATGGAATAAAGAATGTCAATGCACCTTTGATGACATTAAGGAATACTTGTCGAATCCGCCAGTTCTGGTAGCCCCGGTCGCTGGAAATCCCTTTCTGCTCTATGTACAGGCAATGGGACACTCCTTCGGTGCTTTACTGGCACAGAACAATAACGTGGGCATGAACAAGCCATCCATTACCTCAACCGAATGATGGTGGCGGCGAGCATAGGTACACTGTCGTGGAGAAGGAATGCCTTGCTTTGGTGTTCGTCATTCAGAAAATATGACACTATGTGATAGGACAGACCATCCATGTTGTCTCACGAGTCAACCACCTCAGGGTTCTCATAACCAAGCCAGGCGCACTCAATTCTCGTCCAGCCACCTGGGCGATATTATTGTCCTCCTATGACATGGTTTTCGTTCCGCAGAAGGCTGTTAAAGGTCAAGCCTTGGCTGACTTCTTAGCAGCCCATCCAGGCTCAGAAATAGTCAGAATCTATAAAGAAATCCCAGACGAAGTCATTAACTCAAACATGACTTCACATGATGTCGTTTGGCGAATGTTCTTCGACGGTGCTTCAAGAACGGGGCCCCAAGGTAATATCGTCGCTGGAGTCAGGATAGTATTAATTTTTCCCTCTGGATTGGTAGTCAATCAGGCGTACTCTCTCACAGAGCCCTGTTCAAGTAATGTGGCTGAATATAATGCTCTGGTCATCGGGCTCCGACTTGCAAAAGAAGTTGGGGTCGATTACCTAGAAGCGTATGGCGACTCGTAGTTGATTGTTAATCAAATCCGAGGCTCATACGAGTCCACGACGGGGACCTGATTCCTTATCATCAGACAGCGATTACCATCATTGCAACCTTGGAGGGGTTCTTTATAGAGCATGTTCCTAGGCTCCAAAATATTAAAGTTGATGCCCTAGCAGGCCTTGCCGCTTCCTTGGCAGTTCTAAATCATGCTCATCATCTAGTTAACGTGATAGGCCATGAGCTGGTCTGTCCCAAAAACAACGTTCAACTAGGTACGAGTTACTCCACCCAGATAATCAATGACATACAGGACTAGAGACTCCCGTTCATCGACTTTGTAGTCTAGGTAATCCTGCTAGAGAATGTGAAAGAAGCAACTTCAATCAGAAGGCGTTCTCTCAGATTCTTTTATGATATAGAAACAAAAATGCTATATGGACGATCCTACGATGGACTACTGCTACACTGCCTATCAAATACAGAAGCCAAAGAAGCCCTACGCGAGGCTCACGATGGCGTTTACGGGGCTCACCAACCTGGCCCGAAGTTGTAGGACCGTCTCCGCCGGATGGGCTACTACTGGCCTACAATGGTAGCAGATGCGGCCGATTATGCAAAGAATTATAGAGCTTGTCAGATCCACACAGACTTCACATATTAACCATCCCAATTCTTGCACCCAACAGTGGCCTCTTGGCCATTTGAAGCATGGAGAATGGATATTATCAACCCAATCACCCCGCCATCATCCAAAGGACACTAGTTTATACATGCAATCACCGATTACTTCTCTCCGCTTGCAGAGGTAAAGACAACAAACGTGATTAGTTTTGTAAAACATCACGTCAT
Source organism: Iris pallida (assembly GCA_029216955.1). Classification (NCBI taxonomy): domain Eukaryota; kingdom Viridiplantae; phylum Streptophyta; class Magnoliopsida; order Asparagales; family Iridaceae; genus Iris; species Iris pallida. The sequence goes on from JANAVB010015400.1 coordinate 28,149,946, forward strand.
CTACCGTTTTGGACTGCCCCAGAGGATTATTCACGACAATGGTTCGCAGTTTGCAAGCCATGATTTCTATCGATTATGCGACAAAAATCGGATTCAGAATGTGGCTTTAATGACATAGAACCCATCGGCTAATGGTCTGGATAAAGCTTTTAACAAGACCATAATCAAGCTTCTCAAAAAGTTCGTGTCTTCGAACAAGCGCGACTGGAATGAAAAGCTGGGCGAATGCTTATGGGCGTACCGCACTACAATTCGGATAGCTACAAAAATATACCGTTCTCTCTGGTTTACGAAAGCGAGGCAATTCTCCCATTGGAGACCCAGATCCCCTCGCTTCACGTGGCCCTTACTTACCGGTTAACGTCGGATGATAACTACCGCCGACGGCTACAAGAACTGGAAGCCTTAGACGAGAAGCGTTTACAAGCTCAATAAAGCATCGAGCTCTATCAAGCACGCATCTCTCGAGCTTTCAACAAGAAAGTCAAGCAGAGAACATTCCAAGTAGGCGATCTCGTCTTGGCCGTTCACAGACCGATGGTCATGACTCACAAAATCGCCAGCAAATTCTAGCCCAAATGGGAGGGCCCATTTGTCATCGAGACCGTATTCTCCAACGGCGCATATCGGCTCGCAAAACAAAATGGAGACTTGCTTATGATGCCCATAAGTGGCAAGTTTCTGAAAAAGTATTATGCTTAAAGACATGCTCGTACTTAACTACTAAATCTCCTAGACTGTGAGTTATGTACACCAAGTACCTCTGAACTTATACCCTACTAGCTCCAAGTGGATTCACATCGCATCTCCCTGGGTGACAAGTCATGTATACTAATACATCTGAACTTCTACTCTAATCCTTCATCCCGTCGGAGTCTGCCAGGTTTTTTTTACCTCCTTTGAGCAAACTTCCTGGTTTTGATTATCGTATATCACATCCATATTACCTCTGATATAGATAATCTCCTAACTTAACACCTGTACCCAATCTGGAATAAAGTCATGGTGTTAAGGCCACAGAACCTATCATGTCCATATTACCTCTGTTAGATTGTGTTTTAAAATCTATTACTCGCACCACCGGTGCGCAAAAGGGTAATAGGTCCACCAAAAATTGTTCAAATTCTATTACTCGCAAAAAGGTAATAGGTCCACCAAAAATTGTTCAAAATATATTACTCGCTAAAGGGTAATAGGTCCACCAAAAATCGTTTGAATACAACAGTGACAGTCTGGACAGCCTAGATAAGACTTTCATGCGGCTGGAAATCTTATGCGTATCTCCATACTTCTTATTCAAAGTATTCCAAAATTTATAATTTGAAAACTTTGAAGGGGGTCTTGTAGAAGCATGAAAAAAATAGAGTTCATGCGGATTATCATTTATGTGTCCCCCCAGACAGCAGTACAAAAAAATGGAGTTCATCCAGGCCGCAGAAGGAAGGCTCCTATGACAAGTCTGCGGTCAAGTTGATTCAAGTCGCAGAAGGAAGGCTCCTATGACAACTCCGCGGCCAAGTTAATCCGGGCCGCAGAAGGAAGGCTCTTGAGACCACTATGCGGCCAAGTTGATTCAGACCGCAAAGGAAGATTCCTGTGACAACTATACGGCCAAGATGAGGCAGGGATGTCCTGCGGCCAAGGAAGATTGCGACCTATTATCGTGCCTCATGAGCCTTATGCGGTCTAAAATTCTCCAAACTCCCTCAACAGATTAATTCTACTTTATGGTAGGACACATGGCGAATTGACAAAGTCTTGAACCACCCAGATATGTTCCAACAAAAATCTCAACAAGCACCCAGCTGGCAGCTAAAGACAGGGTCTTGGTACACTGTTACGGCCACATGGCTACTTGACTACCTAAGCGGCCCAAAATATGCCTCATCCAGAAACCTCTATAAATAGTAGGGTACCACACCCATGCAAAGGGGCTGAAAAAATCAATAACATTTTCTCACTAGAGCAAAGATTGCGTCCGATAGTCCAAGGAGTAAGACAGAGTTTTTACACTTCTTCTGAGCCTCCACCATCACCCCCCAGAATCTAAACTAAATAATTGTACTTAGATTATTTCCTAGGATTTCTTTCTATGCTCTCTTTTGTACTTGCGAGTTTGCAATCAAATCCAGTTCCTCTGTAGTTCTTGTTTTTGATAATTAATGGCAAACAATATAAATATTAAATTATATGTGTTTAATATAGCAAAATGTATATCGAAGAACCCGTGTCATCAAATATACTAAATTTTCATTCCGCTCTGTCTGAAGAACACATCGGGTCTTCGAAAGCACTCTTGGTAAATAATTTAACATTAATTTCGGGACTGTAGGAAGTAGGACTGTGGAAAATAAGCACAGTCCTATAAAATAGAAGAACTGTCAAATAGGTGACAGTCCACTTGTTAAACAGGACTATCAAGAAATATGACAGTCTTAAAAAATAAAGGACTGTCACAAGTCCTTCAGTCCTGCTTATTTTTGGGACTGTCCAATTTTTTTCAGTCCTGATTTCTTGCAGTACTTTTCGCATTCAATTTCGTTTAGTTTTATTAACTTTAATTTTTATTGTAGGGGTTATCATCTTTCGAGATTGTGGTACCTCCTCTAATTGTCGTTGATGTAGACAATTTATTCTCGATCGATATTTGTTTCGAATCAAGCGAAGAAGCGTTACATTGGTACCGAAAAGTTGGATGGGAAAACAATATAGTTATTGTGATTTCCAAATCGGTCTAAAACCGTCTGGGACAAAAAACTTTACAGCTTGGATGTGAAAGAGGTGGTTTGTTCAGATATCATGGGAAGAAAGATACAGTTCTCCAAAAAAAAGTTTCAAACAAAAATGTTGGTACGAAAAAATGTGGTTGTCCATTCAAGATCCATATTATAAACGTAGAAGATGCGAAGTGGATAGTCAAATAGGACAAAATTAAGAATGGCGATGCAGGAAGTATTGAAGTTGCTTGCCGAGAATCATTATGTTGAGTACAAAAGAAGACATCCCCAGTGTTATGAAGTTCTTTCACTGTTTTAGACTCATCCCGATTGCACACATTTGGCTAGGTCCTTCGCCGACGTGTTAGTTCTTGATTGTACATACAAGACCAATAAGTTCAAGTTGCCTCTCTTTCATGTTGTTGGCTTCACCTCTACGGGAAAAATATTTCCAGTTGCTTTTTTGCTTCGTGAAGAGTGAGAAATTTTGTAACCCCTCTTCCCAATTTTTGATATATTTCTTTTTATCGTATTTATTTTATTCTGAATTAAATAGTAATTTTGGAATTTTATAAATATTTTTAATTAAATAATTATTATTATAGAATGCCCTAGTTATGGTTAAGTTTTAGAGTGCAAGACGACTAGAAATTATAGCACGGATAGTGCAGTGACGTGCTTTGACTAGTGTATTATGTATGGTAGGGCAGGCCAAGCCATATGTGTGTTCTAACTAAGAAAACAAGGCCAAGTTGCGACTTGACCCCGATAAATAATAAATTATTTATTTATTAATATTATGACTTATAGGAAACCTGATTGTGCCGATTTAGCTCGAACTAGACCTGAATCGAGCCTAAGCCCCTGTATAGATATCATGTGTGCAAAGATACCAATGTAGACATAATTTATGTATATGCAAATATTTTTTATTTTATTTTAAGGATTGACAATATTTTATAAATATTTTATACGTATTATACAAGTATTATTAATTTAGTTGACATTTTAGATTGTATGCACGATGTTCGGGGGACCTATTAAATTAGAGGTAGAATAGGGTCCCAATACTATATCTCTCTTAGTTTATTTAGTTGTTGTCATGATTATTCTTATTATTGTGTTGTTAATAATACCATTTATTATTATGGATTAATCGATATTTCTTTGTTAAATGATTTTTATAAAAATATATATGTACATATTTTTGTGTAGGCCTACATTATGAAAACATATTGTTAAGATTATTTTTACCTTTATTGGATACTTATAGGTAGAGATAAATATAGAAATTTCATATAAATGATACTTCTATTTATAAAGGCATTTTACTATATATATAAATGCTCTATAATAGAATTATTATTAATCATAGCATTTGAACTTAAACTATTTCTTAGATTTTGTGATTTTAGGATTCATACATATACCTAGGTGTTATATATATATATATATTTTATATATATATATATATATATATATATATATATATATATATATATATATATATATATATATATAAAATATATATATATATATATATATATATATATATATATATATATATATATATATATATATAAAATATATATATATATATATATATATATATATATATATATATAAAAAAAAAAAAATATATATATATATATATATGAATACACACCTATTAAAAGAAAAAAAATAGAAAACGAAAAGGAAAAGAGCCCAGCCCAGCAAGGGCCAACCCCCCTCCCCCCAAACCTTCACAAACAACAAGCCCCCAACCAAGCTTATTAAGCAAACCCAGACCCGACCTACATAAAATCTGAGAGAGAGGGAGGGAAAGGAATTCTTTAACAAACCATCTCAATCCCTAAACCCTAGCCGCATATCCCCCCAGCCTGGTGCCACCCCAGCACCGCCTCTGGGATACCGCGCCACCGTCTGGAATGGCTGCGGCCACCGCACGCACGCGCATGGCCATCCTGTGCACAGCGGCAACATCAGCAGCAGTAGTTGCATCAACCATGCAACTTCGTAACCATGTTTCCGTCTCCACAGTTCATCATTTCACGAACGGCCTTCGTAGGTATGTTCACAACCTACACACCTTTGAATCCCTTCATTTAGTTTATTTCGATTTGCACCATATGCGACAGAGATCGAGTTCCAAATCGAGGAAAAAGCTCGATTTGTAGATGTTTGGGACTGCCCTGTAAACCCAACTTTGAAGGCCTATTTCAGTTGAACCTTTGATGAATTTCGAAATCTAATTGAATAGCTTATTAGACAACATATACGACAGTAAAATCTATGTGATAGATCCTGATTTCATTGAGTTGGTACAAAGTTACTCGATTTCTAAAATAAATAAAAATAATTTTTAAAACAGTAGAAAAACTAGAAACTCTTTCCGATACGGCATGCGTTTCGACAAACCGGACGACGTGGTTGCAAATCGTAAGCATTTAAAGATGCGTACAGATGTTGCGGATGTGTAGGATTTGACGGAACTCAATTTCATTGTGCGTGCGCGACGAAATCGAAGCGTATCCGTCGAAATTTACCGTATCGCTCTCTTTGCAAACTAGGCAATTACTTCGTGCATGTTCGTCATCTCGAGACGAAACTTACGCCAACAGGACCGTATCATTTTTCTGGTCTGTTGCCAAGTTTGGTCCAATTCTGAGAAGGTCGACCGGAACGCTATTTTGGCGAGCTCGCGACCCGATCCAACGGACGAATTTGTGCACAGCCTACCAGAATCTAACTTTGGACATACGGTTGGGTTTGTCTCATCAAACCGGACCCATAGACATATAGTTTGATGACTTTAGAGACCATAGACTCTGGCATGCTTTTCGGTACAAAGCGAGTCCAACGACGGACATCGTTTTGGCCTAAAATTATCATTTTTTCCCTGTGTCTAGAATTGGACTTATGGGTAGGCTATCCTAACTATTTTGACTATTCTGAAAACGTTAGAAATATCTGTTTCAGCATTCAGAGACTGTTGTGTGTGTTGAACTTTTGTAGCTCACTAAGTGGTTTTGTATTGTCAGTTTCACCAGCAAAGGACCTCAGACAAGTACACTTATTGATTGCTTTCGATTCATAGTAGTCATTCCATTTCATGTTTATACATATGCTCTCTTGCTTGCTGACACATTACTACACGAATTAGTATCATGGATGTCTACATACTATATTTCGTGATTATCGTATTTCCGTGTTTCGTGACTTGTTCGAGTCCATGAGTACTAGTCGGGAGGAAAAATATCTTAGTAGACATGTGGACTACCCAGAAACATCCTAAAATATCTGATCGTGTCTGATAGCAGTCACACAATTCACGTACGGGGTACCGAATTTACCTTTAGTCGTTCACATGTCGAACCAGGTATTTCAAAACACATAGATAGTGGTTCCTTGTATCTCTTCTTACAGTCGTCACTACTTGCCATGTCACCCTATTTACATATTTTATTCTAGTCCATATATCCTGCTATATCTCTCCAGTTTATTCTAGATATGACATGTTACTAGTTTACTCTCTTGCTTTATTTCACATATGCTATTTTTATGTTTTGTAAATATTATTGTGTTTTCAGATTGCCTTCGGTCTGTGTGCTTGTTCCTTTCCTGACTGGATAACCAATATTTTTCAGGTTAGTTGTTGCTTCATTAGCATTGGGAGATTCTGTAGTGCCCTACTTCGTGAAGGCACTAAATAAACAGAGAAATCGGATTACTGGCTCTGCAGCAGAAGATAATTAATCTGGGTGAGTGGACAAAGACTCATTTTATGATTTGCTTACGCCTAATAAGAATTCGAGTTTTTGAATGAATGCTATTGCTAATAACAAGATGGTAATCATTGAGTATGCTTGTAAGAGATTCCATATGTTGCTATGCTAAGAACAAGAAAAGAAATAATCTGGATGTTAAGAAGAAGACTTGTTGCCTGCTAATAATAAATGACATGATGCTTGCCATGCTAAAGTTAGAATGTGCCTCAATCAATGAACTGTTGGCCTGCATAATAAGATGAAAACAGAGTATGCTTTCATGTCCCAGATTATATGCTATCAAAGAGTAGACTGCTATAGAAATGCTATTATGCTTAGCTAAAGATTATTTTGTGCCCATTTTTATGTTGAAATGAATGAATGAATAACGATAATTGTATCAATCGAATGAATGAACGAAAAAGAGAAAAGCATTGCTATGACTGTTGTTTGAATGAATGAAATGAAAAGAGGAGCTATTGGCTCTGTTATATGAAAGAAGAGAAAAGACAGAATGATTGCTGATTGATAACCTGTGCATTGAATGATTTTATTTGATAGAATGGATGGTTCATGCATTGGTCTCGGACAACTTGTTAAGAAGGTAATAGTCTCTCGATGATTTCTGGGGCGCTGGGAATCGATCGGTCCGAAAGAGATTGTAATAGCACCCTAAGGTAAATGCTACACCTCGGGAATGTTGTGTCTATTAGCGACGAGCTGAACCTATGAGTCACAACGGCTAATTATGGAAATGGAACCATAGACCATCATATAGAAAGGATGTCGATTAATGAAGAGATGAACCCTGAGCCGCATCTACTAGTATGTGCATTATCATTACAAAGCTGAATCCTTGGGACACAGCTGCTGGTCTACGTATGTACTAGTACAGAGCTGAGCCTTGAGTCACAGCTGCTAATCGATGGCATGCATATAAAAATTTCAGTTTTGAGCTAACAGTGCAGAGACGAACAGGGAACATTGTATACATATATCATGTTTATGCTAATCCTTGTCTTATGTAGGGATGAACCGTCGGCTATGAGTAAGAATCACTAAAAAGTGATATATATGTGTTGCTTAAGTTTTCTATACGAATTGCTTTCAGAGATTAATCTATTGCAAAGAAATGCTAGGTCCCATTAAAGAAAAGATATAATATCTTGCTTTTTATTGAACCTAAGAGTTGCTCGAACAAAAGAAATGATTATGACTTATGAAATACACTGCGCACTGTGTTTCAAATGAACAGTCCCTTGTATGCTTGAAAGAAATAAAATAAACTGTGGCTTTTCAAAAGTGTTTTCAAAAGAGATGTAAACTGACTTTGAATGCATGAAATGAATATAGGTAAAAAGCAGCAAGATCACATCACAAGAAACGTTTCTCACTAAATGAACAGTGATCGTTTCAGAAGAATATAGCCCTTTGTTCACAATCACCAGTATGCTGATATACTGACCCATCATCAGTCTGCATGCAGGTGCAAGACGCATCGAGAAGGATAGTCCAAAGCAATAGCTTGAACCTCATCCTCAGGAGACATAAATCAGAAAAGATGCCAAGAGATGGACATTTGTTACAAGAGTTGGTTTTGTATGTAAAGGGATGTAATGTATGGAACGAGATTATATTAATCTGTAAGGTTATGAGAGAATGTAACCATTGTTTTAGAGAGAATTGAGATCTTGTAATCTGTTCAAAAGAAAATCAATAAAAAGAATTGTTTCTTGTTACCATTGTGTTCAATTCATATATCTATAAAATATTCATTGATGCTTCAATTATATGCAATATGTTCCACTGCGTATTGTCTATCTTGTCTATTTTGTCATTGTGCAGGTCTTGGCCTTGTGCAAGTGCAATTTAGGCTTGCACGGCATCACGCCCAAGCAAGGATGAACGATCTCACATAGTCTGAAGCAAGGACGAAAGGTCTCTACGGGATCGGGGCATGACAGATTCGGGTATACTTGCAGGCCAAACCTAGAGATTAGATAGATATTGTTGTAGTCATTTTCAATATGTGTAAGAAACCCTGTACTTTTCTTTGAATAAATCTTGTAAATGCTATAATCAATTTAGAAATGTGAATGACATTAAAGTTATCATATATGTCATTTGAGCATCATGGCCTTGACAGCGTTCTACCGCAGACACTGCGGCGTAGGCTAGCTTAGAGACGCACTCATATCCCGAAAAGTGGGTACGGGTCGTGACAAGTTTTTTGGTGGCCCATGCAGGTCAGCCTTCGCAGAAGATTGCGTACTCGTGATAGTACTTAAGTTAGTCGTACTATTGCGAGCCTGCGACTAAGAAATGCTCATTCACAACTAGGATTAAATCTGATTAGGAAAATGACTAGGACTAGGGTCCCTTATTCAATCGATTGTTGGGTAGTTAAGATTACTACATAGGCGATATGATTTAGGTAAGGAATTATTAAATTTAGAGAAGTGATAAATTCCATAGATATGCTATTGAGTTTGATATGACGGTAGGATCCAAGGTGGGTAGACTGTTCGCCCAGTAAACTAGGACTTCCTAGGGTTCAAATCCTATTCTTTATCAATTGTGCAGTCTTACTCTCTACCTTTAACCATCGCCACATTGTAAGGTCCATATTGCTTATTTATCCCCATGACCATAAGAAATTATTTTTTCTAAAAAGTCTATATTTATCTTCATCCAGTGACTTTTGAGCTTAACACGGTTCGATTATTCATATATTAATTCTTAGTCCATTTTTTAAATTTAAAGATATATATAAGAATTATATTTCTATTTGCCTTTTTGTATCACACAACTTTCGGGTCAACTTAGGCCATTTGACCATTCCCACTTTTATTTATGATTGTAATATGCACATTGCCATAACTTTTAATTTAGGAGCACAAGACTAGTTGTTTTCTCAAAACCAACTTCACATGCATGATCTAGTCAAGACACCCTACACCCATGACCTTCGTGTCCTACTCAGACACACCATCTTGTATTTTATTTTGCATCTCACAACTTTTCTGACACGAGACCCAATCTTGATTCATCCAACAAAGTCAGATTTATTTTCGACTTAAATTGGGGACACCATTTCGACCCAAACCTGTCGACCCAAAATATGGACACGGCCCATATTAAGCCTACTACGCACATGAAACTCTTGTTCCATTCAATTTATCCCCCGCAGCTACTTATTTACTCATGATCATAAGTGGCTGAATTTAAGCCATTTATTGCACCAAGCCCGATTTTGGCCCAACCCGACTCAGCAAGACCTAACCCAAGCTTCATGTTATCCCCTCATGAACGCCAACACACTCATCCCCCTACAAAATATGAAACACCTAGTGTATCCACTCAAAAATATTCATCGATAACTCCCTTGATCAAATTCCTAAATTATGACCTAATCTAGCACACACTCAATCATAGCCCTTCATTCAACCCCTACTTATTTCCAACCACCCATTTTCTCATGATAACACACACCCCCTAGGAAGTCGGCCCAAACTCCCTCTACTTTTGTAGAGAATCCTATTACTTACTCTCTTTCTTCCTTTCTAACAACCAACCCCCTCTTTTCTTTAACATATCAATACTCACATTTCTCTCTTCCCCAACCCAACAGCAACTCTTCTTTCATTTTGGCCAACAACCCCCGCTCAACTCTATCTCCTCCATTTCTTCACTTCTTCATTCTCATCCTTCCCAGCACCATCATCATCTTCATTATTTTTATTTCACCATCTTCTTCATCACCATTATCATTCTCTTCATCACCATCATCATCCCCACCATCTCTTTTATTCTCCTTCTCCTCCTCTTCTATTCTGCTGCAACAGTAGCCGCAACTGTCGGCCACCACCACCGAGCAGCCATCGCTGCCATGAGCACCTTCCAGCATGCGGCCAGGTGCACGCTAAGCAGCAGCTGCTACAAGCACTGCAGCAGCCATGCTGCGTAGCAGCAGGTGGCCATGCCGTATGGTCGTGACGGCGACCGCCGTCACGCGCCACCATGACCCCCCATTGGCCAGTAACCCCGACGAACTCAAGCGACCCCCTTGGGTGGTCATCATCCACCCCGACGAACCACACAGTCGATTCGTGCGTTTGGCATAAAATTCCATCGTGACGCGCGTATTTTAAAATCAGAAAGTGTACTTCGTAGCAGCAACTTTGCGTACATTTTTTGGATAATCTGACCATTGAATTGACGAACTCTTTCCTCCGTCACAATTTCGGTATATACTCCTTCACTCCCGTTATGTTTCAGCCGTTAATTCGATCGTTTGATAGATCAAAACCGGCCGCCAATTTGACCATTTAAATTGTGTATATTTTGGACAGTTTTGTGGAGCCAACTTTTCGACTCGTATCTCCGCCATTGCAGCTCCGTTTGATGTGCCACCAGTTCCTGTGCATATCTGGTATAACCATCTTCTTGTCCCTCATGTTTTGTTTCATTGTGAGCTTGTTTGGTTGGTTGAATTTGACGCCAAATTTGGCCGTCCGAATTCGTAATTTCCAACTTGCAAAATTCTAATTTTAGACCCGGGACTCCGGATTCAAATTCTGACACCACCAGTAGATTCGTGGCGACGTTCTGGTATAAATTCATATAAAGTTTACTACATTTGGAGGATGTGGGTCCTGACACGCATTTTGGTGCAAAGTGGGCCCCATAGTCCAAGTCAACGGACAATTTTGAGATCGGCTCATCAGAATCCAATTCCGGATATATCGTTGAGTTCGTATCTTCATTCTAGATTTGTTGACATATACTTTGCTAGATTTAGTGGACATCAGCTCCGGCACGTATTTTTATTTTATTCCTAATCAATCGTATAATTTTCAAAATTTTATTTCCTTCAAGGACAGATACTTACATTCTTATATTCTGACCAACTTATTAAAATTTTAGAAGCTCCTTTAAAATTTATGAATATAGTTGGAATAGTTTTCGACGACTCACAATGGCAAGACAGCAGTGCACTGTCGCCATTTATTTGAATTATGGAGACTGCGGGTTCACTGTAGCCAGCAGCGCACTGGCGAGGTATGACCCCTAAGTTGAAGTAATTCCAAATAAGCGTGGGTTATCGAACATTATTAAAACTATGTCTTGGGTGTCCTATTTCATCCTTGAGTTGTTATGTCAAGATTAGATAAAGTTGATAGGTTCGTTACCGTATCCTTGCTTGAGTTGTGGAACCAAGAGTTTATTGCAGCTAGCTATACACTAGCGAGACATACTTTCTCGGTAAAGTGACTTCGGATTTGTTTACGAGTTTTGAATACCATAGAGGCTACGTCTTTTATTGGCATATGACTATTAAGCCTAAATTGACTTGTACCTCATAACTAGTTACCATTTTCTCAATAAACTGGTCATTCTTCTTCTTTTCTTGTCCTTCTATTCGAATCGTCATCCTTTAAACCAATTTTGATTTTCTTCCACTCGATTACTAAAACGTAGCTAGATTTTGGGTTCTAAAACTCGTGTCATAATGATTATGGATAACAATCTAAGCGTATCGAAACGATTTTGTTTGATCATCCTTAAACAAATTCAATCACGACTGGACTACTTCGATCGAGCCAATTCGTGTCTTTTCCTAGGTCTTTATTCCATAATTGTGCTTAAAATAGTTTTACTTAACTAGTTGATCGTTCCTAAACAACTTTCCCCATGACTAAACAATTTGACTATAATCATAAGTCGTACATATACTTTAATTCAATTATTGCTAAGGTTTATATCTCAATTCCACTACGATCGTGACAATCTCGAACTTGTTCATGCTCATGCCAGCTTCCAATTTTGATCATGCTTGGATGACTTACGCGATTAATCTTGATCACGACAGTATCTTAAATTAAATCTAAGTGACTATAACCCTGTTGAGTTTTCATCTGAAATTTTGATTATTCGTTAACAATCTTGGTCGTGACTAGACCATGTTGACTAAAATCTGGTCGTGCCCAACCATTTCAATTTTGATCGTTCTTAAAACATTTTAGTCGTCCCTAATCATGGCCCTTGAAATCACTAGGATGAAATATTCTAAGGTGGGTAGATTGGTAAGCCCATTTCCCGGATTTTGCAATTTTATTTATTTTATTTTGTTGTTTTCTAGTTAGAAACATATACCCTATATTTTCAAGTTTGAAAAGAAAGAAGTATACCAAAGTTATTCTTAAAAGAGATTTGTTTCAAAATAGACTTTTAGAAGTATTTGATAATTTACTATTACGATTTAAATTTGTGTGATATGTTTCAAATATTATTTGATACTATTGAGTAGTGCTTTAAATACATATATATTTTTTTTAAATACATATATATATATATATTATATTATATATATATATATATATATTATATATATATATATTATATATATATATATATTATATATATATATATATATATATATATATATATATATATATATATATATATATATATATATATATAAATATATATATATTATTGTAGAGTGTTATTGGGACGAAATAGTAAGTTTAGTTTTGGCTAAATTCTTTAATTAGTAGTATTTTTTTAATTATTATAAATTATTATCATTATTTCGACAATTTTTTTCTTCTATAAATATGTTCAAAAGATATCAAAAATATTACTTTATATCTTATGGTGACAAAATATTCGATGAAGAATTACTAAATTTGTTTGGACCTATGCAAATACATTTTAAAAGTTATTTGGTATTAATTAGTGTCTATTCAAGGTTATTTATCAAGCATTACATTTAGTTTTGGTTAAAAGTATTTTAAATATTATTTATGAAATCTAGACTTATTTTTAAATCATTATTGATTGATTCTTGGTTTATTAGATTCAGTATTTTTTAAATCTTGGAAAGATTTGATCGTCCTAGTCCTTTCCAAACATGAATTCTCCATCTCCTATATAGAAGGGAGTCCTTTCTCTACAACCACGATTTTCCAAATCCTACTAGATCCCAATTTCTTAGAACCCTAACCCTAATTTTTAAAATCCCTAAACCAATTTCTTAACCTAAAATCCTAATTCTAAACCCTAATTTCTTAATTCCTAAATCCATGATACTAATCCCCAAATCCAATTCTTGATCCCAAATCTCTAACCCTAAATCCCCTTTTTCTAGTTTTTCAAAAGTTTATTTAATTATTCATTTACTTTATTTTTTTATCCTAATTGATTATAATTTTTCGTTGATACTTTACTTTATAATTTTTTTTATCAAAACTTGTCTTGAATAAAATATCTGAGGGCATTTTTGGGCCTTTGGGGGTTTCAAGACTCTTCCTTCCTCATTTTATCTATTTGATCAACATTTTCTTATACCAAAATTTTCCTATCTTTAACGATCAACCAAGTCCGCTTATCCTAATAGTCCTTAAATTCGAGGACGAATTTATTTCTAAGGTAAGTAGATTTGTAACCCCTCTTTCCAATTTTTGATATATTTCTTTTTATCATGTTTATTTAGTTCTAAATTAAATAGTAATTTTGGAATTTTATAAATATTTTTAATTAAATAATTATTATTATAGAATGCCCTAGTCATGGTTTAGTTTTGGAGTGCAAGACGACTAGAAATTATGGCACGGATAGTGCAGTGACGTGCTTTGACTAGTGTATTAGGCATGGTAGGGCAGGTGTATTAGGCATGGTAGGGCAGGCCAAGCCATAGGTGTGTTCTAACTAAAAAAACCAGGCCAAGTTACGACTTGACACAGATAAATAATAAATTATTTATTTATTAATATTATGACTTATAGGAAACTCGGTTGTGCCGATTTAGCTCGAACTAGACCCGAATCGAGCCCAAACCCATGTATAGATATTTCATATAAATGATACTTCTATTTATAAAGGTATTTTATAAATATTTTAATTAAATAATTATTATTATAGAATGCCCTAGTTATGGTTAAGTTTTGGAGTGCAAGACGACTAGAAATCATGGCACGGATAGTACAGTGACGTGCTTTGACTAGTGTATAAGGCATGGTAGGGCAGGCCAAGCCATATGTGTATTTTAACTAAGAAAACCAGGCCAAGTTGTGACTTGACCCCGATAAATAATAAATTATTTATTTATTAATATTATGACTTATAGGAAACCCGGTTGTGCCGATTTAGCTCGAACTAGACCCGAATCGAGCCCAAGCCCCTGCATAGATATCATGTGTACAAAGACACCAATGTAGACATACTTTATGTATATGCATATATTTCTTATTTTATTTTAAGGATTGTCAATATTTTATAAATATTGTTATAAGTATTATATAAGTATTATTAATTTAGTTGACATTTTAGATTGTATGCACAATGTTCGGGGGACCTATTAAATTAGAGGTAGAATGGGTTTCCAATACTATATCTCTCTTAGTTTATTTAGTTGTTGTTTTGATTATTCTTATTATTGTGTTGTTAATAATAAAATTTATTATTATGGGTTAATCGATATTTCATTGTTAAATGATTTTTATAAAAATATATATGTACATATTTTATGTGTAGGCCTATATTATGAAAACATATTGTTAAGATTTTTTTTTTACCTTTATTGGATAGTTATAGGTAGAGATAAATATAGAGATTTCATATAAATGATACTTCTATTTATAAAGGTATTTTACTATATATATATAAATGCTCCATAATAGAATTGTTATTAATTATAGCATTTGAACTTAAACTATTTCTTAGATTTTGTGATTTTTGGATTCATACATATATACCTACATATATATATATATATATATATATATATATATATATATAAATATATATAAATATATATAAAAAATATATAAATATATAATATATATATATATATATATATATATTTTATAATATATACATATTATATAATATATAATATGTATATATATATATATATATATATATATATATATATATATATATATATATATATATATATATATATATATATATATATATTGAATACACACCTGTTAAAAGAAAAGAAAAATAGAAAACGAAAAGGAAAAGGAGCCCAGCCCAGCAAGGGCCGACCCCCCCCCCCCAACCTTCACAAACATCAAGCCCCCAACCGAGCTTAATAAGCAAACCCAGACCCGACCTACATAAAATTTGAGAGAGGGAGAGAAAGGAATTCTTCGACCATCTCAATCCCAAACCCTGCCCGCATATCCCTCCACCCTGGCGCTACCCCGGCACCGCCCCTGGGACCTCGCGCCACCGCCTAGAACGGCTGCGACCACCGCGCGCGCACGTACATAGCCATCCTGTGCACAACGGCAACATCAGCAGCAGCAGTTGCATCAACCATGCAACTTCGTGACCATGTTTCCGTCACCAGGTTCGTGATTTCACGAACCGTCTTCGTAGGTATGTTCACGACCTATGCACCTTTGAATCCCTTCATTTAGTTTATTTCGATTTGTAACTACATTGATTTCGAAAATCTGTTTTGGAAATTTTTGAAACTAACTTTCTTTAAAAATTATAAAATTCTTTTCGTGACCTTGAAATTCTATTTTGATATCAAAGTCATTATTTTCGAAAATATTTTATTGATTGAATACTATTATTATCTAGTAAAGTAATCAATTTTATTTAATTTTAGTTAGACTTGGACTGTAGGGCCTGTAGGGCCTATGGTCTGGATTTGCGAGTAGTTAGCTATTAGTATTCTTAACTAATAGAAGTTACTAGTTAAAGAATCTCTTATGTTATTCACTAATTATTTTTTAGTCAAATTATGGATTAATTATTAATTAAGGGTTGGGTTAGTAACTAATTATCAATTAGTTAGTGTTTGGTTAATGGTTAGTTAGAGTTAGTTGTGACTAACAGCCTATCACCCCTAGGTCTAGCATTATTTATATTTGTACCACTCTACTTGTGGAGCACTCCACTCCTTCTCTTTTAAGGAGATTCTTAATATTTTATTATAATACACTCTCCTTCTCTCTCCTCTGGCTGGGCTGCCACTGCTGTCTGTCGCGGCCGACCTCTCCGGAGTTCCTCCTCGACGGCCCGTTCTTCTCCATCTCTGCCACCCCGTCCTTGCTCATTCCCGGCCACCGCTGCAACCCTACCATCGCACCAGCACAGCATTCACCAGTAGCCCAACAACACTCATAACTTTGTCGATGCCACCGTCGACGATCTGGCCGTGCTCCGACCAAGTTTGTCTACCGCATAGTACAATGCAGCCGACTCCAACTCTCACCACCGAGCTGCCACCACAAGCATCACCACTACCACTCTCATTCTCCACCAGTTACCGCCCCTCCCGACAATCGACAATTAGGCAACCGCTCACCTGAGCTTATTCTCCGGCGACATCTCTGGACAGATCTGGTGTTCCCTATCAAATCTGAGAAGCTGTACAGCGCCTCAACGAGATCTGCTGCCATGGTCTGAACCGTGCCGCCCTTGTACCAGCATCGGTGGTCTTCGGATCTGGCACTTCACTGTCGCTATTCTTGGCCAGATCCGTATCTTCACTCTAGATCTGGTCGCCGCGGGACTAACTAGGTCCTTGCCGATCGGCCACATCTTCCCCAAATCTCGAAGGACCCATCTCTTCCTCTTCGAGCTTGAAGCTGCCATGCCATACCGTTTCTGCCTCCGTTGTGGCCGTTGCAGTCTAGAGCGCCGCAAGATCGTATCTTTCAGTGACCGCCCTTCATCGAGATGTGCCAACATCGAAGTTGTGTCTACCGTAGATCAGTTCATCGGCGTCAGGTCTTCTCCGTCCAGCGCCGCCGGATCAGACCGGCGACTACTGCCCTCACTTGCGGAGCCGCGACATGCCATGATCACTCCAGATTCGGCCGCAACCGCCTTTGATCTCCAGTCAGCGTCGCCCTCCGTCCGCCATCAGATCGACCTCGATCCGGTCTTTCCGTCAATGGAAGCCGTTGCGAGGACCATCGTGCCCGGAGCCCCTGTCTACGATGAACCCTCGTTGGTAACCGTCACGGTATGTATTTTTCCCTCTTTGCTGCTTCTTCCATCTTCTTCATTATGTCGTTTCTTTGCTCTCTCTCCATCGAAGATAGAAGGAAGGCTTGAAAAGCCTTAGCCTTTAATTGGACTATGGGCTTAAGCCCATTCGGTTGCAATTTAATTATATTGATTAAGTTGCATTGGACTGGACAACCAGTATCTTGATTTAATATATTAAGTTATTTTGTGTATGTATATTTTCTTTGGGCTTTTATATTTATTCTGGTATGTATATTATACTGAGGGACTGGGCCCAAAGTTAGGATAGTATTATTAAAATATTAATATATGTGTTTATTTGTGTATAAATACTTTTGGTATTATTAGACTAGTAGTAGAATATTCGGGTAAATGTATTGTTTAATATTTTTGGTAAATATTTTATACATAATTTATAATAAATCTTTTAACCTTTAACTTGAATTTAGTCGTGGGATCTAAATGTATTTTACATCATGTTTTACCTATAAACCTATTTCCAAATATTATTCAAATAACTTTATTAATAGGTTGGTCTTCGAGCCTCTAGTTATGTTTTCTTAATAAAAAATAATAATTCTTCTCTTATAATTGGATCGAGTTATTATTTAATTTATAAACATGAATACCATTTATTGTATTTTTAACTTCTATTACTATTAAATTTCTGGTTAATAGTTTTTGGTAGCTTATTGATTAACAATGTTGATAATATGTTATATCAATATTCCTATAAAGAATTGCTATAATTTAATAAACCATTTAAATATTTCAATTGACATAAGTTTACTAAAGGTTATTTTGTTACACTAAATATCTTGTTGAATTATTTTTATTACTATCATATAAGCTATTAGATATCTAGTCCAGCTAGTGTAGATACAGTTTAGTGATATTCTGTAAATGGTTAGCAAATAGATAGTTAATGCCAATATTTAGAATCTAACATATTCTTGCCCAACTCTAGGTGGAGACTTTGAGACAGACTTGAATTGCAAGGACAAAAGCAAGTACACTACGATTGAACTTTACTTTGTATTTCTGCATTGCATTGATCTCATTTTGGACACGATGTTACACGATATGGTCTTGTGCTCTTGCTCATGTTCCATGTACTTTACTTGTGTCTGGGGAGGGAAAATACTACAGATGTATGACCAAACCCGTGATCAGATATTCATGTAGATAGCTTAGGCATCGCACTGTGCACGCGAATCCTAAGCCGTACCTTTATTCATGTGCCCTGTACCTTGTGCTACCCAAGCCGGTCACACATTCTGGATGTATTTCAATATTGCACATGTCAGATTCCATGTTACATTTCAGGTTCAGGTTCAGTTCATGTATTTATTTTCTTTACTTCAGGTTTTTACTTTTTCGTACTCATTGCATCACAGTTTTACATTGTACATGTTCATTTTGTAGGGTTATAATTTGCTCCTTTTCTGATTGGATACGTTGCATGTGTCGAGGCATTCTACTTTGGCATTATGGATTACAGGACGGGTTGATATCTAGCCAGCTTAGAGGCTGCGAGGAGATCAGTGATGGTTTAGGACTTGGTTGTGCAGGTTTACTTTTAAATATGATGATTTTTGTATTATAAAGACATGGTGATTTGTAATATTATTTAGCACGTGTTTAGATGCTGTGATATGATTTCATGATGTGGCTTGAGATATTAGATACTTAGTACAACTTTCAACGTTGTATCTCCCAACGTAGGCTGGGCGTGTCCGACTCGTATCAGATTATTCGGGAGCGGGTCGTGAGATGTTTTTAGTGGTGGCTTATGCAGGTCGATCCAATGGTGCCTATGATTAGAGTACCATTGGGAGCCTGCGATATAGGAATGATCAATCACAGCTTAGGCCGATTGTATGATTAGGCATATTTACTATTTGTGTCTTCCTAAGTATTATTTTATATCTCTATTAGTTTCTAAACTTCTCTAAGGATTAGGCCAATTACTTATTTAGAAGTTTTGAATCCCTCGTTTAACAAACCTTTTATCGATGACTAATTTTCCAAGTCTCCAAATTACTTTAATGATTTTATTGGACTACTTCAACCTGATTTCTTGATCAATTCAAATATTCTATCATAGAACTCTAGACTAAATGTATAGCTCAACTTATTTGTCTAGTTCCTTAAACTTTTCATTGACCATAAGGAATTATTTTGAGAAAATAATTCCGATGTAGGTCAATATTTCTTAGGTAATTCTCTAGAGACAGAAATACTATTTTTACTAGTTCTTCCACTCAATTTGAGGTCATATTATTTCTATCAGTCGGAATCAGGTTTGATCAAATCCGTAAGGCTGTGTCCTCAATCCATTCAATAGAGTAATGTCAGAGGACAGATACTTACTTCATTTCCTTCACATGATTAGGACTTAGAACTCGTTTGAATTTTTGTAAACTTCTTTGGAATTTCTATGGATAAAGTTGAAAAAAATATTCGATGACCTACTATGACATGGCAGATGTGCACTACAGTTATTTATCTGGGTTATGGAGACCGCGAGTTCACTGCAGTCAGCTGCGTACTGGCGAGGCATGGACTCTAAGTCAAAGTAATTTTAGGTATTCATAGGTTCTCGGATATTATTGAGACTATGTCCTAAATTCATATCTCTTGAGTTGTTCCGACAATCCTGGATTAAGTTGATAGAATATTTGGTAATCTAACATTATTTAGTCATGGAACCAAAGGTTCACTATAGCCAGATGTATACCACACTGGCGGGGCAGAAACTATAGGCAAAGTGACTTCAGATATGTATGATTTTTGGATACTATTGAGACTATATCCATGTTATCATGTTTGACCTCTTATCTTTATTGGAACTTATCTTGACTTGTTTAAATTTTGGCTTTATTTTAAATCTTAATGTCTTATCCAAGTTTCAGAAATCATTACCATAAAACCCATATAGAAAATTTTCCTTGAATTTCCTGAGATTCATTAGAACCATTCTTTCAACACATTTTGATCCAATACCTTTCTTGGTTTGACTCTAATATATTGCATGTATAAACTCCATATTTTGATAGCTATGTGTACACATATACATTACAGATAACTATGCATATTAGATAGATGATATACAGTTATTTATATATATTATATGGGTGAATATACATGAATATGGTTGATAGCTATATAAATATACGGGAGGAAACATAGGTACGTATGTTACCTAGATCATTTTAAATATTCTTGGGAACTAACATTTTCAATTGGGTCAGGGTAGGAATATGGTAGAAGAAGATCTTGGGTAAATTAGTTAGTAATAAGAGAATTATAGATTATAGAGCTTGTGATTAATTCTTCTATCCATATCTTATAGTCTTGATTTTTCCTAAATAGTGACTTGATTTTCCTCATATCCTTATAATTACTATCTTGTTTTCAATAAAAGCATATACTGGATTTCACTAAGGATTATATCACTTAGATTACATTCATGACTCTTTAAACCATACTTATAGTATTTTTGATCGTAGCTAGATTTTATTGCTCGTGTCTTGGTGATTTTGATATTGGCTAATTATGTTATATAAAAACAATTTGAATAATTTTGAGTATACCTAAATCCTTTTGATCATATTATGATCGTGTTTGATAATAATCATAGTTATGTAATTTGATAATTATTTTGATCTTAATCACAGTTCAGTTGTGTGAAAAATGATTTACTCCTTGATCATATTTCAAAGCAATTATGGAAGTTGATCTAATTATTCTTAAGATTGATTTGAGTCAAGCCCAATTTTCAAAATTTTGTTTTAATTATCCTTAGTCTTATGACTTTATTGGTCACGATTATATTGTTTTGCTCATACTTTGAAAAATCGTGTTTGTTTTGTTTAAAATTTTTCTATCCGCACTAGTGTTGCCTAAACTGTTTTTGATCATGATTATGACTTTAATATTGTTATTATCATTTTTACTCTTAAAATATTTTTGAACAAATCGTGTCTAAAACAAAATAATCATGTTTCGAATTAATTCTGAAACTTGTTTGTTGCTCAGGTTTAAATATTGATTTTTGAAAAAGCAGAATTTTCAAAATACTTTGTTTATTGTAGTCGTATCATTTCAATAATTATCACATTTTAGCACTTATGATCGTAATAGTAGTAATTGTACCAAGCTTAATTTTCTGCTAAACATGTTTAAATGATTTGAGTTTTAGCTGTGCAAGTTATGACTAAAGCGATTCCTTATCAGTTTTAAGTCATAATTTTACTCTAAGTCATATTTGAGAGTCAAAGCATGACATTTTTGTACTATTTTTACCATTCCTGAATTTCGTTTAGATTATATGATCACTTTTGGATAATCTTGATTCTTGTACCCAAATTTAGATTCTATGTTTTAAACAATTTTAATTGTTGGAAAGTTCGTATTTTGTTATACTTGATCATGTTTACCGTACCATTTGAAATTTCGAGGACGAAATTTTTGTAAGGGGGTAGATTTGTAACTACCTTGATTTTGAAAATCTGCTTTGGAAATTTTGAAACTAATTTTCTATAAAAAATATAAAATTCTTCTCATAACCTTGAAATTCTATTTTGATATCAAAGTTATTATTTTCGAAAACATTTTATTGATTGAATACTATTATTATCTAGTAAAGTAATCAATTTTATTTAATTTTAGTTAGACTTGGACTGTGGGGCCTGTAGGGCCTGTGGTCTGGATTTGGGAGTAGTTAGCTATTAGTATTCTTAACTAATAGAAGTTACTAGTTAAAGAATCTCTTAAGTTATTCACTAATTATTGTTTAGTCAAATTATGGATTAATTATTAATTAAGGGTTGGATTAGTAACTAATTATCAATTAGTTAGTGTTTGGCTATTGATTAGTTAAAGTTAGTTGTGACTAGTCAGCCTACCACCCATAGATCTAGCATTATTTATATTTGTACCACTCTACTTGTGGAGCACTCCACTTCCTCTCTTTTAAGGAGATTCATAATATTTTATTACAATACAATCTCTTTTTCTCCCGTCTGGCTGGTCTGCCACTGTTGTCGTCGTGACGACCTCACAGGAGTTCCTCCTCGACGGCCCGTTCTTCCCCATCTTCGCCACCCCGTCCTTGCTCTTTCCTGGCCACCGCTGTAACCCTACCATCGCACCAGCACAACCTTCACCAGTAGCCCAACAACACTCAATAACTCTGCCGATGCCACCGTCGACGATCTGGCCGTGCTCCGGCCAAGTTTGTCCACCGCATAGTGCAATACAGCCAACTCCAACTCTCACCACCTAGCCACCACCACTAGCATCACCACTACCATTCTCGTTCTCCACCAGTCACCGCCCTCCCAACAATCGATAACTAGGCAACCGTTCACCGGAGCTTATTCTCCGGTGGCATCTCCGGACATATCTGGCATTCCCTGTCAGATCTGAGATACTGCATAGCGCCTCAACGAAATCTGCTGCCATGGTCGGAACCGCGCCACCCTTGTACCAGCATTGGTAGTCTTCAGATCTGGCGCTTCACTGGCTCCATTCTTGGACCAGATCTGCATCTTCATTCCAGATCTGGTCACCGCAGGACTGACTAGGTCCTTGCCGATCGGCCACGTCGTCCCTAAATCTCGAAGGACCAGTCTCTTCCACTCCGAGCTTGAGCCGTCATGCCACACCATCTCTACCTCCGTGGTGGCCGTCGCCGTATAGAGCGCCGCCAGATCGCGTCTCTCAGTAATCGCCCTTCATCGAGATACACCGACATCGAAGTCATGTCCGTCGCAGATCCGTTCATCGGCGTCAGGTCTTCTCCGTCCAGCGTCGCCGGATCTGACCGACTGTAATGCCCCGCTCCGCGTGAGGCATTTGGTTGGCTTATTGGATGGGATCAGAATGTTGGACTGTAACTTGGGTTGGAGATCAGGAGAATTGAGACTGATGCAGTCTCTCTTAGCTGGCTAGACGGAATGGATATAGGATAGTGGCTCGCTGGAGGAGCTACGCCTAGTAGGAAGTATGGAATCGGAGCAGAAAGACCGTTGTGCAAGGCAAGTGGAACTGTCCTCCTTCCTTCTTATTCTTGCTTGCTTAATAAATGGAATAACGTGATGCTATGAATTATCCAAAAATATCCCATGTTTGAGTTGCTGAATAATATAGAGGCTTATGCTAAGAATTATTAAACTGCGGAATGAATCATACTTGAACTGCTAATGCGACTTGATGCTTGAAATGAATTGATAACGTCCCTTCGGTTAATACTGTTTAAGCAATGAATACTTGAGTAATGAGATGCTACAAGAATGATACATGAGTAATGAACTGGCTATGCTATTAACACAAAGAATTGAAAGAAACACCTCAATCATGTACATTCTGCATAATTATTGCTGTTGTCTATTTCCTTATAAGCAATGAATGAAAGAATACTGTCCCTATGATATGAATGAAATATTGCAGGTCCTATCGAGATGAATGAAATATTATTTGTTTCTCTTAGAAAGGAATGATATGAGAAATGTTTCAATGATTGATGCAATGAGAATGATGAGGCTTGGGATCATTGAGATCACCAAGTGAACAGGTGATAATATTGGAAAGATGAGATAACAAACTGTTGCCTTTACTTATCTTATTATTTTATCATGCGACTTCGAACACGATCGAGTCGGACACGCATTTGCATGACCATAGACGTACTTGTATACAAGGGTTTCCTCGAACGGTACCTGCGGCGGTGGGACCGAGTCAGCCTAGGAGGGAATTAATGCTTTGGTAGCACGGTATTGGGACCTTCATTCGGGCTCGCAACCTGGTGAAGGGAACATCCCATAACCTATGAAGTCCTATATGGCACGTCGATATGGTGCACAACCACCAATGGTCATGTAGTCAGGATACATGCAAATGAATGTTTTGTGCAGACGGAGTAAGTATATCATATTATCCTGTATTCTTATGCAGGTATGCGGAGTCAGATATCGGTAAAAAATTACTTAACGTGATATATTGGTTGAATGGTCTGCTTAATCATGCTAAACAAGAAAAATGTTATGTTGATGCCTTTAAAAGAGAACTATATGACATGCTCAACATGTTAAATGCAATATGCTGGAATGTTGCCTTGCTAAAAGAATACCTATAACATGTTTGGCTCATGTTAACTCAATGATGCTTAATAGATGCCTCTAATGTACACTGTCAGAGCTTGATAACACCAAGTATGTTTCATTGTTGCATTTACATAAGAAATGAGATGATAAGTTTACATGCTTCTGTATGATTACTGCCCATGAACTGTAAACTGATGCTAGGCCCTAAGTAGAAAGATCATTCTATTAAATGCTTGCTAAAATTGACCAGTTAATGTTGGTTTAGGCGAGTGGGTTGGATTCTGCTCGCCAGTACATAGATGATGTGCTGACCCACATTTTTTAGGACAGGTGCTCGTGCTTGGGATGTCCTACACACGAAGATTGGGTTGATTGGTCCCGCGGCATCGAAAATTTGTTGGGCATACAGAAGCTCTCCTTGTACAAGATGATGTCTTCTTTTTGTAAAGGGCATAATGTATGGAATATTGTAATCAGTAGTACCAGTGAGTTGTAAGCCAAGTCGGTATATCGAGTTGTAATCCAATATATCCAAGTATCAATTGTAAGTTGTGTAGCATTGTTCAGTTGGCTTCAATGTAAAGTGAGATGTGTTGTAAGCATTGTACTTCAATATAAGTCTTGTACTCTTCTTCAATTATCAATAAAGAGAATGACGTTCTGTATATCTCTGAGAGACTTCAAGTTATCCTTTTTTTCTCCGCTGCTATAAAGAAACTGATGTGTTTCTATTCAATAAGAAAGATTGTCCTTATTAACTTTAATTTGTCTGCTTCTGCTGCTGCGATGTGTTCCTATTTGAAGATAATCGATTATGATCCATCTTTGCCTTGTACAAGTGCAATACCAGACTT
Source organism: Iris pallida (assembly GCA_029216955.1). Lineage (NCBI taxonomy): Eukaryota > Viridiplantae > Streptophyta > Magnoliopsida > Asparagales > Iridaceae > Iris > Iris pallida. The sequence goes on from JANAVB010015400.1 coordinate 28,175,397, forward strand.
GTACGACATCACGCCCAAGCGAGGACGATCGATTCCAAGAGATAAAATATATGAATAAATGACTCTACGAATCGGGGCGTGAGAAATTGGTATCAGAGCACGTCTTTACGTTCTTGGTCTCTTCTTGGATTCATTTCAAATCAAAGTTGCTTCGACGATTAACAAAAGTTGCTTCCGCGATCACTCAACGTTGCTTCCACGATTAAATCAAAGATTGCTTCCGCGATTATGCTGTTGTTGTTCTGTAATCATCCTTATGTTGTTCGTGTTTGAAAGTTCGTTGACCCACTTGGCTGCTCACTGGATGTTCCATACAATAAGTCTATATACATTGTGATGCCCCTGAATGAATGATTATTGTTGGTTTGGACACAGATAACCCAACAATGACTCGATGTCATAGGATGCTTTAGTATGAATGATGCTTGAAATTGTGGGAATAAAGAAAGGTGGCTAGGTATGCTGTAACAAGTTGAGAATTGCATGTAATATTGGGAGAGACTTGGGAAAGAAATAATTGATGGATGAGTTCGACATAACTGGTGAGTCGACTCAGGGGTGATGGCTAGTACTTTTGAGACCCTAAGAATGTTGGCTTGTGATATTGAGACCCCGAGATGTTGGCTAAGTGTTGTGATCATTATAGATCATGAAAGTCCGGAATAGAATTGAGTTGGTATTGTTTAAGGATGGCTTCGTCTCTGAGTGGTATATTGCTTCTACCACCTCAGAACGAGATGTATGTTGACCCTTTTCCATAGGATAGCAATGAGACTATCTGCGGGTACTGGATAGTGCTGAGACTTAGCTGGGAGTCATGTATTGTTACTTAAGGACTCGAGTGCCCCTTGACGGTGATGCTATGTTGGGTAGCGAGAATCCTAGAAATTGTAACTGGTGGCTTGGTTAGAAATTATTTAGTCGAGTGATGACTCAGACTAGTAAGACAGCTAGTATGCTATGGGTAAATAGATATGGCTAGAGAATGTTGTAGCTTAGAATATCTGAATGTTGATTTCGAATGGTTGGATGCAAATCATATGTGGCTAATACAAAGTTGGTTGCTAAACTGAAAGTTATGGAAATGTTGTCGGTGACCCAAAGGAATATTAGAGATCTGTGCCTTGATCCTAAGGTGTAATATATGTTAAATCCATTTTGATCACCAAAGGATAGTCGTTACATATGTGCATGTATGCTGAGTAATTGAATTATACTAGAAAAGTAACAAGTAGCAACCCTGAATATTTGTGTTGAATAGAGAATGGTTAATTGATGCATGAATTGTCAGATTGAATGGAATAAACTATTCGACCCTTGCTGCATGAGATTTAAGAATGCCCATAAGATAGTTTGATGACTAAGAAACGAATGGGATTGAGGAATTGCAAACGTGTTGGATAATATTGGTATAGGTGATTGTTGGTTGGGATATAGATTGCTAGCTTATGACTTGGTGGTGTGACTCTGTCATACAGATCGAATAGTATGATTCCATAGTTATGTTAAGACTATCGGAATCGATGACCCTTGAGTAGTTAGCCTTGGCTTATGGGTTCATGTGAGTACAAAGGATTTGAATAGAAATTGAATCATTGGGAATTTACTTGATGGATTATTAGAACGATAATAATCGTATGTCGGATTGGGATTGACCGTAATATTGATAGATAGATCTTAATCGATTGTTGGGTAAGTCTAGAATGAGCCTCTGTGGGAATTATTTTTCTTAAGGAAGACCCTGAATAGATAGACTTGACCCTAGCGACCAGTTGATGACTTACCAATTGTTGGCATAGCCGACAATGGCGATTAGTATTCAAACTGAGTTGATACCCATAGGTTTGGGTAGAGTTCCTTAGAACTGTCGGTTTCTTGTTGGCCCTAAGAAAAAGAAACTAGTATAACCCTAGTAGCCGTCCACTCTAGGGAAGTCACCTGAATGGTTAGGTATAGCTGTCAGTATAACTAACCATTGAGACTGGACCGAATAATAGATGGTCGTTGGCGACCCATAGAATGACCTTATGGCATTGAACAAGAGATGTTGATGAGTACGACCTAAGAATGATATGTTGTATGTATATGCTTCAATATGAACCTTAGAGATGTTTGATCCTTGAGGATTATGTGTCGGCCTATAGCGGGACTAGAATCGTGGGATGAGACTTGAGTTGTATGTATAGAGTAGTAAATTATTCCATGAGATGGAATTGACTGCTCATGATGGGAATGTTGGATCGTGTCTATAGTCGGGTAGCTGGGTTAACCTTGACTGTTACATAGAATTATACCCTGACCCGGGTAATCGAGAGTGGGCGATGTCGGATTATACCTTTTAGAAAAAATGAATTGCCTCGGTGAGAAATATTGTCAGATTTGGGGAAGGAATATGATCGCATGTTGTAATCTCTTGATACGAATGGCTCTAAGTTAGACCCTTGACCGATGTTAGAAATATTTTGTTTGGATAGAAAGCTTACCCGATTTGCCCCTGATTTTAAGTGTTGTAGCCTGGAAGATATTGATTTTGGCAAGTGAATAAAATAATAAGTCAATTGAAAGGATGCTAAGTCGGAATTGGAAAAAAGAATTATATCGTGTCTGATCGAATCGCACTAACATAGAAGTTGGCTGAAGTACATTTGTTTTAGTGACGCCTAAAATATATGTATGGATCCAGCCAAAGTGATAGATTACGACTGGGATAACATTATGGGAAGAGTTTATCATACTAGTACGGACTTTGGCTGAAATGTATATGCTTTGGGGACGCCTAAAATATGTGTATGGATCCAAACGAAGTGATGTGTTGCGACAAAGATAGAAATGAAAGAAAAATGTTGGTGAATCAATAAGAAGTTACAAGTATTTGGAAAAGAAAAAGATGAATTAAATCGTTGATGGATTAAAATGATACAGTTGGATAGCTATTTTAAAATGACCGAGTGGACTGAAATGAATATTAAATTGAAGCTGAATGAGTAATTCATTGTGATTAAGTGAATCTAGTAGATGAGTCATTTTCTTAAGTTTCGAGGACAAAACTTTTTCTAAGTGGTATATTATGTAATGTCCCGCTCCGTGCGAGGCATTTGGTTGGCTTGTTGGATGGGATCAGAATGTTGGACTGTAACTTGGGTTAGACATCAGGAGAATTGAGACTGATGCAGTCTCTCTTAGCTGGCTAGACGGAATGGATATTGGATAGTGGCTCGCTGGAGGAGCTACGCCTAGTGGGAAGGTGTGGAATCGGAGCAGGAAGACCATTGTGCAAGGCAAGTGGAATTGTCCTCCTTCCTCTTTATTCCTGTATGCTTAATAAATAGAATAACGTGATGCTATGAATTGTCCAAAAATGTCCCATGTTTGAGTTGCTGAATAATAGAGAAGCTTATGCTAAGAATTATTGAACTGCAGAATGAATCACACTTGAACTGCTAATGCGACTTGATGCTTCAAATGAATTGATAACGTCCCTTCGGTTAATACTGCTTAAGCAATGAATACTTGAGTAATGAGATGCTACGAGAATGATACATGAGTAATGAACTTGCTATGCTATTAACACAAAGAATTGAAAGAAACACCTCAATCATGTACATTCTGCATAATTGTTGCTGTTGTCTGTTTCCTTATAAGCAATGAAAGAAAGAATACTGTCCCTATGATATGAATGAAATGCTGCAGGTCCTATCGAGATGAATGAAATATTATTTGTTCCTCTTAGAAAGGAATGATATGAGAAATGTTGCAATAATTGATGCAATGAGAATGATGAGGCATGGGATCATTGAGATCACCAAGTGAACATGTGGTAATATTGGAAAGATGAGATAACAAACTGTTGCCTTTACTTATCTTATTAGTTTATCATGCGACTTCGAACATGATTGAGTCGGACACGCATTCGCATGACCATAGACGTACTTGTATACAAGGGTTTTCTCGAACGATTCCTGCAGCGGTGGGATCGAGTCGGCCTAGGAGGGAATTAGTGCTTTGGTAGTACGGTATTGGGACCTTCATTCGGGCTCGCAACCTGGTGAAGGGCACATCCCATACCTTATGAAGTCCTATATGGAACGTCGATATGGTGCACAACCACCATTCGTCATGTAGTCAGGATGCATGCTAATGAATGTTTTGTGCAGACAGAGTAAGTCTATCATATTATCCTGTATTCTTATGCAGGTATGCGGAGTCGAATATCGGTAAAAAATCACTTAACGTGATAAATGCAATATATATTGGTTGAATGGTCTGCTTAATCATGCTAAACAAGAAAAATGTTATGTTGATGCCTTTAAAAGAGAACTCTATGACATGCTCAATATGTTAAATGCAATATGCTGGAATGTTGCCTTGCTAAAAGAATACCTATAACATGTTTGGCTCATGTTAACTCAATGATGCTTAATAGATGCCTCTAATGTACACTGTCAGAGTTTGATAACACCAATTATGTTTCATTATTGCCTTTACATAAGAAATGAGATGATAAGTTTACATGCTTCACTATGGTTACTGCCCATGAACTGTAAACTGATGCTAGGCCCCAAGTAGAAAGATCATTCTATTAAATGCTTGCTAAAATTGACCAGTTAATGTTGGTTTAGGCGAGTGGGTTGGATTCTGCTCGTCAGTACATAGATGATGTGCTGAACCACATTTTTGTGGGCAGGTGATCGTGCTTGGGATGTCCTACACACGAAGATTGGCTTGATTGGTCCCGCGGCATCGAAGATTTGTTGGGCATACATAAGCTCTCCTTGTACAAGATAATGTCTTCTATTTATAAAAGGCATAATCTATGGAACATTATAATCAGTTGTACCAGTGAGTTGTAAGCCAAGTCGGTATATCGAGTTGTAATCCAATGTATCCAAGTATCAATTGTAAGTTGTGTAGCATTGTTCAGTTGGCTTCAATGTAAAGTGAGATGTATTGTAAGCATTGCACTTCAATATAAGTCTTGTACTCTTCTTCAATTATCAATAAAGAGAATGAAGTTCTGTATATCTCTGAGAGACTTCAAGTTATCCCTTTTATCTCCGCTGCTATAAAGAAACTGATGTGTTTCTATTCAATAAAAAAGATTATCCTTATTAACTTCAATTTGTCTCCTTCTGCTGCGATGTGTTCTTATTTGAAGTTAATCGATTATGATCCATCTTTGCCTTGTACAAGTGTAATACCAGACTTGTACGGCATCACGCCCAAGCGAGGACAATCGATTCTAAGAGATAAAATATGTGAATAAATGACTCTACGAATCGGGGCGTGACACCGGCGATTACTGCCTTCACCTGCGGAGCCGCGACATGCCGTGATCACTCTAGATCCGGCCGTAACCGCCTTTGATCTCCGATCGGCGTCGCCCTCCGTCCGCCATCAGATCGACCCCGATCCGGTCTTTTTGCCGATAGAAGTCATTGCGAGGACCATCGAGCCCGAAGTCCCCATCCATGGCGAACACTCGCCAATGACCGTCGCGGTATGCGTTTTTCGTTCTTTGCTGCTTCTCCCTTCTTCTTTATTCTGTTGTTTATTTGCTCTTTCTCCATCGAAGAGAGAATGAAGGCTTAAAAAGCCTTAGCCTTTAATTGGACTATGGGCTTAAGCCCATTCGGTTGCAATTAATTATATTGATTAAGTTGCATTAGGCTGGACAGCCAGTAGCTTGGTTTAATATATTAAGTTATTTTGTGTGTGTATATTTTCTTTGGGCTGTTATAATTTATTCTGGTATGTATATTATACTGAGGGACTAGGCACAAAGTTAGGATAGTATTATTAAAATATTAATATATGTATATATTTGTGTATAAATACTTTTGGTATTATTATACTAGTAGTAGAATATTCGGGTAAATGTATTATTTAATATTTTTGGTAAATATTTTATACATAATTTATAATAAATATTTTAACATTTAACTTGAATATAATCGTAGGATCTAAATGTATTTTATATCATGTTTTATCTATAAACCTATTTTAAAATATTATTCAAATAACTTTATTAGTAGATTAGGCTTCGAGCCTGTAGTTATATTTTCTTAATAAAAAAAATTCTTATCTTATAATTAGATCGAGTTATTATTTAATTTATTAACATGAATAACATTTATTGTATTTGTTACTTTCTATTACTATTAAATTTTTGGTTAATAGTTTTTGGTAGCTTATTGATTAATAATGTTGATAATATGTTATACCAATATTCCTATAAAGAATTGCTATAATTTAATAAACCATTTAAATATTTCAATTGATATAAGTTTACTAAAGGTTATTTTCTTACACTAAATATCTTGTTGAAATTATTTTTATTACTATCATATAAGCTATTAGATATCTAGTCTAGCTAGTGTAGATGCAGTTTAGTGATATTCTGTAAGTGGTTAGCAAATCGATAGTTAATGCCAATATTTAGAATCTAAACATATTCTTGCCCAACTCTTGGTGGAGACTTTGAGACAGGCTTGAATTGCAAGGACAAAGGCAAGTACACTACGATTGATCTTTACTTTGTATTTCTGCATTGTATTGATCTCATTTTGGACACGACGTTACACGATATGGTCTTGTGCTCTTGCTCATGTTCTATGTACTTTACTTGTGTCTGGGGAGGGGAAATACTACTGATGTGTGACCAAACCCATGATTAGATATTCATGTAGATAGCTTAGGCCATGCACTGTGCACGCGGGTCCTAAGATGTACATTTATTCATGTGCCCTGTGCTACCCAAGCCGGTCACACATTCTGGATGTATTTCAATATTGCACATGTCAGGTTCCATGTTACATTTCAGGTTCAGGTTCAGTTCATGTATTTATTTTCCTGTAATTCAGGTTCTTACTTTCTCGTACTCATTGCATCATAGTTTTACATTGTACATATTTATTTTGTAGGGTTATACTTTGCTCATTTCCTGATTGGATACATTGCAGGTGTCGAGGCATTCTACTTTGGCATTATGGATTGCAGGACGGGTTGATATTTAGCTAGCCTGGAGGCTACGAGGAGATCAGAGATGGGTTAGGACTTGGTTGTACATGTTTACTTTTAAATTTGATGATTTTTGTATTATAAAGACATGGTGATTTGTAATATTATTTAGCACGTGTTTAGATGCTGTAATATGATTTCATGATGTGTTTTGAGATATTAGATACTTAGTACAACTTACTACGTTGTATCTCCAACGTAGGCTGGACGTGTCCAACTCGTATCCGATTATTGGGGAGCGGGTCATGACACGATTTGCACCATATGCGATAGAGATCGAGTTCCAAATCGAGGAAAAAGCTCAATTTATGGATGTTAGGGACTGCCCTGGAAACCTAACTTTGAAGGCCTATTTTGGTTGAACCTTTGATCAATTTCTAAATTATTAGACAACATATACGATAATAAAATCCATGTGATAGATCCTGACTTCATTGAGTAGGTACAAAGTTACTCGATTTCCAAAATGAACAAAAAAAGTTTTTAAAACAGTGAAAAAACTAGAAACTCTTTCCGACACGACGTGCGCCCCGATAAACCGGGCGACGTGGTCGCAAACCGTAAGCATCGAAAGATGCGTACGGATGTTGCCATTGTGTGGGATTCGACGAAACTCAATTTCGTTGTGCGTGCGCGACAAAATCGAAGCGTATCCATCAAAATTTACCGTATCAGCCTCTTTGCAAACTAGCCAATTACTTCATGCATGTTCGTCATCTCGAGGCAAAACTTGCGCCAACATGACCGTGTCATTTTTTTGGTCATGTGTGCCAAGTTTGGTCCGATTCTGAGAAGGTCGACCGAACACTATTTTGGCGGGGTCGCGACCCGATCCAACGGGCAAATTTGTGCACAACCCATCGGAATCCAACTTTGGAATACGGTTGGGTTCGTCTTATCAAACCGGACCTATAGATATATAGTTTAACGACTTTAGAGACCATAGACTCTGGTACGCTTTTCGATGCAAAGCGAGTCCAACGGCGAATATTATTTAGGCCTGAAATTACCGTTTTGCCCCTGTATCCAGAAGTTGACTTATGGGTAGGATATCCTAACTATTTTGACTATTCTGAACACGTTGGAAATATCTGTTTTAGAATCCATAGAATGTTGCGCGTGTTGAACTTTTTTAGCTCATTGAGTGGTTTGTATTGTCGGTTTTACCAGCAAAGGACCTCAGGCTAGTGCACTTTCTGATTGCTTTCGATTCATATTAGTCTTTCCATTTCATGTTTATACATATGCTTTCTTGCTTGCTGACACATTGTTACACGGATTAGTATCATGGATCTCTACATACTATATTTCGTGATTATCGTGTTTCTGTGTTTCATGACTTGTTCGAGTCCATGAGTACTAGTCGGGAGGAAAAATATCTTATTAGACATGTGGACTACCCAGAAATATTCCAAAATGTATGATCATGTCTGATAGCAGTCGCACAATTCACGTACAGGATGCCGGATTTACCCCTAGCCATTCACATGTCGAACCCGATATTTCAAAACACGTAGGTAGTGGTTCCTTGTATCTCTTCTTGCAGTCGTCACTACTTGCCATGTCACCATATTTACATATTTTATTCTAGTCCATATATTCTGCTATATCTGTCCAGTTTATTCTAGATATGACATGTTACTAGTTTACTCTCTTGCTTCATTTCACATATGCTATTTTCATATTTTGTAAATTCTATTGTGTTTTCGGATTACCGTCTGTCTGCGTGCTTATTCCTTTCCTGACTGGATAACCAATAATTTTTAGATTAGTTGTGGCTTTTTTAGCATTGGGAGATTCGGGTGTACTTGTAGGCCAAACCTAGATATTAGATAGATGTTGTTGTAGTCATTTTCAATATGTGTGAGAAACCTTGTAGTTTTCCTTGAATAAATCTTGTAAATGCTGTAATCAATTTAGAAATGTGAATGAGCAATAAAGTTATCATATATGTGATTTGAGCATCATGGCCTTGACAGCGTTCTACTGCCGACACTACGGCGTAGGTTAGCTTGGACATGCACTCGTATCCCGAAAAGCGGGTGCGGGTCGTGACAAGTTTGAAGACAACATATGGACGTTGGAGAAACTTAAAACACTTTACACCGGTCATGTAGAGTCGTTTGTTTTTGTTACCGACAGAGAATATGCCTTAATTAATGCTATACATATCTTGTTTCCTCAAGCGCATACACTACTATGCACTTGGCAGGTCAAACGTAATATCAAATTCCAATGTAAGTTAAGGTTCGGAAAGGTGGATGGTAAACTTGACATGGACCGTTTCGAAGAATTCTTCAATGATTAGAATTGTGTATGGCGAGCCTGTATGAAAGACGGTTACGATGTCGCATGGTACTTATTCAAGGAAAAGTGGAAGACGAGGGAGCCGACATGCATTTCTTACATCAAAGATACATGGCTAGAACTGCACAAAGAATATTTCATCTTAGCATGGACAAATGTGGTGAAGCATTATAGCACGACAACTACCAACTACGTCGAAGAAGCACACTCAACACTAAAATAATATCCAACGTCATCGCTCGACAACTTTGTCTCGGTTTGGCAAGCTATAAATTTAATGGTAGACTGGACGGTGAATGAAATTAAGGCATCATTTGAGATGAGCTTAAATATTGTCAAGCATGAGCATAGAAAGGAAGCCCTCTTGGATGCTTTAGTGCATGTGATATATCACAAGGCATTGGCATTACTATTTGAGGAGATTGATAGGTCAAGTTTTTCGGGTTTGATCCCGAGGTTTACGGGTGTGTACCGATTCGACATACGTTGGGCCTCCCTTGTGCACATGAGATTAATAAATATCATCATCAATCTATTCCTATTCTAGTAGGTGTTGTTGATGAACGTTGGAGGCAGTTGTCTATAATGCCCGTAGTGAAGAGTGGAGATAATTTTTTCTCTTTGCCACAAGTGAGACTTCTCCACGCAAGGTGGTGTGCCTCAATAGGAGTGGAGCGGTAGTACATTAAGCTTAAAATCCACGAAATTGCAGGTCTGGTGACTATTAGAATGCATGAGTCATCCGTTATTTCCAATCCTAAGGACAGACCTCAAATAAGAATAAGTAGTTCACAGAAGAGAAGGATGGATTCAACTAAGAGAGATCCATCGTCCTTTGAGCATGTTGAACGAACATTAGAGCAAGCTTAGTCTACAACGTTTGTCAGTATTGTGGCTGGTACAACACGGAAGAGCAAGCTTGCCATTCAAAAGAAAAAGTAGAAAACGGACATGCCAAGCGAAGATATCATGGATAGCCATACACTGGGTTTGTATATTGACAATATTCAACCTAAGATTCGTAGTTACATTTGGTATAATGTTGATGTCTGTCACGACCCGCACTTGCTTTTCGGGATACGAATGTGTGTCCAAGCCAGCCTACGCCGCAGTGTCGACGGTAGAACACTGTCTAGCCACAATGCTCAAATCACATAAAATAAATATATTATTTGCTCATTCACAAAACTAAATTAATTTATAATATTCAAAGATTTATATTTGGTACAAAGGACAATGTCTCACAAGAATAGAAAACAGCTAAACTAAGCTTCATGATCAACTATCTGTTTATTTTCTAGGTTTTGGCCTTTAAGCATATACCCATGTATCCCCAATGGTCCAAGCATAGCGTAGCAGGCGACTAACTAAAAAATGTTGGTTTCCAGTCAGGAATGGAACGAGTACAATTCATTTAATGCAGTTTCAAGTATATGTTAACGACTATATGACAATGGTTAGTCATAAAATACATGGTGAGAATATCCAGGAAAAGTAACAAGAACATGAAGAATACCAGGCAGAAAAATATCTGACATCATGCAACGATTAGAACAGGGGAATATAACTATCTATGTGTTTTAAAGTACTCTTTCGATATGTGATCGGTCTGTGGCAGTTACACCACATGGTCTAAGATAATTATCAAGGTCTACTTTATTTAACAAGGTCTACAAGGTCTACCATGCAAAAAATAAAACATGGGATAAGGTCTGATCACATATCTATTTAGTACTTTCCCGTCCCAACACCATGTACAAGAGAGAAACAACATGACATGTACAAGAAATATGAGGAGCCATCGTGTGATGAGCGTGTCAAGAATCAAGTATTATATAACTGAAATATAAAATATAGGAATTAACAATATTGAAAACAAATAATTAATGTACTCGCCTGAGGTCCTTAGCTGGTTAAACAGATAGTAACATTGTGTTCAGAATTGTCCAATTGACTAGGGTAGCACGCAAAACTAATAATACTCAACCCCTCAATGTGCCACAAAAGTCAACTCCTGCAATTGTCTCCGGATGCTGAAACAGACATTACTAACATGTTTGATATAAAAGAAATGTCTAAAAATGCCTACCTAAAAGTCCAATTTTGGAAACTGAGAC